>OX637510.1:10906641-11520171 GCA_951799955.1 Apamea anceps | reverse complement strand
TTGCTATAAAAAGATCATTTTGTTAGTCATGCTATTTACGGCTTTTATAAAACTGAATAAAAGAGCATCTTCAGCCATCGCGCGTCGTGAACAAATATACGAGTAGGTATTTTATCTAGTTCGCCGACATGTATCAAAATCGTCGTCGTCTGGTGAAACAGGAGACGATCTACTAACAACTGGACTATGGCCAACAAAGGAACGGAGCTGACACAGAGTACCGCCCACTGCACTTTGTGTTCACAATCAATACGTGACTGTAGCATCCTTCATTAGCTCGGTATTACTGATGTTTACAGTTAAAACTTTATAAAAACTACAAAACTGGCTAATTTATTGTGCCTGAAAAAGATCGTCAGTAGATCGATGCAAGAAACGCTTGCCAGTAGAACAGTAGGTACTTGTACACACGACGACACATCTCATTGTATAGATTTTTCGTACAATGAGAAGTTAGCTTATAAGTACTGGCTTGATGTGTGCGTAAGAATATATGTAAATCAAGTTACAGAAATTATTGCAAAGTAGCGACATCTATTTGTTACTTTTGTGCAATGACAAATTGTCAAATTATGTTACGGAAATCTAACCTGGCGATCGATTCTGTAAAAATCTCAACCACTCAATCTCAAAAGTTAGGTGAAGTGAGCTTAGAGCGTGCTGTCAATAGTGTTAATCCAATTAATGTAAAATTAGTTGGAATAACAAGCTCACTCCACGCTCCCTTCACCTAAGTTTTCATTGGTTACAGAATCGCACTGCAGAAGTAACTTTAGGTTAGGTTAGGTTATATTATTATTGAAATGCATGGCAAATTTTAAGTTACATGTTTTATACAATAATTACTTAAATAATATATAGGTAGTATTATTCAGGCCCGACAGGGTCCACAATGATCGTGTCTTCTTTAACCCACCTCATGTTCACATTGTGATAAGTATGCAGTACCTAAATATATTGAGTAACAAAAAAATCGTATGACAATTTTAACAAAAAAAAAAAAAACTCGCAGCAGCTGTGAAAGTAAAGTTAGTATTATCTACTACTTACCTAGTTCTTTAAAAAACTTCCCCACTGTGTAATACTTTCTTCTTAGTATTTTTTGTGTGTTTTTATGTTGCTCTTTGCTTGTTACAAGAAAATGAAACGCTGTGAAAATAACTGTAAAATGAAAAGTGTGTAGAAAAACATACACCGTGTTAAATATTTGTGTTACTCTTTATACTTTAGGTAAGTGATATAAGTACAAAATGTACTAATTAATGAATAAATACGTGTATGCAAAGGATCTTTTAATTGAGTAATATTAACTACTTCTTCACAACCGATGTATTCTTCATATTGAGAAGAAAAGGTTCCCATCCATTTGCATAAAATTTTAAGACCTAATATAACTTGGCATACTTTTGTTTGTCCTAATTATATTTACGCATAATTTTTTTACGCATAATTTCTCTTTTAGCGACGTATTCAGTTGGATAGAAATAAAACAATGTTTGTTGTAGGAAGGAATGAATACTGCTTTATTGATACCCTAACTATATACAAAATTAACTAGGCACAAGTAGTGGACATTATTTACAAGAGAGTATTTTATTAACAGCCAATCAGAACACAGTTAAAATATTGGTACAATAATCTGCGCGCAGTGCGCGCCCTCTGCCAACAGTCCAACTAACCACTAAACACTCCGAGGTTATAAATATAAGTGCCGGCGCTCGGTCGTTCATCCCATCAGTCTGCTCAAAGTTCTCGGCAAAATCTATGAGAGGCTTATTTACAAGCGTCTCAGGTCCTTTGCCGAAAACAAGGGCCTTTTCCCTGATGAACAATTTGGTTTTCGAACCCAACACTCCTGTGTCCAACAAGTCCACCGCATCACCGAACAAATCCACTATGGATTCATGCGCGGTATGATGACAGGTGTTATTTACTTCGACATAGCGAAAGCGTTCGACAAAGTCTGGCACAATGGCTTATTATACAAGCTGTACCAACTCGGGGTGCCAGACAGGCTCGTGCTCATCATACGAGACTATCTGTCGAACCGCTCATTCCGCTACAAAATCGAAGGAGCGCTCTCGTCGCCTCACCCCATCCGAGCAGGAGTCCCCCAGGGCTCCGTACTCGCCCCTCTCTTATTCACGCTGTTCACTAGCGATATTCCTAAAAATCCCAAGTCCCAACTGGCTCTGTTCGCAGACGACACAGCCATCTACTACACTGGTCGTAGCCACATCCAACTTCGGCTCCATCTCCAAACCGCAGTCAACAAGTTGGCTGCTTGGTTCAGGAAATGGCGTATCGAAGTCAATCCCGATAAGAGTCAAGCGGTTCTCTACACGAAACCCAGACATCTTCCCACCCCCCCTCCACCCATCACCATGTTCGGCAAGCAGATCCCCTGGGAGAAGCGAGCCAAATACCTAGGTGTCATCCTAGATCAGCACCTCACCTTCTCGGAGCACATAAAGACGGTCCGTTCGCGTGCCGCTTTCGCTCTCGGTCGCTTCCACTACCTCCTCAATGACCGCAGCAAGCTGTCACTCAAGTGCAAAATGCGCCTGTACACAGCCTGCATCCGTCCCATCATGACCTACGCTTCCGTTGTCTTTGCTCATGCAAAGCCCCGTCACATCCATAGGATGCAAACCCTACAGAACCGATTCCTCCGCAAGGCCACAAACTCCCCTTGGTTCGTTCGCAATGAGATCCTCCACGTTGATCTCAAGATCCCCACTATCCAGCAGTTCATGAAACGCCTCTCCAAGCGTTTCTTTGCCACAGCCGCCACTCACCGCAACCCTCTGGTTGTCGCGGCCGTCAATTATATCCCCTCTAAAATCAGCAAAATTCGCCGTCCAAGGCATGTACTAGATGACCCCGATGACCCCACAACCCTCCTCCAGGAGAGCGATAGGGCTACCAGCACATTACAAAAACAGAAATTACCGTCATTCCGACCTCGCCGCCGAGGTCCCTCGCGACGCCCCCAAGTAAATTCTTTGCCCGTTGAAGCGCCAGCCCGCGTCGTAGCTGAGCCTGTAACTGTAAATCCCCCGACTGTGACCTCTGAGTTTGTTTCGGCCTTTCTTCTCAGAGATAGTCCTAGGAAACGCCGTGCTCATCAAAGCATTAATACTATTTCGATCCAGCCTGTCCCTTTGCTGCCCTCTCCCAGCGACGCCCTAAGCCGAGGTTCGTTCCCCACAGGGGGAGCCCTTAGCGCGCAGTCGCTTAGTTTAAACTTAGATTTAGCCCTGGCTGGAGGCTTTAAGAATTCTTAAGGCAACCACAGGATAGTCCGGTTAAGTAGTTACGACCTCTCAAGGTCAACTACGAGATGCCATACATAAAAAAAAAAAAAAAAAAAAAAAAAAAAAAAAATCGGTCGTTCAGCTCAGTGTAGTGGCGAGCGCGCTGGCATGCGCAAGCGCGCCGCTACAGTGCTCCCCTTCAAGTGAAACGTACCGGTCGCTTTATGACACGACCCGAGCGCGATGTACGCTCTGTTGTGATGTTTACAGGAACAGTGTTCTTAGCAGCAGGACTGGAGCCTTGGTGTGTTATGTCACATGAGTCGTCAGTGCATGGAATGGAGAACGCAGGCTTGAGGCGGTCTACTGATATTACTGCTTGCCTTCCCGGTAGTTGAACAGTGAACGTTTTATCGCTTCGGCTGAGCACTGGATAGGGTCCGTTGTATGGTGGTTGCAGTGGTTTCTTGACTGCGTCAGTTCGCACGAATACTTCCTTGCAGGTTTGTAAACTTTGAGGTACGAATATGCCACTTCTGCTGCTGGTGCGTAACTGTGCTACCGCTTGGCGAAAAGTGCTAATTGCTGATCGTAGCTTTTCTACGTAACTGTAGTCCATAGAATCTGGCTTCGATGGCACGAAAAAATCTCCTGGCAGTGTGAGAGCGTGACCGTAGGTAAGCTGTGCAGCACTGACTCCACTGTCACTTCGCGTTGCGGCTCGCAGTCCTAGCAACACTGTAGGCAGCTCCTCAATCCAACTGCTCGTGCTCAGACGTGCTATTAATGCAGATTTCATGCATCGGTGCCACCTTTCAATCATTCCGTTACTTTGTGGATGGTACGGTGTAGTGTGAATGCGCTTGATCCCAAGTAGTCTTGTTAATGCGTTGAACAAGCTGCTTTCAAACTGTCGACCTTGGTCAGTCGTCATTCGAGCTGGACATCCGAACCGTGCGATCCATCCTTCATACACAATCTTAGCGACAGTGTCAGCTGTTATGTCTTGCGCGGCGTGTGCCTCGGGCCAGCGCGTCGCTCGGTCGATCATGGTGATGACGTAACGGTGTCCTTGAGGTGACGTACGCAGCGGGCCAACGATATCTAACATGCAAATGTTCGAAACGGTATGATGATTCCAAATTTGCTACCGGGGTTGCAGTGTGCCGGTGTATCTTCGCACGCTAACATTGGATGCACGTTGTTACCCATTTCTTCACGTCAGTGTTCATAGATGGCCAGAAGTATCTTGTTTGTATTAGCTTCCTTGACGTTCGCATACCGGGATGACTGAGGTTGTGAATCGCATTAAATGCCTTTATGCGGAATTCTTCTGGTAAATATGGGCGTATGTTTTGTGTTGATGTCTCACAATAGATAGCGTGAGTCATCCCGGGTAATGTTATCTTGCGCATCTGGATATTTGATTGCCGAAGTAAATCTTGTATAGCTGCGTCCTTTTCCTGTGCGCTTGCGAGTAACGCGTGGTCGATAGGAGTGGGGCAATTGATAACTTCGATGCGCGATAAGGCGTCGGCGACGATATTATCTCGCCCGCTGATGTGACGTATGTCATTAGTAAATTCACTAATGAACAATAGCTGCCTGCTGCGGCGGGGAGTTTCTGAGTCAGATGATATTTTCTGGAGCGCGTATGTGATTGGCTTGTGATCTGTATACACAATCAGTTCGCGGCCTTCAAATAATTTTCTAAAGTGCTTCATAGCTAAGTATATGGCTTGTAGTTCTCGGTCGAACGTTGAATACTTTTGCTGCGCCGGTGTGAATTTCTTGGAGAAATATCCAAGTGGCTGCCATTTGCCGTTGACTTGTTGTTGTAGTACAGCACCTGCACACTTGTCCGATGCGTCACACATTAAGCCAAGAGGACCTGCGTGCTGTGGATGCGCTAAGTAGGTTGCCTTTTTAATGCATTCCTTGCATTCTTCAAAAGCTTTAGATGTTTCTTCGTTCCACATTATTTCGGTTTTGTCACGTTTCTTTGAGTGTGTATTATGTAAATACATGTGCAGAGGTGCTTGAGTTGCTGCGGCGTTCGGTATGTTTTCTCGGTAATAATTTATCATACCGAGGAAACGTCGTAACTCTTCGACAGTCTTTGGTTTAGGGTAGTCGCTGATTACCTTCACCTTTTCTTGTGGTGGTTTAATGCCTTCGGGGGAGACGAAGTATCCCAAGAATGTGAGTTCTCTTTTGGCGAATACACATTTGGCGGGATTTGTTGTGATACCGTATTCTTCCAGGCGCTGTAGTACAATTCTGAGGTTGTCTCGAGCTGTTGTTTCGTTCTCTGCGGTCACAAGCAAGTCGTCGACAAATGGGTAGACAAAATCAAGGCCTCGGAGTACTTCGTGTATAAATCTCTGGAATGTTTGACCAGCGTTCTTTAGTCCTGGGCACATACGTGGGAACTCGTATAAACCAAAAGGGGTTATAATTGCGGTCTTCTCTATGTCTTCTTCACAGACTGGTAGTTGTGAGTATGCTCTGTTCAGGTCCAGGGTAGAGAAAACTTGCTTGCCAGCGAGCTGACATGTGAAATCCTTTACTCGTGGGATGGGATAACGGTCAGGCTTGGTGATGGCATTGAGACGCCTGTAATCACCACATACTCGTATATCTCCATTTTTCTTCGGTACGACGTGGAGTGGACTGGCCCAAGAACTCTTGCTAGGTCGGCAGAGTCCCTGGCTCATCATATTCTCGAACTCCTTCTTCACCTTTTCGTAGCGATGCGGGGGTATAGGTCGAGCTCGGGCATGGATTGGTGGACCTGTCGTTTCAATGTAGTGCTCGACTTTGTGCTTCGGATTGAGTTTCATTGATGACAAACGAGTGACGTTTGGATATTCAGCCAGTATGTCATGGAACGTTTGTTGAAGATCTATACTGCGTATTGTAGGTATGCTTGTATATCGCCCCGGTGCCTTTGATGAAAGCTTGGTAGTGTTGTCGATGAGACGTTCATTCCTTAGGTCGACCAGTAGATTATGGTAGCCTAGGAAATCTGCTCCAAGAATCGGCTTGCTTACGGCAGCAACAATAAACTTCCACTTGTAGGGACGTCGTAGACCCAAGTTGATGTCAATGGTTTTTTCTCCATATGTGGGTATCTCTGAATTATTGGCGGCGTATAATTTGTACGGCAGTGGGGTAGATCGAGTTCCTTTGCGCTTCGGTATTACAGATATATTCGCGCCAGTGTCGACTAAGAATTTTGTATTGGTTCCCTTATCAGTGATGAAAAGGCGATATGATTTGCTGTCGACATTAGGTTCCGCCACTGCTAATGCCTGTCTTAGTTTTCCGTATTATTATCTTTGTTGAAACTGCATGGTGTTGTGCAATGTCTTGCTTTTGCGCCGAACTTTCTATGATAATAACAATAGGGCGATGGAGTAGATGAGCGAGATCTGTAGTTTCTTGAGTGCGAGCGAGACGGCGTTCTTGAACGGTCGCGGCGATGATTGCGTCTATATTGATAATGTGACGGCGGCGATGTGTGCGTGCACCGATAGTTATCTTTCTTGAGCTCGGCGATTTCTAGGTGTAACTTGCGTATTTCTTCCACTATGAACTGCATGTTACCCTGAGCTTGAGAGTTGTCAACTGATGCTACGGTGGGTACTTCGGACGTCTGCTCCATCATCTTGTCTGCCATCTTAGCTAACTCGTCCAACGCAGTGTCTTTGCTGATGGTGTCACTGACAACAAGTACTGATCTCACTTGTTGGGGTAGTAGGTTCATCCACATCAATCTGAGCGTACTGTCTGGGACCTTATTATGTGCTAGGCTACGCATGCGACGTAATAACTGGCTTGGTTTTTGGTCGCCCAGCTCCATATCCGATAAAAGCTTTTGCAGTTGTTTTCCATCTGATTCTTCATACACGGAGATAAGCCGTTCCTTGATTGCGTTGTAGGGCCGTTCCGATGGCGGGTTTTCAAGCAGGTCACAGATTTGCTCAATGTCTTCCTTCGTTAATTGCGCAATAACCATCTGTGCTTTTGAGCGTCGCTTTTCTTAAGATCGCTGACGGCGGCTTCAAATGTGATAAACCATAGTCGCGGTTTGTCACGCCAAAACGGTGGAACACGCAGGGAAAGTGAAATTCCGGCGATTTCTTGTTGGTATTTCGCTGCTTCTTCCATTGCTGAGCTTCTCTGATATTGAGCGTACGTGAAATACCGAGGTTTTATTCTGACGTCGGGGTCACCACTTTAGCGACGTATTCAGTTGGATAGAAATAAAACAATGTTTGTTGTAGGAAGGAATGAATACTGCTTTATTGATACCCTAACTATATACAAAATTAACTAGGCACACAGTTAAAATATTGGTACAATAATCTGCGCGCAGTGCGCGCCCTCTGCCAACAGTCCAACTAACCACTAAACACTCCGAGGTTATAAATATAAGTGCCGGCGCTCGGTCGTTCAGCTCAGTGTAGTGGCGAGCGCGCTGGCATGCGCAAGCGCGCCGCTACACTCTAATCATAATAATGATTAGGCATAAAATTCTAAAGCATACATTTTTTAAGCATAACATTCTAAAGCACAACTTTATTAAGCATAACAATAATAATAAGGCATAGTCGACGGGTCCCCGCTTCGCGGGGCCCCTATTTCTGTCTGCAGAGTTTAAAGGAACCTAACACGAAGGGGACATCCCCTTCGAACCTAACCTGCCCGAGTCGGGGTGCCCCAATTCCCGAGCTCGCTTCGCTCGCCCTTGCATCCTAGGTTCTCATTGCCTCTTTACTAAATCGAAACGTGTTAGACCTTGAGGCACCCCGACTCTTGGAAAAAGTGATTCAGAATCGAGTGAAAATAAATACGTAAAATTAACTCAAATTTGTTTCCGTTATTTCTATTAATTGTATGCCTAAATATTATTATGCTAATAATCATTAGGCCTAGTAACGTTATGCGAATTAAATTTATGCCAAAACAAATTAGCCTTCAAGATCATTATGCCAAAATAAACTGTATGCCAAAAAAAAAATATGGCAAAGTATTATTATGGCAAAACAAATTATGCCAAAATCGTTATGCCAAAGTATATTAGGAAAAAGAATATTATGCGAAAAGAAGGGATCCTCATATAAACATTCAGCCGAACAATAATTATATTACGATTTTTAATTAGATCTTCTAGATTCTCTGTAAGTTCCTTTACTTTTGCATCTAATTCAATTTTCCCCCTGAAAATTAAACGTAATGTTGAGTGACATTTTTCTTAAGATTTACAGTATGCCAATCCTGTACATCTCATCTAATTAAAACGAATTGACATGATTTAGTTTAAAATTTAATAAAGGTTTTGTAGTTTTAATAAACAAGTATGTTCCTTGTTGAAAATTCAGTTACAAATAATACTCTCACTAGTATAAACTGTTTTCAAAACAAAACATAGAACATTGTTTCACAATATCAAACAGCAACATTACAGCTAAGTCCCTATTCATAAGATAAACTAAATAAATAAGCGACTCTTTGCGGGATTCGCTTTTATTTTCAGGTAACGATGAAAATGAAGCAAATAGCTCTTTTTGTTTAGGAAAACAAAACGCACCGTATTACCTAAAGTAAAATGAACCTTTTTTGAGAGAATAAGTATGTAGTGAGCGATGAATTATTAAAAGTATACTTACATTATCGTTGGCAGATCTTCTGGAACCTCTGGTTGGAGCAGGTTCAGTTGTGATTTTAATTCATCAACCATGCTTTGACGCTTTTCCAATTCATATTCCTGTTGTTTAATTGTAGTGTTGACATTTTCTGTCTCTTTGTTAATTTCTTCTTCATTCTGAGTGATGAGATGATGTTTTTTTTTTCAATTTACTTGTAAATTATTATTATTTCACAGGAATAATCCTAGTTTTAATAGGAATTCTATATTATACTAGCTTCTGCCCGCGGTTCCGTAGTACATTGTTTTCATATAACTATATTGACTTACGCGGCGCACGCCAGTAAAGCTCCCATCGGCATGCTTTTTTTTGACATTTTCAATAATCTTCGTCATATTTCAGCCAATTTACACAAAACCTTAATGAATTACACACCTAAATCTTCGTCTATTGGAGGAAACCGTATGAATACTTATCCGTTTTCGCGTTTCGCGAGTTTATCGCGTTTAGTCAGACAGACGTGGCGGGGAACTTTATTTTATGGAGTAATGATTATGTTAAAAGTAAAGTTACATACGTAATATCCGCGTATTTTTCTGAAACGGTCCGCTATTTCTTACAGTGTGTCTTCATACTGCCGTCTGTAATTTATAATGAATTAATATTAGGTAAGTATAAAGAGTACACCACACTAGAGGATTCTATACCGTAAATAAGATAATTAAGTTATAATTCAACGCACGAAATACTGCAAATACGGTAGATGCGTACGAGAAACGTCGAACCATTTTATATGGAGATGTACAAAGGAGGGATGCCTTTTGTGCCAGAGGATATTGCAGTCGTAAGCAGAGATACCGACCAATGAAGGACAATGCTCGATCACCAGTTAAAGCAGCAGATGGATATTTTCAAAGAAATCGAAATACCTGCCGGTGATTCAAAACGGCGCATTTTTGTTTTCAAGAGTACCTACCTAGGTACTGAAAGTCACAAAGACGTTGGAATACTCAACATTGAATTTTTAATACCATAACATGATCACCACTGACAAGCATTTTACCAAATTATATATTATAGCATAATGATGCGATCGCTACTTGCTATAGTAAAAAATGTTTTTACTCAAGGCGTAGCTCCCTTCGCAGGCATGTAGTTATGTGTCTGTAGTCATGTATTGTATCACTACACAATAACGGTTGAGGACGAGTTAATATTATTATATACTAGCTAATGCCCCGCATGCGCTGCAATGCCTTTTCCTTTTATTTTTTGTTAGGAAGCTTTCCCGGCGCGCACACAACAACCAACCAAAGTTTCATCACAATCGGTCCAGTTATTTCCAGTTTTAGCGAGACTAACGCACAGCAATTTAATTTTATATACGAGTACATATAGATACATATATGTCGGAGTCATTCGTTTGACTATTCGGAACGCAGAGTCTAGAATGTGTTCGTGGAGGTGTACGAGAGTTACAGCTACAAGAGCGGTGTGAGTAGAGCTCTCGGGAACATCGAAACATTGGACATCGCACGAACAACATGTGCTTAGAAATTGTCTCGCGTTCCGTGATTCGCTAGTGTGCCTAACTTGTTAGTAAATTATAATCTGTTTTGAACTGCAAACCATTTTTCTATTGCGCTATAACCAAATACTACCCATAGTACGCCCACAGTAATTAAAATATGCCTGATGTTAATGAAACATACCTTCTCCGACATCAGAATTGGGATTCGTGTCGGTTCATGCACAAAATGAGAACGCATAAAGTGAAAGTGACCGTTGACATTTGAAAAACAAAGTGCAAGCATGCGAACGCTTATTTAATAATCGTGTGAATCTCTCCAAGTTTGACCCAGATAAAGCAGATACGGATGCGCGATCATGGTGCATATTGTTTTGGGCATAGGCTTTATGCAGAAATACCTTTGCCGAGTGACGCGACTGTTGCGCCTACCGTTTGAAAAAAAAGACTGTTTCTAACCGGCGTTTGAGTTCGACGTATCCCGTTCCCCTAGTTAGAACACGCAGTATAAGGCGTGTGCAAACATAACAGTGCACAATAGCTGATCTGTGTTTTGTCGAAAATTCACTGCAAGGTAGTCAACTTGTTGTGGCCATCAGTAAAGTAAGAAGCATAAAGGAGCAACATCAACGTGACTATCGCAAATAGCATACCAAGGAATGACATGGAGTGACTTTAACAATCGAGCCAAGCAGCTCTATGGGAAGCACGCGAGTAGGGTACTCTATGGGCCGTAGTAAAGTCGACCGTACCAGTAGTCACTACGTAGTCGTAGCCCGGTAGAAATCGGGGTCTCTTGAGGCAACTCAAGTAGTCCGTGGGTGCGCGATGCGCGTTTGTCTCTGGCGGAGGTCGGAGTCTGGAGAGACCGTAGTGTGAGTCCCAAGCAGCACACAAGCGTTTTCAACATCAATATACCAACCTATTTAGAACTTAGAGTTCTTTTAGAGACGTACAAGAGTGTCATAAAATGATTTTGACTTTATAAGAGTGATTTATGAGTTATTATACAGCTCAAACTGTATAAAATCTTTATTGAGGGATCTGCGTAAGCTTGGGGTGCTTAAACAGAATATTAAAATTCTACTATACAGCTTTAAGTATTTTGTGACACTTCAATCTGGTTTCATCGTTAAAGCTGTATACAGGCTGTATTTTACATGTGATCACTTACTTATTACAACTCTAATTGTTATTACAGTATCACTTGATACTTGTTTCTGTACAATGGTGTATGCAAACTCTGTTCTCAAACTTATTTTTATGGCGTAATTGTACACTATTGTAAATACAGTGGTTTTATGACTTCTGTCTATGAGGGTGTTTTAAAACTAAAAAAATAAATGACAGCTATAGTACAGCTTTAGTCTGTATTACTGACACAGTCACTTGATTGCATGATGAATAAAATTAATGTTTTCACTGTGAAGAAATGCAACATGTGGAAAAAAAGAAAAAGATCTGGTGCAGTCAAGAGGAGGATTGAAAGGGAATATTTGAATATTACAAATTATCAACCAAGTAACAGTTATGATAGTGAACCATCATTTATTGAGGAAGCAAGAGAATCATTAATAAATCGGACAACCTACAGTCAAGCGTCAATTCCATCGACGTCCAACGAAGAAGGTTCCGTAGCAAAAACATTAAACAGTGATAATAATGATCATAACAGTTATATCAAATGTGTAGATTTAGTACAACCTTCGGAACCTGATAATGAAGTTTTTTCATTATGTACGAAAATTAGTGTGATTTAAATAAAAAGGCAACAGGCACATGTAACGTGTATGAGTTTTTAATAACAAGTAAAAGTGACACATGAATGATGTGCGTACGAGCACATAACAAAAACATAATACATAGTTTAGGTAGGACGGAACACTTAGAGCTATGATCAATGTCGTAGGCGCTCCAACATTCCCCCGAGCGTTGAAAGACGAGCTTTCAACCAGACTTCGATTCTGGTAATGGGCATATCCTGTTGAAGGCCCTCCGGATGACTCCAGTAGAGGTCTTTATATCTGCTACCCGGACAATTCCATCAGTACCTGGATGTATGGCGATGACTCTTCCTAGTCTCCACTTCAGAGGTTGGAAGATTCTCCTCTTTCATGACTAGGAAGGCTACAAAAACAACAATAGAATTTTTTGTCTCCGGGACAACCACAGCCACGAGATTACGTGTTTCTCTTAAATACTAACAAGCTCGTATAAACAAAATTTAATAACAAATAACATTTACATAAACGTTGTGACTTAAGGACAATGGACAATCAAATTAACATGATTATTAAGTGTTTCTCTATGAAAGGTTTAAAAAGTAAATTAACCACTTGAAAAGATCACCCTATAAAAGTTCATTATTGTAAAACTAACAAAGAGATTCCTCCTCCTCTTCTTCAATAATTTATTTTTCGCCTGTAGCGTTTTTGTCGATTTTACCTTTTTCATCTGTATCCATTTTATTTTGATTCTTCTCGATTTCCCTGATCTGATTCATTTTCAGCTATATTTTTTTAAGCGCATCTTTTTTGGTTCTCATCCTTTTAGTTGCTCTTTCATTCTTACTGAGTTTCCTCTTCACAGAATTTTTCAAGACGTTTCTATGATTTTAAACGGCATATTTTCCTGAAAATAAAGTAAAACAGATATAATATACACAACACACTAATAATACTTTGCAATAAGTTTACTTAGGTATAATAATGTTCATACAAAACAATGTATTTTATATGAACGAGTTATAAACTCTACTTTTCACTTCGATTGCAAGTAAATCAAACAGTGATATAGCAAGTTAACATATATTTTAGTTTAAATTAACAATTTTTGGAACAATTTTTCAACTTTTTTACCTGAGTAAATAAACATTAGGCTTGTGTGTAGGAGAACTATACTGCCAGTGCCAAATCACAAGTGCGTTTTAATAAAATATTATTGATAAAGTGAGGAACGGATCAAAGTAATTTTGAGCTCAGGGTTTTTCATTTCTTTAAGTAACTCTAAAGAGCATTATAAGTTATGCATAGAGAACTAATATACAGCCTAAGTAATAAACATATTCTATTATAAAGCTGATTAAAAGCCAATAGCTGTACAATGTAATCCATAACTTACTTAGTACAGCTATTCAGACTATAATACTCTCCAAATATCGTGTAGGCTGCTTAGCTAATTGTCGCCATTTTCGAATGTTTAATAACAAAATTTAAAGTATAATTAAAGGATTTTTTTACAAAACCTTAAGCCGCATCACGATAATCAGCTTGAATAATGATCACTGTACCCTTATATCTATTACTTTAAAATTATTTTTTTATTCTAATCTTAAAAACAAACATTTACTTACCGTATTTAGTATTTTTCATTATGTCAGCTCGATTATTTTGCTGGCGCGTGAATATTTTGAAGGAAAACATACACAGGTTCACAATAAATTTAATTTGCACTTTCAATTCACCAAATAACACCATCAGATATACAAGTCTACGGTTATCTTTTACTTCTAGTAATAAATATTAAATAATAGTGTCGCCATTTCTACTACACGCATAATGTCATCGAAAATAGTTTTGTTTTATTTTTATTCTTTTGTAATCCTCTTCAAAAACCTATTTAGAACACTTTTCGTTACAAAAGAATTATAAGATAATATCTGTAGTATAATGGTTTCTTTGTACACCGAATAACAGCTTTAATACAGCTATTGTACAGCTTCTCTTTTGCTTGTACAGTACTATACAGCTCTACTAACGACAAAAGCTGTATAATATGGGCCCTTTTTTTACTTACAGGGGCTGTTTAAGCGCTTAAACAGCCTATATACAGCCTGAATATGCAGCTTCTAGTATAAAAACCAACTTAAATACAGCTTGTATACAGCTTGCAATGCTACTTGGGGTCACACGGATCCATGCGCTGGATGTGTAAGAGCAATGCGATTGCTGGTCGGCCAGAGAGCCACGGCGTTAGAGTGGTTTACTCGTGTGTAGTTTTCTTGGTATCTAAGGGTCTTAGTGGAAAAGATGATTGTTAATGTGGATAATGATGGTACATGGCTCTAGTTGATGATTTACGCTATGATTAGATACTTAAAGTTTGTTTACACTACTCTGGTTGAATCAATACTCTAAACTCAAACTCAAAATAAAAGGCTTACGTATAAGTATCTATTTATATTTAAATATGCCTGATGTTAATGAGAGACAGACATACCTTCTCCGACATATATAAGATTTATATCTAAATCATTCATTTTTAGAGGAATCGGATGGAAATAACGTATGGTTACAATGAAAATCATGAATAGGTGTCATTTCAATGGAAACCCACTGAACCGTTATTGTGTCTACATTCGGTGTCACTGAGACTTTTGTTCTGATTTTAATTGAATGAGTAAGTAGATAATGGCCTGAAATCGGAAAGTGTCACATTTTTATTTTTATTTCTTGCTATGCGAATTATTGCGTAATATTTGGCTGGAAAATAATTAAATTACAATTTTTACTTCACCACCCTTGGGTGACTGGTAGAGAATGTCTAAGGCATTAAGTCCGCCTTTGTACCTTTTTTGTGTGCGAAAGGTTTAAATAAATAAATGGTAACAGAATTAGTACCAATAAGCTGGCCTCTTATTCTATTGACAATCCGTAATAGGTTCCCTATCCATTTGCATAAAATTTTAAGACCTAATATAATTTGGCACACTTTTGTTTGTCCTAATTATATTTTCGCATAAATTATTTACGCATAACAGTTTACGCATAATTTTTTTTACGCATAATTTATCTAATCATAATAATGATTAAGCATAAAATTCTAAAGCATACATTTTTTAAGCATAACAATAATATAAGGCGTAGTCGACGGGTCCCCGCTTCGCGGGGCCCCTATTTCTGTCTGCGGGGTTTAAAGGAACCTAACACGAAGGGGATGACGGAGGCTCGTTCGCTCGCTCCGCTCGCTCACTTGAGCCCCCGTCATCCCCTTCGAACCTAACCTGTCCGAGTCGGAGTGCCCCAATTCCCGAGCTCACTTCGCTCGCTCTTGCATCCTAAGTTCTCATTGCCTTTTTACTAAATCGAAATGTGTTAGACCTTGGGGCACCCCGACTCTTGGAAAAAGTGATTCAGAATCGAGTGAAAATCAATACGTAAAAATAACTCAAATTTGTTTCCGTTATTTCTATTAATTGTATGCCTAAATATTATTATGCTAATAATCATTAGGCCTAGTAACGTTGTGCGAATTAAATTTATGCCAAAACAAATTAGCCTTCAAGATCATTATGCCAACATAAACTGTATGCCAAAAAAAATATGGCAAAGTATTATTATGGCAAAACAAATTATGCCAAAATCGTTATGCCGAAGTATATTAGGAAAAAGAATATTATGCGAAAAGAAGGGATCCCTCCGTAATAAGTACACTAGGCCAGCTAAATGTCAAAGTGTTGCCACTCACGTACGGTCGACTGTTCCTACACACTAAACCCCAGTCTGAACCTAATTAAATCTTGTGACCGGCTTTAAACTTACATAAGGAGTTCTGTTCCCTGAGCTTCTTGCTTCACAAAGTTAGCCAGTTCACGTTGAGTCTCCCTCGCTCGCTCTACACTTTTATTTATGTCATCGCTCTGACGCTTCAACTGCATGCGTTTAGCAGTTAGTCGGACTGCAACAAATAATCACTGGTCACCTGGTCTAAACATTTTCGTTACTATTTACCTTGCACTGTTTTCATAGAAAATAAGTAAGAACCTATTCTTTAAATTGGCTTAAAAATAGTATACCTATTTCACATTCACACGTAACTAAAATAGTAAATTCGCGCCTAATTATGATTGATGCTTGTGTATGTTTTGTTCCTTATTCAATTTTTTAATATTTTTTTAAATCATTCCCGTTTCCGGTTTTGTTTTGTGCCAGTATTGCATGAATAGCGTGTAAAATAAATAAAGCTGTGAAATATTTGTGAGATTTGTCCGGTTTTTCTTCTTCGTTTCGAGTCCAAAATTTATGTACTTAGGTAAGTACCTAAGCGCATAAAAAACACGAGTTACGTGCAATAAAAGTTTGATTAATTTATGAAAAAACATTTCACAAACTGTTCAAACGCACATACAAGGAGAAAACATCACATCATCACATCAGACAGGGTCGACCTAGTAATAATAATTCATAAGAAAATTAATTCCTTTGCGTCTATTTTTTTTTTTTTTTTAATTTAAACCTAGCTTTTAATGTAGACTATAGGAAAAGTAAAGCACTGTTTTTGGCAAATGAACATCGATCTATCTTACTGCTGCACGTTTTTTCGGTGATGAAATATTATGTAGGAACCTAGAACAGCAGAGGCTCCTCCATGCTGCTCCTTGACACAAAAACCACATAACATGCATCAGACGTGAACACTGACTATTGAAAAATCAGCCCTTAACCTAGCAAACTGCTCTTCTTTGATCAGTTGCCTGATGATTGTAAGTAAAAACCACACACGTTAATTATCAATTAAATGAGCTGGATTGCATAAAAGAAACATTTTTTAATCGACTTCAGAAAACACGGAAATTGTCTATAGAACTGCATGTTTTTTTATTATGTACATAACTTCATATACCCGGCATATCAAAACCGAATTGAATATTGTTTTTTTTAATAAGAAACATTTAAACTCTAAAAAAGGGGAAAAGTTCTCAATTCATCGTTTTGTTGATGAATTCGTCGATCGTTGCATTAAATTGTAACTTAAAACAAAAAATTACAGACGCCATAAATATTGTAAGAAACTTCACATATAGTCGTAGCTTCAGCCAAAACTGAATAAATGTATGCACAAGTTGCACTAACTTGAGTGGTTTATTTTGAATGTATGGTAGGTAAAGGTGTTTTCAATGATAGCTTTATCATATACCAACTGATGAAGATGCGAGAGAAGAGCTTTATCATATAACTGATGCGGAAGATGAATAAATAAACTTATTATTGAGGAAGAATTTGGGATGTGTTGTTGTCATGCAACTGCTATAGGTACATAATCGATTACCTTCGTTTCTTAAATGAAAAAAAAACATCAAACGAAACCAATTACCACCTAGCGTATTTCCCACCTTTATACTTGTAAATAAATGTAACAAACACCGTATAATTACTTCTACTATATAAATTGCGTAAGCCCTGCTATTGATGTATTAATTATTTCTCTCTGTAAGCGGCTGGTAGCAGCTGGATGGGGTTACCGAAAATCGAGTTGAATGGCGTGCAATAGGAGAGGCCTATGTCCAACAGTGGACTGCTATAGTCTGATAATGGAAGTGGTGAAAGTAAAAGGTCGTGATGTATTCCTGTAACTTAGCCAGCCATGATAAGCGACTTATGCTTATTAGTTAATTGGACCAATCCACTTTGATAAAAAGTCTTTTTAATTTCGTTAAAAAATGTAAAGCATCCAGTTTACAAGGCATTTTTTAATGGCATTAACGTGATATCTTAAAGAACACCGATAGGTACTTAGTAAGTATAAAAATTGCGTTCATATTTTTAAGATCAGTTTATAAATTTTATAAAAAAGTTACTCGTAGATCACTAGACGGTATGAAACATCTACCAAAAATAATAATTAATATCTCCGCAAGAACCTATTTATTATACTTATACGTACGTTACTAACGTTTATTTCTATTTAAATGTATGCTATAGGCAGCGATGAAAAATGGCACACAATTATAAACATTATACATATTTGAAGGAAAACACTGTAAAATATTAACACAAATTAGTTTTAGCACTCCAGGAAGAGTGTTTGCACACAGCAATATAAATTCGGCTTAGTTGACAGTTATTGCAAACTCTCCGAACACGTACCAACATAAATGAAACTACTAACGTTGCGTTCCGTTTAATTTTCATGAAATATTCATGTGTGACCGGATTTTATTCATTTATTTTAACACAAAAAGAAGTGACGAAGTACGAGCTATCCATCCCGTATGTTGCACCTGCCATGTTTTGTGTCTGCCTAACCCTAAGGTGGACTGGTAGCGAATGCCTCGGGCATTAAGTCCGCCTGTGTAGAATATTTTTTAACTTGTACATAAAGTTTCAATAAATGAAACGGCCAAGGCAAATTACACTACTTATAGACAAATACAATAACTTAAATTATGCAACTACTCAACAACTAACAGTCACAAACTATATACATAACCTGTCAGAACCTTTAGTTGTAAAGATGGAACGACCACCACTTCGTATTTGAAGATCAAAGTCTAACTGAAACTATTGTCTGAGGAAGGCTTATAAATATTTACTTATTAAATGATAAATGATTATATTTCTATATATATGACGACGTCAGCGACGGCAGAGCGATAGGGTCGTCACCATCTTGGTTCGGTGGTAAGGGTCCATTTCGTAGGTGGCGTTGAATAACACGAAGTGTAAATGTAACTTCACTTTAAATAATCGAATAAAGTAAATACTACACACAAATCAATCTAACTAGGCAACCCGACAGTTTCATTTTGGAGAAGTTATCCACGACATATACGTTAGTACCAACACTTTTACACGTCAATCATATGTTAAAAACTAGATGAGGTCGGCGTTTCCTATCTGACTACTCTGAGAAGAAACAAACTCAGAGGTTACAGTCTTTTGAAGTGCGGACATAATCTTGGTCAGATCATATAAAGACCATGTAGATTGATATCTGAAATGGTCTTCTGAGGAAAGAACCACACAGATTGAGTGTCGTTGACCTGTCCAGTCAGTGCACGCATTTGGTAGTAATCGTGCAGCTCAACTCAAAACTTAAGGAGCTCAACGATTCGAAGAACAACATCAAAGAAGGACAATTGGGTAGGCCACCTAAATTGCTCATACCACCAGATAATTACTAAAAATATCTGAGTATAGAATCAATATTACAATAGAGATCAAGTTAAGTATACACTAAGTCTGTATTATACTTTCAGTCCGCAGAGTGTTCTCAGCTATTTGAAGAGCATTTACTTAAATCCAGCTGGAGATTAATCCCATTTATTACGTGTAAGTGCAAATGTTCGATGCACGATTTCTTAAATGATTCTTAATACCAGCTCCATTTACGTGTGGTTCGTTTCTACACGAGTAAGCAGTATCTTACGTAATAAAATATTAGCAGAGCTTTACTTTGAAACATTTTATCGGATATAACGTAAACCAACGTAATGGCTTCTGTCCACAGCCTATGATGGGGAGAATTTGGTTTGACACCTGCCCTATACATTTTTTCATCGACCTCGCAAAAATTATGACCGTTTAGGGAGTCAAAAAGGTTGTGAAACATTTTTACGAAAGGTATGACTTGGCAACGCAGGGTCCACTTGCCCAATCGTGGTTAGAAAGAAAAGTATTTTCTTATAAGAAAAGTGGTTAAGTGTTTTGCTGCCACGGCAACACTGTGGCTTAATAACTGTGTAGCTATTTTCACATTAAATTTGTTCATATTTTCTACAAAACATGTTCCTCAGTAAATTTCACCCATATATTTTGTATAGGTTGTTCAGATAACCTTTGTTAAGCGATTAGATACTTATTATACGGTAATTAATACGACCCTAACGATGTACCTAATGCAGATTTAACAAGGGTATCCAAAGTAAATTGTATTAAAAACTTTTATTAATACTAAATACTAGAGGAGCGAAATAAAATATGAAATTGAAAAGTGTAAATAGATTATCTAGTTCTAAATCTAATTATTCGTAATAGTATCACGATGTAAAAAGTATCTAATAATTATGTAAATGTAGGCATTAAGTTTACATTGGCGTAACATAACAGTGAATTGAAATATATTATTCCTTTTGAACCGGGTTATTTTCAGATTTTAATATGAAAACATTCTGTTCTGGCACCCTTTAACCTGGGGCATGTTAAGTGAAATTGATCCTCAATAGCATTTTAAAGTTACAATTGTTATTGAGCAATTGTAGGCTGATGTATTTATTATAATTTGATATGTACAGTTATTGAACTGTACATAGTGTACATATCAAATTATAATAAATACATCAGCCTACTGGTTTTCTAAAAAGGAAAATTACGAGTGCGTTCGTGCCCAGAAATAAAACTCGTGCGGTGGTGCAAGTATTCAGTAAAATACAAAAGTTTAAATATAATGAACTTACTAGCTCGAATATTCATGCTCGAATATTAATGCATTCATGTGAATACAGGAAAAGTGCTTTTAAACCTGATGGAAACTGTACTACGAAACCCTTATTTTGTTGAAAAGCTCTCCAGTTCTCGGAAATGGCTGGGACCAACATTACGTTAGACTAATTCCAGGTCTAGGTAAAGCTGATTAGAACCCGAAACTACTGTTTAATTAAATTAAGCTATAAATACTTACGTTTAACTGAACTTCAGATATCTCGTAAATCATATCGAAAGTTACGAGCTACTCCGAGCTGGATTCCGTTTCAAACACGACAGGAAGAGGAAATAATTTGTGTTTTGACTTTGCAGAGTACACACAGTTTTATTCTGAAAATGTGTAATGGTTTTGCAACACCCACGGGGATGTAAATCACTGATACAGTAAGAGCTCATGTACGAATGCTGTTGTGACTGTTCCTAAATTACCCTAGGCTGATAAAATTGTCGTTTTTCCTAATTATGTGGAAATGTCAGGAAAATGGGTCGGTTCACCTTTCGGGGAAGAACGGTACCCGTCCCTCGTACTGATCTGTAGAGCACGGCTCCAGACTGGACACTTTTACACCGATATGGATTAAATGAATTCCAAATATGAAGAAGTGCCAGTCATTTTGTTATTAAATAGGAGTAAGTTGTCACTTACTCCTATTTAATAACAAAATGTCTTAAACGTTCGTGTCTGCGTTGGTGCATTTGCGTTTAAAACTTCCCATTGTTTGTGTTAAGGGGGACGCGCTATCCTTTTATTACTTTTTTGCAATGTACAGTTAAATGTTTGTTGATCTAAATATGATCCACGATAATAACAAGTATTTACAGAATTATAATCATAAGAATTATCAATACTGTTACATTTCGAATACAGGGCGCAGAGCCGAGCGTTGAAAATCCAACAGTCCGCTTATAGTAGGTACTCGTATTAGGCAATAATGATATTTATGCGTCACGCAGCATTTGGGAAAGCGTGCATTAGTACTTATCTACTTATCGCAATGTAATAGGTAGGTACCCTCTTACATACTAAGTATTCATTATAAAATCAATCTGACTTCGAATGTGACCTTCTGCATCAGTTTCAGTTTAATCCATAGTTGGGATCGAACAAAAGAAGTTTCAATAAGAGTTGAAGCTTCTACTGAAATGAAAAAAACTTAGGTACATATTCGTTTTTTCTCTAATTGTAATGCAGATCAGCTCTTATACAGGTTAAGAAAGGACTTAATCAAATTGGAACGTTCGTGCCATGAAAGAATTCTTCTTTTCAAGACATTTGGCTTCAGCTAACACTAGTTGTTAGTAAATTGATATCGATTGTTCAGCGTATTCCTTATAAGTACTACGTATTAATTTTCAATTAAAAAAAATATATTGTGGTTCATAGTTATTTGAATTCAATCTAATTTATGATTAAGTAGATATGCAAGTTTTTTAGAAGTTGCGTTATTTAGACGCTTAATAGAAAACTTATATTTTATCTATACTTATAATAAATCTGTAGAGAGGTCAATTATGTACATGAAATATATTTCCAAAATAACTATCAGGGGGTGATTAGGGATCGATACTGATGCCAAAAAAGCAATCAGTAAAATTTTTGTCTGTCTGTTTGTCTGTCTGTATAACCGTTATAGAAACAAAAACTACTCGACGGATTTTAACGAAACTTGGTACAATTATTTTTCATACTCCTGAGCTGGTTATAGTATACTTTTCATCACGCTACTATTAATAGGAGCAGAGCAGTGAAGGAAAATGTTGGGAAAACGGCAGAAGTTACTCCATTTTTAAGCTTCCGTCGCGTGTGCAACCTTAATGGTTAAAGCTACACAGAAATCATGTATGACGGAAATGTTCTCCTTAAAATTATATAAAAAATATCCCACGACAGCATATATCTATCTTTTATGGTTGACTCACAATAACACGTGTAACTCCCGATAGCTTAGCAGTTCGAAGCAATCTGATTATATTTGTCTACTCTTACGTTTATAACACTCTCAGTCATCCCTAATTAAAAAAGTTAACATTATTAACTATTCCATAAAAAAGAATCATAGAAATCGGTATAGAAACACCAAAGTTATACATGAAATACGCTAATAATAAGCCGTCGCGCGTGAATACTGAATCACGCTCGACGCCTACCGGTTCGATTACGATGAAACTTGATATAATTATTCTTTTATATCCTGGGCACCACACTGGGTACTTTTTATCCCGGAAAAGTATACACAATAAAAAACAAACTTAATTTTGCGGTTCGATCCCTAGACCCGATTATTTTTATTTATTTTATTTTATTTTATTGATTAGACCAATCAATACAATTGTTACACTGTTTATCCTAAAAATACAAGCAATATGAGAATACAAGCAGAGAATACATTGTACACTATACAATATAATGCGATAGACACAGCATGCAAAAACAAAAAATTACTGTACCAACCGGAAATAATAAGTTTGTCGTAGGTTATGTCACCCGCAGTGGAGTTCTGCACACGGCTAAGATACTGTAACATTTTATCTTAAGATTAGAGATGGGCCGACTACATATAGTATTTGCCGACTAACCGACTAATCGACTAGCCGACTAATCGGTTTTCATAATGCCGATTAGTCGGCCGACTAATCGGCAATGCCGATCATTCTAATACCTACTTGCTAGCTACTACCTAGCTTAATTACTGACTGATTAATACGTTCTATGTTACCTTATTGGTTTTTGAATATGTTTCAAGACTGTAACTTTAGATTTATATATTTATTTATTATAACTTTATATATATAGATATATATCAAATTCAGTCCTTTTTTTTGAGGATGGAAAATCATCAAATGACCCCTCCCGCTCTGGGTGGAGCGGAAGGGAGTGTCAGACTCTTACTGACTAAAACCCACCCGTGTTCCTTCCTTAGCCCTTTATGTTCCAGGGCAGCGGTAACCCTTTCGGACGATCCCGCTACCCTGGCAGAAATTCAAAGTCCTGACTCACTGACTGACTGATATATCAAGGCACAGCCTAAACCGCTGGTCCTAGAGACATGAAATTTGGAGGGTGTGTTCTTAGTGAAGAGTAGGTATCCACTAAGAAAGGGTTTTTCGAAATTCCACCCCTAAGAGGGTGAAATGGGGGTATTTTGTTTGCATGGGAAATCTTATTCCTTGAGTTAATAAACTTGAAACTTGGCACCAATACTAATCTAAGCAAATTATGAAGTTTGCCATTTTATGTTTTTCTAAACTACCCCCTAAAAAGGGATTGGGGTGTTTCAAAGTTTGTATGGAAGAATTTTAGCGCACGGTCCGATTATCTCGAAACTACGATTAAAAGTAAAGAATAATGTGTATCAGTGTTTTTCGAAAATTACCAGTGACGGGCTGAAAAGGGGTTATCAATTTTACAGGCGAGGATTTTACTGCATGGCTTGATTAACTCGAAAATTAGTATAAATAATCTTTAAGTCAAGTTATAAATACCTCCCAAACGATTTTTTTTTAATTGCACCCCTGTGGGGTTAAAAAGCAGGGATACAGTTTATATGAAAAATCGTCTTTATTATTAATGAAAATGAAAAAAAAATCATTAATGTGTCCATAATGAAAAATGATTATTTCCATGGTCTGAACATTTGTCGAGTTTATGTATATCGTCCGGAACACGCTGTATATACAGCCTGTATCAGAAATGTCTGATCATATTTATGGGTGTGGTAAAGATCATAAAACTCAACCACTTTCTCCATGGGAACAACATCATAATCAGCGGTCCCATACATTCCTTCAATACCTAATTTACCCAAATGTATGCAACAGCAGATTATTTTTTGGTGATCACAATGTGGGTTTCATGGAAAAAGTTGCTCAGTCTGTACCACACTATTAGATATGACCACACATTTCTGATACGCGCTGTATCTCAGTAGGTTGAGGCCCGTGGGAATGCGCATGTATATGTCACATGCACTTTCTACTTGTCTGCATATTCAAATGACATGTGAATCTCCGTGTACATAATGCTTATGTTCACTACGGCTGTCATTGCTACGGCGACGGCTACGGCATAGCACCCCGTACCATGTTGTCAATTTCTGTAGACAGGTTATGGCGATATGATTTTAATTTTATAAAATAATTATTGTAAGGTTTTATACAGACCAAACATAACTTGAGACACAAGAAATATTAAAATTACTTTTCTTTTCTTTTTTCTTGAACTTAATAAGAACTTGAATAATATTCTTTATGACTGATTTTTTAATAGTTATATAATTTTTATCTAAGAAATAAATATTGCAGTTTAACAGCTTTTGTATAGAAAATATGTCAAACTGTTATAATTATTTATTCTTCAGCTATAAGTTATCCCCTAGTAGGTTATAAACAACAACAGCAAAGTAAACCTCACCCGTATAAAGACATAAAGTATGAACATCGATGTTCACTTTAATACTCACTTAGAGGCGTTACTAACGATTTTTTACTGAATGTTCGAGGCAGATATGTTTTGGCAAGCGACTCGTGTATGAGCGTGCTCTTATCGCCGACGGTGTTTATCGTCATTCCAGGAGCATTACAGAAAATACACATGTAAGAATTTACCTCATTTGAAGGCTGGCAGGTACTTATCGTCGGCTATATGTTGATGTCGGATACGCACGCACATGCCAAAATATACCTCACTGCAATACATCGCGGGCTGCTTGGGGGTTAATTACGATGCCTACGTAAAAACAAAATATTTTGTTTTCACATCGCGGTCGACGGCAAGCATCGATGTGATCTGGGTCGTGATTGCTCAAATCGGTTCAACTTGTTCTTGTGGAGTAGGTTTAGAGTAGGTACACAATATTGGGTAACTGAGCTTTCAGGTGCGACTGACTGAACCGACATGTTCGCACCTCCGTTATAGAAATTGCGAGAATCGACATTGAGGTATCGAGATAGTGACCGTGATCGCGAGCATTTTCGGTATTTATTTATTTATATATACTTTATTATACACCACGAAAATGAATAACAAAAAAATGTTGATCGAACACTAAAAATATACAATGGGCGGCCTTAGTGCTTTGTTTTTTTTTACGACTCTTTTAAACACAAATAACGACTGCATGCGTTTTATCTCAACTGGCAATGCATTCTACAAACAAGCGGCCTGGGGGTCTACTCCGAAGTAGTATCGGCCGAATGTACGGCCGTTTCCTGCTACGAAGTTACTATTTGGTTCGGTCGGTTCCGATCCTACACTCCTACACTCTTTCGAATATTGACTATGGTCCCGATCCAACTGAGCCGATCCGAAATTTTTTCGCATTTTTCAATAATATTCGGTTCGGGCACGTGTCGGTCCGATCCGAACATTCGCACTTTGCACTTCGGAGTAGGCCCCCTGGACAGTAAAGGATTTGTCGGGGAAAGTTGTGGAGTGGATAGGCATTCGGTATGTAATTACTACCTACCTACCTTATTATTACCTACTTACATATCGAAGATTCGATGCGATATTGTTAACTATGGGCCGGCTTTTTGATCCGTAGCTAAATCAACCAATTGTTAAAAATAGTAATTAATGGTTAAATTTCTGTAAATGTGTTTCTTGATCAATTGTTAGTTTATCTAATGGTTATTTTTTTAAGTGATACTTAATTATTTGACTATTAGCAATTATATTACTTATATCATTAGATAAACCAAAAAATTTAATTTAATTTTAAAATTAGAAGGTATTTTGTTTGAAATACTTTGCTAATTAATGTTTAAACGTACAAGTTTCGAAACTTTTTGCAATTCTAATAGAGTTGTTAATATTTTAATAATTTGTTAAGATCTTCGTACCTACTTGATAAATTTTATACGTACCTAACGTATATTTAACCAAGGCAACCCGATTTGAAAAAGCTGAAACAAAAAAGCAAACAAAGCAACTCCTCCTGAAGCTGATGTTTTAAAACTTGAAAATTTCAAAACATTTAAATCTCTCCCAGTAAGAACTAAAACAAAAATAAGAGAGAATATTATAAGATTATTATTAAGATTATGTCTACTCAGTGTCATCACTCTGTATTTTACTTATAAATACTTCGTTTACCCTGTCTTGTTTAGAATCTTCAAACAGTAATCTTTGTGGTATCAAGGCGAGATCGTGCGGAAAATCAAGAGAGCTTACTGAGAAATCCTTCGTGAAAGATTGAGATGAAAAAGCGTCGAAATTTACAAACAAATTGTTAATAGAAAAAGACGAACTTACGGTATTTTTTGTCTTAGTGATAACCGCATCAACCTGACAACCAGTCTTACCCAGGGGGTATCGTATTACCCAGTAATTGGGTTATGGAGGTCAGATAGGCAGTCGCTCCATGTAAAATACTGATATTCCACTGCTTCCGGTTAGACTGGCAGCCGACCCCAACATGGTTGGGAAAAGGCTAGGCAGATGACGTAAGTGATAACTGCATCAATTAAAGGTGGCTGCGAAACGTAAAGTGATATTCCCTTAAAAGAAAAAATATTTTAATTCTATTAAGGAATTCTTAGTGAGAACAAGAGTTTAAAGTTTCAGGCACGCCCCTGTAAATTATACGATCGAATGTCATAAGGGCTCGCCCCTTACCTTTGACGTGTGAACTATAGCTATTCCTCAGAACAATTTTCCGTAACACACAGGCATAACTTAGTTACTTGTGTAAAGAATTCCCCTTTTTCTCAGACAAAATACTTTACTACCACTCTGGTAGTAGTGGCTGGAAGCCAAGCGCAGCTGACCAATTCTAACTACTGTGAAATGTACCGCTGAATGGAAAATAATTGTTTTAGCAATGCACTTTTCACCGCTGTTCGCAGCTCTATACAATAATGTGTAGTCAAGGTTTTAGGTACCCTTTGCCTCATATCAGTAAAGGGTAATTGTACCTGAATAAGACCATCATTCATCGTCCTTTGTTTACCTAGAGAGTAATATAATTCAGGAATACAATAGAGCGTCGCAACTCGCTTCCCAACCGTGACCCTTGGGTGTCGTAAAAGGTAACTTATCATGGATGGCAATAACATTTTACCGTTTGTGAATAATTCGTCAAATAAGTACCTACTATGATTAGCTATTTGTTTGTCAAAGTAATTTTAATGTAAATTTTCCTTGATCAATTATCTAACAGTAAATAAATTGTGTGCTTCTACGGTTGTTTACAAGTCTTCGAACTTTCGTCATCGCATAACAAAAGTATCTTCAACCCACGGGCACGCGCCATTGTAACTGAATAGGTATCAACAAACAAACTGTTGCTATCTAAAAATTTAAACTAGACACACAAAAACATCCCATTGTTATCGTTGCATAGAGAAAACCTTTTGTTCTGTGGAAAATTACCTTTCCCAATTATGAAAATATTGGCAAATGCCTATTTTAAATTTGCTGTCGACACAAGATAATATGTTTTATTACATTTATTCACAACGACAGCACTACTAACAAAAAGCCTTAATTACAATTTACAAGGTAACACTAAAATATAATAGATTCTGGAACTATTGTTTAAAGACCAAGTAGGTTCAATAGATTCGCAAACCTCGGGGGAGCAATCAAAAGTTTTTTCGAATCTTCGTTAAACGGGGCGGAACCGGCAGTATTTGTTAAACCACTCCCTCACTTTGTTCGTCGGGGACACTTCACCAACTACATCGTTCGGGAACCGCTGAAGTAATGAAGTTTAAACATTTAAGTTTACTTTATTTACCCCTAGCTTACATTTTGAAAGAGTAGAATGACGGCTATCTATTTTAAACACTTGCACCGGATCAAAACTTGGATTTTATTAACATGTATCGACGACTGGTGTTTCGCACATTAAACTCGTGCTTTGTATGAAAAAGTAAATTGAAATTATTTTCAAATGAAACATTTTCACAATTTT
Organism: Apamea anceps; assembly: GCA_951799955.1. Taxonomy (NCBI): domain Eukaryota; kingdom Metazoa; phylum Arthropoda; class Insecta; order Lepidoptera; family Noctuidae; genus Apamea; species Apamea anceps. The sequence continues at coordinate 11,491,614 of OX637510.1, read as the reverse complement.
TTTAAATAGCTATAAATGATTTTAATTGAAATAGATTTCCTTCGAATCGAATGAAAGCAATAGCCGGGTAAAATGCTTAAGCAAATAAAATCTGATAGGTTTCTATTGTTAGACGATTTGATCGTAAATCCGGGAATAGATGGATGTCAGCTATAAATTGTTGGGATCACTTTGGATATTGTACGTTTCTTCGGTAGGTAGGTTCAAGATTAATCTTGTTCTAACAAAAGGCACTCGATTTATGATGGCATTATTGTGTCCAACTTATCGGAGGGTAGATTGATAAAGTGTACTTCGCAGTTTATGACCAAATTATAGTCTAAATTGAAAATTTTTATTAAGCTCCTGTCCAACTTGGACTAAAACTAAGCGTCAAAATTATGGTTATAGATTGTTTTTAGAATACCTTATGACTTCCGGCGTCATAACTTTTGGAAACGAATATAGTGCAAGTGGCAATTACGGTTACAAAAAAGTCCCAATATTAATCTGAAAATCAATACAGAGAAGAACTCAATTGCCTTCTTTCTTCCGAACTTTTATTTAAGTACAAGCATCGCAGCAAACATTTTAGACTGTGTGCTGAAAATCCAATACTTCCAACTCATTGTTACCACGAGGAACTGCTACATCCGCTCAGTAGCCGGATATCGTACAAAGGCACATTGATAAATCAGGTCAGAATTCTACAGACACCGGAAAGTGTTTCATTTCGTTAACTTGCGAAGGGACGAAGGATGAAACCAATTTCCGGAATTAACCGGAGTCTCCTCATTTCATTATGACATTCGATAAAGGAAACGCGCGCATGTTTAATGAGGGACATAATTATGAGCAGGTACCCTCGGGAGGAACATTCGAAATATTTGGTTACAACATAACAAGTTTACTCTCAGGGACCTACCCAAAAACATAAAATATTTGCTTTCGGAGGTTATTTATGCCCTTCTGTAGACGTGTTTCTAATAAGTTATTAAAGTAAGAAAAACATTTTATAGCACAGTTTTACGAAGGAAAAGTAAGTTAACTAGACAGTATCGCTATACTTTTAATTTACCGCTATAAATTCTGAAACATTGATTCTTGTTTATAGAATTTTTAACGACAAAACTTTTTTAAAGGCTTTGTCTTGTCTTAACTTTGGCCATAATGCTGTCACTTTGTAATAAGTAATACAATAGGGTGAATACTGAACTAATATTTTATGAATATACCTACATACGTTAGTTGAATTTTCAATTTAAGGCATTCTAAACAGCTTAATATCCATACAACGTGTGTGATGATATGCAGACAACCTAGTTTGAACATTCAGAACATACCTGTGCAATAGGAATCCAATCTCGGCAAACTTAGGGTTGGTAGTGAGATTGTCGTACTATGGTGATTGTATACAGATGCAGTATGCATTAATGTGAAATGTCCAGGGATATTATTATTATTATTAATAATGTCAAACACAATGTACCCGATGACCCTTTCACGTTTCAAACATTTTGAAATATAGACGTTATTAGCATAATTTGTAAACATTCTGGGCACGTTAGCAGATGACATCAATGGACGTACTTTGATGTCTTACTAGCCTTTTTATATAGGGATTAAATTTGCATTTTGATTTTCATACTATACCTAGATTTAATTAAATCACAAAATACAGATCTAGGTATTTATTTACCTATTAAAAAAAGTAAAGTGTAAAGACTGAGGTTAACTTAATTCAAAGTTAGAGATAGAAACGTACAAGGAAAGCTCGTCTGTAATGCTGCTAAAATATAGAATTTATTGGAGCAGTTAATAATAAAGTTTTGAGAAGTTTTTTGATGTGCCCGAACTTTTATCACTTGACTGACCCTTTATTTATTTTGTATTTGGTCCTTATGAAAGAAAATATGTCAGAGATTTCTGTCTTATTTGGTGTTTATGACTACAAATATTAGGATCGACTGAATACTGATGGCCAGAACACGAGACACACGGGACATTAAATACTGTTTCTTTATCCTGTGAATTGATGAACGTAATTTGCCTAACCCTGTTGCAGACTAGAGCAACATTAACACATTTACTGCGGCCAACGCGCCTGCGCGTTTTTCAAGCTTTGACCATGGGCTAGCGGCGCGCATGCGCGTCCATACAATTTACTTAACTTTCTTCGAGTGCGGCGCAATGCACAATGGACGCACGGGTGCGTCCATTGTGCAAACTCGAAAATTTTCAAACGCACAGAAGCGTCAACTAATGCGGCCAGCCGCACTGGGTAAAACTTTCTTCAACCGCGCATGCGCATTCATAGCACCACACGAAAATTATTTGAACGCGTATGAACGTTTGTCGCACAGGGGTTAGTGAGCTATATATTTAGCATTTGCGAAAAGTTCGCTAATAATTCAGCAGTTAACGCGTTTAAACGTTCCTTCCAAGTTTTACCGCAAAACTAATTTTCTGCGTCTCCCTAGCGTCCGCTGCATTTTCTTTTTTTTTACTAAAGAGCATTTGAATTGCCGCCTGTCTATACTTTGAAAAATAGGTACCGACATATATTTATGCATAATTATATATTAAAACTGGTTACTAGTTATTACTGTTATTTGTCATAAGTTAGATGAAAGTGGAGGGACGACCTTGACTCCTACCGAAAGAACCAGCCTGCAAAGGCAGTGGACAGATGAAGGGAAAGGGAAGCCCTTGCCCAGCAGTGGTTTATCACGGGCTAAATAGATAAGATAAACAAAGATCATGATGACTGCTGTCATTTATTGATAACATAAATTACAGATACATACCATCATTATGTCACGCTAGAAATACCTAATTTGCATAACGTCATGCACTACGAACATAACTAAACCAGCAATAAATTAATCCTGTGTTTTGATAGTCCGGTTACTAGAGGTGTTAGGCATTTTGACAGCTTGTAATACTAGCTCAGTTAGCTGAAACCAGCGGCCATAACGTGGGACATTACGATGAATTGATGATGATGACGCCGCCTCAATTTCGTACCTGTGTGGCAGTTTCTGAATTTGTAAAGCAATGACTTTCCGTTAATATTAACGAGTACTTTCGTACGAGTACTGTTATGAATATTTTTGTATTTGAATTGCATCATTTTACTTATTTGTAAATTAACGAATAACTTACATATAAGATACTAAGGCAGGAGAGCAGTGGTAGCCCAGTGGTAACGGCTGCGACTTAGGAGTACCACTCCTAAGTTGGGACCGTAGGCAAACATCACAAGTAAATCGACGTGTCCTAGATCCAAAAATTCAAAGATGCGTAGGGGATTACGTCCCACTGCCACTCACGGAGTGGAGACGTGAGTAATAGCAATGGGAACATTGTAGGCTGATTATGTAAGCTGCTAGGATGGTACTTACCTATCTATTAATTCTATAAATAATTCCTACTTAATGTTAACGTAAAGAACACGACTTCTCTGAAGAAGAAATCTGAAATTCTATGATCAATAAATATAACTGCGCGTTAATTATCTTTTTCATTGTTCTTCCAATTAAATTAAAACCCCTTTATTGGCAACCGTTCCTTCTTTTAATGGCGAAACTTCCCGCTTTTGGAAATCATTCTTAAGACAGCTGTCATCTTGGGGAGACAATACCTTAATAAGTACTTAATTCTTTATTGCATTCCACAATGTAGGCTTAAGTGGCGGGCACAGCAAAAGAAAGATATGTGGAGAAGACGACTTATCATTTACGTATCTTATATTCTAACTTGTTCTAAACGGGTCCTAAGTATACGTAGACACCTATTTTATAACAGGTAATAAACGCGATATTTTTTTTTGATACAATGCGCTTTCGCTCTATTCCGTACCATTTCATTCAATTCCAGCACTTAACGTATCTCTATGAAAGTGCTGTCTTTGGATAATTCTTTCCCTAGTATTATCTAAAAGGATCCTGTCCCAGTTGGCCATGTATCAATCAGTAGAAGTCATTATGTATATGTAAGTAGAACATAAGAACTCTTTGTAATGCTTAGATATTTTTGAGATTAACATAATGACACACATTAACACAACACATTAACCACAACACTTTTGTGGTTTTAGGTCGAACCTATTTTCTGAACAAAACGAGGTCTAAATTTAAGTCTGTTCTTGAAAATTAAAAATCCTTCGAAAAAATACAAAGGAAAATATCGTAGGAAAATTTTATCGAGAAAAAAGTTGGCTTCGTCGGCATTCGCCCAAAAATTATACCGTTGTTTGCCCTTTAGATAACACAGAAGTACTTTTCAGCTGAAGATGTCTGCAATTTTTGCCCGCCATTGTTTATATTAGAATCCCTGTAGACTTGAATAGGTATTTGAACTGTTTTAATATATTTTTAATAAAATTCCAATTTTTGTGAAAACATTTATTTTTCTCATTATTTAAGTAAAGTTTTCATGTAGGTATAACATAATCCCTGGTGAATAAAATAAAAAAATAAAAACATTTTTTATGGCTGCTGCTGCTATATTAAAATTCTTTGGAGAATTTTTCAACAAAAGCTGGAAAATATATAACTGTTTCATAAGAAATCTTTTAATTTTTTAATTAACGTGTGGCAAAGAGGAAAAGTTTAGAAAGCGCCGAGGAAACACGTTAAGGTTTATTTCTCCGTAATGTATCTTTATACATTTTGTATAAGTAAGTACCTACGTTTATATGTTGAAGCTCCCATAGGAGTTCAACGTCTGCCTAGCCTTTCCCAACAGTGGTCAGCTTGTAGTCTCACCAGATGCAACTGAAAACCAGTACTTTACATGAAGCGACTGTCTATCTGACCTCCACAACCCAGTTAGTGGGTAAAACGATAGCCCTTGGTAAGACTGGTCGTCCGACTTTCGGGTTTCTGATGACCCGTAACGACTGCTGTAACGAATACACGAATGACAGCCGGAAGCAACGGATTAACGCGCTTTCCGAGGAACCTCATATTTAAAGATGGTACACTCATCCACGGCCCAACCACGGCAAGCGTAGCTTAACCTGGTCGATCGACCCGTGCGGCTGTTATTATTTAGCCACAAGCCCCTCTATTTTACGTGAGAGCACAGTCTTATAAACCAATTCACACCAAACAAACCTTAACTTAATTATATACACGTCTAGATTAACACAAAAACATATACGGCTGTATACAGATTTGTAAGGTTTAACTGCCTGTAATTTCCGATGCCCACTACACACAGAGAAGGATAGAGCATTGATACTTCGCTTTCTCACTACGTGTTGGAGATTTCAGACCATTAGTCATGGTTAAGTTTATTCTAAGCCTTGCGTCTCAATCCCGTATGCAAGCGCTGCAACTGGTCTTTACGGTGCATTTACCGAGTCAATTTAAATACGACGTTCAAAATAGAATACAATAGTTATTATTATGTAGGTACACCATATGTACAACAAATATAAAAGTGTAGAAATGTTACACAATGAGACCGCCCATTGTGTAACATCTCTACACTTTGTATACTTGGCGCTAAAAGCGATCTTCTAAAGACAAGCTTTGGATGGTTTGACCGTGTTTAGATTTATATTTAAGCTGTAACACTGAGTACGGTCAGAGTAGAAAATTAATAGGTAATCCAAATACCACTTTACTTTTAATTAAACGAAACCTCAAAATTGTATACGATAATCCCATCAGTTTGAACCGATATGAAGCTCATCGAGTCGCCATTTGATAGTTCACAGAGAACATTCCACCGCCGCCAATCTTTGAAATTGTAATAGAATAACGACGTGACCCGACTCTTACGAATGTGATATAGCTCCAGCGAAATTTCAATGAGTTTTATGAGGAGGAGTATAAGCGTTAAATGGAAAACGTTTACATTATGAGGGTAAACGACACCCATAAAGGAAAATAGATTACCTACTTACGTACCTTTACAAATATAGGTAATAATTATCCCACGGGAACGTGCTAACAGGATAACATGTATGTGCTTCCCCAGGATGCCATCTATCTCTACGCCAAATCAGAAGTTCAGTGGTTTAGGCGTGAAAATGTAACATACAGTTTCAAGTTCAAATCGGGGAGGATTTGAACTTGAAACTGTATGTTACATTTTAAAAACTAAATTACCCCTTTTTGTCCCGTCAGTGGTAAATTTTCGACAACTTTACATACTCATTATTAATTATTTTCTCTCAAAACTATCAATACTGAGTTTCGAGTTACTCAGACCGCGCATTCAATTTCTTCCACACAAACTTCACACCTCTATATCCCCCTTTGAGGGGTAGTTTTGAAAAACTTATAATGATAAACTTTATTACTTACTTAGGCAAGTATTCTTGCCAAATTTCAAGTTTATTAACTAAATGAATAAGATTTTTCATATAAACTGTATCCCCCGCTTTTCACCCCCACAGGGGTGGAATTTTGAAAAATCGTTTGGGATTATTCATAACTTGATTCAAAGATTATTTATACTAATTTTCGAGTTAATCAAGCCACGCATTATAATCCTCCCTTGTAAAATTAACAACCCCTTTTCAACACGTTTTGGGTAGATTTTCGAAAAACCCTGAATTATGTTACTCTTTATTTTTGGTCTTAAGTATAAACACTGAGTTTCGAGGTGATCGGACTGCGCATTCAAATTATTCCAAACAAACTTCAACACCCCTATATCCCCCTTTGAGGGGTAGTTTTGAAAAACTTAAAATGATAAACTTTATTACTTACTTAGGCGAGTATTCTTGAAAAGTTTCAAGTTTATTAACCTAATGAAGAAGATTTCTCATATAAACTGTATCCCCACAGTGGTGGAATTAAAAAAAAATCGTTTGAGATGTATTCATAACTTGACTTAAAGATTATCTGCCTATTGTGACATAAATAAATTGAAATTAAGTGTAGCTAAGTGTAGGTATTTGACTTTCACTAAAAATAAAAACATTGTTAGTTATAATTATTCTTTATGCAATGAATTACTTCTAAGAGAAACTCAGATTAGTGACTTGGGTATTCTATTGGACTGCAAACTACACCTAGATCTACACATTGATAAGATAATTGCTAAGGCATTTCAAATGTACCACCTTGTAATGAGATCATCCGTAGATTTTAAGCGACCAGCCACTTTCCTGCATCTCTTTAATTCTTTGATCCGACCACAGATTGAGTACGCCTGTATGATATGGGATCCCTACTATGCTAAGTACAATCTTGCTATAGAAAAAGTTCAGCGCAAATTCTTAAGATCCATGCAGTTTAGATGTCATATGGAATGTATTTCATACACTCAGTCCCTACAAAAGTTTCACCTTCTAACCTTGGAATCAAGGCGCCTGTTGCTTCAAACCATGATGCTTCATGATCTGTTGCACAACAAGATTGACTGCTCAGATCTAGTTAATAATATATTTTATGTAGTGCCCAGAACAGTTACTCGACGGGAGGCACGCGTTTACCCGCTTTTTGCCACGTCACCTTGTCGTACCAATGCGGGTGAACGGGCGCCTCTCCATAGACTAGCTATAATTTACAATAAACATTTTGTGAATTTGGATATATTCGCTTTAGATCGCCAAAAATTTAAGAAATATTTAGTGAATAGTCTACATTTGCGTAATGTTTAGTGTGTTCTCTTTTTGTTTGTTATCTAGTACTAGTTGTTTTAGAAATAAGTACAGCCTCTTCATTCTCTTATTATTCTCTTACTGTCTTCTTCTTTGTGTTTTTGTAACGTGAATGTTCTGTCTTCACTGTGACATTAACCTAGGTAATCTGCGGAAACGTTGTGGATTGTACATTTACTCACTTTCAATGTAATGTTAGATGTAATATATAATGTACATTTGTTTGTTTTCCCTAACAAAATAAATAAATAAATAAATTATTTATACTAATTTTCGAGTTAATCAAGCCATGCAGTAAAATCCTCCCCTGAAAAATTGACTACCCCATTTCAGCCCGTCAGGGGTAGATTTTTAAAAAACTCTGATGCACATTTTTCTTTACTTTCAATATTAGGTATAAATACTGAGTTTCGAGTAAATCGGACTGCGCGCTAAAATTCTTCCATACAAACTTTGAAACCCCCCAATCCCTTATTAGGGGGTAGTTTAAAGAAGAAAAAACTGCCAATCTTCATAATTTATTTAGATAAGTATTCGTGCCAAGTTTCAAGTTTATTAACTCAAGGAATAAGATTTTTCATACAAACGAATTCCCCCCTTTCCCTTAGGGTGGAATTTCGAAAAATCCGTTCTTAGTGGATGCTTACTCTTCACGAAGAACACACCCTCCAAATTTCATGTCTCTAGGACCAGCGGTTGAGGCTGTGCGCATCAGTCAGTCAGTCAGTCAGTCAGTCAGGACTTTGAATTTTATATATATAGATAAGAGGGTAAAATCTTGCGTTTTTAAATCAAATTGTACCTAACAAGTGGTGACACTTCACTTACACGTTTACAGGTTTCCCAGTGTAGACTATTTCCAATAAATATCAATATTTGTATGGCCTACAGAGAATTGCTCAGAATTGAATTTTGATTGGTTCAATGCAGAATAAACTCTTAAAGAGAGCACCTGTCCCACCGTCGGCGATTAGGTACTTAAGTACTTTACTTAATTTGTTAATTTAATTAATTTAATTGGCGAAAGTTAAAGTACTTCTCTTCCAGATGCTTAAATTATCTAACACTTATTATTCATTAGCTTTTCAGTTTCTTCAGTAACTTATGTACGCCTGATAAAATTACCTCTACTTAATTTCAGGAAGTCAACTGGAGCGAGGCCGGCCTTTTTGTTACTAATAACGAAGTCAAAGTTTCTCTAGTTTTGTGAGAGTACCTATGGACAAGTGAGTTTTAAAAGTAATTTTAACTAACTAGTTACTTTAAACAAAGAATATAACTTAATCAAGTCAGAAGTAATTAATTAAAAATTTCTAGGTACGTTCTTTATAGTATTTTCACTTAAAAGTCTCTGGCACACTGGTTTAGGAACCGGGCTAGCCGCCTGCCAGAGAGTGGAAGGCGCTTGCGGAGTATCCACTTGTGAGTTTTTCCAGCAATAGACATCCTTTCTCCACTGTCCACCGCAGCCGAGTAGCACAAAGGGCCATGGAGCGAGCCGTGCTTGGCATAACCCTACTAGACCTAGTGCGTAACACTGAAATCCGTAGTCGGACGAAAGTGTATGACGTCGGGGCCAGAGCGATGCGCCTCAAGTGGACTTGGGCAGGATAACTAGCTAAGCGAAGAGATGGCCGATGGAGTAAAGTGCGCGTTGGGTTGACGATATTGTCAAAGTGGCAGGAAATAATGGATGAAAGACACACAGAACGGGGAAGTATGGCGAAAGAAAGAGGAGGCCTATAGCCAGCGGTGGGTGATTCCGGGCTGAAATGATGATGATGTTGATGATGATTTACCTGAAGAGCTATTGTAACGAAGCAATGTCTTCAGGTAAAGCCATCGTCTACGACGCTACTCAAACGTAACGCCCGTACACGACGCAACCGTTCACAAATTAATTAACAACGCGTAAGTAAGTCGCGTCTTTTTATTTATTTATTTTAATTTTATTTATTTTTCTTGTATGGACCGCCATTGAAATACTAGTGTTGTGACATTCTGGCTGCTCATTGGTGTTTTGAGCTCATTGGTGAACTGGCCACTTTAGAGTAAAGTCATGGACGACGTGTCTGTGATGACTTCTAAGAATCAAATAAAAAAACACAAACAAAAAAAAAGTCGTTTCAACATAACATGTTCGTTCCAGACCACTTCACTTATTTGCCGAATCATTGAGCCGCCCGGCTTGGCTGAGAAGAGAAGTTAATAATCTATTAACACATAAACAGGTACAATTAATATTAATCGTGTTCGCATAATGATTGTAATCTCGTTGTTACCGAGAGGAAACAAATGTTTATCGACACCAAACATAACAACAATATTGACTAACGAAAGTTACCGAGAACGATCTATTACTACATGTTTTTTAAGAATATTTTGCACAATAATTAAGATTTAAACAACTGAAGTGTTAACCGACTTTTGTTGCTGACCGTACATAGGGGCAATTCTCAAATTTTAAGAACGTTCACAGTCAGCAGGCCAATTCTCGTAATTTAAAACGATCAAAATCTAGTCGCAGTCTCATCTCGGCAACAAACAAATGTCAATTTTAACTTGTCAAAATGTAGGGAAATTAGAAGTATTTTTTTACAGATTGAGAATGAGATCCGAATGTGAACGTTCTTAAAATTACGAGAATTGCCCCTCTGATCTCAGTCTCAGTCTACTAAAAATACCTCAAATTTCCATACATTTTTGACAAGTATTTCACATTGATTGTCGCTGAGATGAGATTGCGACTAGATTTTGAACGTTTTTAATTACGAGAATTGGCCTTCTTCTTTTGTATTTCAACAAGTTATGGCATAGCCCATCTGTTCACGAATATTGTACGAATAGTTTTAAACAATATTAAGTTTTTATGTCATAACTTCTATGTTTATATGGTTATCTCCGATTGTTTATTTCGGAGTAGTCCGACTAGTTGCGAACTCGAATAGAGCTCATAGCTACCAGCTTCTCACATGGTAAGATCTAGACTAGAGTAAGTCGTAAGTTCGACCGTTTTTTCCAAAAATTCCCTCCATTATGATTTTATCGTCTCTAACCCAATCGCCCTCTACATATTGAGAAGGTAACCCGATATCTATCAGAAAGTCAAAATCGGATCTTATAAGCATAAACATCGCTCCACAAAAGTTAATAGTAACTATTTGCGACATTTTGCCTAACAAAGTACAGGAATACCTTCTCTTTAAAGGAGTCATCCTTTAAACAATAGCTGATATTAGGAACGGGCTACCTTTGTCCAATTTGCAAAGGTATTTAAGGGTTCAAATTTCTATTAGGATCAAATACTATGACAGTCTGCTAGGTAATAATGTACGGCAGTTTAATTCTATTTATTGCTCCAAAAAAGAGATTAAAATACAATAATTTTCTGGCCCAGCTACTGTTAAACCATATCGCGTAGATACCTATTAGGTTGATTTTTGTTACCCATTCTGCAACTGACACTATCTGAAACAAGGGCTTTCAACCCAGTGGCCAGTTTGACTACTGAAGAGAATTATTTTATTTATAATAAAACATTTATAATTATTCTTTGTTAAGAACCACTTCAAAGAACGAAAAGCTTTATACATGGATTTCTTAGCATCTCTCTAATTCTTAAAAATAATTTAAATCTAAGTAAAACACCGTCTTAACATAATGCTTTCGAAAATGTTCTACAATTTATGAAAACTTTATCTGAAACAATATTTCGTTTATGTGAAAGGAAAGTAATTTGAATGCTGGGTCCTTCCGGCAGTTCTTCATCTTTCTTACGTGTAGCAGCATTTTAATCACGCTGGCATGCATTCAACTCTATCCACACTAGACCATTGTATGCGGCCAACTTGTGTTACCAAAGTGGATTCTATTATTCTTAAAATTACACTAAAGCCCAAAACACAAAACATGTTGCTGTAACAGTGTTGCCAACATACAAATTTTCTTGATAAATAAACGTTGCGCAACATTTGAAAGAAAGTAAAAGGTTTATTGGTCACAGAAACACGTGCATACAAAAAGGTAATTAACTCGAATAATAAAGAAAAATAGAAACAAAATAGCTCTATAAACACGAGCACAGAACAGAAATAGTCAGCAGCGTCACGTGACTATGACAAGAAGGCTTCCACTCAGCATAATGCTGTGCGATGACCCACAGCAAAGCGCTGATTTTTAGCGGTCACCGCATTTGATGTTACGCCAACTGTTTCCCAACTTTGTTTCCAATTTAATCGTGCTAAATTATTTAAGTACGACGATGTTAGTATAATCTAAAAGTTGGTCTAGTTGGTAGGTATCGAGTCTCGGGTTTAACAATTAAAGTTTTAAACCCGGTCATGTTATTGTCCCAGGACTTGTTTGGAAAAGGGATATTATTGGATCCGTATGAAATTTATTCTACTCAAAGAAAATTAGAGTTATTTAGAAGGACTTTTGAATAACCAGTACACATTGAGTCCGAAACTAAACTTCGCTGGCCCTGTGCTGTGCATGTGGCACTAAAAATAAAAGCAGCCCGACATGGATCAATCAAGATGAAAACTCCGATCATGATATCTCAGACTTCCTAAAACCTGTACTTAAATGAAACAATAAGATAATACCTTAATAGAAAATTGATAGTCAAAAAAGTCAGTAAACAAAATGGTAGTCCATTTAATTCCATAACTAAAGACTGGGGTTACCAAACACAAAGAACTGTTGGTTTTCGCGTAAGCGTCAGAGATTTACGCAAGTAGTGATGTTGACTTTCGGAAATTGCCATCGTTTTCCAATTCCCAACACGCAGTCTCTCTTTTGTCGGTTCATTTGTTTACTTTTATATGGAAAACAAATGAATAAAATAAAACTAAAATAAGTACTTTCAAGTCCAGTATATTAAGTATTCGCAAAAAGTTTCAAAACGTCACTTTCAAAAACCTGTTACTTCATTTAATATCGTTTCTGCTACTTCTATTATAATGACCGGTTTCTAGAGACATGTAGATGTCGTTGTTTCCCTAGAGATAGCAAACTTTTTCTAAGTGGATCGAAGTAGCGACAAAGGGCAGTGATAAATAAAAATCACAACGAAGTTCGCAACTTCTATGATGTTTCAAAACATACTCGTACTAACTTTATTCAATAAGAAAACGTTACTTAACCGTTAATGGAAAAGTAAAGTTACCCTAAAGTGGTAGAAAACCCGACAGCTCCCTTTTATTTCTCTGACTATTGTGTTTTGTTAGGGCTGATTTTTCGATCGACAGATAATTTTTATTCGTGGAATAAAATGGACGTCTGACAGATTTCGTATGGAAGAAATGTCAAAAATTCAAAATTATTCCTCTGGTAGAGTTATCTGGCACTGAATAAATCAGCCCTTAGGGCTAATTTTTCTATCACCAGATAACTTTTATTCGAGGAATAAAATTGACGTTTGTCAGTTTTTGTATGAATTCGCTGTCAAAATTTCAAAATGATTTCTCGAATAAAGTTATCTGGCGATACAAAAAAACAGGCCTTACTAAAATAAATATTAGGCACACCATAACTAATATCATCACAGCATCATCTGCCCTTTAAATGTTAATTTAATTTAAACTTAATTAAGCGCGACATTTAATTTAGACTTTTTAAATTTACGACGTTCGCAGCTGTGTTCAATCCTGACAATGTTTTGGCTAAACCTATTAATTCTAATGTAATATTCAAAATAACCATTAAAGCCTCCCTTTTCCCAATTCCATTGTAATAAATTCAATGGAATTGTTTAGTATTTCAAACACAGATAGGTAAAAAGGTTTTATGTTTTCAATATTTAATCCATTTAGGTCAGTGTCGAAAACATTATACTTTGGTTTCGATAAAAATAAAATGTTCAAAACATCTCTTATCTTTTTCTGTTATCAGATAGGTATAAACAACATCTATTCTTTTATTTCTATGTTTAACTTGCACTCGCGATGCGGAAAATGTAATGTATAAGATAAAATTGCTTAACCATTTCGCTCTGCGAGTGTATAAGTTACAATAGAAAAATAAAATAATTCCAATACTTCATAGATGCAAGTGAGATTTGAATCTGAAAACGCACCCAATGTACGGCAGAAATTCAGGAAAACGTTTTTTACACACATAAATTGACAGTTCCATAAATCAAAATGACAGTACATTCCATTGGTTTCTCGTGGCAATAGGCGCTACTACAATGGTGCAATGCGGAGTTTGGTTCACACCATTTATCTTTATAGTTGGTACGGTTCCTGCTCTAGCTTTTTGTTCCATAAAAAGTTAAAAGCCATTAGATTCGTAGTTTGCTAAAAAAATCCGCACCTACTTAAAGAGATTCCAAGCCGGTTTTTTCGTATCTTTTGCGGTTGTAATATATAGAAGGTAGTTTGGATCGTTTGAAACTTTATTTGTCTTTTAGCCGTAAAACTGAACGCGTAACACCAGATGCACATTATGAACGAGGGTCGTAGGCTACGACCGTTGCTACGCCACGTGTGCTACGACTCGTAGCACGTAGCGTTCTGGTCGTAGCATCTACGTCATGACCAGAACGCTACGTGCTACGAGTCGAGTCAAGCATTCTGTTTATCTCCCTAAAAACACCGTGAAGATATTTCGTTCCTAAGACACAGACAAGCTGAATACAGCGAGCTGTTGATTTAATTAGGAAACTATTTGCATAGTACGCGCACTGTGCATTTCACTCTTAAGAACAATTCGTATAATAAGCATTGTATTACAGTACAACAATAGAAAGCTACTTTAGCAAGATGAGATAGATTCAAAATCAGAAGAAAATAGTGGATTAATCGTACTGTATGCGGTTGGCGAAGAACCGGGTGTCGTGGCGAAACTTGCGATGGGAAATATGTCCAGCAGATGATGGCTATACATCATCAAAATATCATGCTTTCACATTCATTTGGTATAATATTATCAGAACAATCAATCTAAGGCAATAACAAAAATTCCATCGGATGCAGCTGTCACGCTACAGTTAATACTACAGCCGGAAATTACGATAGCAAACTGACGAGGATGTGACTCAGCATGGAATTTAGGAGGTCACTCAAATTCATTAAAGATCAAATTCCACGTAGATATATATCTAAAGTACTATTTTTACTGATGGAGAAAGTTGTGTGTTATCTCTAGTAAATATAGTCAACGATAGCACAAAAATAATCACACTTTCTCATCGATAATTCTAAAATTCCTACAGATTTCATTTCTTTCAGGAATGAATCAGTGCTTGAGTTCAAGAGCGTGGAATAGAATAGAATGCATTTATTTGTCAGAATATTGTTACAAAGTGGTTATGTATATGTGTTTAGATCATAATATTCTGCCGTTTCCGGTGTACAAATATTGTTTGTAAAATCATAGGTTATTATTATAACAAAATAAAGTTATTTATCATTAGGATAAAGTGCGTAAAAAGGAATGAGTAACTTCGTGTGTGCAACAGTGCGGTATGAAAGGAACCGACAGTAACGTGCGTTTCACACCGTTGTTATATTGGTTTGACTGCCCCGTTGGCCTCGTGGTTACAAGCGCCACTGCTGAGCATGCTATATTCCCGGGTCGGACAAACTGTTATTTGGTTTTTCATTAGGAACTTCTTAGTAACAGGCCAGAGTTTGGAAGTTGGCGGTTTAATACCCGTGCCTCGGAAAGCACGTATAGCCGTTGGTCCTGCACACGATCTCTCCCCGGTCGTGTCGGATGGCCTTCCCGTTGGACTATGAGAGTAAATAAACAGAAAGTGCACCTGTGTTGCGCACACATTTGTGCACTATAATATCTCCTGCGTATCTGGCTAATATCCGTTGAGATTAGCCACGGTGACCGAAATCGGTCGGAAGGCTATTATTACTATTTATTATTATATATTGGTGCAAATAACTGAGAGATTTGATTATGAAGATCAGAGTTACATTAGAAACAATTCCCTTTTAAAAATGTTCACGTTCTAATCTCAATCAGACAAAAATTACCAAAAAAAAAAGTATGTGTTTCCGTGTATTTGTATGTTTCCGCGTATTCAACACGGAAACCAGCAAATCAATGGGTATTACCTTAATCCCATGCAATCTAAGCAGGGATGATGGTGGGTGGGAAGATAAAGTGAAAAAACTGATGACCTACAAATGAAAATTATAATTTATTTCAGTTTTCAGCGTTACAAATAGAACAAAACAGTCTTAGCAATTATTGAGATTTGGCGAAACCTTTTCTTTTCAGGCGTGTAAAAGTGAAGACACTTTACGATATTACACGGTATATTTTTTTCTCACAAAAATCTCGAACATAAAAGCCGTGTTACGTGACGGTACCGAAAAAAAATCAACCGCCCATTTTACTTATCCAGCACGTTTTTATTCTGCACGGAGCGAGCTGGCCGCGTTCATGTGTGTTTTATAATGTACATACAAAGTCCGGCAACCCGGCCAACGTGAGTGTTTGAATACATGTGTGCGTCGGTACATAAGCTTCATTCTTTTTAATGAAGCCTCAACTTTGAAGTGTCCTGCATACAATTTACGTTAGACACAATTATGACGAAGCGTTAAAGTTTGTTGATGCTGAATTTATTTGGTTAAGTTTTTTAAAGTTATTTAATTGCAGCTTAATGTGTATTTGCATTTTGGATAGATAAATTACTCTGTAGATATAATAGGAGCAAAACTTTTATGATTTCTAAACTTTTGATATAGATCGAGTCATAATTATGCAGATACCAACATTAATTGCTGTATAAAACCCGACCTGTCGTCTTCAAAGAACTTTTGACAAAGAACATTAAAGAACTTTTAACAAGATATTGGTTTAAGTTAGAAGATACAAATATTAACTTAATTAATATCGAATACTTTGGGGCTCAGGTAATTTTTTCCATAAAAAATAATGAAAAAACTTTCAAGAGTTTGTAGGTTGCCTACCTACTCGCACAATATTCGTTACAAACAAACGGATTTCCACCGGGCTAAGCAACTTACATTGAACTTTATCCGTAAGCTGTACTAAGTTGAAACTCCAAATTGGTTTTCAATGTTGAGATGACAGGATTTTTGTTTTTGATAAAGGATAACTGATCACTCTTAAGGGTTGTATTTCTTCTCCTGTATTATACAGCGCGTCAATTTAATGGCGACATTAATTTAATACACGTATACGGTGTCGCATTTTCGTTATATGAACATATTTTAATTCATTTCATTTTGAAGCAGCCTGTACTCAAAGAACTGTAGCGCAGGGGTCATTTGCTGTGGTCACGGATCATACATCGCATCAATGAAATTAAAACGAACAACGCAAAGAGTATGCGAATTTAAGGAAAGAGAAATTACAAATTATTTTATACTAGCTTCTGCCCGCGGCTTCGCCCGCGTGGATGTCGGAAATTATCCCACGGGAACGTGCTAACAGGATAAAATGTATGTGCACCAGGATGCCATCTATCTCGCGGGCCCTTTGTGGCTAATTACAATAGAAAACCAATTGTGTCTCATTAATGGTGATTAAGAGGGCACCTATATGATATCTTTACCTAAGTACCTACCTAATTAAAAAAATAAATAAACTCCTACCTAATACCTACCTACCTAAATAAACCTATTTATGATGATAACTAATCTAAACTCAATCATCATCTGCCTAGCCTTTTCCCAACTATGTTGGGGTCGGCTTCCAGTCTAGCTGGATGCAGCTGAATACCAGTATTTTACATGGAGCGACTGCCTATCTGACCTCCACAACCCATCCACAGACCGACCGCGGCAAGCGTAGCTTAAACTGACTGATCTACCTGTGCGGCTGTTATTATTTAGCCACGGGCCCCTCTAAATGAATGAATGAGTATAAGTATAAGATTACGAGGTTATTTTATTACCATGTTTGATTGACACTTCGCTTATTACAAGATCGATCCAAGATTTTATTAAAATGAGTTCGTTCACGCATCTTTTTTAATGTAAGCTTCACGCGACACTATTAAAGGATCCAATTTTTATAGAATTCATAAAATATTAAGCACCTATATTATTATATTTTGCAAAAAAACGAAGGGTTCCGTCAAATTGATAGTCTAAGCAGATTTCTTTTACCCGTTAATTACAAAAAAGTGTTATTAGTTTTGATTAGTCAAGGATTAACTTCGTAAAATTTTTATAAAATGTTGAAAAAGCAGGCCTTGTGTCAAGGTCTTAAGAAATAACATAATATAATCAGCCTATAATGTTCCCACTGCTGGGACACATGCCTCCTCTCTGTGAGAGGGAGTGAGCCGTAATCCACCACGCGGCCCCAGTGCGGGTTGGTAGATGTCACATGTCTTCGAATTTTTGCTTCTAGGACATGCTGGTTTCCTCACGATGTTTTCCTTCACCGTTTTGAGAGCAGTGGTGATGAACTAATTTATACAAAGTAAAGCACCTGATTGGGTTCGAACCTATGACCTACAACTCGTAAGTCGTAGCCGATACCACTAGGCTACCACTGGTGATTTGGCTTAAAAAATATTAATTAATACCATATTCAATTTATCTTGCCTGTGAATTTCTTTTGTCAAAAGTATCACCTTTTTAAGGGTTGGGGACGTTGCGGTCAAGCGCACAATGCCTGAAAATCCTAAAATAAATAAGTTGTTATTAGGATTTTTTCTCAAAATATTTTCAGCATGTGATTCATGTCTTTCATGAAAAAGTAAGTCCCTGAATTTTACCATAGGTATGCCTTAGCAACTGAGCATGTTTAATTAGTGTCAAAGCTCAGACTTATAAACGCCTTTTGCAAATATTATAAATATATTAAATACACAAATAGATAAAATTTAAGCGATCTCCGAAACGGCTAAACCGATGGACAAGACTTTCACTGAAAAATAGCTGATTTTATAAGGAGTAACTTAGTCTTACTTTTATTTTAGAAAAAAATTAAGGGTTCCGTGCAAACAAATAAAACCCATGAAATGCAATTTGTTTTCCAAAATGCACGCGAAAGAACTCGTGGGCACAGCTAGTTACAAACTATGACTCCATAACCAATACATTTAGTGCCTGCATACTGGCATAAACTGAGTATCTTTGAAGTTGTGGTCACCACCGAAATTACTGTTTGCAAGATTTAATGGCATTAGCTCTGTGTGACCAAGTCTTTACTCAGACGGTTTTCTGATAATGAGATTTGGCACATTAAGTGCTAAATGGAAAACGTACGTAAGTATAACAAGCTAAGCTTTCAAAAGCTCAACTAAAACCGAATCTTATGCTTTAAATAATGTTTAGTCATGAGGTTATCCATGCCTTTTAAACGTTTTTCTAGTAGTAGTTTATCTTTTGATATCTTTTTTATATTGCTGCCTTTGAAATGTGTTATTTGGGTTAGCTAGGCTTTTTTATCTTTAATTACATGTCTAAATAATATCAGCTTTTGTCATAACTACCGCTATAAAGAGGCCTTTGCGAAAAGTCTTTAAAGTCGCATTGTAGATTTTAAGTGGCGCAAGGGAAAGCGCCAAAGTAGCCCGCAAAATTCAAATTTTCTTGCGTTTTTTGCAATTTGCAAGTCAGTGTTGGGTTCTATGTTAAACAAAATCAAATACAACCCCCTAACTAAGTTGTTCATTGAAATATCAATCAATAGTAGGTAGTATCGTCAATACAACTTTGAGGGTAAATATGGATGATTTTGTTTAACATACTCGTACAACTGAACTGAACTAACCTGCAATTTGCAAAAAACGTAAGAATATTTAAATTTCGCGGACTACCCTGGCGCTTCCCCCTTAGGTACAATTTAAATGCCTCTTGAGATAGTAGCTAAAGCTTGAATTACTTCCAAGTATTCATTAATCAAGAAGTCACAATAGTATTTAGATTTTCTTGGAAATATTTTGACGACGTCAGGAAAGATTGCTCAAAGACATCACAATCACTTTAGTCGTTGTAAATCAGCACTTATGTAAGACTTACCTTTACGCAATGTATCGCACGCAATAAATCCACTTGTTCAGGCTACTCAGACAGGAAAAACAAACTAGGCAAACAAAATTTATCATTTAACAGACTCACGCCAAAGGTGTGGTCTACCTATTTGCCATTTATATTAAATCGAGCAATATTAACCCCATGGACCAACGCTTTCTCACGTACAGATTAATCTCCAGCAGGACCCATTTACGTTACTGTTAGTGCCTGTATGACTTAAATTCCTAAATGAGGTATTATTATTTTTATGGACGTTTTTACCATTATTGTGGTCATACAATTCGGGGAACGTATTGTGTAATGGTTTTTCAAATGTTTTATTTTTGATTAATAGTACGAAAGAAATGTTAATAAAAAAAGTGTTTATTCACAGAAATATATTTTTTATAAGATATCACCTTTGCCAAACTGCAAAGCAGTCTGCTGGCAGACGTAGCTCATTTTTTTGTACATTTAAATAAAATTATAACACTTTTTCACCTATAGATACTCCAAACTATTCATGCAGACACAAGATTTTTTAAATATTCTCTACACTGAGGTTTGACAAAATACATTAAACAAAGAAATATTTAAAAGAAGTTTTTGTGATACACCAGTTTATGTCGACTGTCGACTGGAAGGTTATGAAAAACTCCACACTCACTCTCTCTTTCTCTTCTTTACTTGGCGGCGTTTAATTACATAACATGTGTGATATCGAAATCCTAAGCTCAGTTTGTCTGTTAGCATTCAATCACTAGTAATCAGTCATTGTGACTAATCCACTGTCAAAGGCACATTGTACATGAAGTATGTGAATGGAATCTCCGGCTGAAACCATCAGAGATGATCTATCAAACATACATTCATTACCATTACATCACGCCTCTATTTCGAAGGGTTACACTTACTTAACTAACAACTAACGTTACTTAAGTAACTATAGCAAAATACACGTATAAGGCTAGGCAGATGAATTGGTAATACATATTACCAATTCATCTGCCTAGCCTTTTCCCAAACATGTTGGGGTCGGTTTCCAGTCTAACTGGATGCAGTTGAATACCGGTATTTTACATAGAGAGACTGCCTATCTGACCTCCACAACCCGGTGACTGGGTAATATGATACCCCTTGGTAAGACTGGTTGTCAGACTTTCGGGCTTCTGACTACCCGTAACGACTGTCAAAGATCTACGAATGACACCCGGGACCAACGGTTTAACGTGCTTTCCGAGGCATGGAGGGGTTTCGGTATGTAAAGATGGTCACCCATCCACAGACCAATCGCGGCAAGCGTAGCTTAACCTGATCGATTGGCCTGTACGGCTGTTACTATTTAGCCACGGGCCCCTGGGCCTGGCCGATTACTATTATCCAATATATCTAACGTCATTTATTACTCAAAAGTTATCCCATAACATAAATTAGATTTGATACGAAGGGTTACCCAGTTCCTTAAGTGTCACTTAATTTTCAGTAAAAAAGAAAATATGCTTGGAGAGCCTTTCATAACTTACTCTGAGCCCATTTTATTAGGTTAGGGCCTTTTACCAAGTGGTCGGTGCGTTGCGGCCTTCCTCGGAAGGCCTTGGTGTGGAGGATATTTTATGTAATTATGAATACACTTAGGGAATAAAGTACCTACTTGTTTTTGGTGGGAAATTCTTTTCGGATATCTTCTGGCATGTGAAGGCTGACGTTATGTTCCTTACTGGACAACACCATCAATAATTACTAATTCAAAACTCATACTCAAAGCATTTATTTCATATAAACCAATTATAGGCAATTTTGAATTGTCAAGGGGTCGGTCAGTCAGCAAGGTGAAGCTAGTTGCCCATTCCAAAGCATATTAGGTATCTATGGAGAAGAACGTGCAAGCAACTCCTCGAAGCCTGTGTGTTCTCCTTTTGTATTAATAAAATTGAAGTGTATGTTTGTAATGTCAAAATATCAGCTTTTGTTTTTACTAAATGTAATTAGCCTTGTCTGTTTATATTAAATCAATTAATAAAAATGGCCGTCCTCACTTCTTCTGCATATGTGCTCCAAGATGTTGTGGTGACAGTGAAGAGTGGCGACAATACTGTCACGAAAACGTCTTTAGCTGTAATGACGCATTCCATTGCTTTTGAGGGTTAAATTATGGAAGGAATATTGGCGGATAAATGTAAGTATTGTATCATCTTTAATCTTTACTTGCGTTAAAATACTCGTGTAAAGGTATATGTATACTATATAACGTAACATGTTTCAATAGAAACATTGTCTGCGGGAAGGTGCCACATACGCACTTGAGATCTTAGCCGTCCGTGAACCCCCATCTGTGGAGGTTGTCTTTGCTCCGGCCGACTTGGGTTCGAAGTCTATTTAGAGATTTCCAAGTCTGCCACGCTAACGCCTGCCCAGGTGGAAGGCTCTCAGATGGTTCAATAAAATTTTCAGGGGGTTTATACAGCTCCTGCCATATATTAAATCTTGCTTTGGAGGCGTTACTATGGACTGGACTAGCTGGAACAACGCACCCAAGAAAACGTTTTCGGCTCTTCAGCGGGTTCTGGCACTGAGACGTAGTTGTGCATTGGGTGACGTGAATCAGCTTGTAGCTTCGCCTTCTCAATGCAGCTGGCTATCCATCATCTTCCACCCTGCGCCGCATACCCTGTCACCTGAGTACTTGATGGTCTTATGACTGTGTCAGTGAGCGGAGTTTGCGCAGCTGAATTTGGGACCAAAGATGTTTGAACTTTTTGTCAATGATATAAGAAGAAGAATTGAAACAATGTGAATGTTAAATAATGAAGACAAAAGTTTTAAAACGTGATACTTGATCTGGATTCACCCTAGGCTACGTTCACGGCCTCAACCGATGTAACTTGCGTCAAGAGCCTCGCGCGCTTGTCTTTTGTTTCAGTCAGTCGTTCGGTCATACAAATCGCGTCGTTGCAAGTTGTGGAATTCTCTAAACCACTTCTTTAATTTGGTTTTCTCCGCAGTCGCAAGACGCAAGTCGCTTGAGCGTGTATATTGTGGCCAAGTGGTAAAGAAGGCCACAAATCAGTTGCTCCATGAAAAGAAAAATTTGTTATAACGTGTAACTAGTTTTGATAATGTAGACGCTGTTTCGAGGAAAACGAATGTTGGCAGCGGGCCACGCAGTACCATTGACGAAAATAAGATTTGTATCATTGTAATCTTGGCTTAGAACCGACGATTTTACATTAAACTTTGTTACACATTCTATTTAAATAAAACCCAGTCGTAAAATCTGTTATGTATTTTGAGGTGTATTTCACATATATCAATATACTTTTTGAATCCCATTCGATAATATCGTCATCATTTTAAATAAATAATTTTCTGTGAAAATTCGTAAAATATAGTAAGTACCTACTTAAAAAAGTGATTTATAGTAGAAATTTAGCTTCTAGCATGTTAACGTAGTTACATTGACTTAGCTTAAGCGGCTTAGTAAAAATCACAAGACTTACAATAATACGTTCATTTTCTGTAGCATTTGTTCCTATACCTCGTTGTGTTCCCAATAAAATACTTACTTCCAGATGATCATAACAGATTCTGACAGGTTGGCCGGGGAAATCGAGCTAAGTGATGGATTATCTACCTACTTATGTACATATCTAATGGCCAAAGATTGTAATAAAAATAATGGTAGATGTAGTAGCAGAGGCCTATTTTCATGAATTCAAATAGAACGTACGTATGATTATCTAATCAATATGCGTAATTGTTTAGGCACAAAATTCAATATGTATGCAAAAAAAAACAATACATAATAATACCCGTTCAAATACTCACAACGATTTGCGTGTATGGGAAATTATTTCATTTTAATTACATTACCATATTTACTCCTTACCCTTGTTCAAAAGAAACTCAATTCAATCTAAATAGGAACATTACCAGACTAATAAAAAACATAAAATTTAACTACACTGTCTTCATGTCATGTTGTGTCGTCATCAAGGTAATATACTTCAATGAAATGGAGTTTGCCCAGACACGAAATATATCACTCTTGTTCTAGGTACGACGAGCTAGAAAATGACTAAATATTTTCTTAGAACATTATTTTTCTAACAGGATAAGGAGCTGTTTCTTTTGTTTATTTGTAATATCACAAGTATGCAGAGGTTCTAAGTAGAATTGGTCTCAATAATAAATGAAAGGCCATTTAAATAAACCTATGAAAAACAAGATAAAAATAGATATGTTGTTGTCGAATTCTAGGAATACCTATGTTGATTATTCCAAAGAAAACTCCGATTGGAATAGAATGTAATATTAATAACAAGATTATGTCTCAAATAGAGGATGCGGGGTGGGATCATTATATAGTTCAGGTTCAGTTGAAAACCAGCGTCAGCGTCACTATAGTTGTCTGGCATTTTTGCTGAACTTTGCCTTTTTGGTGCAGCCGTGAGGCACACTTTCCTGCTATTTTCTTACATCGGACTTTACATTTTCTATTTGCTTTTTATTTGTTGCTATCTGATGTATATATCTGTTGTATGGTGTGTCTTTAAGTCTGTGCTAAATAAGTGTATTTTCTTTCTTTCTTATATATCGTAGTGTCCTTGAAAAACATTTTAGAAATGCTGATCCAATGAATTATTATAGGTACCTATACATTCTAAAACTTATCCATTTAGATCAGCTATTGAGAGAATTTAATCTAACAACAACTCAAACAAACGATTTTGCTTCGATCAACTCGACCCAATTTCGGCCAGAAATGTTTCTTTGGGATAAGTTTCTATTTTCACTATGTTAATGCCTATTACTTTGGTTTACCTATTTCTCAAGAAAATGATACCAACCTCTTAAATTTGCTTTCAAACTTACTAAATTGAAAATAATAAATTCATATTTGTGTATCTCATAAAATATTGTAATAATAAAGAACAAAGTGAAATTCATCTCCAGCATACCAGATACGTGTTACGTAGATACAGCTACTTTATAATACTAGCTTTTGCTCTTGGTTTCAATCGCTCCCTAGAAGAACTTCTTCAAGTACCCAGATGAAAATTATCCTATATAATACAACACGCATAGCTATTCACAATCATTCGATACGGTTCCGTGCCGAATCGAACATCAATCAATGTTCTCGAAGGAGTCCTCTAAACACTTTTCACAAATCTGAAAGCCGAAAATTTTGACAGTTTAAACCAAATAGATGAACACTATTCTTCCAACAGCTATTTGCTATCGGGGACTAAGCAATCGGAAGCCTGTCGAAAGGTTGTCAATAGCTACGATGTGCTTTATTTGTATGGAATTTCATCTTAATCCCTTCGGCCGTTTATACATGATAGAGTACCAAACATATGTACATGTTCAAAAACTTTAAAATATTGGTAGCGATTTAATCGGCACGTGAATATGTAAAACAACTCAAATAATAACCAAAAGTTCTTCTTTCATCTACATATTTCACTTAATTAAGAGATAATATGATACTATCCCTTAATTGGTTCGTACCTACGAACTAATTAAAATACAATTATTACATTTTGGAGTATTAGATAACAAAACGTGTTAGTACAAATTAATACCCACGTTTATGAAGGATTTCCACAGCATTACGACAAACGACATCGATATTTTTCTGAATAATATTATGAGATTGATAACTACCAAGTTTTTACAAACAACATAAAACATTTTTAGTAAGGACTTATAAAAAAAATCGTAATACCACAAAAAGATTAGAGAAAAAAGATTAGAGAATTGTTTTGATTTTATATATTTTATTTTCCCTCTTAGTCTAACACACGTTGTCTACATCTGTTTTTATACATATATCTCTTTTTATGTATCGCAGGTATGCTGGAAGAGGTTTCTTTAGAAATAGGCATCACCTTTGTACATATTTTTCTGTTCCTTTCTTCTTGTCTGTTTATATGTGTGTACATAAGTGGTTAAATGAATAAATAAATAAGATATTTTATTATGAAGTTCATTTTATTTCACTAAATTATAAAACTTGGTTTAAAAACAAAACACTCAAATCGACTCTACCTATTACTGTTTCTGGAAAAACTATTTTCATGCTTACACGTCACTAGATAAAGTCGTAAAGATCGGGAGTCGACAAAAATATATCTGCTTTGTACATTTTATGCATATTAAACAGGGACAAATGCGAGTTTCATTGTAGGTCTCAATAACACGTCAATCAGTGTTTCAGATACCTACGGCGGTTAAATTTTATTTCGCATAGCCTTTCGTAATTATAAACATACTTATCGAAGTTTTGCTGTTATCGCGGTCCAGACCTATAACCGAAGGATTACTCTCTACTTGGAGGACCAAAGAGTCCCGTTGTGCGTTCAGTTTGGCGCGAGATCCCACTGGGAACGAACGCGGTCTCGACTCATAAACACGTATCCCAGTATCGGAAATATTTTAAAGTTCTCTTCAACTTTTTAAGTATTAGTAAAGTAAAGTTAGTTGACTAGAATCAATTGGTTAGTTTATTAAAAAGTTTTCAAGTTGACATTTGCGGAAAATTCAGTTTGTTCATCAGATATGATTGTCTTATTATTGAGTGCCTTGTTTATAGCGGGTAAGTTGTTTTAGGCTATTTATACTAACGCATGATAATGTAAAAAGACTATCAATATTTTCTTCAAGATTGACGTTGTTGCAATAACTTTTTTTGTGCATAAACACATTACAAGTCTACTGGACAACATGTGAAAAAACTATTTTTTTATATATTTACATAAAAAACAATGTACCCAAATTTCAAAGGACATTGTTCGGCGTCCATACATTGTTTCCCTAAGAACCAGCAGGGACGTGAATATACTTTCTGTGTTCTAAATAATGCATATATTCGATTGAAACTAAATTAAAATCACGGACACTTCTGAGAATTGTAAAACATACGGTAATAACATCGATTTTGTTAGTGAAAATACATTGCATTTCATCTTTAAACGTATCATCACATATTATTAGCATAGTTTTAAAACATACTAAGTATGTAGGTAGTCAAAATTATTCTTCTTTTATACTAATTTATTTGTAGACTAGCTTCTGCCCGCGGCTTCGCCCGCGTGGATGTCGGAAATTATCCCACGGGAACGTGCTAACAGGATAAAATGTATGTGCTTCCCCAGGATGCCATCTATCTCGCGGGCCCTTTGTGGCTAATTACAATAGAAAACCAATTGTGTCTCATTAGTGGTGATTAAGAGGGTACCTATATGATATCCTTACCTAAGTACCTACATAATAAAAAATAAAAAACCTCAATAACAGAAAATAAAATACCTACCTACCTAAATAAACCTATTTCTGATGATAACTAAATCCAATAAATAAGCAAAATCCCTAAAAACTAATATCTATACGAATGACTAATCTTACCTAACAGTATTATAAAATAACCTACGGTCACTACGTACACTATCAAATATACTACCTATACTTTAAAATTAAAATCTATACCTACGACTTTTAAAAATAAACCTAAATAACTCTAAAAACTAATAGAAATAAAAAAGGTCGCACTGAAAAACACGGTTTAGAATTGCAAGTAGCAGTTAAAATAAGAACGAACGCTCGCCACTCATCACGTCCGTTCAAATCAAAGTTCAAAAAAACCGGCCAAGTGCGAGTCGGACTCGCCCATGAAGGGTTCCGTTACGTTACGATTTATGACGTATTAAAAAAAAACTACTCACTAGATCTCGTTCAAACCAATTTTCGGTGGAAGTTTATATGGTAATGTACATCATATTTTTTTTTTTGTTTTATCATTCTCTTATTTTAGAAG
This sequence comes from Apamea anceps, assembly GCA_951799955.1. Taxonomy (NCBI): domain Eukaryota; kingdom Metazoa; phylum Arthropoda; class Insecta; order Lepidoptera; family Noctuidae; genus Apamea; species Apamea anceps. Next base: position 11,464,229 of record OX637510.1, on the reverse strand, counting down.
TTACAGGGGGGGGGACACACATTTTACCACTTTGGAAGTGTCTCTCGCGCAAACTATTCAGTTTAGAAAAAAATGATATTAGAAACCTCAATATCATTTTTGAAGACCTATCCATAGATACCCCACACGTATGGGTTTGATGAAAAAAAAAAATTTGAGTTTCAGTTCTAAGTATGGGGACCCCCAAAATTTATTGTTTTTTTTCTATTTTTGTGTGAAAATCTTAATGCGGTTCACAGAATACATCTACTTACCAAGTTTCAACAGTATAGCTCTTATAGTTTCGGAAAAAAGCGGCTGTGACATACGGACGGACAGACAGACAGACAGACAGACAGACAGACAGACAGACAGACAGACAGACAGACAGACAGACATGACGAATCCATAAGGGTTCCGTTGCCATTTGGCTACGGAACCCTAAAAATATCCTTATATACGGTAGCGATCCGTGGCGGCCGCGCGGCCCGCATGTGCTGCGAACGGTGCAAGCCAAATTCAACCTTCAGCACTACATTTAGAGCATAACTTTAGTGAACTCCACTGTGGGTAACGTAACCTACGACAAACTTATTATTTGCGGTTGGTACAGTAATCGGGACTAGGGATCGAACCGCAAAATTAAGTTTGTTTTTTATTGTATATACTTTTCCGGGATAAAAAGTACCCAGTGTGGTGCCCAGGATATTAAAGAATAATTATACCAAGTTTCATCGTAATCGAACCGGTAGTTTTTGCGTGATGCCTGAACAAACAGACAGACAGACAGACAGACAGACAAAAATTTTTTTAATCACATTTTTGGGTTCGGTGTCGGTCTAGTAACACCCCCTGCCATTTATTTTTTTGATATTTTCAATGTACAGAATTTTCACTTCTACAGATTTATTATAAGTATAGATAAGACTAGTTTAGGGCTATGGACTGGACTGTTTCGTTTTGTGTGACTTAGGAGTAAGTAGGTATTGCATTTTAATACGAATGCTACATACATAAAATCTCTCTTATTTACTTAAAAGGGTAAGGCAGAACACCACAGGTGTAATACACCCGGTTTGCCTGATGTTTATTTTTGATACCATGTAATAGGGGCCGGTCTAAGAACCATATTCCGGGCGCACATCTAGACTCCAGGGTGCAACTGGGAATTTCAAAAATCCCAATAAGACTATTCGACCCAGGGATCAAAACTAGGATGACTAACAGCCGCGCTTACGACTATTAAACGTTAACACCGGCAGCCAAGAGGAAGTGAACAGCCTTTGCAAGACTTCAGAAACTAAATAACACCAATCGAGCCCTAAATACATCTATCTATACATATAAAATTCAAAGTCCTGACTGACTGACTGACTGATTGACTGACTGACTGACTGACTGACTGATAGATCAACGCACAGCCTAAACCGCTGGTCCTAGAGACATGAAATTTGGAGGGTGTGTTCTTCGTGAAGAGTAGGCATCCACTAAGAAAGGATTTTTCGAAATTCCACCCCTAAGAGGGTGAAAAGGGGGGAATTCGTTTGTATGAAAAATCTTACTCCTTGAGTTAATAAACATGAAACTTGGCACGAATACTTATCTAAATAAATTATGAAGATTGTCAGTTTTTTTTTCTTCTAAACTACCCCCTAATAAGGGATTGGGGGGTTTCAAAATTTGTATGGAAGAATTTTAGCGCGCAGTCCGATTTACTCGAAACTCAGTATTTATACCTACACTACGATGTGTATCAAAGTTTTTTGAAAATCTACCCCTGACGGGCTGAAATGGGGTAGTCAATTTTTCAGGAGAGGATTTTACTGCATGGCTTGATTAACTCGAAAATTAGTATAAATAATCTTTGAGTCAAGTTATGAATACATCTCAAACGATTTTTGTAATATTCCACCCCTGTGGGGTTGAAAAGCGGGGATACAGTTTATATGAAAAATCTTCTTCATTAGGTTAATAAACTTGAAACTTTTCAAGAATACTCGCCTAAGTAAGTAATAAAGTTTATCATTATAAGTTTTTCAAAACTACCCCTCAAAGGGGGATATAGGGGTGTTGAAGTTTGTTTGGAATAATTTGAATGCGCAGTCCGATCACCTCGAAACTCAGTGATTATACTTAAGACCAAAAATAAAGAGTAACATGTATCAGGGTTTTTCGAAAATCTACCCCTAACGGGTTGAAAAGGGGTTGTTAATTTTACAAGGGAGGATTATAATGCGTGGCTTGATTAACTCGAAAATTGGTATAAATAATCTTTGAATCAAGTTATGAATAATGCCAAACGATTTTTCAAAATTCCACCCCTGTGGGAGTGAAAAGCGGGGGATACAGTTTATATGAAAAATCTTATTCATTTAGTTAATAAACTTGAAACTTGGCAAGAATACTTGCCTAAGTAACTAATAAAGTTTATCATTATAAGTTTTTCAAAACTACCCCTCAAAGGGGGATATAGAGGTGTGAAGTTTGTGTGGAAGAAATTGAATGCGCGGTCCGAGTAACTCGAAACTCAGTATTGATAGTTTTGAGAGAAAATAATTAATAATGAGTATGTAAAGTTGTCGAAAATTTACCACTGACGGGACAAAAAGGGGTAATTCAGTTTTTAAGGGGAGGATTTGAACTTGAAACTGTATGTTACTTTTTCACGCCTAAACCACTGAACTTCTGATTTGGCGTAGAGATAGATGGCATCCTGGGGAAGCACATACATTTTATCCTGTTAGCACGTTCCCGTGGGATAATTTCCGACATCCACGCGGGCGAAGCCGCGGGCAGAAGCTAGTCATAAAATGAAACAAAACTGTTTTGCTTCAAAACATGTTTATTGAATAATAATAATACAACAACCAACGCAGATCGAGCACAGGATGCGGTATGCGAGTGACAAATTGACAATTGACAAAATAAAGGGACGAGACTGTCACACAGGCTGTCATTACTATCAAATGTCAAAGTGTCATCTATCAAATCATCGACTGTCAGTGTCGATGTTGCTCGTTTTACACGTTTTACATGCAATTTCAAGCGCTTTATTCTGTTTGTAACTAAAAAACTTATTCATGGATCAAGCGTTGAGGGTGTTGAGTTTTGTATTTACAGTCCGCTGCGCACAAAGACTTGGCTGAATGAGCTAAATACCCTTTGCCTATTCAAAACATTCAATTGAAACAAAAATAATGACGCCGGGAATAAGATCGAAATCTACTTTTTAAAATGTTTTCGAAATTATGAAGTGTCCGTTCTATTGTAATAACATTGTAATGTAAATTATAATAAAAACTAGTAATTATTTTAAAGGTTTCATACGTGTTGATTCATAGGCCAGTTTTTACAATGTCCTTTATTTATTAATCACAATTTGTACAAAAATAGAATAGACGGTGACCCCCAAACTAGGCATTTGCCTGTATCTTGGGTCTGAGTTGCGACATTTTCAAAGTGTGGTATATAATTAATGCAACACCTACATATGCAAGAACGGATATAAGCTAAACGGTTAGGTATTGTTTGGATCGCAGCACACCTGTTTACGCTTGCTTTTTAGATTAATATTGTCCAAAGCCTTCGATCTGGTTTGTTATGAGGTCCTGTGGGATCAACTTCGAAAACAAAATGTACCGACGGAACTAGTGGAGATATTTAAATTTTGGTATGACAATCAATTAAATGTCGTTAAATGGACGCCGGGCGGATTGCTTGTCTGAAGAGTACAGGCTGGAGTGCGGCGTGAGGCAAGGGGGAAGTTCCTCGCCCACTCTTTTTAATGTATATTTGGACAACCTGATTGGCGAGCTCAGCAGCATGCATGCAGAGTGATATATTGATAGGTTCGCTGTTAATAATATAAGCTACGCCGACGACATAGTACTGATGAGTCCATCAATACGGGCCCTATGCAACCTTCTGAAGATTTATGAGCGGTATGCTGAGAGACATAGTCTGGTGTACAATGCGACCAAGAGCGAGTGTATGTTTTTCGTCCTGGGTGATAAAACCCCTCATGAAATTCCACCCATTTTCTTGAACGGTGCTCCTCTCACTACAGTGAAAAATAATTAAATATCTAGGGCATATTGTCACCGATGATCTGAAGGACATCGAAGACATTGAACATGAACGCAGAGCGCTGGCTGACCGGGGTAATATGTTGGTTCGCAGGTTTCCTCGTTGCGAGGTTATGAATTTCAAATACACCCACATTTCGCCATAACACATTTAATTTAATTTAAATCTTAATCTACATTCGCTATATATTCGCTTACTAAAACTCAATAAAATCAGACAAGTAAAGGGAAATATAACTCAAAAACTCAAACTCAAATCATTTATTTCAATTAAACCATTTCAGGCACTTTTGAATTGTCAAAATTAAATTGTCGGTCAGTTAGTCAGAAAGTTGAAGCTAGTTGCCCATTCCAAAACGTAGATCTCTGTGGAGAAGAACGGACAAGAAACTCCACGGACACTCTTTTAAATCAAGATATTATTACAAAATCCTGGGTACATTATTCTTATTGTAAAAAACTAAACAATTTAAAATATAAAATTCAAAATAAGCCCTGGCAGCAGTCTCAACTGACGGCGCCCGTTCACGAACATGACGCGTGGATCAGCACCATCCAGCTCAACCATTTCGTAGGGAACCGAATGATCCAACACACGCGCCACCACCAGTGAGACATTTAAGTGAGCATGACATATTCTTAACTGCCATGCTCTGTCAAGTCAACATCAAAATATAGTAAAAAAAAAGAAACGAATCCATGGTTCTTACATTTACAAAATTTTAAAAATGCTTCTAAATTATACAAAACTATAGTTTGCAATTTATTTAAAAGATGAGAAAAAAGAAAAAAATACTACCAATCAGGAAGAGGTACATAATATTGAAGTATATTAAGAATTAAAACTTGAATGAATAAAATATACATTAAGTTTGTAATGTCAAAATATTTAAAAAAAAACAAAAAGGGGAAGCATCTCTTCCAAATATTGAAATTGTGGTGTAGTGATGAACTAGTGTGCCCAAGTGCCTGTGGAGCAGGACCAGCATTAAGCCAAACATTTTTATCTACGATATACTCATCCAATTTATAATATGCCTGTCTACATAGTGTGCGTTCAATGCATGTTTTAAATTTCTTCTCATTTAGTTGAAGAATATCGAATGGTATTTTATTATAACATTTTACACAGTACCCCATAAAAGAAGTTTTTACTTTAGACAATCTGAAGCGCGGTTGATCTAGTTTGTTCCTATTTCTAGTGTTAAAATTATGCCTGTCACGTATCTTACTAAAAAGATGTAGATTTTTCCGAACGTACATAATGTTTTCGTATATATATTGACAAGGAAACGTCATGATGTTAATTTTTTTAAACAGTTCCCTTAGAGATTCGCGTCTGCTGAGATTGTAGATGGCTCTGATAGCCCTCTTTTGCAGAATGAAGAGAGAATCAATATCTGCAGCCCGACCCCATAGCAAAATACCGTAAGACATGATGCTATGGAAGTAACTAAAATAGACCAGTCTCGCGGTATCCACGTCTGTTAATTGACGGATTCTCCAAACAGCGTAAGCGGCTGAACTTAACCGCCCTGCAAGTGATGTTAGGTGAGGACCCCACTGCAGCTTTGAGTCAAGCGTGATCCCCAAGAAAACCGTATTTTCGACGAATTCAAGTATCTCCCTATTCAATACAACGTGACATTCACTACTTCTAACATTCGGTAAAGCGAATCTAATGCATTTAGTTTTTTTCTCATTTAATACTAAATTATTTACAGTAAACCAATTATGGACCATAAGCATAGCGTTATTTACGTCGTCAAGCTCCTGAGCAAGTCTGCCTACTTTAAAAATCAGTGATGTGTTATCAGTAAATAACACCATTTGTGGTCGGGTTTTTAGTAAATGAGGTAAATCATTTATATATACTAAAAACAGAAACGGCCCCAATATTGAGCCCTGCGGTACACCCATTTTGACTTTTAAACCCAATGAATTCACACCGTTTATTTGAACTTGCTGAAATCTATCATTTAAATATGAACAGCCACATTATTCAAAGCCAATCCTTCTACACAAGCAGCCTGTGGATTAATTATACTCAAAGGGCATACAGCGCTCTGCGGGTGCAATACAATAATGTCTTCAGAATGTTGTTGCGGTTGCCGCGGTTCTGCAGTGTTTCCGCGATGTTTGCTGAAGCGCGTACTGATGACTTCTATGCAATAAGACGCAAGCGTGTGTCGTCACTGTTAGGCAGAGTACGCGGCAGCAGCAACGGCATTCTGAGGATCATTTCTGATAAATATCAGTGTCCAATATACTCGCTCTGGGTGAGCTTTGTGGTAGGGACAGTAAAATAAATGTAATACGCTGTTAATAATATGTTGTAAATGTGTTTTATGATTGTATTTTTGTAACCCTACTATCATAGTTTATAAGTTCCAATTGTTACTAACCATTATGGATCATTGTAATCTGACATTAAATATAAATTAAATTAAACCCTTGTCGACCAATGTTCACATCTCCTCTCTCAACGTCAATACGGCACTTAACGTCTTCACAATAAGCCAATTAACACTGCTTTGTAGTTCTATTACTTGATAATAAGAGCCATTGAACGCGGTAGTGCGCCCAGATTTCTAAGCACTAACGTAACCCATTCTTAGGTGTGTTTTTGCAGACCTATTGTGTTTCGGAGTTGCTTTAAATTGGTGTCTACTGCTCTACATAATTATATTTTATTTTTTGTAGTCATAATTCTGCAATTGATATTAATAATATTATTTCAGAATAAAGTAACATTCCATACTTTGTTAGTAAATAATACGTATACCTATGTTAGTAAAATCATTAATTATTTCTGGACATGAAAAGCATATGGTCGGATCTAAAGATCTATCCAAAACTACTTTTTTACATCACAAGAGTAAAGTTTTTATTCTCTTTCTGCCGAACTAACTCTTGTATTTCTATCTTTCTTCATTGTAGAGATACATTCATGCAGAAAGTCTGATTTGATGACTATCCGATATATATAAACACAGCATAAAGTCGTATGAACATAATGTTCACAGAGTCTATCATAAACATTATTTCAGGCATAAAGTTGGATTACAGCAAAAAAATAAAACATAAGTAATTTAACATTGTAATTGAGGATAAGATTAGTCTAATTATTAAAAAATAAACGGTAAAAATGGTTACCATAAATATGTTACAAAAAACAGTTCAATTTCATTGTTTTAATAATAAATATTGGCAATCATGTTTTAAATTTTATTTTTGCTCCTCTGGAAACTTGACTATTTCTACATACTACCTTATGCTTTTCAGGTCCAGATTTAATTATTATTATTATTTCCAATTGCGTTAATTGACGTTATTAATGTACCCAGAAATAAAACACATAATTTATCTAATGCTGGATTGGCACCCAATCTCGATCGCGATCCAAGATCGAAATCGATGATCGCGGTCCAGATTTGCACCCCAATTAACTCGGTCGCGATTGTAACCTCTATAATAAATCTGGATCGCGGTAGTTGGTATTGAACGCGGAGCGACCGACGAATGAATTTCGAAAATCTGTTTTGCACGATTTTTTTTTATGTTTCCATTAATTATTTGTAAACATATGAAACTGTTTCTAAACCGAATACCCAGTTATTCGAGTTTATTCAAGCATTGTTTAAGCTAACAATAATTAAATTTTGCAGTAATTAATTACTTTGCACACACACACAACATCCATCAAAACACACATCCATTAAAAGCAGTGAACTTTCCATTGAAATTATCACAATCAGTACACACTTCAGTGATAAAATCATTTGAATCAGTGACTTTAACTATTTCTATGCTTATCAAAATAATGTTTAAAAGTTACTGTGAATTTAATAAAGCAATTAGTAACTCACCTGGAAATGCTTGCTTTTGTAAAAGAGAATGAAAAGCGTTTCCAGATGAGCTGATATTACAGTTTGATACTTAGTTCTCAAACTGTAATATCCGCTACCTCAATTTATTAAAACTGTCCGAATTAAGGCGAGATTAATTAAAACAATCGGAAACATTAATCTTCTCCAGGGAACATTCAATATTTAGTTTGGACACCTTCTAGATAATTGTCAATCTATGGCAGCTGCGGAATCACATTTCGTGTCCCATGAGCAGTCAGTTAAACTTGACAGCGTTAATTTGGAGGAAAATTGGAGTTTTAGGCATGAATCCCTACACCTGGAAATAAAAGGCAGGGGAGGCAATCTCCATAAATTTACATTTGTCAGCCACCTTGGAATTTGTTCTCCATCGCCGTGTTATTTGTTTTCATTGTCGACAGTTCATTTTTGTTATTTTCTTCAAGTTTCCGCTGCTTGAATGTTGTTCAGGCCAAGTGGGATTATATTTTTCACAGTGTTCAGTTTTTTATAAAAGAAATATTTTCTTCGTCAGTTTTCCAACACTTGAAAGTACCTAATGGTGCGGCGTCTACCGTACTTAATTTTTAAAAGTTAGCCAAAATAGAAACCTAGTCGCAGTAGACGCTTCATTATGAGGTTCAATACCCAAAATGGTAAAGTGACCCAGTTTTATTAATTCATACACGATAATCATTAATTATGTGAAGACTTTATTCCTAGATATATGGGAAGCTTTAATGAATGTCATCGTCGTAACAGTAACCTCGTGCTCCTATAAACAAATAGTTTAGTCAAGTCTAGCGATCACTTACCCGTAATTTAGACACTTTGGTGGAAGTTTCAGTAGGTGAGGGCGATGTTGTCCGGACAACTCAGGCCTCGGGACAGTAACCTCTTGATATCAATACAAAGTGAACTACGTGACAAACAGCTTTCGGCTTCCTCTCAAACCAGCTCATTATACAAAGGGGATCAACAAAAAGAAATTTGTATACTTATAACAAAAGAAGATCCATTTTTGTGCACAAAATTATATTTTATGATGAATAAAATGTATCTACATCCTAAAATATAGCCTAGTAGTCAACAAAAGAGTTCATTTTGTAAGCACCTAAATTGAATCACTTTTTGTTCATTTTGGGCATGTTTCTTTGACATCGCTCGTCTGAGGACTAATTAAAAACGATATTGAGCACGTAGTCGTAGATAGGTAAAGGTGAACAGTCGATTTTTTTTACGTTACGGTTTTTCTACAAAGGGCGAATTCCACCAAAGTTTTATACCTAGAATAAGTTTTATCTTTACAATAATTTTTGAATTTTTTTGCATACTAGAACTGTCAGACGTCAATTTTATTCCACGGATAAAAGATATCTGAAGGCTAATTCTCGTAATTTAAAATCTAGTCGCAACTCGCAGTCTCATCTCGGCGACCAACAAATCTCAAAAACTTGTCAAAATGTAGGGAAATTAGACGTATTGACAAATTGAGACTGAGATCAGACTGTGAACGTTCTTAAAATTACGAGGATTGCCCCTCTGACTTTGGTGAAAACAGCCCTGAGTTGCTAGAGCTGTTGCTAGAGCTGGACTTCCATTTGGTGCAACCTTGAGACGCACACCGCACTTTGTTCGTTATTCGATTTAAATATATGTCATAGTGTCACTTTATTTCTTTAACATATTTAAAGAAATAAAATGACATTATGACTATATTTTTCTTTTTGTCTATTGGCAGCTTGTTTTTATATCATATTAATGTAATTTGTTATTATTTAATTGTCCTTTTGTGTGTTGTGCTAAGTCTTTTGTGTGCACTGAATAAATATTTTATCTATCTACTGTAATGCCTACCATGATTAGGTAAGTGTCCTAATGATAAATGATAAATCATTTTTATTTTATAAGTAGGTTTGTACAAACACTGTTACAGGTCAATCATATATTTTTAAAACTAGATGAGGTCGGCATTTCCTATCTGACTAGTTTGAGAAGAAAGGTCGAAATAAATCAAACCATAGCCACGAGATGTACAGATATACCCGTTTATCACAATCCTGTTAGTTTTATCGTCGGCTTGCAACAATAAAACTAATAAAGGCGTCGGTCATTAAGTCTGTTGGTACTTTCAGCAACTTTATGACTGCGTGTGGCACCATAACGATTTTATTAACCATTTTCATACATAATCGATTAACGTAATTAATTGGAGTGCCAAGATATGTTATCAACAGCTGTTGGTGAAAAGCCAAAGTGCCTAATCACCTAATTGTAGCTAAAAATACTCCTGAAACTTGGAAAATGGACGGTTATAACATAATGTACATACTCACAGTTATCTTCATTCATGCCTCCAGGTCAGAACAAGCATTCCGTAACCGTTAGGCGCTGATCTGATTATTCCTCACGACACGTTTTATCCACAATCAGTACACAGACATAGCCCCAACTTTAACATAAGACTACGACGATTTAGTGACATCCAAGGGTTGAGAATTTCGCCCACATTGATTGATATAATTTTTTCCTATAAACACTATACTTATAACACAATTTAACTATAGGATTTATTGTATTTTATTAATATTTATTCTATCATGACAGTTTTGACAATACTGTCGCCATGACAACTTTTGTTTCAAATCCTTAACGGCCTGTAACTTTTTAGCTGATTATACATTCATACTTCTTGAAAATTAATCATGGCCACTAACAAATCTCAAATTCATATTTTCTACATGATATTATTCTACGAGTTGACTTGATAAATCCATGCAATGCGAGGATCAGTTCCCGTTTCGCCTCTAAAGCGAACACAATTAATTAATTACTAAATAAGCCTGATACTCCATGGCCACCTATCCCGCGAACACCCAGCGTGCCTCTCCTAAAGGCTCCGGTACCTGACGGACTCTCCCTACGCCTCCGTCCTCCGTGAAGGCCTCCAGTACCAGTCAGACCGCCGGCGCGCCTCGCCGGAGGACTCCAAAGACCCTCCTATACCTATTGGACCGCGACTCATCCGAGGGCCGCCTCAGAAGACCCACCTATACCTACTTGGCCGCGCCTCATCCGAGGGCCGCCTCACCTGGCGAGCTGACAGCGTCCCCGCCGTGCCTGTTCCCTCCTGCTACCGTGCTGCGTCCTGCTCCTGCTGTGTGGGCCCCCTACTAAGCCTCAGTGCCGCACACGCACCAGCACCTGCCCTCACCTGCACCTGCACCTGTTACCGGCATCTGCCTCGCGTCGGTCTACACCTTCAGCTCCAACTGGATCTCCACCTCAGCCTCCTCAACCCACCTATCGCGCATCGTCATCCATACACCCCACCTCCAAATTATACACACCACTGCCATTCCACCTCCATCCTTACCTTGTAAATAAATATTTATTAGATTTCTACTTCCCTTACTTTAATTTAGTTACCTTTCACTTTAAAGTTAAGCTTTTCTTGTCGCTACACGACACGGTTCAGATTAATAATATACGTTCTTTTCGAAGAAGGTTAACATGACAACAGGAAATAACGGCCCGCTTGGCGTTAGGCAGGGGTTTAACCACCCGGGATGGGTAAAGTGATAATGTTAGAAAATATGTAGAAAAAGGAAGGCCATTTTAAAATTTTATGACGTCGTTTATGTGAAAGCTTATTTGTAAAGAGTGAGGATTTTTTGACGAAAAGCGTACTTTTGAAAACATTATGAGACCAAAGAGGTCAAAGAAAAGAAAATTGAGATGTTAAGTAAAGTAAATTGTTGAATCCATTACATTTCATTGTTCCGCTTGCCAACTGGCAAAAAAAAAAAATCATAAAGTTTTTTGTGATTTTACTTTAACAATGATGCTGGAAGTCAAAAGACATCGCATTTTCTTTATATTTTCTGTAAAATTTATAATATTTTATGGGCAAAGCTAATTTTAGACTGAACCCATTGAATATTAGATATTTAGACATTTCATGTTAGATACTACTGAGCATGTTGCTACATTCCCGAAAACAAGGGTAAACAACCCACACGTACCTACCGTCTGGCCTTATTTAGATACCGTAAATACCTCCGGAGGTAATTCTTTGGATCACCGAGGCTATCTTCAACCGCCAGTGAAGCGAGCAATCGAAATAAGAGGCGATCCGGTCATGAGTGACAATCGATATCGACGTTTTATACAAGCCCATCACAGTTGTTTTAATTGTATTTTTTTTTTTGGAACGAATTTATTTAACGCGGCTTGAGGTTGAATGAACTGATAGAAATCGTCACGTAACGAAGAAGCGCCTAAAAAGACGTAACGAGAACGCGACTTTTTTGCGATAGTTTTCGTGGTTTTTCGGGAGTACTGAAGCCAATAGTGAGGTCAAACTGAAAAGCCAAGATAGCGGCTGCGAAAACTTTCAAATCTTTCGTCATGGGTGTCGTTTTCATGGTTTTTGGGTGTGAAAATTCAAGATGGCGACAACTTCATAAAGCTGCTAAAAACTTATAAGTAGGTAAGTACTAGATATAAAAACGCGTATTAAATTCATGATTTTTCTCTTTCTCTGTCTGTTTCTATTATATACGAGTGTGTTTGCGGGCGCGTATCGCGTATCTAAGTAATTTCGTTCCTGGCGGGGGTCCCCCGACCGCACACATTTTTTTTAATAAGGTCAATTTCTGTATTCACGTGTTCATTTTATAAGCTTAATTTTCCGGCAAACAAATAAGTTATAAAGGTTAGATTTAGGAGGTATTATTAAGTAAGGCAAGATTTTATGTAATGACCTTTGAACAAAAGCCTCCATACAATGAAAATAAATAACAGTATCCTTTGTTATGTGGGTTTATCGATATATTTCGATTATTTCCAACCGATTACAATGTACGCATGGGCGAGTGTATTCGGGTGTAAATCGTCGCGGTTTCCCAAAATCCCAAGAACCCAAAGAGATTGCCGATGCCCGCAATCCAATTCAAAACAAATAATTATTGTTTGAAATAATTTAACTCAAATGGCATAAGGGAATTTATCGGAAACTTTTTATTTTAAAGAGGAGAGTGATCAACCGAGCTGCGAGTATGTGAGACGAAAATAAATGAGATACCGAGTAAAAATGTTCATAATCGAGCGAATACGATGCCAATTCGATTATGAGTAACATCGTTTAGTATTCGACCTTCATCAAGAAACATTGACCTATATCCCACAGTTATTTATTATTAAATAATGCTGATGAGTTTACTAGATGAGCCCAGCAACGTCATAATTCTTCAATCTTCATCAAGTTAACCCCTTTACCCTTTATCATAATTATTATAGTATACGTCCTGACATAACGAATAAGTATGTGTACACACGGCTACACGTCAAGCTATACGAAACCAGTTTGTCTTGGCCTCACTTTGTATGATATTTTCTCACAATGAACGGTCAGCCAATACTGGTTTTGCATAGCTTGATGTGTAGCCGTGTGTACAAGGTAGATATGTGTTTCATGATGAAGTTCCTTTCAGATCCGACACCTACTTACCGAGTATTGAAAACATTCAGTACATTTCTTAGAAATACTCCCGAGGTACATAGGTTATCGTGTCATGTATCTGTTATGTCTTACTAGAAATGTCTATCTGAAGTGTACGCGGATAATCTGAGGCAAAAGTACTTGTGTAAGATTCAATATTTTCCAATAAGTTGCTACTTCATGTACCTACTTACATATGTAGATAGATCGCTCTTTTTATTAGTTCGCTCTCGTTTTGTTTGCTTCTCTTACGGGTCAATACTACGATCACAATTTTATATTAATAGAAAAATTATAGTAATCTGTAGCAATGTTGTCAAATAATGGCGGCGACATTTATCACTTTAGCAATATCGTAAAATGTTCACCTTCAATGTTCAGTTTACGTACGAATTTGTCTCGAGCAATCAAAATTAAATTTCCTTTAGACAGTGTCTTTATCGTAAAATAGAATAGAAAAGTTTTGTCTCGTGTCAAAACCGTTATTCATATTTGTCAACTTTGACTAAGTATGAAGAATGTTTTTGTTGCGATTTTGTGCACCTACATTTTTCACCCAACCTATGTATATAGTAAGTACATACTAATTCCATGCACCGGACACACACCATAGACACGAGTAAAGAGATTATCGTGACCCTGGTAGGTTGTAATGGAATGATTTCGCGAACACGCGGTGAGCAAGTGTTGCAAATACGTCAGACCTACCTACGCTGTATAAGTATACAATTTACTATGTATTTTTTGATAAAATAAGTGATAGGTAAACATAACTTGGATAGAACAAATGAATATAAAATAAATGACTATTTTATATGCTGTCTAAATACACACATCTTTTATGGGGTACTGTGCTAAATGCTATAGAAAAAAAATATAATATTAAAAGTACACTTTGTAAACAAGCGTAATTATTACAGATTATAGGATTATAAATTTATTAGATATAAGAATGCTTCGAAGCATGCTGGTTCTGCTCCAGAGGACAATTTGGAGTCCAGACAAAATCAAACTGGTGGCTAATTTAATAATTTAATAGGTATAATTATATAATTTTTGTTTTTATTAAATTAGTTCTATATTATGTAAGTACAATATTTGTAAATATGTGAGCACCATTACTTTATCTATCAACGTAACTAATTTATGTCGTTACTTAATTTTTATCAACTTATACCTATAGTAGTATATATAGGTCTACTGGAATCTCATGGTATAAAAAATTGAGATTTTCATATGGCAATGTCAACTGTCACCTGTTAAATCAATTTACGAGATTTGTCAACCACGGCTGAGATCTTGTGATAAATGTTCTTGATAATTTGTTGTTTTTGTGAAAATGTCGAAAAAGCCACTTCGATCTCAAGCGAGAAATATTGTTTCAATGTGTATCGTAAAATAAGGGAAGAAGAAGGCGTAAATCAAACTCAATCTTTGATTTTAAAATGAATGAGGTGTTATTAGTATGATTTAAATGATAATATATACTTATAATAAATTAATACATACATACATATACAATTGATTTATTTTTCATGACATATTTTCCTATGTTAAGAACCCGATGTATAACAACATTCTTCATACACACCTAATATATGTACTTCATGTTCATTAATACTAAAGACATAAATAAAAATTAAACATTATCAAGATCGTTTAATAAAATTTCCCCAGTATTGCACACAACTAATTTTTATTTCCCCATTTACCATGAGATTCCGGTAGACCTATAATAATTTTATTCCAGGTACACGTCCTCATATACAAAATATTGTCAAAATTTTAAAGATGGTGTTTCTTGCTCGTTGTTTTCCGTGCGAAACCACCTTTGTGAGAGGAAGAGGCAACTAAAATCAATTCTATTTTCTTTTAAACTCTGACATTCAACAGTGCCTTTAAAGTGCCTCATTGAAATAAATAATTTGACTTTGAAGAGATGAAGAGTTAAAACGTAATCTACACACTTGAAGTAGTGAAACAAATTTTGCCACTCCGTTTTCACGTACGATACGATATTGATTGCGTTACCTCAAGGAAGTACCGACATGCTCTCACAGGACAATGATGAACAATCATCCAATCAGTTCTAGTACTGTTCAGTTATTGGCGGTGACTATTGTGATAATGTTATGGCGTAGTTTTTTTTTTACATATATAAGAAGACTAGAAAAAAAGGAATAGCAATATGTTGTATTGATTCGACTTATTGCCTTTTAATTTATTAAGCTTGGATGAAGAACACGGCACCACGTATTTTTGTTTTTAATTTTATCATAGGTATTTCATCTCAGAGACCTGCAACGTGCTTTAACTGTGTTTTAAGGTCCTGTTCTATATTCTATTTGAAGTGAAACAAATACTATGGCTTCTATAATCGTAACAAACCCAAATCAAAACTAGTTTCGGAAATAATGTCCCAAACCGCGCCGGAACAGAGCGACCCGCCGCGCCGCGTCGGAACTTTGAACAAGGGAGCTTATAGGCGAAGCGAGCACAATTTCCATAAGTACGGTACCGGTATTGTGTCCAGCGAATAACTAGTGGTATGATATCACAGCCTATTTGCCTGTTTTTACACGTGGAGTTTTAACGTAATGAAACTAAACTGAATGGGATGTTGCAATGATACCTGACCTCGATGTTACAATACCGTGCGTGTTATGATACACTGTTATCAATGTATTGATAACAGTGTACCATTTGTAACATCCCGTTGCACTTAACCGCTAGACAAATGCCTTTAAAGGTCCGGTTACTGCGTGGAAAGCTCTATTCTCTATCCTTATAATTACCTATACTCTATTAGAACATTTACTTAACCTACGTATATCTACGACATACATGTTTCCGATTCTGAAAATGGTGCCGGTGTCTAAGAAGTTGTGTGGAATTCGATTGTCATGGTATTTGCATTCAATGCGGAGATATGAAGAACATGTCGTGCGGAAAGTTTTGAGGCTGAATGTTAAAGGGTGTTCGTGTAGAGGAAGAACAAAGGAATGATGGATGGATTGTGTGAAAGATGGTATGACAAGAAAGGTGAATACTGAAATGGCGTCTAATAGTATCAAGTATAAGAGCAAAGGTGGCCAAGAGGTAACGGCTGCGGCTTACGAATTGTAGGTGTTAGGTTCCAACCCAGGTTCATCACCACTGCTTTCAAACCGGTGAAGGAAAACATCGTGAGGAAACCGGCATGTCCTAAAAGGCATGTGGCATCTACCAACCCGCACTGGGCTCGCGTGGTGGATAATGGCCCACTCCCTATCACCGAGCAAACAATATAGGCAAATTATGCTAGAGGTGTATAGAAGAAAAAGACAAGCGGCGACGTGCCTAAGTAAATTGGAATAAAAGCAGGTGAATGATGGTGATACCTCCAGGTTTTCGATTTATAACGTACGATTTATAATTTCAATATTTTCGATTGAAAAATCTGAAAAATATGCTCTGTATGAAAAGTTACAAATATTTTTATGATTGTCACCCATGCATATCTTAGATATTTTGTTTTCACATGACCATTGAGATGCAAACCACGTTTATTAGTGACGTAATAATTAATACCTAAGTTGTGCGACTAATTGCTATCTATCGCCTGAAATTGATGAGGTTTGGGTCGACTAAGCCTATAAATAATTAATATCTTATGTTAATTAAGGAGATGATCAATGACCACTAGTACAACATATAATAACAATACCGCAAATGTTTAACTTGTCAACAAAACTCCTGTTTTTGTGATACAACAGGTTTTAACATTTATTTTATTTCCTAGAATTCATACGTTATATTTGAATGCGCAGGAATTTTCATGGATTCATTTGAAACCGGATGGTACATACACAACGTGTTGTTGTGTCAACAACATCATATTTACGATCAAACCAATCAATAGATAAGTACTAATATACCTATGATACGAATTCTGTGACTTCACTGAATTGAGTAGGTACAATTCAATTGCCAAATTCCGATAATAGTCTTACGCATCACAAGTCATTGCTTAAAATATATTTCTAGTTTACCATAATAATACATAATATAACATCAAATTCTTTTTATAGATAAGTGTAATAAGTATATGGATGAACCTACACCCTCATTTCGTCAGCTTTGTTTAAGTAATAACTAATAAGAGGCGAAGAGAGAGAAGTAACATTATCATAACAACACGAGTACCCAACAAGGTACATTACGTCATCAGTCCTTATGTGTTCGTGTCGTACCCCATTTTGCCACTTTGCCACGTAGACTACATATATACACGCCAGTGCCAAATTACATTTGCATATCGCATGTGACGGGTGCAATCATGTATTCACATCGATTCCGAAGAATAGACCAATTAATTACCTTATTATCGTGACACATAGTACTACACAAATCTGCGTGATTAGTCTGTGTACAGAGCACACAGAATAATCAATTTTCCTTCTAATCAAAGGACATGTCCAAAAATGGTTTTTTATTATTTAATAATTCTAACAAGGATAAATTAAATATATTTGGATAGACATCCCGAAAACTAGTGGTTCTAACTATATCATATATTTTTAAAGGCCCCCAATTTTGAGATAAATGTATTTTTATTTTAGTGTGAATTTACCCCTAAAACGAACAAACCTTTCTAATTGTCTAGGATAATAAAGTGAACACACCCCAAAAAATAATAATCTTGTCAAAATTTACACATGGTAGGTACTGTCATTACTGTCAATCAATGTTTGATTTGCGAGTTTATCAATGTGAACGAAACGAATCTAATCAGATTATTTATTTACCTCTGTAATAATCTATACTAATAATAAAGCTGAAAATTTGTTTGTTTGTCAGATTATTTTTTTAGTGTGACGTATCAGACGGATGAGGCCTGCCTGACGGTCAACACTGTCATCTGTCATATTTAGACATTGTCAAAGTGTGTGGGAGGTTTAATTGGGGCTGCCATAACGAATAAATTATATGTACTAACATTAAATAATTTTTAATTTTTCTCTGAAATGGGGGGGTCTAAAAATATAATTTCAGTGGTTCCAAGTTTCAATTTTTGTAGCTTTTATTTGGATGTAGTTTGATTCTTGTTAGATTTTTCTCGGAATAAAAAACCAACGTCAATACAAAAAGCGGACATCTCCTTTGACAATTACTTATTGCAATGCTGTATAACGGTTCTACGGTGTTATTTACTGACTTTTTTGGTCTTACAATTGATTTAGAGTCGTTGTTTAGCATTGTTACGAAAGTTAGTTCTCCTTTGTTAAGAAAAAAACATGTTTTTTTAGCCTCATTTAGCTTTCAAATAGGCGAATAAGGTACGTGATTTTTTTTCGTAAAAATAACGGTACCGTACCTTTACTCCTGGTTAAAGTTTCTAAATTAATATAAAAATGTAGCACAAGAGAAGTGAGAAATTAGGTAACGAAAAGTACAAACTTGCGCCTCTTTTAACTTACAAATGAGACATTGAAGTGAGAAAATGGGTGAAGTTGAAAGGTTAGTAATTATGAATAGTTAGAATATTATATAAGACTAGCTTCTGCCCGCGGCTTCGCCCGCGTGGATGTCGGAAATTATCCCACGGGAACGTGCTAACAGGATAAAATGTATGTGCACCAGGATGCCATCTATCTCGCGGGCCCTTTGTGGCTAATTACAATAGAAAACCAATTGTGTCTCATTAGTGGTGATTAAGAGGGTACCTATATGATATCTTTACCTAAGTACCTACCTAATTTAAAAAAAACCTCAATAACAGAAAATAAAATACCTACCTACCTAAATAAACCTATTTCTGATGATAACTAATCTAAACTCAATAAATAAGCAAAATCCCTAAAAACTAATATCTAGGTATACGAATGACTAATCCTACCTAACCGTATTATAAAATAACCTACGGTTACTACGTACACTATCAAATATACTACCTACCTATACTTTAAAATTAAAATCTATCCCTACGACTTATAAAAATAAACCTAAATAACTCTAAAAACTAAAAGGAATAAAAAGGTCGCACTGAAAAGCACGATTTAGAATTGCACGTAGCAGTTAAAATAAGAATAAGAACGAACGCTTGCCACTCGACACGTCCGTTCAAATCAAAGTTCAAAAAATGTAATGCCATAGGTAAGGATAAGTATTAACGTAATGCGCGCGCGGCCGCGCGCCACGCGTGTGCTGCGAACGGTGCAAGCCAAATTCAATCTTCAGCACTACATTTAGAGCATAACTTAGGGACACTGCACACGGCTAAGATACTGTGACGTAACCTACGACAAACTTATTATTTGCGGTTGGTACAGTAATCGGGTCTAGGGATCGAACCGCAAAATTAAGTTTGTTTTTTATTGTATATACTTTTCCGGGATAAAAAGTACCCAGTGTTGTGCCCAGGATATTAAAGAATAATTATACCAAGTTTCATCGTAATCGAACCGGTAGTTTTTGCGTGATGCCTGAACAAACAGACAGACAGACAGACAGACAGACAGACCGACAGACAGACAGACAGACAAAAATTTTTTTAATCACATTTTTGGGTTCGGTGTCGGTCTAGTAACACCCCCTGCTATTTATTTTTTTTATATTTTCAATGTACAGAATTTTCACTTCTACAGATTTATTATAAGTATAGATGTACAGAATTTTCACTTCTACAGATTTATTATAAGTATAGATGAGGCAAAAGGCATACGAAAAGAGCTGAAGAAAATATCTAGTAAATAATTCAGAGGTTTTCCAACGTTCAAGAGCAAAACTTCAAAATGATATGTAGATAACGTGATATAAATATTCATGTACGTAAAAGGCAAGTTAGTTGCTTGGTCGACGACGGCCCAGCCTCGTTTAATATGTTTTTGCATAATATTAAGAGTTTAGGAGTCCGGATGAGATGAGGTTATCTGGAAGTAATTAGCTTTTGTACTCTGCTTACTTTACTTTATTTGTGAAGTTTATTGAGGTTCTCGCTCAGCACGTAGTTATAGTACAAACGCCAGCAGGTCTGAAAGAAAGACTTAAAGAAAGACTGATTGTAGTAGCTTGATGTGCTGGCGTCTGTACGTTGTCTATTTCATTCCCTCAGACCCTCTGTTGTGCGATTCTGTAATCATCTCACCGAGAAAACTTCGGTGAAGTGAGCGTGGAGGGAACTGTCATTCCAACTAATGCTAGGGATTGACACTATTGACAGTACACTCTAAGCTCACTTCACCTAACTTCTAACTTTTCACGGTGAGATTTTTACAGAATCGATCGGCTGTTGTTTTTATTAGAATGCAAAGCAACGGGTAACGTTAGTGTACCGTTCTCATTACAAGCAAAACAACACGCTCAGCTTTGATTAAATGCATGGCTGTTTCTCATTTCATTTAGTGCTTTTCAACTTTCTATTTTCTCAAGACATTTTAGTCTTGTTATACTTCATTTGTGTGAATAAATATTTATGTACTCGCTTCGGCAGTACTGGCTGTCATTCCTGGATCTTTGACAGTCGTTACGGGTCGCCACTCGCCAGTAGCCCGAAAGTCTGTCAACCAGGCTTACCAAAGGGTATCGTATTACCCAGTCACTGGGTTGTGGAGGTCAGATAGGCAGTCGCTCCATGTAAAATACTGGTATGAAATTTAGTTTACTTTGTGAACAAGAGAAACGGCGCCATTGACTACTTCATAAAAAAAACTAAGCTACAGCCGACACCAGGTTAAGGGGGAAGTGCCAGGGTAGTCCACGAAATTCAAATTTATTTAAATTTTTAGAATTTGCAGGTCAGTGTCAGGATATATGTTGAAAAAAATATGATTCGCGACCGTAACAAATATGTATTTACAGAATTATAATCATTAAAATTATCAATACAGTACATAAGTTCATATAATCTTATTGATTGAAATTTCATGGAAATAGCCATTTCACGGGCCACCCTGGCGCTAATTTAAAATTCAGACCGCAATCTGAATAAAGTACGCGCTTAGGAAACCTACTCGCTACACAATAGACTTCCTCACAGCTCCATTCTTAAGGAAAATATATGTGAAAAGTGATATTATGTGTCCGCAATAACTGTTCGCATCTAATATCTTACAAACAAAAACGTTTTTATTCAACAGAAAGAATTATTTTCAAAGCGAATAATAAATTTTTTAGAGAAAAAAGCGCAAATAGAAAATAAGGGTGGTTTTATTCAAATACATTTTTTCAGAGCAACATGACAAGGATTTGTTTTTACAAATTGTTAACGACTTCGTGGAACAATTGCAATGTGTTGTTCCCACTTGTTCTTGGTTATTTTTAATGGAACATTAAATGAAACATCAAAGAAAAGGAAAACACAAAAGATTCGACCTTTATAACGTTATATTATTTCGGCCGCCACCCAGAAATCGCGTTTCATTTTATGTTATGTTCTTCGGATTTATAGAGATCGTCCCATGTCCCATAATATAGGTACATTTATATTTTTATTTGCCAGTTACCCGAAAATCGGTCTCTTTTATGAGATCGGTATTATACTTGGAGGCCAACGGAAAGTGTTTTTAATAAACGACGTCTGTTTGAATTTGTCTTAAAATCAAATATTGGGTATAATGTGGGTAGAGCGGAGATTCTGCTAAAGGAAAATAATTAATTCATAACTTCTAATTGATTGTCACTGCCCTTCGCAAACAGAAAAACCCACACGTCAGGTTCTTTATACAGGCATTCTAGTCAGGATTTTAAACAACCCCAAAAAATCTCTATCATGAAAATTTCCTACCCGTACAGGCTGACAGGCCTGTAACAAAACCAAAAGGTTGACAGCCTGGCCATGTTGAATGGCAGACCACTTCATTTATTTAAAACTTGGGGTTTAATTAATAATTACGTTAACAACACTGGTAACTTTCCTGGAGCAACGTGGGTTAAATAGACAAAGTTTGTGAAAAGTTGTCAGTCGCTCAGTAGAAACTGATTACTCAATCACAAAGCCATTTTTTAGTTCATTTTTCGCAAAAATATTATAATCATTTCGTTTCTTAAACGTGAACAACAGGAAATAAGATTTTCCTCCTGGATTGTTTACGCGATGGCTTCAACGCTTGGTGACTGAAAATGTACGTTTAAACAGCTCACAACATACCAATTACAGAGGAGTTGGAATTTTAAATACATTTATGAATGTTCGAACTATGGTCAGTCGCAGTACAGTTTTGTCGCACAAGTGTTATTCGCACATCCATTTGTCGAGCTCACGTAGTACACTCATGTTTTATGAGGCTATAAGCCTATAAACAATGCAAAACTGTCTACCTATTACGGTTCATGAGATAGAGCCAGATGCAGACAGCGGAGGCTTAGTAATAGGGTTCCGTTGGCACCCATTGGGTATAGAACCCTAAAAACTACCGTGTTAAGACTACATGATAAATTACTTTTATTAACGTTAATTCCGGAATAATAAAGGCTAAACAAAACGTTGGAATTATCGCACAAAACAACTGAACTACTCGTACTATCACATCTACGAGTAACTGGATTATGGAATATAACAAAAAATACATAATCAACCTTCAATCAATAATAGTACATTGATCGAAGTAAATAACACATTGTTATTATATGGGTTTTGGTACTTAACGCGATTCAACTAATATAATCAATCTACCTTTTTTTTGTCATGGAGAATTGCTCATGCATTCTGCACTACCACGGGGAGATACTGCAGCTATGTGGGACTCTAACCCACTAACACACCACGGTGTCCTCCTCTGCTTACGGCGGGAACACAAGCACGCGATAGCACTCATCCGTGAACCCGCCGCGGCTGTCCGTCGCCGGACCCTCCTCTGGGGAGTACTCCCCATCACTGGCGCACCAAAACACATAGCACGCCGTGACCACCCCGCCAGATGACACCGTGTCTGGGCACCCTTAGTCCCCCTGCGAGGGGTCAGGTCATTGGCCCCGCCGCCTGCTAATTTTCGGCCGCAGAGGGTAGGGAGAGCGGCCAACGTCATACCAACACTCCTCCTCCCCTGCGGCTCCACCACGTCCGCCGCGGTGGCGACCCCATCAAGGCCGCGGAAGAGCGGCGCACTGCAATACCGGCACTCCTCTCCCGCCGCGGCCTCCAACCCTCAGCCGTGATGCCTCCCACACGACATCGCGGCCCGCCTCAGTTGCGATGTCGCCCAAGTGGCACCGCAACCTACTTGTTGGCCGCTACGTCGTCGGCTTATTAGCAAAGCCCTGACGAGCGGCCCCTCCTCGGGTTCCTCTTGGCTTCACCGTGGGTGACCAAGCCACGGCTACTGAGCCCCCCTGCCTCGACAATGCGGGAACCCACCGAGGGGGTTATCAATCTGCCTAGCCTAACTATGATGGTGTCGGCTTCTAGTCTAACCGGAAGCAGCTGAATACCAGTATTTTATATGGAGCGACTGCCTATCTGACCGGCACAACCCAGTTACTCGGCAACAGGATACCCCTTAGTAGGACTGGTTGTCAGACTTTTGGACTTTTGACTACGCGTAACGACTGTCAACGATCTTGAAGAATGACAGCCGGGACCAACAGCTTCACGTGCTTTCCGAGGGCCTCCGAGGCAGGGCGGGGACACGAACCGACCGCGGCCAGCGTAGCCTTTACCTTTTATCGACCTGTGCGGTTGTTATTATCTAGCCACAAGAAGATATAATCAATTCCAGTAAACTACAATAGAAAATAGGTAATCAAAATCTGTCTGGCTATACTTAATATTACTATTCAGATTTTTTTTCATAATTTCAGCTCCAGATTGTGATGATTATGGGTAATACGGATATTTACAAGTAATTTATTTGGGGCCAATCAGGCTTATTGGGCATTTGTAAGGATTAAGACCATTGATCTCGCAAAATTGATCGTTTTGTAAGCTGACAAAGTACCTAACATTAATTTTCAATTGCCAATTATTTCAATTTATTTTCCGAATAATAATAGCTTTCCGCTTGAATTGCCATTTTAGTAGTAATCATTTTAAGTAAGTACCTACTTTGTATTTTCTATTTAAATTCATATTTCGAATGTTAGTTGCATGAAGTTGATTGCTTGTATTTTTAAAAGTGACTGCTATCAATCTTTGCATCCTAATATTAAGGGCATGGCGATACACATCCCGATCTCAAAGTTAGCCAGATTTTAAGTATCTGACTACCATAGTAACTGGTATTAGTAATTAAATTTACTGAACACGCTTTATCCAAAAATTATTATAAGCCAAAAACCAAATCTATTACTTCCTATTATTTAATTCCTTCGTGATTTTGGCATATCTGCTGCTATAAGTAAACACATAATATTAGTTATTCAACAATAAATGTCACTAAATAATAAATCGTTTCTGTTATAATTTTTATAGGACACAAAGAAGAATATTTTTCTGAAGAACTTACAACGCAATAACGTTTCTCTTGGTTATTTTTATGGGGAATAATTTATGAGACCCCATAATCACTTGAGGCTAGCTAATGTCGTAAAACGCAGCAAGCACCCCAATTAGAATATCATGTTATATTATAGTCAATCATAATACTTACCGACACTGAATTTGTTATTAAATTAGTTATACTGACTGTGGGAGAAAATTGTGGTCGCATTATAAATCTATCACGCACACTGTCGCACACGTATAAGGGTGTAGCGTACTAGGTACTCCGTCAATTTTGGTTTGTTTTGACTGAACAGCGGAAGTTTTACTGAAATTTACGTAGTTTTAACTATTTTTGGGATAAAAAATCGATTCAGTAAACGATGCTGAGTGAACTACTTTTATAAAATGCATTAATTCAGTTACACATTGTACCCATAATATTGGTAGTAAATGAGCCGCTGGACATGATTCAAAATCAACGTATAAACGCATCCCACGCACCCAACGCAACGCATAAAAATGCCTTTTATGCACGTTTTTTATATCAACAATGTTTATTTTTGATATACGTTACCAGATAATAATCTGACCGTCTTCTGAAATAACCAACTAACATACTGTCGTTAAGAAATAGTTACCTAGCTTGCGTATCAGTCGACTGCTCCGAGTTCTAGACGCGATGTAGTGAGCTATCAATAGTTTCAATCCCTAGCATCTGCCGCTCTATTCTGTTCTCTATTCTTCACCTAAGTTTTTACCGTGAGATTTTTACAGAATAGATCGGCAGCTACGCGTTCGTAGCACTTGTGGCAGATCCACGTCTACCCGTGACGTTATAAATGTCTGTAGATAGTGAAAGTTCGTCAACAAGCTTCCATAGTGACCCATACCGCACTGACAACATGTCTGCACACGGCGTATAAACCGCGTCGTAGAAAAAACGTGCCTGTCAACAAGCTTCCATAATGATTCATAGGTACAACATTGGCGAGCGTGGCTACACACGGCGAATAAACCGTAGTTTTTCACGGCAAAAAACTTTCAAAGTAATGTGTGCGAGGCTTTATATTATCATGTCATAATCCGACGTAAGACCCTACCGCATGCGCGCTGGGCATAAAATGTCATAGGTTACATTCATATTACACGCGCCGCCTACGACGCGCGACGTACGGTGACCGTGCAACCAATCTATTCCTTTGCAAAGCTCTCCAAACTAACAATATTCCCAGTTTCTTTGATACCTTAGATTAAAATGGAAATCTGGCATATTCCCTGTGTTTTTATTTATCAAATAATAAAACCACGAGATTGAAAATAAGAGAACACAGTAACTTTTGTTTTGTTTTCTATTTACAATTCCTGTAAAAACATTCGGGAAACGGATATCGCATACCTACCAATTTTCGGCTTTATCCTGAGGCAATGTAGCTCATAGGTGGTTCAGTAGAGGATAAGCTAAGGGTTTACACCACATCGTCTTTGAGGGACGAGAGCCGTGAAAGTATATTCAAATAGACCCAGCACTGAGGAAGCTTGTTTACTCGTATAAAGGGCAAATAAACCCCGTCTGTAAAGTTGCCTGATACTCACTTGTTGTTGTTATAGAATGATTGTGTATATCAAATAAGACTGGTTTCTTATGATAACACTAGCTTCTGCCTGCGACTTCGTCCGCGTGTTTTAGTATTTCTCATGGCACAATAGCTTTTTATCGGTGAAAGAATTTTCGGAATCGGATCGGCAGTTCCAAAGAGTGCTATTTGCAAGTATATTAGTCTTCACAAGTTGTTTTAGGTAGAAATAACTACCTAAATAGGCTAACAGTTGTGTCGGTGAAACGTTCGCCGGTGAAAGGTTGTGTCGACGAAAGTGAATCGCTCTGACGGTGAAACACTGAAAAGTGACACGTTCTGTCAGCGAACCGTTCATCGGAGAAACAAATGTTGGTGAACAGTTTCAGAATCTTATTTACACGTGTGCAATAGTTTCTTTTTTTCACCGGGTTTGCCCGCCGCCGGCCGTAAATAACAAGAACGACGTGTGTTCTGCGAGGAAAATTTCGTCGGAAACCGTATTTAAAATAAAAACAAATTAATAACAAGAGGTGGTGCTCAGGAACCAAAACCAATAAACATTGAACTTGTCTAGGAATAGAACGCGATATCTACGCGTCGCTGATTAATCGCGCCTAATAGCACACATATATTATCACAATCACTTTTTCATCCTGTGGATCACCAGAAAACTATTTATATAGTATATATTCGTCATTAATAGCAAAAATCTGGGACAATTTTCGAATTCAAACAAATCAGTCTCAAATGACTGTCATCTTTTTGTCTCATCGAAATTATTGTTGATCGTTGAACAATGGTGATGTGCACAACAATTATGTACAAAGAGTTTTTAATACACATTTATATAAAATAAAATATATTATAAACGTGAAAGTTTGTATGGATGGATCGATGTTTGTTACTCTTTCACGCAAAAACTACTGGATGGATTTGGATGAAATTTGGCACACAGATGGTTTATAACCAGGATTAACATATACGATACTTTTTATCCCGATATCCCCATAGGATTGAAACTTATGCGGGTGAAACCGCGGGGCGCAGCTAGTATAAAATATAATAATGTCGTAGGTGTGTAACGGATGACTTTTTTTAGCGTCTGGAAAAAATAGGGTTTATTAGAAGGGTGGAGAAGAAGGCTTTGGCGTACAAATTTTGAATTTTTTTTTTCATAAAATATATTTTTACACATTACAAAACATTTCAAAGTTATCAAAAAAACTACTCATTTGGAGTATTTTTCATAATTAAAACAAACGGAAATTATCCAAAATTCAAATAATTTGATGTAGTCTTTGCGCAAATATAATATAAATAAAATTGAAACAATCTTTACGATTGATTACTCCTGAACATAAAATTCAAACAACGACATCACTAAACCAAATAAAAAATACTAACAAGCGGCCATTGTTGTTTACATCTTTGGCAAAAGAAACGCCATTTAAAGAAAATCATCACCATTGTTTCTGAGACTCTTATATTATTTTGTTGTTGAGAAATGTAGCGAACCAATAGCGATGCGATCAAAGGAAGAAATGAAAGCGGAAACTATTTCTTTGGCTACAAACAACAAACGTAAGCAAAACGTATTTAGAAGTGTATGTAGGTACTCATAATAGTGAATAAGGCATTATGGACGACATGAAATTCGTGTCACGACTAGGACTCAGCCACAGGGGTGTCGACGGAAAGCTTGAAGCTAACACTAATCCTGCCTAACTAGGCACATAGTTACATACCCACCACCAAATAAGACGTCACAGAAGGTACAATTACTATGAACGTCGAGAAAGCCTTAAACAGTGGTGATATTCTGTAAAGTTCACTTCGAACCTCACTCAGACAATTATTTACGTTTATAGATTCTATGACACAATTAACGAAACTAGCTAAGGAATTTACTTGGTTTCGAAGTAAGGAATCATTAAGTGGTCATAGTGAATTGGTGCCCTGAAAAGACCCGACGCCCAGCAGTCGCGCTTGTAACCACGAGACTAACGGGGTATTTCAATACTATGCACTATCGCCAAAACCTACATTTGACCATTTTTAAAACAAAATTCCGTGCACATGATGGCCCTTAGCTGCGTCCGTAAGTAAAACAAAAGTGGACCCTTTTTAGGTCGACTAATAATATGCGCTGCAAGCAGGAGTAGTCCTTACGGTGGTCAGATACAGATTTTAGAGATAGTACATCAGTATATCTTTTAATCATTCGACCCGGTACTGTTAGCGGGCCCAGCGCTGTGATTTGGTGGAGGCCTAGAACTTCTATATCTTCCTTCATTGTGCCATTGCTCTCAAAATAGCAACACGGGTTAAATTGGTGTTTGGTACCGTCTACTGCCACATGTTCACATGTCACGTTGCATCTTACGGCTGTGTAAACCAATAAAGATCCGTCGTGTTCTTTTAGGGAACGCTTGCTCAGCCGCTTCTCAGTTCTCGGCAGTCGACTTTCATCAAAGAATAAAAGAAGGAATTCAATAGACTTAAAAGGTTTTTACTGAACATTTTAAATGGAAAGGAAATAAAACGATATTGTGGGCGTAAAGTATGGCGTTTCAAAAGACATAAAACGATTTAATCCTTAAGTGCCTATGAAAAATAATCTATTATTTTTGTTAGATACTTGCTTAAATAATTTTATGTGTAAGGTAATTGAATAACTTTGGAAACATAAAAATACCCTACCTACCTAGCTACTTCGGAACAAAAATAAATAAATGATGTAATTACGGTTCAGTTAATTAGTGTTATTTATTTCATCCCGTGCTTCCCTCCCGCATCCACCGAGCCCTGCGGCCTTCACAAGGTCGTCGGGCCACCTTGTGGGAGGCCTTCCAACGCTACGTCTTCCAGTACGCCGTCGCCACTCCAGAACCTTTCGGCCCCATCGGCCATCTGTTCTGCGAGCAATGTCCACCACTGCCCACTGCCACTTAACTTTGGCAATTCTTCAGGCTATGTCGGTTACCTTCGTTCTCACAGCATGCATTGTTTGTGTTTGGCTGAAGCACAGAACCGGTCGAAGTGGAGGTGCTTGGGAAAGGCCTGTGTCCAGCAGAGGACTTCTTTCGGCTGAAATGATGATTTGTTTCATATTTTTCGCACTGACTTAATTATACTTTGTAATGACATTTTTCAGGTTTGTTCACCATTAATTTTTAACCCAGTAAACAAAACAAATAATCGTGTTATAAAAAGTGATTTCCAGTCCAAAATTGCTTCCAATCGTGACAGTTTAACCCATTGGGGATCATAAACACAATACTTTGCTTGACAGCTTAACCCTTCGGGAATCATAAACACAATGTTTTGCTTGTATATACGAACGATACGAGGTTTTTGCCGCCGGTTCTAAATTATACATAAAGCGCACGTTAAATCCCTATTTGTTCGTTTTTACTTAAATGTAGGCCGTATGTACAACGACTGATAAAAAAGCGGCCAAGTGCCAATCGGACTCGTACACAAAGGGTTCCGTACCAACGTACAATATTTAACAATACATTCTTTTTTTTTTGAGCTGTGGTGGCCCAGTGGTAACGACAGCGAATTACGAGGTATAATGATAAAAGATTTTTCATACCACTTGCTCAAAAAAGTGACATTCTATGCCACAAAAAGCGAACATAACAATAGTCATTTTTAATCTGTTAAAAACAGGGAAAGAAAATTGTACTGAATTTCATTCATCCTCTAGAGGGAGAATGTGATTTAAATTTGGAATACTTACCGAAATTTATACTAAACTACATCTGTGTTTACACCATTGAGTTTGTATATAAAGCATTATACATCTTTTTGAAAAAGGAATACGCATTTATTATGCATTTATGATTATTAAATAAAATTACGAAAACCGACGAGGCCGTATGAGCTTGATGCCTTTGCTTTTCCGACAAAAAAATATTAGTCCAGGAATTTGCCAAGTTCCTCAGACGCAAGAACAGAGAAATATTTAAATCAACTCATCAACAATAAATGTACCAAAAAAAATGTAACTCTCTATCAATAATTGGACCAATGTTTCCAATGTTAACTTTTACTTTTAATTGTCATTATTTTTAATAAATGCTTATCTCATATTATTATTGTGTTAATTTTTTCGCAAATGGTACGAAAAGTAGAGTATTTTCCTCGGTGATAAAGCTGTCTTAGTCTTGGGTGAACTTAAATCCCTCGCTACACTCAGGACTCGTCTTAAATCTCTCGCTTCGCTCGTGATTTAAGTTTTTAACACCCTCGCTACGCTCGGGAGTAAACCTCGAGTCCTTCGTTACGCTCGCGATTTAAATCGTCACCCGCGATGAAAGACACTGCTTTATCCCCTTGGTTAATAATCTACTATTATTTTGTAAGTAGGTTTGTACAAACACTTTTACACGTCAATCATATTTTAAAACTAGATGAAGTCGGCGTTTCCTATCTGACTAGTCTGAGAAGAAAGGCCGAAACAAACTCAGACGTCACAGTCTCTTTTAAAGTCCAGACATAATCTTGGTCAGATCATATGAAGACCATGTAGGTCGATGTCTGAGATGGTCTTTTGAGGAAAGAACCACACAGATTGAGAGGACCTGTCCAGTCAGTGCACGCATATGTCAGAAATCGTGCAGCTCAACTCAAAACTTAAGGAGCTCAACGGTTCGACGAACAATACCAAAGAAAGGACATTTGGGTAGGCCACATTAATTACTCAAACTGCCAGACCATGACAAAACTAACAGAACAGAGCGAAAAATAAAAAATAAAATGACCCACATAGTCTTCACATTCACAATAATTAAAATAATAGAATACTTTACAAAGTAAGCAAATGTCATAGTATATATCAAATTCATTAATGTCAAAATGTATATAAAAAAAAACAACAACAAAACAAAACAAAAACATTCAATATATTGTAAAGATTGGAAGCAGCTTAATCCCAAGCCTTTTTGTCCTCGATATAAGCCTTAACGGTATAAAAGGCTTTCTGGCACAACTTACGTTTAATGAATGATTTGAATTTATTAAGGCTTAGATCTTGAACGGGGCTTGGAACTTTGTTGTAGAAGCGTATACATTGGCATCTGAACGAGCCACCTATTTTCTTGAGCCTTGTTGTAGGTACAACAAATTTGTGTTTGTTTCTAGTATTTATATCATGTATAGAAACCTAACAGGCGTTTTAATTTGTATAAATTATTTCATCACCACTGCTCTCAAAACGGTGAAGGAAAACGTCGTGAGGAAACCGGCATGTCTTAGAACCAAAAATTCGAAGACATGTGACATCTACCAACTCACACTATGCCTGCGTGGTGGATTACGGCCCACCCTCTCTCGCCGAGAGATGGCCTGAGTCCCAGCAGTGGGAACATTATAGGCTGATTATATTTTTCACACACATATCTTGTAGGTATCCCTTTAATTTTTTGCTCTATTTTATTACTTATTTATTGTTATAGCGGCAATAGAAATACACACTCTGTGAAAATTTTAACTATCGACCTATTATGGACCGACGGACGGACAACGGAGCCTTAGTTATAGAATTCGTTGGCACCCTTTGGGTACGGAACCCTAAAATCGGATTATATAAACGGCTGAGCCAGGAGTGTAAAAAAAACATTTCCCATGGGCACGTACTCCGGTGTATCAATGTATGACAAAGTAGGTAGTTTCTCTGAGTCAGTATTTGAGTGACTATGTGATAAGTTTATGTTTACTACCTAAGTACTGATTGTTGTTGCAGGCAATGTAGGCATAGGTAGCAACAACGAAGTAAATAAGTCAGTAGTTTCCTCCCACCTGGACCTGAGTTACCTTGTGTAATAAAACTCAGGTCACTATGTTTTACAATTATTTATGTATACAACCATTATAATAGCCAAATACAGCTACCAAAACTCCGCGCCGTACGGCCCTACAGATTAAAAATTCTCGCGCTCGCCGAGTGTCGTCGAGTCGTAATATCGATTATAACGATTCCTCAAATCGATTATTTCTATCGATATTCGGTTTATTTCATTATTTAAAATGTTTCATTAATTGCTAAAAATCCTATTATATTATTAACCTTACACTTGGGTAACCTGGAAGTATTTAAACCGACTCCGGACCCAGGTTGGCCGAAGCAAGAAAAACCTGTCCAGGTGGAGATTCAGAGACGATTCCACCTGGGAGTGCAAATGTGGTGCTGTTCCACAAACGATGAGACACCAACTCGTAATATCGTGTACTGCGTATCCTGTCAGCTGCATGTTACAGAAACTGATGGACGCTGGTGATGGCGCCAAACAAGTAGCCGAATTCTGGACCGAGTCCATTTAGATTACTATCGACTCGCTAAGAAGAAGAGTCAGTAGCAAATAAATTATAAATTGCGAAACTCAAAAGTTTAAATAACCATAATACGGGTGTGATTCGTTGAGATGAGCAAATAGATATGAAACTCCGAAGATATTAAAGATAGAGAATTTTGTTTCAAGAAATCACATCGTCGACTTTAGAGGTAAGGAATACTGCATTCAAAGGTTTTCGGTCGCGGAAATTCGTATACTTAGAAGATGCGGGTCTTGACCTGGGTAAAATAAACTTATTTTTTTTCTTTCTTTCTTTTGTGGCAATGTGTAGGGGAGGTCTATTTCCAGCAATAGATGGCGTTCGATGGAGATGATGCATGATGATGCATTACGATATAGTGATGATGATGCATTTTCTAACTGGGAACGCAAATGACAATTCTATTACTGTTTTCTAAGTAAACATTTTACATTGTAACTGCTATAATTAATTCACGCTGCACCACTTAACTAAACAAATAGGTACGAGTGTGTTTACTCAATGTTTAACTATGTATGCTGATGTAAGCCATATTTGAGTTTAACTATTTTAATCATTATTAACCATTGGGTAAATAACGATATATATTACCAAGGGCTATTATATTACACCTAATAACTAATTCAGGTGTAATACCCCCTCTTGGTAGACTTGTTGTCAGACTTTCGGGCTTCTGACTAACCGTAACGACTGTCAAAGATCTACAAATCTAAATTACAATCGAAAAAACGGCTTAACGTGCTTTCTGAGGTACCGACCGACCTCTATTGGCCACGATTATTCGATTGACTTTCAATCACAAGGTTATCAATTACAACAATTATAATAATCACGACTTACGAGATATCTGCCACTCGTGGCTGATAAATAGCAATAGGTAATTATTTATCGAGTTATCTACTTTCCCGTTATCCATTCTCCAGTCACACCACGATCATGGCGGTTATAACAGCGTCGAAATACAGAATGATCATTTCAACAAAATATCACGGAAGAAGTTCTATAAGTGACAATGTTAGTGCAACATGGCACACACAATCATCACAAACCATCATTCAGTGGTTGATGATGGTGTGTGTGATGTGTATTTGTGTGTTTTGAAATGTCAAAATTGAAGCGATTATGTAGGTACTAGGTACTACTCTACGAGTGTGTTGCGTTACTTTACACGTCGTTGAATTTTATCTCTACAAAGTTCAAAATATTATTCATACTCATTACAACATTTCATCCAAATATGATGAAATTCACTGTTTTCTCCGAACTTTCCTGCAGTTTGTATGAAAATTCAGTTTGGTTTTGAACATTAAATAGAAACTACACACTTTTCTGAAAACAGCGTAGTAGCTATTATGTAGGTATGAGTTCGTTTGTTGGTATTTTGGGAAAGAGACAAATATGACAACATACCCACACTCCACAGTGATGATAGTAAATTTCCAAAACTATTCTCTTAACGAGAACTTTGCTGTTAAGTTCTCGAGAATATTCTTTTGGAAGAGAATTTAATAATAAGATGTCTCTATTGTATCGATCTGTTATAGGGCGTGCGTCCAAATGAAAAAGCGGAATCCTTACAGGATCACTCGTGTGTCTATCTGTCCGTCTGTCACAGCCAATTTGCTCCGAATCTAAAGGATACATATTGTAGTTTGGTACACATATGAATTTTTGTGACCTAATCACGGTCGTGTAATGTAAATAAATGTTTTTTTTTTCAATTGGTGACTTTTGGGAGCCTATAAGAAAAAAAAAAAGTTTTGCAATCACCGTTTGACATATCAAAGGAGAGGGCTTACAGTGAGGGTCTCAAATATATGTTTATAGGTAGTTAGTAAAATAAAAAGTTTTATAGTTATTTAAGAAAATAGATAAATCTTTTATTTATCCAAAAAGAGATGTGATAAGATGAAAATCTACCATTCCCCCCGACCTCCTTATCTCCGTAGATTACAAAATAACATGGTAAATCTCTCAATATTGTGAGTACAAACTTACATTTGCAGTTGGAATGTATGAAGGAACATGTGTTTCAACAACAATGTTGAGGTTGTTCTTGGGATAAATTCATCGCAAGTAGTGCTTGGTCCGACACGCACTTTCCGGTTTTAAGGAACGTTTTAGGTGTCAAAATAATCTACTCCACAACTTAAATTCACAATAAATTCTCCTGAGCGAGAACATTCTCTAATATATTTTCATAAATTTCCAAGAAAATTCTCTTAAATTCTTTAAATTTCATAAGGTAAGGACATTGTTAAATTAAGATTTCCGTATTTACGATGTACAAATAATCAGATTTAATAAAAATATATTAAAAATAAACAAGCAAAATAATAATCACGACTTCTTTGGAATATACCGTTTGAATTTGTAATTTAACACGTTTCTGGTTGTAACTTGGTATTAGCAGTTACTATAACATAGTTAATTAATTTTAAAAATCTCATTATCTACCTAGCCTTATTCCAACTAAGTTGGGGTTGGCTTCCACTCTAACCGGATGCAGCCGAAACCAGTATTTTACATGGAGCGACTATCTATCTGACCTACACAACCCAATTGTTGGGTAATACGGTACCCCTTGGTAAGACTGGTTGTCAGACTTTCGGGCTTCTGACCACCCGTAACAACTGTCAAATAACCACGAATGACAGCCGGGACCAACGGCTTAACGTGCTTTCCGAGGCACGGAAGGGTCTTGGTATGTAAAGATGGTCACCCATCCACGGACTAACCGTGGCAAGCGTAGCTTAACCTGATCGATTGGACCGTTCGGCTGTTATTTCTTAGCCAGAAGCCTCTCAATTAATTTAAAAAATCTACTATTCAATTATTTAAATTTTAATTTCTCCATATTTCGTGAATATTGTCCGAATAGTCGAAAAAAATATTGCAGCATATTCTCGGTCGGAGAAATTCTCCGTGAGAGAATATTCTCTCGACCTATAACTAACCTCGAGTTACTATTGCTAGCTAATCATCCAGCTACTCAGAAAAGAGGCACATAGCGATTTATTGCCTCAGAGCAGTTTATCCATAATTTAACCCAAAGAGATTCAAGATAGCTATATTTAAATGTCTTTAGTTAAACTGTACCTACGTCTAAGTCTACCTAAGAATATTTATGGTACAGTTTGACGTGACGTCAAGATTACAATGGATGTCTTCACAACGTTCACAATAGAGCAATTGTGGCACAAATAGAGAGGGCAAACACAATGTGCTTGAAATCGTCTTCAGTTGATTGTTGATTATTTCCACACACTTCCCCGGCTATCTTTTTTACGTTGTTAGTTTTTTGTGTCGCCAGTTTTCTTAACACTTTTGTTTTGAAAATTGTATGTTGGTATTCCACTGACGACTTAGCGAATATTGTAGGGTCCACTAAAGTCAAACCACTCAAGACCGTAGTCAAAAGGTGTATAACAATAAATTGCATGTCATTGTTTCAGGCGGTGGAGGGGCACAACTAGGGGAGTCAGAGAACTGCGACGCTGGAGACTTGAATATGTGTGTGGAGCTGATCCCGCGCACACCGGTCGGCTTGCCCAGGAACAAACATGAGCTGGACGCGCACTGCCAGTGAGTGAACCAATCCGAGCTTTGCTTTAGCTAACTTATTCAAAATAAAGAGATCAGTAACCAGTAAAACAACATCTTGGCACTACGTTGGCAAAGTTTTTAAATATACCTAAGACAAAATGACTTAGACGAATAATGTTAAACTGAGCATAATTTTTAAAATGGTTGTGAATGGAATTGTAGTTGCCTGGTTGCCTTTTCTGGAATTTACACACGTATGTGTATGTCATACTTAATTAATTATTATTTAAACATGGCAATTTATCACAATTCTTAAATCTTCAAAAAATTTCGTAAATTATAACTTTTTAGATTATTAAATTGCGGAGATATCTTTTATTCAATTGCGGACCTCCACAATTGAATAAAATATTTCAGTCTGAATTACAGCAAACGTCCAGCAGTAATCTCGTATTACTTCAGGTTCTCGCACAACCCACATCAAAATTAATAAAAAGCCTCTATTCTCTGAAACCGTTCGTACAATATGAAATGGAATGTTAGATTTGCAAGAAGGTAGCGTTGCCCGGTTATGTAATATTTCAACTGTGAAAGAATCCGAAGTTTTTCAGGTTTTCCATTTGATTGAATTATCGACTAAACGTAACGTACGTAACTAACAATCAGGTTAATGTTGATTAAGGACTGATTTTTTAATCATCTGATAACTGTTGTTTATTTATTTTATTATTTATGTACACACAGTAATAATTAGTAGGAATAATTTTGAAATTTTGACAGTTATTTCATACAAAATCTGTCAAACGTCAATTTTATTCCTTGAATAAAAGTTATCTGACGATGGAAAAATCAGCCCTTAATTATGCTGGGATTGGAATTTATTACTGAGATTCAACTATTTATAGGTACAAGTATTTTGACTTGTCCAGAAATTCATGTAGGTATGTGCCTCTTTTTATGGGCAATTGAAATAGCTTATTTCGCAATTAATCGTATGTGTCGTACCACGCACATGCCTACGACAGGGCCAATCTCCAACGTTCGCGTACGTGCCCCAGTCCCACTAATGTCATGTTATGTTCCTAATGGCTAGACGTTAGACCTCAGAGCGGTTGTATTAATCCGCCCCAAGTGCTCGTAGGCAGGACTATTACGGATCAACGGACAAGCGTTAAATGCTTAGGTACGTATTATGTTTTACTTAACTTTGTAACTCTGTACTCGGCAGATCGTCTGGTAATGAAAACTGAACCATTTAATTGAGGATTTAGGGTGTCAACAATATTTATATTCGTTTCGTTAATCATCAAATAAGGATCTTTGCAAGTAACATTCGTCAGTAATCCTCACTTCATTAAAAATATAATTTGAGCCGTTTCTTCAGAGTCTCAGCACATACATATTGATTGACCGTTTAGGTTCACAAAACGATTTTACTGTGTTGAATCCGTTCTGAAAGGAAAAATGTTACGTATTGATATTTTGACGAACTATACGAGAACCTGAAAAGTTACTAGATATTACTTTGTTGACTGAGCCCTCCATCCTCTGGGTTGCCAACAATTAAGCCTTTTAGACCCTCTAATGTTCTGCGAATGGAACCTTTAGGGTTGCGCGGAACTATTTACTGCTTTAATTGACAATAAACATTCCGGTTCTCTTGAAACTTGAGAACTACGATTAATGACAGGAAACTGTACACCCTTGCCCATGCAGAGCTCTTTTGTTGTTTCAACTTTTTTGACTTTCCGCTGACATGGATCTGCAATCATTGAACGTAAACTCGTATTATTTTAACTTCAAGGAACGAACACACAAAGTATATTCGGTAGCACGTATCGCGTAAAGCTGGAAATGATGGTATTGTAATTAGGCTTACGTTAGCTTAAACATACGTTTTCATGCTCCAAACAAACGTTTTCAGCTCCTACTTATGTGTGATTTTGTTAAAAGTTGCGAAACAACATTATATATCTAACACGAGGCACCCGTTGCGAATTGTGACTCAAAAGTTTGCCAATTATGTATATCTAACCCTCACAGACATGGCAATAAACGACCAAGTTTCGTTATTTTGTATTTTCCTTTCTTGTTTCGTATTTGATGTTGATCTTACTTATTGTTTTCTCATAAATATAATACTTGCAAGTCTGTATTATTTGTCTGGAGATGATGCAAGAGAGATATTTTTTTGGGAACAATTTCCATATTTAACAAAGTTAAACGAGGCTTTT
The DNA here is from genome assembly GCA_951799955.1 of Apamea anceps. Classification (NCBI taxonomy): domain Eukaryota; kingdom Metazoa; phylum Arthropoda; class Insecta; order Lepidoptera; family Noctuidae; genus Apamea; species Apamea anceps. The sequence continues at coordinate 11,425,699 of OX637510.1, read as the reverse complement.
CTGCAAACAAACTGATAAATTCTGACACGAATCCTTCGAAAGTAAAGACATTATGTTGCTTGGTATAATTTCCAAGATAATTTATGTTCCTAGGGCTTATCAAACGGGCATGGTGTGCATGGACGCATGGATCAAGCGTTGCCTGCCCACAGACGGTCAGAAACTGCTCCAGCAGCAGATCGGTGGCGCCCGCGCACTAATGCGTTTCTTGTGCACCAATGACACGGCCCTAAGGAGGGGTAAGTTACTAATATTTTGTAAATATTAAGGGAGATGCGCTAGGTTGCCCGCGATATTCAAATTTTCTTATGTTGTTTGTAATTTGCACGTCCTATTGAATGATTATTTCATGAAATATCAATCAATAGGATTATAATATTGAACTATTATTCTATATATTCGAGTGTTGTATTGATGATTTTCATGATTATAATTCTGTAAATTTATACTTGTTACTCTCGCGATTCATATTCTGTTTAACGTAGGTAGGTACAACCTGACACTGACCTGCAAATTGCAAAAACGTAAAAAACAAAAATCTCGGACTACTCTGGACTTATTAGTATATTTGCGTCGTATGGGTTAAACATCCGGTCCATTAACCTTGTCTGCTAAGTGTTGTCCTTTCCAAGCGTATTACACCTAATAATAATAATATTCTTCGGACTACATATACAAGTACACATAATCCATATAATGTTAGTATACAATGTATTGATGGCAAAAATAACACGAAAAGGTATATAGATTTTTATGTTTGCTCAGCCTAAAGTTCAGCAACGCGGATAACGTTCGCTGACGCAGCCATAGGTCCACGTGTGCTGGTGACAGGGCATGCGGCGAAAGGAAACGAGCCATAATTATCTGTGGAGAGACACCACTTACACACCGGAGGTTTGAGCTGTCCATGAACGACTTGTGGAGGTTCTCCTTGCTGCGGCCTACTTGGGTAGTTGTCCTAGTTTTGTCTTAGCACACAGTCGGTGAATGCCAGAGTAGATAGTGACAATGTATCAAATTATGCTGTGTTTAAAAATAATTATTTGTCTATCAGTTTTATTATTTGAAATAGGTATCTGCGAAATAGAAGTCTGAAAATTACAAAGCTTAAACAAGAAAATTATAAAGTAAAAATATCAAAACCAAACCTTAAGCTCACAATGATGAGATGCTAACTACTGTAGCATCTCATCATTGTGGGCTTAAAGTTTAATAAAAAAGATATAAAGAGCAAATCCACAATCAAAAGGGATTATCGATATTGTCGGAAACAATTTAATTAAAAAAGTGGCTGCGGCTGCAGGTGGAATAATATTTAATGGAAACGAAATAGGGACGTACCTGCCCTGTGCTCGATCAATTGTATCGATATCCTCGGAATGTTTGTTTGAACTAAAGTTTATACGTTCTGCATGATCCATCATCCATATTGGCGTCGAAAAGTCGCTTGTTGGAAATGAATAAAACTTTCCAGTTACTATTGGATTGAAAACACACAAGATTTGACCTCATAACTGAAGGCCTCCACAAATAATGATCTTATCGATCCTTATTTGTGGAGGCCTTCAGTTATGAGGTCTAATCTTGTGATTCACAAAAAAACGTAGGCAACTACATCAAATTACATTAATCATTATGATTTTCAAATTTAAGAAAGAATAAAGGGATGGTGTAAATACCTATACCTACTATTTATTATTCTTTCCAAATTGGAATAAGTTTAGTTCGAAAAACTTGATGGATTCAATTTTCCGCAAGCCTCTCTATGGTTCACTATGATCGCTCTGTGTATGCTTATCTTTACAAAAGCCTTTGTTCAGACCATTTCTGACTGTTTGCTATATTTGAACAGAATTCTTGAAGGAGCCAACGTGTTGGGGCCGCGTGTCTCCCGACTGGAGCCGCTGCGTCGATGAGTTGCAGGTCGCCGTCCGGGAGAACACGGAACGCGCTCAACAGCTCACGTATTTCAACCGAAACGCCGAACTGTGTTGGTAATTACTTCCAATATTGTCATTGTACGATTGCCAACGAACGAGCATACATTCTCAGCATATATTTCTGTTTATTACATTCTCCTTTAAAATACTCATAAAACATAACGATGGATATAATTTTGTTACATACAGTCTTGAGGGGCTTTGTCTGTGTACTTAATTAAAAGACAGTGATAAACTCGTACAATAAAGAATTGTATGTCTACTCATAATTATACGTCCTTGCCTGTTGTATTAAGTAAGTATACATAATTTTGTCGTTAGAAGATAAGACTTTTGTAATACGTAAAGACATTAATATTTCTCTCTGCTATTCCTTATTGTTTAAGAAGAGTGTGTCATTTTCAATAACATCATGGAAATCTGTGATAGAAACGAAGGTACCATTTTGATCTCTTTTTATTTCACATCCATTCAAAATCTTTTCATGTCTTACCTAGTACCTTAATTATTATGCTTTAGTTCGTTAGAACTAAAACATCCCTTGAGCGCCATTTAACAACTTTTTTTTTAACTGTTAAGTTTTCCCTCAAAATGGCGCTCAAGGGATGTTTTTAATTAGTAAACTCAACACCAGCTGTACTAGTTTCAGTAGACACTTGTTAAGTTCATCATACTGGAAGTTAGAAGTTTATTATGCTAATATCTTTTCTAGTATAATTTAAAAAAAAATGGAAATATTTTCTCCTAGTATGAGTGAGCAGTGGTCGCCCGGTGTTAACGGCCCCGACTTACGATTTGTAGGTCGTGGGTTCGAACCCAAACAAGCACTTTACTCTGTGTAATTTATATCCTATATCATCACCACTGCTCTCAAAATGATGAAGGAAAACATCGTGAGAAAACCGCTATGTCCCAGAACCAAAAACTCGAAGTCTGTGACATCCACCAACCCGCCCAGAATGAGAGATGTACTTAATGTAAAGCGATGACATGTGCCTGAAATACCTAGACCTATCTTGTACCACTTTAACTTGAAGTCAACATTGGAAAGTCTCAATTAAGTAGGTTCCTCCAACTTCATCGGGGTACCATGTAAACCAGAATACAGCACGGCCGTGTGGCCGTAAACAGAGCAGTTGTAATAGATTTTCATGGGCAAACTGTTCCACAGTTCCCTCACTACTGAACAGTACTAACTGTAAATGATATTGTATATTAGGTGCTGTCTAATAATACATAAGCATAAATACGATACACTTACGCAAGATTGATATACGATGTTCTCCTTAAATAGGCATCGGTAGATATTATGGTGTTACGAACATAGTATTTACAAAACCATACTATTATGAAATAGGTCTTTTCCCAAAATTGCAATAAGTTATTTCACGAGAAAATCGCAATTTATGCTCGTGACACACCAAATAACCCAAATAAAACAAAAATAAAATATGAAGCAGACAAAAGTTTCGTTTGTCACTTCCATTATTTATTAATGTAATAAAATACTACATCCTTGTTTCGTTTGCAGTCAAATAATATCGAATATTTTTCGTTTGCTTTCCGGAATTTATTCTCGGCTGTCATATCCAGTCACCGTCGTTCCACATGTCGCGTACGGAAAAGATTTTCTCTGTAAAATATAGTAATTTACTGAATACATGTTAACCACATCTTTTCACCTTGGAAGCTATATTACGAGTATAAGCTAAATTAAGTACCCAAGTAATTAAAATATGGTCGATACATTTATAGAACAGGAATTTGCCAATTAGGCATAAATAAATAAATAAATAATTTTTATTGACATAAAAAAATATTACAACCATACATGTGAAACCCCTAGCTACCTATACTTCGTTTAGAACTTGTTTTTTGTGTTGGACTATATTGTAGAAAAAAGGGAATGCCTTTGCCCAGCACTGGGAAGTGCTGGGCAAAGGCATCCCCTTTTTCTTCCAAACCTCCGTCTTGTGTGATCTCTGGCCATGTTGGCGCTGCCAATGATATTAGATCATCACACCACCTTTGCCTTGGTCTACCTAGACGGCGATTTCTGGGTTCAGGCGTCCAGTGAGTGGCGATCTATATACTATAGTCCAAATCCCCCTTTGTAAACTTCCACACCATGACAGTTTAGAACTATCAATAGTATTTTTCATATACTCTAGCTACTAATAGCTCTGCCCACGAAAGTAACTTTTATATAAAAATAAACGCTGGTACAGGTTTACAAATGTGTATCATCATAACGTTTCGTAATAACGGATGTTAAAAGATTGAACCTCTTCTGGCCAGATGGGGTTGGCTCGGTTATTAACGCCGACCGACTGCTATTTCCGCTCCGCTATCCAATTAGTGCGGAAAATAAGAATAATGTTACAAGTAATCTAAGGTTACAGTAGTCGTTAGACTTGCGTGTTTCTGGCTGTCCGTATCAATTGATATAATAATTATTTATCCATATAACAGTCGACCATACTCATGAAAGGATACTGATCAAAGTGGTACATACGAGCAAAATGCCTTTTTGGCGGCCATTAATGAATCCTTAAAATATGGTAATAAATAAGTCGGACGATATACTATAAAAATTGGTAAATTATGTTTGTACCTACTTAATTCTTCAAGTTTCACGAAGCCGCTAACAAAGGCACCGATTTTTTTCATATACATTTTCTGAAATTACCTAGGCCCGTGCACCGCAAATCAATAAAAATACATTCAGCGCTAAACACATGTATGTATTTAAGTCATCCATCATTTTGTCTCTGTCACCTTCAAACATATGGCAGCAATAAAACGATGATTCGGTAAGCGCTAAATGTATTTCGTGATTTGTGGTTTAAGCGAGCCGTACATTACACTATAACAGTTCGTTGAGTGAGTTCCCAAACCACTATCTACCTAGGTACCTAAGCCACAACTATCTCCATCTAGACCTTCATAAAAAATTAAACTGTTTTCAATATTTTCAGCTCAAGAGATGACTTCATCCAATGTGTGGCCAATGCGGGCCGCTCGTGTTCGATAGCCGCGAGCACGCTGCTCCGGCGCATGGCCTGGGTCCTTGCGCAGGACATCGCGGCGTGCAACCAGCAGCCGCGGGCTTACTGCGCGGCGCCACCGCCCCCTATCGTGGCGCCGCTACTCACTGCTATTTACGGATTGTTATTTTATCCACCACGCTTGTAATCTCATAAGTAACATTATTTAATAGGTGCATAAGGAAAGTAGGCAGAATCGCAAGTTTTCTTATTACAATACATATGCAAAGTTTAGCCAGCATTTATGACAGTCAGCTTGCCCAGAAACTGAGGACAAAATGGTTATTCGCGTTATTAACAGATTTTTACAGTATATAAAATATTATAATATTTCAAATGATTTTATAGCTGGATAAACAAACATGACAAAATATCGTTATTAGCTTATGCTTACTAAAGTATGTATAATTTTTAAGTAGGTCCCAAAAACGTAGCAGTTCCTAAGTTTAAAAGTATTTATTAGGTACCAAATAATTAGCAAAATACCAATTTATTTTAGCTAGTATTGAATGTGATGTAATTTCAACATATTTTCATAGTGTGATTTTAGATGTTTAATACCTATACTTATAATATTGTATATTGTGTTAAACTTTAATAAATATTTAAACAGTTGTTGTAAGCTTGTTACAGAATTATTAATTTAAATGTATGATTCTAATTTAGAGATTGTATATAGTGATCTGATTATTTCTTAAAAGAAAATACTTACGAGTATTACATTAGCTTAAATGTTAAGTAATTTTGTAATGAAAAAGAAATAATTATCAAATGTTTCATTTAAGAGAAATAAAAGTAATTTTAAAGTATTTTTGCATTTTATTTGGTGATTTTATCCATTGTTATTAGATCTTACATCATTTATTCGTGGTACCTGCATCGGTAAACGTAATTTGGAGTGACGATCTTCTCATGCTGGCTGGTAGCAGCTGGATGAGAGTTGCCTAAAATCGAGTTGGATGACTTGCAATAGGAGAGGCCTATGTCCAGCAGCGGACTGCAAATCAAGTAGCAACACAAAATGTACGCGTCATCTCGTATCCATTAAAATAGCGAGTTGTAGTTTGTCTGTATTTGTTTTGCTAAGGGACGACACCTAAATCGGTGACCGTTGCCAGCCAGGTGCAAAGGTAATATTTTTGCTTACCTCTCACAAGTCACAGGTGATGCCGTAAACCGAGGCCTGTTACCTCATAAGAGTTACCCTTACCCTACATAAATGTCCGGGCAGCCAGCAATACACAAATTTTATTGAACCATAATAAAATTTGCAACATGAAAAAATATTTCGTTTCATTTCACTTTACCCCTGCAAATTCCCCACTAGTAGTCACACAGTATTTTATCTCGTTCTTTCACTCCCGGGTATTAATAAAACCATTAAAAAAACTTTTCAGACTAGATACTCTATGTCAATCCAACTACGAGGCTAGTCCAACTAGAACTAATGTTATTACGTAGCTTTGTATCTTCCGTAGCTTGACTTCTATGAGCCCGGACGCATAATACTTAATTATTATCATTTATTTGTCAGATCAGTACAATCCAATATTGTTAGTAAGGACATACACAACTTACAAAAAACTAGTGTTAATACTTATTATTATTATTTCAAATTGTTGTACATACATACTAACTATAATATATACAACTTAATATATATCCGAAACGTCATTTGTGGTAGAAACCATTGAAATTTTGGAAAACACTGGATACCTGCAAAGGCCTACCTATGTACCTAATGCGTTTTTACTAAATGTACCTTGTGGAAACTCCCCATAGGGTTTTGGTCGGGTATAGTTCATGAGGCTTTCGAAATTTCTAACTAGGTACTAAATATATCCGAGTTGGAGTATCATAATCAGGTATATTTAGGACCTAGCGTTGCGTGATTACGTACTATATGTACCCGGCCGCGTAATGCTAGACTGTACATTTAAAAAGGGATTTGTCCACAAATTTTTGAGATGGGATAATATGGGCAGCTACCTTAACCGTTGCTAAAAGAAAAAGGTCTTAGGAGACTGTCCTTAACTTTTTGAGAAATGTTTATATACATGTCGGAGTCATTCGTTTAACTATTTGGGACGACAGCGCCAGGTGACGCTTGACAGAATCTAGCCTTAGTTCGTCGGAGTCGACGAGAGTGCTACGGAGAGGTGGAGCAGTCTCTCTTGACCAGCGGACATCGTACGGAGAACATCTGCTCAGAAACTGTCTCCCGTTCCGTAACAAGCTTTGACATGTACTTACAGTGTGTAATTCGCTAGTACGATTAATTAGTTCGTTATAATTTTATTTGAACTGCAAACGGTTATTCTATTGCGCAATAACCAACACTACCCATAGTACGCCCACAGCAGTTAAAATGTGGCTGATGAGAACGATACAGACGTACCTTCCTACACTATCAACACATGGAATTAGGTAAATAATTGCATGGGTTGATACTCCATACTTAGATTAGTATGTGCGTGAACATATTGAAAACACATGCTGCAGTGTACGCTGAACAGCTCTCCGGGCTGCTCACAGGTTCTCCGTCTAAATAAACTAAAGCTGCGTACAGTTACTGCGGCTTTAACTGGCCATGGGTCATTTAACAAACACCTCTATGTCATAGGAGTAACAGACAGTCCGCTGTGCAGGGCCTGCATGGAGGATGACGAGACAGCGGCGCATGTGCTGCTAAACTGCCCGGTGGTCGCCACGTACAGGGCAAAGTACTTCGGTAACCCAGGTACCCTACGTGAGACGGTCAGTAACATCAAGGCGTTGCTGGCCTTCCTTGAGGAGCTGGGGTGGATCGAATGACCGATGTTCCCACCCGTACGCAAAATACGCGCATTGTCGTGGAGTTGCGGACACCAGCCCGCTGTACCTATTACCTATTACCTACGCTGAACAGCGTGCTTCCTATCTTATTCAACTGGTTTACAATATGAGACCAGTAAAGTGTAATTATAAAAGCACATGCACGCATGTATTACACAAATAAGAGTAAGATACATACTTTTAAGAGGAACTTACCTACATAACTAGTTACATCAATTCTACAACCAAGCTAGTCAAAGTCAAAGTAACTTCGCGACGCCCGCGGACTTTACCGTCACCACGTAGGTGTCGCTTTATCATTTTTTAGCAACATACCTTCACTATTTAATACCCATTGATGTAAGATGGTTCTTCTTCAGCCCGCAACGAAGCAAAGCCCAAAGTATGGCTGAAGTTGTAGTCTTTATAAATTGCGTTATCGCGATTTACCGAAATACCTGATTATCAGACCGCAAGTAATTCACGTTATCGGAGGCTTTATCTTTTTGGCAGCAGACTTTCGCAGGAAAATATAGATTGATTGAACAAGTAGCTGCATGTTTGTACCCACTTAATGTAACAGTACCTATACCTACTATTCTGTGCCAGCATCTATTTATTTATGTAACAATTGCTTGCTGCACTTACAGTTAACACCAAGCGCGCAGCAAGCCAACAACATTATTATGTTGTTGGCTTGCTGCGCGCTTAGTAAATCGATGTTCAATGAAATTTTTTAGTTCAAAATATTGAACTGAAAAACACACAAATATGTCAACATCTGGCTCCTGAGCAATCAGAGCGTTCAGTAGATCACCGAAATGGATAAAAATAAGCAAGTTGACGTGGCTTTTTTTACTTTAATAAGGTCCAACTGTCCAACTGTCCAAGGTCCAACTCGAGCAGTTTCAGTGATCGTTTTCAGTATGTTTTTATCTCCAGACTTATAAATCTGCCCCTTATTATAGCTTGCTTGCTTGCTTGTTTCGGTGATCAATGTAGGTATTATAACAGCCGCGACTTACGAGTGGTAGATCATGGGTTCGAACCCTGACAAACGCTTTACTTTGTGTAAATTATTTCATCACCACTGCTCTCTAAGCGGTGAAGGAAAACATCGTGAGGAAACCGGCATGTCCTAGAACCAAAAAATTTAAGACATGTGACATTACCAACCCGCACTGGGCCTGCGTGGTGGATTACAGCCCAATCCCTCTCACCGAGGGGAGGCCTATGTCCCAGCAGTGGGAACATTATGGGCTGTGAATATATCTGTGTATACATAGATTATATGTGACTGCTGTTGAATAATAGCATGAAAACGTGAACAGCGAGTGCATCTCAAGAATTAAAATGAATGATTAAATTGATAAAAAGATATTATATTGAATTATTGAAACAAGTACTCTGATGACCTGATATCAAAGCACACCGTGTCCTGCGTACGAAAGAAATAAGTGATTGACGCTATCGGAGACTACATAAAGTCACCGATAACGTTGTTCTTCTTCATTTGGCGCTGGACTGTCGCAGAATACGCACCCACTTAGTAAAGCAGTAGGCACTGTTTTACTATCTGGGTGTGTATTCTGCGACAGTCCGACGCGATTTATGTCTATTCTAAAGCGAATTTTGTCTCTACAGTGACTGGAGTAAGTAGGCATAGGTTTACCTAGTCACTCCAGTCAATGTAGACACAAAAGTCGCTTTAGAATAGATACTAATAGTGTAAAACCAACTTTGTAGCTTCGAAACTAGCTAACTGCGTGGTGCTCAAAAAACCTCGAAACTTTCGAACTTCTTTTAGTTTTTTATTTTGACTTATAACTTCAGTCTGTGACTTCAGAGCTCGTAATTTTCGCACTTCTTTCAGTATTTTCAGCTTTTGTAGGACAACCTACGAAAGCTGAAAATACTGAAAGAAGTGCGAAAAATATGAGGTCCACGCAGTTAGCACAGGTCTTTCGAAGCTGCAATCTTGGTGTTACACTATTGGTACCTATCTGTCCTAACAACATCCCAAAACATCAGTATAGTACATTTTTTTGCGACCTACGATGTTTTAAATGTCTATACTATTCTGTGCCTGTATCTATTTACAGATTGAGGATGTGATAGGTATCCCCAAACGTGACAACTGTTCACTAATGCCATGAGCTTGAACGGCGAGTACATCTCACATGAAGATGTGAGAATTTTTACTCGCTGTTCATCTGCTGATGTATGTAATCGTCATTTTTTAAATAATCGTCACAATGGTGAAGTCGCTTCGCTCCCGGCTGGTTTGAAAAACAAGGTCCAATACATAAGCAGTAGGTGGTTGAATTTCTTTCATGCGTATGTAGATCTGTTGTAGACCTAAGTATGTGTACTCTAACACACTATATGATATAATATTGTATTCATTTTTAATAGCTTCACCAAATATTTTCAAAATTGTGCCAACACCATACACCTACGTATGACCAAATTTATCCACTCCTGATATTGTAAAGAAACTGTGCGGATACGATTGACTAGACTTCACTCATGAAAAGATACGCTAATATTGGTAGGACAATGTTACTTCACTTTAGTGACCTATTCATATCTCCACACGTCTCGTAGCTTGTTAAGTTGTATGATTTGCTATGAAATAAAACTCGACGTGGACATCGTATCGCGATATGAATACTGTAATATTTTTATTCGATTTCATTTGTAATGTTAAACTTTATTTCTGACGTTAAGCACTGTATATTCCTAATTTTGAAAAAGACAAAAAAACAAGCCGTCTAACATTACAAAATTATCGGCTACGCAGATCACGATAATTATGGTCATTTCTACGATCGGACCACGACATCTACACTTATGTCTCGTAGCTTTATCAGTTGTTTGATTGGCTATGATGAAACTCGACAACACATAGGGTACATAGTATCGCTAAGTGACTACCGAAACATCAAAATGTTCCCGTAACTAATAAACTATTTAAAATAATTTAATGGTATCTCGTACAGACTTCAGCATATATTGAAGCAATATCTTTGATGTATCCAAGATGGTGTTTTCATCTAGTTTAGTACCAAAATGTCATATTAATAAAATTACCTAGGGGTTCCTAATTAACTTTGTTTGTATCTGTGATGTTGAACGGGTGTGTAATGTATAGCATAAGCATAATAACAGTCAGTAATGATAGTAGCATGTGAACGTTATTTCAAGTGATATTTCACTAGAAATAAAGTTCACATGATATAATTTTCATATGCTATAAAAACAAATACTTAACCTAATTTCATGTGACCTAATGTTATATTTACCTTCTTTTGATTTTTTGAGATTTGATAACATTTAGTATACTTAACGTTCATTTCATATAATTTTCAATTTGTATAATGCCCTTATTATATCGAACCCGCGACACGCAGCGCAGCAGTCAATCGCTTAAACACTGCGCCAACCGTGCCGATGAAATGATTCAATAACAGTAGACGGTATCTCACGCAGTCCTTATGCGGTGCGATTTTGTTAGCACGAAAATGGCAGGCGTGTGAAATATCTAATCAGTTTTTGCAAAAATTTACAAAACAAAGTAGACTTTTCTGAATTATATTAAACGTTACTTATAGATTTTGAATATTAGTAACTGAATTTAAATGTGAATTAAGTATATGTTATGGATTTATTCTGTTACTGGTTATGAAGTCCAATGAAATGATTTTTATTCTTGTAGTTTTTGCTGTCGGCGAGCCATTATTAATAAAAACCAATCTCCACTGAAATTTTGGTTGTTTTCTTTTGAATGTTCCCTGCATTTTAAATACCACCTGGGCAACAGCCCGCACGTTCCCTACGTGTTGTGTGTCACGTGGAAGAGTGGAACCCAAAGCTGATCGGTTAGTTATCGACGACCACTGCCTTGTTGGCGACATACGAGTAGATTAGCGCGCGCGATGACGGCAACTCGATGGAAGCGCGTCTAATCGCGCTACGCTGGTTAAACTCACCAGATTATGTGCCAGACTGAAGTCACAGGTTAACTGAACGATCGGCACTGCATTTCGCTATAGTACTGTGTTACAATTCAAGTCATTCGTGGCCAATTATGTTCCTTACTTAAACGCGGTACCTATTGATCAGCAGCATGTTCGACGCTCGTTGATGTAACGGGCGTTCAAGTACATAAGCTAGTTTATGTCGCTAACGAGGTAGCGGTCGACGATAACTAACCGATCAGCAATGTGTCTCTTCCACGCGACGCATGACACTTTCCCCGCTGTCTTCCAGTTTCCGGAAAAAGCATTGGTAGATAAAACGCAGGGAAACGTTAAAAAAAAAACAACCAACATTTCAGTGGAGTTTGGTTTATTTATTAAAACTGGCTTGCCAACAACAGTAACTACAGGGATAAAAATAATTTCACTGGACTAGAGTGGTTGCACCATATCCAGTAACAGAATAAATCTATTACATAAGTATATCATGAATATAATTTGTGTCATGTGACTTGATTATTTATCAATCCACGTCGATGTCTGTGTTGCGCCAGAACATCCGGTAAGCTTCTCCTCCGTGTATTTTGTAGTACTGTGTGACTGTTCCTAAATTACCCTAGGCTGATAAAATTTTCGTTTTTCCTAATTATGTGGAAATGTCAGGGAAATGGGTCAGGTCCCCCTTGCGGGGAAGAACAACACCCCTCCGCCGTGCTGTTCTGTAGGGTTCGGCTCCAGACTGGTCACCCTTCCACCTATTGTAATGTATTCCCAAGAAGCGTTTGCCTTGCCCCAACTTGGGAAAGTGGGGAGCAAGGAGGGATATATGAAAACAATTGCAATATAAAATAGGGTTGGGAATACATAGATAAGATGATTAAGGAAAGGAGATCTACTTTTCTTTTGATTATGAAAGTTACAAGAGATGAGAGGAATACAAAAGGGGCAATTGACGCGTAACGCTTGCGTTTGAGGATACATTGTTTTGAGTTACGTTACCGAATGTTCTTGCAATAATCGAGTAGCCCACCCCAGAGACGTAGGGCCACTTTACAACAGCTGTTACGTCATGCGTGTACCACCAGTCCTAACGTGCATAGGCCTAGAGAGGACCTGCTGCGGTTCCAGCGGCACACGCTCCCTACACTCAAGCATGTCTTACTCAATCCTAAGGTAAAGGACTGCGAAGTGCCTCTACCATTGAGCGAGACAAGTTTCTAGAAGTGCTGGACGCGAACAGTAGTAATAACCCCTTATAACGGCCTACTCACCCTTTACTAAGACAATACAAAACTAGCGCAAGCGTACCACATCGTCAGTCGGTTGCAGAATTCCTTACGATTGCCTTGCTTGCTATACGCCGAAGTGGTTATTTTAAATCGTCACCTCGCACTTCCTTGATCTACTTAATTTAGAGGATGTTTCCAGTGTAATCAGCAGCCGTGCGTACATTCTTTGTCTACCTATTTATGTAGCAACGGAGCCTTTCTATCTGGGTATCCAAATTATGTGTCTCGCTAAATATTATATTTTTTTATCAGTAAAAGGCCTACAAACTCAAGCTCAAACTCAAATCATTTATTTCAATTAAACCATTTACAGGCACTTTTGAATTGTCAAAATTAAATAGTCGGTCAGTTAGTCAGAAAGTTGAAGCTAGTTGCCCATTCCAAAGCGTAGGTCTCTATGGAGAAGAACGGGCAAGAAACTCCATGGACACTCTTTTAAATCAAGACATTTTTACAAAATCCTGGTTACATTATTCTTATTGCTTCTATATGTGAGAACAATGTAAAAAAACAAATTAAAATATAAAATTTAAAATATAAAATATAAAATAAAAAATAAGCCTTGGCAGTTAAGAGATGACCAGTCTCAACTGATGGCGCCCGTTCACGGACATGACGCGTGGATCAGCACCACCCAGCTCAACCATTTCGTAGGGAACCGAATGATCCAACACACGCGCCACCACCAGTGAGACATTTAAGTGAGTATGACATATTCTCAACTGCCATGCTCTTTCAAGTCAACATCAAAATATCATAAAAAACGGATCCATGGTTCTTACATTTACAAAATTTTCAAAAATGCTTCTAAATTATACAAAACTATAGTTTGCAATATAATTAAGATGAGAGAAAAAAAAAATAACTACCAATCATGAAGAGGTATTTAATACTGAAGTATTAAAAGTTAATCCTGATTAAATAAAATAAACACTAAAAAAAAAAAACAAAAAGGGGAAGCATCTCTTCCAAATATTGAAATTGTGATCAACTTGTAAGCCCAACTGCCTGTGGAGCAGGACCAGCATTAAGCCAAGCATTTTTATCTACTATATACTCGTCCAACTTATAATATGCTTGTCTACATAGTGTGCGTTTAATGCATGTTTTAAATTTCTTCTCATTTAGTTGAAGAATATCGAGTGGTATTTTATTATAACATTTTACACAGTACCCCATAAAAGAAGTTTTTACTTTAGACAATCTGAAGCGCGGTTGATCTAGTTTGTTCCTATTCCTAGTGTTAAAGTTATGCCTGTCACTTATCTTACTAAAAAGATGTAGATGTTTTCGAACGTAAATAATGTTCTCGTATATATATTGACAAGGAACCGTCATGATGTTAATTTTTTTAAACAGTTGCCTTAGAGATTCGCGTCTGCTGAGATTGTAGATGGCTCTGACAGCCCTCTTTTGCAGAATGAAGATAGAATCAATATCTGCAGCCCGTCCCCACAGCAAAATACCGTAAGACATGATGCTATGGAAGTAACTAAAATAGACCAGTCTTGCGGTTTCCACGTCTGTTAATTGACGGATTTTCCAGACAGCGTAAGCGGCTGAACTTAGCCGCCCTGCAAGTGATGTTAGGTGAGGACCCCACTGCAGCTTTGAGTCAAGCGTGATACCCAAGAAAACCGTACTTTCGACGAATTCAAGTATTTCCCTATTCAATACAACGTGACATTCACTACTTCTAACATTCGGTAAAGCGAATCTAATGCATTTAGTTTTTTTCTCATTTAATACTAAATTATTTACAGTAAACCAATTATGGACCATAAGCATAGCATTATTTACGTCGTCAAGCTGCTGTGCACGTCTGTCTACTTTAAAAATCAGTGATGTGTCATCAGCAAATAACACCATTTGTGGTCGGGTTTTTAGTAAATGAGGTAAATCATTTATATATACTACAAATAGGAACGGCCCCAATATTGAGCCCTGCGGCACACCCATTTTGACTTTTAAACCCAATGAATTCACACCGTTTATTTGAACTTGCTGAAATCTATCATTTAAATATGATTTTATTAAGCTAACAGCTAGTTTACCCAGTCCGTAATGCTCAAGTTTCAAGAGCAGTGTTTCGTAATTCACGCAGTCAAATGCCTTGGATAGATCGCAAAAGATGCCTATTGCATCTTGTGCCTCTTCCCATGCGTTAAAGATGTGCTTTAATAAGGTGACACCGGCGTCAGTTGGCCTACGGGGGCCGGGTGTGATTTAACGAGACACAATCCCTAGCGTTCCTTAGAACGGCTAACAATCCAGTTAACGGTACTATTTGAAGCCTACCCCGCTCCCTGGAAGTGTGCGCATATCAAGTGCAATGCAAAATATCCTGCAGTTAGTCTGTCCATAGGGAAATGGTTGCCATCACTAACGTTTGGTTGGTTTGTGTTCGTAAACAACAGGCTACAAGGAAGCACTATAATTAAAATTGGCCCTAACGAGTTGCGAGTTCGGTTCAGCCTTCCATAAGCGGTGTGACTGCCCTAAGCGTCATGTCTGGGTTGTGGTTGTCTATAGTCTATTGGTAGAGCATGTGTCTACAGTATGTTGTCAAGTGTCACACCTTATAGCGGGCTTTCCCCGAGTCCCTACAACCAAACGCATGTGTAGGCTACCTCGATAATGTCAGAGAAAGGAACAAGGAGGGATATGATAGTCAACACTCACCTGATCATTCACAAACACACTCACTGAGATTCACGCGCCTTACACGTTACTAACATTAATAGTATGCTAACATAACCTAGTCTAAAACAACACTTATCATTTAACGTATTAAATAACACTCCCGCACTCTCGATCTCTCAACAGACACACCGGTTCAATGCTACTGCCCTAAGTTCTAACTCTGCCAGCCTAGTCTACGCCATCCGCTTACCCTCGTGGTCTTAAACTAATCGTCTCACACACTACTTTAAACACTAGATTAGTATAGTCTGGGTTTAAACCCAACTATATTAAATTTAATAACTATTGCTCGCTATTTCGCGACAGCGCACTCGGACATAGCCTCTTGGCATTCCCTAAATCTCCTAACTTAGCTAACGTGGACCAGGAAGACAACAACACCGACTGCCTTCTGCCGCGTCTCAAAACTAACTGCCCTAAGCTATTACATCAGTTTCTCCACATTTCCCACAAAATACCATGCTTAGTTCAGCCTTCGCCCATCCCTTCTCAAGGGCTCTTCAGGTACCTCCGTTCCACGGCCTATGGGCCCGAGTTATGCTCAACAGATGTGTAGCTCGTATTATCTATTACATGTAAGGCGTCAGCGTTCTGAGAATTCGTACTAAATATTGCATCTTAAGCGACGTAAAATATCGCTTTCTATTGATGACAGGCCATAATTGCCGGAATGGGTTTCTAAGCAATATTGTTTTACTATTTTAAAGAAAAAGAATGTTTTGTTATTTATTAGGGTAGCATGTCGAGCTGTCAGACCATAAAATTGAGATTTAATGCGTTTCTAAGACGGCCGATATCGTGGGACCGTGTTAAGATAAGAATTTAGAATAACGTATTTTGTTATTAAATTAGGAGTAAGTGACAGACAGTCACAACTGCATTTGTTTTATTATTTATCGTCTCACTTATTTGGAATTTTCTTGAACTAATATAAGAAAAACAAAATTCTGTATTTAACATCGGGTGTGTAACGTTTGAAATGATAACAACAGTTCTAATGATCATATTAAATGATAAATGATTTTATTTTGTAAGTAGGTTTGTACAAACACTTTTACACGTCAATCATATTTTAAAACTAGATGAGGTCGGCGTTTCCTATTTGACTAGTCTGAGAAGAAAGCCCGAAACCAACTCAGACGTCACAGTCTCTTTTAAAGTCCAGACATAATCTTGGTCAGATCATATGAAGACCACGTAGGTCGATGTCTGAGATGGTCTTTTGAGGAAAGAACCACACAGATTTAGAGGACCTGTCCAGTCAGTGCACGCATATGTCAGAAATCGTGCAGCTCAACTCATATTCCTATATAACCTAATTTCATTTAATATAACGATGAAATGATATAATTAATTATTTATATAATTTAATTTTATATGGTTTAAGGTCTATTCAAACCGAAGCGGTATTCGCTATCGTCTGCGGTAGAGAAAACTGAGTGGGTATGCGGTAATATTATTGTTCACACCAAAGCGGATTTTGCTATCGCTGATCCAGAACGTACCGCGTATAAGTAAGCAACATATTTAACCACGAATGATTTGAATTGCAACACAGCGCCATAACGAAATACAGCGCCAAACATTCAGCTAATCTGTACTACAACTACACCGGTCTTGACGCATAACCTTGCGAGTTGGACCAGCGAGTTGGACCATCGAATTGCGCCAGTGCTGTTAGGCGCGCGTCCAGGTGGTTGTCGTCATCGCGTGCCCTTTTTTTGGGTATGTGGACTCCCTGTCGGAATGACAGTATACCCACTAAAACTCAGCGGTGTTCCCGCGTCGCCGTGATGGGAGGGCCATGGGAAACCGGCATAGCCTTTACTTCCACAGCCCTCCCGGCGCATGCCCGCCAAGATGGTATGGCGGGCCCCACATGCCCCCCAGGTTGGGGGGCTACGGGAATGGCCGAGAACACCTGGCCATTCCCGTCCCACAAGGTGGAGGCCTGTGCAAAACAGGCAACGGAGCCCCCGCACCCGTTGCCTGCTGGCCTCCACGCCCGCCTAAAAGGCGGGCCCCGCATGCCCCCCGCGTTGGGGGAGCTACGGCCGCAGAGGATAGGGAGAGCGGCAACGAAACACCGACACTCCTCTTCCCCTGCGGCCCCGCCGCGTCCGCCATCATACGGTGGCGGCCCCGTCAAGGCCGCGGAAGGAGGGAGAACCTCTCCCGCCGCGGCCTCTATCCTCAGCCGCAATGTCTCCCTCACGGGGGACATCGCGGCCCGCCTCAGGTAGGTCGCGATGTCGCGGCACCGCAACCTACCCGTGGGCCGCTACGTCGGGCTAAACCGCACAGCCCGGACGAGCGGCCCCCGCTGGGGTTCCTCTTAGCTTCACCGTGGCCCAGCTCGCCACGGCTACTGAGCCCCCCCGCCTCGACAATGCGGGAACCCACCGGGGGGGGTCATCGCGCGCCCTAGTTTATGTCACCAACAAGGTAGCGGTCGACGATAACTTACCGATCAACGATGCGTTTCACTCTTCTCGCATCACACGACACGTTCCCCAGTTCAGTACCCGGAAAAGCTTGTGGTAGATAAAACGCGGGGAAACGTTCAAAAGAAAACATACAAAATTTCAGTGGAGTTTGGTTTATTTATTAAAAATGGCTTGCCAACTGCGGTAACTACAGGGATAAAAATAATTTCACTGGACTAGAGGTATCACATCACAACCAGTAACAAAATAAATCTATAAGATATATCATGTCAGCACACACAGTCGGGAGCAAATGAATGTAATTTGTGTCATGTGACTTAATTAAAACGTTAGGGAAGAGAGAATAGCTATCTTCTACTAAGAAGTTTTTCTGTCGAAGTTTAACCGTCGTAGTCGAGAGCAAATCCACCTCGATGTCTGTGTTGCGCTGGAACATTCCGTAAGCTTCTCCTCCGTGGATGTTGTAGTACTGCATTTGTTTTCCCGATTTATTTTTTATCGTCTCACTTATGTTGAATTATATGGAACATGTAGATAATCCTTTTTTAGTTATTTAATTTGAATAAATATTCCAGAAGTAGAAAAATATAACAGATGTTTTCTTCACAGGAGTTTGTAGAGGTCTATTTAAATTTTTGAATTTCCCCGTATTTATATGTAACCGGAATACGAAAACTACATTAATACGCCGCCCGATCTTGCATTTTCAAAATCAAAAACCGTTGATTCGAATTAGGCTGAAAATCAGAAGTTTTTGAACGTCACTATTGAATTCAATGTAGTAAAACATCGCACTCATTTTCAACGTTTGCGATTTTGCACACTTGTGATCTTGGCCCAATTGCGACATCACCTATGGTAGCAGAGAGCTTACGGAATGTTCCAGTGCAACACAGACGTCGACGTAGATTCGCCAAAAGAACACAGAATAACTTCTTGGAAGAAGATGGCTATTCTGTTTTCACTAACGTTTTAAAATCAACGTAAATGGCGCAAATATTTTACTAATAAGATAATTTACTTTTAGAAAATGTCGAATTCAATTAATGAAGAAGAATAAGCAACATATTTGGCCACGAACGATTTAAATTGCAACACAGTGCCATAGTGGAATACAGCACCAAACATTCAGCTAGCCTGTACCACGCGCTGGTCTAGATGCATAACCTGGCGAGTTGCATCAGCGCCGTCAGACGCGCTTCCAGGCGGTTGCTGTTATCGCGCGCGCTAATTTATGTGGCCAACAAGGTAGTCGTTGACGATAACTAATTGATTAGCGATGCGTTTCACTCTTTTCGCATCACACGACACGTTCCCCAATTCAGTACCCGGTAAAGCTTGTGGTAGATAAAACGCGGGGAAACGTTCAAAAGAAAACATACAAAATTTCAGTGGAGTTTGGTTTATTTATTAAAAATGCTCACCGACAGCAAAATCTACAAGAATAAAAATCATTTCACTGGACTAGAGTGTAACCAGTAACAGAATAAATCCATAACATACATATCATGTTCGCACACACAGTCGGGAGCAATATTGAATGTAATTTGTGTCATGCGACTTGATTAAAACGAGGAAGAGATCTTTCACCAAGAAGTTTTTCATTTATTTTACATAAGCAACCAAAGCAGCCGTATATATTTTTTATCTTACCGCCTTCATGTGTTGAGACACATGAAGGCGCTAGCACATTTTGCTGGAAATTACACTTTTTACGAGCAGTCCGTTTGTGGTTGTATACTTTACCTTATTGTTTCTTCTAAGTAGGTACTTACCTGCATACACCAAACACGCGACGTGTTTGGTAGGTACTCTAAATTATAAGAATCCAAGTTTTCTGTGATGGAAGATGGTCGCCGTTGACGGTGTGGTATTTTTTTTTTAAGAAAACGTTATATGTAGGTATGACAAAAGCGTGTCCGACAAAAATAATGTAAAAAATTTACTTAGGCGTCTGAAAATGGTAATAATAGTGGTTCAGAGTTCACATATGCATGCTTTATTTATTAATACAGTGTCCAGACTCCTCTATTGTCTGTAATCACCTGCCATCTTTCAGGCATGTTTCCACTACTTTTTGGCAACAACTTGGTTAATAACAACCATATTAATTTTAATAATATTTTACGTTTCAGTTCGGCAGACAACACCTACTGGCGCGCTGCGTACGCGCCACTTATGGCGGAAGACGTGCTTTTTCTGAAAACCTACTGTACAAAAGGACTCGGATGTCTCGAAGCATTCTAGGCAAAAAATCCCTCTTCTTGCTACATTAATGTATCGAAAAATGAATTATGATAGTTAAGAATTAAAACGGTGATCAGGCTCTTGTTGTATACCCTGTAGGTAAGTAATCGTTTAAAAAATAAAACTGCACTGGGGTGAATCATCGTCCTCTTGTCCTTGTCCAAATTTGTTTGGAATTGGTCCTACATGTGTTCTCCTTCCACGATGTAGTCTGGCGTGAAAATACTGATTAAATGTTTTATAGATTCTTTATAACCCCAAAATCAAATAATAAATTAAAATATTTGAACAAATTCCTATTACTAGGATAACTTTGGTCACGACCACGGTCGGCCAGCGGGTTTGGAAGTGGCAGTGATAAGCGATCTAATGTTAGCGCTTATCTTGAAAGTAATTACTTATCAACCATTGATTGTTACATGAATCATTGAACTTGAATAGCTGTAAATATTATTTGTTTGACTCCATAACATAGCTTGTAGGGGTAGGCAAGGTTTCGGTACCAACTTGTTCTTACAGCATTATGCCTGTGATGTTTAAGTTCCAAGTGTTATGGGCTGCGTCACCGGGAGAGGACGCCCCAGAAGGACATTATAGTAACCTTATTGGTGATGTTCTTTAGGAAGGTCAGGTGCTTAGGACTCGCAACCAGCGTGCGTGTATGACCTTATGTATGATCGTAAACGAAGCAAAAGTAGTACCTATATAACGATCGTAGAAGGTGGCGGTGGCTACAGTTTCTGCCTACCCGTGTGGGAAGAAGGTGCGAGTTTGTGTTTTTGTAATAGAGGCTACGATAATTTAACTCTGTAAGACCCGTTTTTAAATCGTGGGCTAAGTTTTATTTGAGGAATAAAAATTGCGGTTTATCAGCTTTTGTATAGAAAGTATGCCAAAAATAAAAAGTGTATCAAAAATAAATACACCTAATTTGTCTACACGGTATGAAAACGGGACGATTCTATTGGCATGATGAAATAAAGCCGACGCTTTCTCTTGCTCCGCTCGTCTGAATTGTCTTGATAGACATTTCCAAATCCTGATTTGTGTCCTTATGGTGACAGAACGTTGCATGATGGTAGCGTTAGTTTTTATACTGACTTCCCTTACATAGCTATCCTTTTTTGTCATAGTATTGCTTGCTATGACAAATTAGGTAGGTACCTAATTGAGAATGTTCATCGTCGCTTTATATAAATTCCTAGTGTGGGGCAACGTTTTTAAAAAAGAGAAGAGAGGGGAATATAAAGGGTCTTCCAATAGGGACTTCCGAATTTTGACAGTTGATAGCGACCATATTGTTGAAGATACACACAATAGATGATACTTAGTCAATTTGACAGATTCAAATTGGCTATCATTTATTCAGTCTGTTTTGCCAAATCGCCATGGACGGATGTAGCGTTTAACAATACGTGCAAATGATAAAATTGTTTTATCAAAATGGGTGTTTTGTTCAGGCAGCTTTCCGCGCGCTTCACCCATTTTACGGTCGCCATAATCGTCCTACCGAGAGGACTATTCGCAGTGTGGTAGATAAATTTGAGTCCACTGGTGATGATACCTATCCACATGAGATCCAAGAGCGTCCAATGCATAACGAAAAAGTCGCTGTTTGGTGTGGATTTTGGGCTGGCGTCATCATCGGTCCATGTTTCTTTGAGAACGACGTTGGCCAGGCCATCACCATCAATGGCGAGCGCTATATATATAAATTGGATGATATGGACACCAACGACATGTGGTTTCAACAGGACGGCGCTACGTGCCACACAGCTCATACCACATTGGACATTCTGCACGAGCGATTTGAGTGCATGGTCGTCTCACGTGGAGATGATGTAAACTGGCCACCGAGATCATGCGATTTGACCCCTTTACACTTTTTCTTGTGGGGTTTTCTTAAGTGGCAGGTCTATGCAAATAGGTAAGCCACAAACCATAGCGGTCCTCAAAGTCAACATAATCCATGCCATCGGTCAAATTCAGCCTGATTTATGCGCTAGAATCATGGAAAATTGGACATTTCGGATACGCGCCCCCCAGCGAAGCCGCAGCGGACATTTGAACGATTTCATATTCCATACATATGTTTATATATTATATGTTACGTTTTATTTAAATTTAAAGAAGCGCTTATTGAAAGACCCTTTACTTACGGAACTTCCACAGATTGCTATGACAAATTAGGTAGGCACTCAATTGAGAATGTTCATCGTCGCTATACATTATTAGCTATTATGTTTATATTGCATAGTGTAATCCATTTGTAAAGTTACGTCTAACGCTGATAAAAAACACTGAGAATCACGTAAAACTATCAAGCATAATTTTATGAAACCTCCACCACTTAAAGATAATTTAAATATTTATCTTTTAGAATACGTGTTTTACGTAACTAGGCTAAGCTGTATTCACTGTAAGTTAGTAGTTAAGCATTAGTATTTCATAACAATAGTAACTATGTTAACAACAAATAACTGTACGCGTATTTACTAAATGTATTATTACTAAATGTAACTTGTTTGTAGACGCCTTGTAAATTTACTTACGGAACTTCCACAGATTGCTATGTCAAATTAGGTAGGTACTTAATTGAGAATGTTCATCGTCGCTATATATACTTACGGAACTTCGACAGCTTGCTACGACGAATTACTAAATTTCGATAATGTTTTTATTTATTTATTTAGGTATTAGTAGGCTTTTCAACAATGAGTACACTGTTACTTTATAATTTGTAGGTACATTGCAAACTTAAGTCTAAGCGCTCATTACTTACAGAAAAGCACAGCATACACTACATTATGCGCAGATAATAACACTAAAAATAATAACAATTAATTAATTAAAACAAGTAATACATAGATTGAGAAAAATAAAATATTAGAAGCAAAATTGATTACAATCAATTAAATAAAATAACATAGATTCAATTAAATTAGATTAGAATAGATTTTAGTTTGTACTTCGATCGTCGATATTCAAAGTGAAGGGTTACCATCGCAATACGACGTACTACTAATGTATTAGTATGTTGCACTTGATATATTGTGATTAGCAATTTTGCAATTAAACAAAATAGGCACTGCGTTTATGCACAATTAGTCATTTTTATTGATTACTCTCATGTGGTATTCGGTGATACGACAAGGTCAAGGACAAAAAAAAATCTGTTTTGCAAGATTGATTTCTGTAGACGCTGAATAAAAAATGCAATACTACATTTTATTGGAGTTGCGTTCGAAAATCATTTTCAAATTGTGGTGATCATCAAACAGTATTTCTCACCTCCCCGAACCAGACAAAGATTCTGCAATGGCGAGTATTGCCTTCTGTAAAAAAAATCTATGATGTCTGATAATTCGGCCCTTAGCCACAAGTTCTTAGGTCTTTTCTATATATGGTAGTAGGTATTAAAAAAGAAAGTAGGAAGAAGAAGGTTCTGTAGTCAAATGGAACAAACGGAACCCTTATAATTTCATCATCTAGGTACGTCTGTCAGTCAGTTCGTTTGTGGAGATGTGGCACAGCCATTTTAGTCCGAAGCTATTAGCACTGTCGATGTAAATTGGAAAAAAGTGTATTCTGTGCACCGCTAAACAATTGTGTAGTAAAACAATTTAAAAAAAAATAACAAGGCGTGGCATTCATAATTATTTCAAGAAATACTATGAATTGCAAACTGATCTTTGCGGCTGGTAAATCAAAACTGTACAATGTGCTTGCGTAAATATTCATCCGGACTACGGAACCCTTCACTGTATGTGGTCCAACACATACTTGGTCGGTTTTTACGTAGGTAGGTTTATCTGGCTAAACGGATTTGACACACGAAACAAACTATTCATATCTAAAATTAAAATCTGCCAGTTTGTTACAGCAAAACACGAGGGAGAATGTGTCATATATAATATGTAGGTACAATATACTACAAAGTCTTTGATCTCTTTTGAACCTCAAGATGCGAGAGTTGTTTTTCATTTTGCTATACCTGTAAAAATCGATATGTAATATTATCATAATATCCTCTTTTTCAACCGACGAAAAAAAACGGAGGAGGTTCTCAATTCGACACGTATATATATATACATTTTTTTTTTTGTATGACCAAGCATAACTTTTTACAGAGTAGTCTGATTTTCATAATTCTTTTTTTGGAATGGGTTGGTCCCATATAAATTTGAAAAAAAAAAACCAACCCTAAGGGTGGGAAAATAGGGGTGATTCGTTGTTCACAAAGAATTTAATGCTGAGTGGTGTATTATTACTCTATTCAGTGCCACATATGCCTCCTGCCCTTTGGCAAACAATTAGTAGATTAGGTATAGCCACAAAAAACTATAAAATAAAAACTTTTTAACAAAAAATTTAACCGCCGAAAAAACTGAAAAGCAAAAAATAATAAACCTTTTTTATTTAACCTTAATCTATATAAACTTTTTTTTTAATAACTCAAAATTATTTAGGTTTACTTACATTAGTTTAAGAACTTACCTTGTTCTTAAACTAATGTAAGTACGAGTATACCTAAATAATTTTGAGTCGGCGGGCAATTTAGTGATCTTTGTTTATTTGGCGCCGACTCAAAATTTCTTAGGTATACTTACATTAGTTTAAGAACTTACCTTATTAAGGTTAAATAAAAAAGGTTTATTATTTTTTGCTTTTCAGTTTGTTCGGCGGTTCAATTTTTTGTTAAAAAGTTTTTTTATAAACAATTTTGTCATATTCTTAGTTTATGTAGCGGCATATGTTTTCAGCCTTGGAGTGCTAAACCTTGTGCTGTTCCTCAACTATCCCATCGTTGTGGACTTAACATCGTGTCCTGTATGATGTAATATTGCCGATACCCGCGCTGTGCGTGTGTGATGCTAGGCTCTCGACGTTACAGGAACTGATGGACTCCTGAGCCGACTCAATCAAGATTGCCATCGACACGTTAAGAAGAAGAATGGTTTTGCGAAACTGGGAATTATTGGGTTGCTGGCCACAATATATAGAAAACAATCTGAACAGACGACTCCTCCTCGCCCCCCTCGCTTCAGATTAGTCTAACCGGTCAGTCTGCAGAATGTCTAATTCTCAAATTGACATTTGATTATTTACATTTCTCAGAATAGCCAAAATGTACATTCACTTACCTATTAAATAAATCCGGAATGTTTAATCTGAAGTTTCATACTAGGTAGGTTCTTCACTTTGGGTCTATTAATAAGGGTAATACCTCATTTACCTATCACAAATGATAGTACCTAACACATCAGTATTAAGTGGGTGATAGACTCTTGAGCAAATAAGTACGTACGCGTAAGCTTATTACTCGACGATCTTTTTCTGCCACTCTATCTACGAGCAAAAGATACAATTATCTTTTGCTTTTAGATAGAGTGGCAGAAACCTCAATAGGTTTATGTATACGCTCATATGTCTACCTATTAGTCAGATTTTCCTTCAGCGCTCACTGTAAATCGATGCGCCCACATCAATTAAACATACCTCGTATGTGTTTACTGACGTTACATTTGGGACCTAAAAGCCCAAGTAAGTAAATTATCCTCAAGTAAATTATACATCACATAAAATTACTGTATCCGCAATTTAAATAAACCAACGTTGCCAGCCGAATTTAAATAAATTACAATATTATTGGGATGTGTACGTATATTTTCATGGTACCTTTATTGAATTAATAACGATACGACGTAGATACTTAGGTAATATTCTTTTTGTGGGCGTAAAAACCAAACAGTCGCTTTGTTTTTAATTAAACTACTGCATCATAGTGTTTGTTACGGAAAAAAAAGAGCATGGATAATGAATTCGTCCAAATACCTTCTTTCGGAATAATCATATTCATAAAAACCGGCCAAGTGCTTGTCGGACCACGCAGGGTTCCGTAATTGGAATGAATTTATCCCAAGAACAAACTTAAAACATTGTAGTTGGAAATCATGTTCTCCCATACATTGCAACTGCAAATGTAAGTTGGTCGACTATTACTCGTAAACTTGTAAACCCTACTTAGTTGTGATAGTTTTCCTTTTAACTACGTTATATATATTACTACCGTGAATTTTTTTGACATAATATCCAAAAACAACTATTTAGCTGGCAGGAGTCGAAAAATGGTTTCCACAGACCCGTCATATTTTTGAATGGCCTATTCATATTATGGGATAGACGAGAAAAAAAGAACTTCCCCACTTTACGTAAAAAAACATATTTTCGTGATTTTATTTTACCTCTTTGTAAATCTATGCCAAATAACCGCTTTCTAGTATAAAGAGTCTCTGAGCTAAGCTGCTGACGGACGGACAGACGGACCAGGCGCAGTCTGAGGGGGGTCGTGGGGGTGACACCCCCCCCCAAATCATTTAAGCTATCGAGAGTCTGAATGATTTACTTGTCTTACTAACTTACAACTGTACAGCCACGGAAACCCCGATGGGCATATACAAAAACAGGAGACTTGGGGACCGCCGCCACCGCTGACAGAAGTAAAAACTTAAAACTTTGAAATGACAGTGGGTTTTTTAACGCGCCTAAAAAAGTTTTTACTTTAATAAGCCTGTTATAAAATATAGAATGTACTGTACGATGCAAGAGCGAGCGAAGAAATTGGACACTCCACTCGTACGAGAGGTTCGAAAGGCTGAGGTTAAGGCCTGATTCCAAAACCTAAACTGCTGTAAAACGAGTTTTTTTTCATAGTTCGATAAAGTAAGTTTAGTTCTCTTTCTGTATGAAGGTAAAAAAAACCGATCCTATTTCAAGGTGGGGTGCAAAAATTTCCAGGCTCGCTTCGCTCGCTCACATTCTGTTGATGCAAACCGGGGCGCGTTGTAAAAATTTCTGAGCCCGCTTCGCTCGCTCTTCCCACCCTACATTATCTTTAAACCCCGAAGGGTTAGACAGGGGTGTACCTTCATATCATAGATATCCGTGCTTCATACTGTACTTACACCCCCATTTCTCCAGTTATGTTTAAGTCCCATGTCCTAGGGGGTGCGAGCCTCCTGCCACCAACCGGGCACAAATCCAGACTCCAACCTAGGAATTTTTAAAGGAATTTCTGAAGGCATTTTCCCTAAATGTCTAAAAAAAGTAATTGTAATCCTTATCTTCAAATCCGGACACAAAGACCTAGTTAACAATTATCGGTCAATATCACTACTCCCCTCAATATCTAAAATACTAGAAAAAATTATAAACATTAGCTAGTTAACTATATATAGAGAAAAATTAATTCTTATCATCTGCGCAAATTGGTTTTAGAGCCAAATTATCCACAGCCAATGCAGTGCACAGTCTAACAGATTATATGTCAGAAGAACTTGGTAAAGGAAACCAGACCCTGGGGATCTTCCTTGATCTGGCGAAGGCTTTTGATACGGTATCCGTTTCGACGCTTTTGTACAAATTCGAGGCCGGAATAAGGGGAACGCCGCTGAAACTTTTTGCTGACTACTTAGACGATCGTTATCAATGTGTTAAAATTGACAATATTAGTAGGGACGAGCAAAAAAACACAGGTTTTGGTGTTCCCCAGGGAAGTATTATGGGCCCCTCCCTTTTCCTGATTTACATCAACGATTGGTGTAGTTTAAATATTAATCAAGGCAAAGTTATGTCGTATGCAGATGACACGGCGTTAATATTCACCGCTAAAACAAATAGCGAATTGTACGAATATGCTCAAATACTGTGTCTAACTGGCTCCAAAGCAACTTACTAACATTAAATGCCGACAAGACAAAATATATTCACTTCTTCATCCGCAAACCGCATTTAAATATTACTAACTCTCATCTGTATGCCATCTTTGCATACTCCGCTCAGTCAGCTTATGTAAGTGTCCTTTTATCCTTAAAACATATAACATAAAATATCTCGGGGTTCAAATAGACGAGTTGCTCTCATTTAGACCACATATTGACAGTTTGGTTAAAAGAGTGCGCAAGTTAATTTTTGTTTTTAAAAAATTGCGAGCAATTGCAGATAAAAAACTAGTTTCACAAAATTTATTTGGCCCTAGGTCAATCTGTAATACAGTACTGTATTACTTCATGGGGTAGAGCACCTAAAACTTACTTACTGCCTCTTGAAAGAGCACAGAGAGCCATTTTCAAAGTAGCTAACTTCCATCCCTTTCTCTATTATACAGATCTGCTATACAAATCCTGTAACGTTTGCCAGCTTTTCATAACGCACTTGGTTTTAAGTGCTGTTTTAAAACCAAGTAACTATGCTCTCCTATAACATTGAAATTACTAATAAGAGACGGAATGATATTGTATGTGAGTCAAATGCATCCTCTAAATATGTCTTTGTAAACAGATTTTATACATTTTTAGGCCCATTTCTATACAATAAATTAAATAGGAAATTAAGTATCTATAAATTAAATAATTACGACTGTAAAAAGGTTATTCTGCAATTTTTACTTAGCATATCATACAGTGAAACAGAGGATTTACTCGTTGTCTGTAAATAAAACATGTTCGTTTTTAAGTATTATTAGTCTTCTCATTTGTTAATTATATATTTTAAAATTCTAAGCACCTTTCTAGCTTGAAACACAGGTCTCCACCTAGTTCAGGCAAATGAGCAACTGTGTCATCTATAATTTTTAAGATAAGTTATTGTAAATCTGCGCCATTTTTATAAATAAACGTTATTATTATAATTATTATGATTTGTTGAACCCAGGACCTCATGCTCAGCACTAACGCTGGCGACCACTAGACCAACGAGGAGATGTACCTCCCTTTTTTTTTTGTGGATGGGAAATCATCAAATGACTCCTCCCGCTCTGGGTGGAGCAGGAGGGAGTGTCAGACTCTTACTGACTAAAACCCACCCGTGTTCCTTCCTTAGCCCTTTATGTTCCAGGGCAGCGGTAACCCTTCGGACAATCCCGCTACCCTGGCAGGCTTCGGCCCTATGAGGCCCCGTCACTCATGCTGACATCTCTTTGAGGCGCGCGTGGAACACAAACACGCCGTCCGGCACGGGCCTGGTCCTGATCGGACGGTGAGTTACCCATTACTCACCGCCCGCAGGCCCGCGCCTACGGTGGCCGGGAGTCGTCATGCGGCTCCCGACGCCCGGAGCGTCTCCCGCGGCGGCTGAGGCGTGAGGTGCGCAAGGTGCGTTCTCTCGCCCACCCCGCCGCCTCCTTCGCTAGCATGACTGCTACGCAGAAGGAGGCGACTGCCTCCCACTCCCTCTCGCCCCGGACCATGGCTTGAACCAGGGCCGGACGCGAGAGGTCGCCGCCGCTGAGACGTACCTCCCTTATTAATATTCCTCGGCACCCATGGTGACCCCCCCCCCAAATCTATATAAGGATTCCTTGTTGACTACAGAATCGGATGTCAAAAACCTTGAATAACTTGAGAATCCCAAAAGACGATGATTGACCTACTGATACAACGCGTGCTCGATACTCCAGACACACTTTCCTTCAATTAATTGCCAATTTACTCGTTTATTTTCCATTATACAGAATAATTTTTCAATGTATGTATACAGGGTGCGTATGTGACTACGCATATGTATAACAAGCAATCTCTTGCGAATGACACAAAATGATTATAGAATATATTCACGTCTTTAGTTCAATTTTGCGTAATGAAGAGTTTGATGTTGTTTGTTGAGTTTATCTTTTGTAACATAATGTGAAACCTGAAAGGTATAGTTAAATGTGTGAGTAGGAGGCATGGGGTTAGGTAAAGTATTCTTCTTCTTAGCGTGTCGATGGCCATTTAAATGGACTTGACTCAGAATTCCTGAAATGTGCAGCTGACAGAACACGTAGGACATGATAATACGTGTCCCATCGTTTGTGGAACAGCACCACATTTACACTCAAAGGCGGAGTCGCCTATGAATCTTCACCTGAACAGGTTTTCCTTCCTTCGGCCAACCTGGGTCCGGAGTCTGTTTAAATACACTGTTATTTTTCACTGGTTTTTCTGGTGTCCCACCTGGACATGACTTGCCCTGGGTGACAGTTTACCCAAGGCAAGTCATGTCCAGGTGGGAGATCTTCAGCAGGTGGAACGAATGGTTTGGGTAAGGAAGCACTGTCTCGCCGCAGCTTCAGTCTTTCTTTTGATCGTTCGCCAGTGAGTGGGACGATGCACTTTAAAAAACTGATGATGATCATTTTGGTTCTTTCGCTCGAGCTTGCCACCGCTCTGCGAAATACTGTGGATACCTTTGAAGTGGGGCCTTTGCCCTGCAGAGGGACAACACAGGCTTATAATAAATTACTAGATATATGATGAGATTTCCCTATTATTATATTTATTAGATTGATATGTTTACCTTTTTCTTTATTTTTTTTATTATATACTTGTATATAATATATATGTCGGAGTCATTCGTTTGACTATTCGGAACGTCAGCGCCATCTCATGGCGCTGGACAGAGTCTAGACTGAGTTCGTGGTGGGAGCGACCGCTACAAAGAACGGTGTAAGCAAAGCTCTCGGGATCATCGAAACTTTGGACATCGTACGAACAACATGTGCTCAGAAACTGTCAGCGTTCCGTATCGTTGAATGTGTACCTATAGTGCGTGATTCGCTAGTGTGACTAACTTGTTCGTAAATTATGATCTGATTTGAAGTGCAAACCGTTTTTCTATTGTGTTAACCAACACTACCCATAGTACGCCCACAGTAATTAAAATATGCCTGATGCTAACGAGAGACAGGCGTACCCTTCTCCGACATATATATATTTAGTGTTAGCTTTTAAAAATAGTATTTAATGTATTGAGTACCAATAACTATGTTTGGAGCTATGTGCTCCAACAAGACTTGTAGGTATACCTACAATTTTCAACCGACGAAAAAAACGGAGGAGGTTCTCAATTCGACACGTATACCTATATATTTTTTTTTATGTATGACCAAGCATAACTTTTTACAGAGTAGTCCGATTTTGATAATTCTTTTTTTATTGGAAAGGGTAACAAAGTTGGTCCCATATAAATTTGAAAAAGAAAATCCAACCCTAAGGGTGGGAAAATAGGGGTGATTCACTCACAGATTTTAATGCTGAGTGGTGTATTATTACTCTATTCAGTGCCACATATGCCTCCTGCCCTTTGGCAAACAATTAGTAGATTAGGTATAGCCACAAAAAACTAATGTAAGTATACCATTACATACAGTATAATTTTGAGTCGGCGCCGTTTAAATTTAAGGCAATTTAGTGATCTTTGTTTATTGATTGTTTGGCGCCGACTCAAAATTACTTAGGTATACTTACATTAGTTTAAGAACTTACCTTATTAAGGTTAAATAAAAAAGGTTTATTATTTTTTGCTTTTCAGTTTTTTCGGCGGTTCAATTTTTTGTTAAAAAGTTTTACCTCTCCTGCCTTACTTTGAAATATGCCGCCAGCGCGGCAGTTCAACACAAAGGGTCAAAAGGAATTTTCAAGTTGGACAAAGGCGTTCTTGACTATATATATATACAATATAATGATAGGATACTGTTGCGCTGTGAAAGTAAAAGAAAGTTATAAATAATACCGAATTTCTGTGGTTAAATGGTATAAAATAAAGCCATACGAACGACAGCGCGTCTCTATGTAAATATACTACACAGAACCGCAATTCGAATTCTACATAAATCTCTCTTCACTTAGTTTAAATTATGGTTTTGACGACTGCCTGCCGGAACTCCACAACGCAGTTACTGGGTAACACTGGTAAGACTGGTTGTTTGTTCCAACAAACAACCAGTCTTACCAGTGTTACGTGTGGTCCACCACACGTAAATACAAAAGACAAGCGGGACCTACGGCTTAATGTTTATATATAACATTATATAACACTTTAATTGTAAAGTTGCCTGAAACGAGTAGGGCAGCATTGGAACGAAGTGACAAACTTCATTATCAGATCGTTTGTACTTTAATCAACCTGGAGCGCTACTAAAGTAATAGTATACAACCAATTATGCAAAATTATATCAATTCCAAAGAAATTAAATTCACTCACTAATATAATTTTCCTCAAATGGCCATTTTCATTTGCGTCACTAAATTGTTGTCCTATCTGAATAAGGCAGTGGCCAAACGAGCGACATTTTAGGAAACGTGTATTTGAAAGAAAAAAAGAAAGAAAATACATTTATTTGCGGCAAACATGACGCATAAAAAAGAACATAACACACAAAAAAAAAACGCGCGCATTGGGTAATTTAATTAATAACATGACATCACATAATCCACCGACGGCTGCCGTGGCATGGCCCACGCACAATGGTCCAATTGAAGGACTGAGTGCAAGCCTTCTAACACAGCGGACATATCTCATCACATCTGTAGATAGTCCCCACAAGGTTAGGCAGAGATAAACAGTTGCCTATTGCTTATTAATTTATATTGTTGTTAACCGGTGGAGGTAACCGAAGAATTCGGTTACCTCCATGCCTAGTGCGATCTGCGATGCAAGACAACGCGATGCAAGACGCATAAGCGTCCGTTTTTTCCACATAAATATTAGGTGGTACTTATGTCCATCAGTTTCAGAGCATTTGAACTCACTTCAACTTGGGAAAGAAAATTAGGTATGATTTTCCGTCCACTAAATTTTCCCAATCAATCTTGAACCTTAATGCTTTAGCGATAAAGTTGAAAATCTATAAAAGAAATTTGACAGATTGTAGTAGCTTGATGTGCTGGCGTCTGTACGTTCCTTAGAATAAAATACTTAGAGCTGATTTTTCAATCGACCGTAAATTTTTATTCGAGGAATAAAATTGACGTTTGACGGTTTTTGTATGAAATAACTGTCAAAATTTCAAAATGATTCCTGGAATAAAGGAATAAAATCAAAGTTTTGATTGGCCGTTAAAAATTATGACAAACGGTGCCGGTTGTTTGAATAAATTACAAAACCAAAAAAAAAAACCTGCCTATAAAGCCTATCTGTTAATAAAGTAAAGACTTTTTAGCTACCTACTTTAGTATAGTGCTGAGTCATGACACTGACACATAACATGCTGAGCCATATGAGTGGAGAGGTGTGAAAGGTAAGTAGAAAAAACGAAAAAAGAAGAAGAGATACTACAGTGTAATCAATCGATAGTTCCATTACTAAGGAGGTACGACAGATGCATGATTACAGAACGTCTTTTTTCTTTTAAGTTGCTTGTTTTCACCTAACATTCACGCATTCTCCGAAGGATTAACAGATTGTACTATTGCCAAAATCTATATCTGACCACCTTAAAGACTACGTATTCCTGCTTGCAGTGCATACCTATTACCTATTAGTCGACCTAAAACGGATCTTCTTTTGTTTTACTTACGGACGCAGCTGTGGTCATCATGTGCAAGGGATTTTGTTTTCAAAATGGTCGGATATATATGTTTTGGCGATAGTACTTATACTTAGTTGATTTACTTTTCACCACTTATGTTGTTTATTATGAGTGTAAGTACCTATTTGTTTTCAAACTATACCTAAATAAATCGAATAGTGTGTGTGTTGTTAGTGTCATTGGGTTTTTGCGCCTGGGATTTTTTGGTAGCAGTCTTGAGTCTGGATTTGTGCGCTGCTGATGGACTCACCCCGTATTACATAGGACTTCAACATTACTGGCGAAATGTCGTTGTATTATAGGTATCTACACCTCTGCCTATCCCTTCGGGGATTACAAGCGTTATATTTTGGTTTATGTTATAAACTCTACTCCGTCTATCTACGAATATAAATGTGATAATTAATGTTTTCCCACTTATCACGAGGTGTAATCAGTGGGATCAGTTGCCCGATTCAAAACATTCATTAGGTCAACTCATCCCGCGGGATGAGTTCAAGCGGCCTCAGTTGACTAAAGAGCCTATGAATCATCGTCTGACGCGATGTGAGCGTAGATCACAACTTTAGCATTTATCACAGTGATTGACATTCGAATGAATTTTTCTGCTTTATCTACATAAGTAACAAACATGTGACAAACATCATATTTTAGCATACATGACTTTTTTAAGCGAACGAGTTGCTGCTACTACATTTTTAAAGAAAACCCATTTCCATTTTTAATTGCAGGAATCGTATGTACTTATTTAGAACCACCTTCCTGTAATCACCGATGGAACTCTGAAATTTCCATTTATATACACGCTGTGCCTTGCAAATTCAGGGATTTATAAATAAAAAATGTATAAAAATCTGTTATCGGCAGACATCGTAGGCCCATAGAGTGTTAGTATTACAAGTAACTTAAAAACTATGTTAGTAGTAGGTAACAAATTAAGCACACAAATACAATATTAAAACATTATAAAAACATTTTTTTTTTAATCTTTATTAAGTATTTTTTTAACATACACAGATTAATTACGATTTTTACAAGCTAATACTAATATATACTATATACAATTACGAACGTCAAAATTACAAAAGACAGTCCCCCAAAAACTCCCGCGCTTCACCACTGCCTAGTGCTATCGCTGGGAAGAAAAAGTAGCGCAACAAACTCCCCAGCAGCACAGCTGTCTGTTTAGTTAGAAAATACTTGATTGTATACAATAATAGGTATGTTAAGTAATTAACATCATAAGACACAGAACATTAAATTAAATTATTTGCCATATGTCAGCTAGCCACGCCAATATACCAACAAATATAATAAAAACTATACGTACTCAAGCTAAAAAATAATGAATTAAAGTTAAAATGCATAAAAACTTACTACCTAAATAAAAAAAATAGGAATAAGTATGCAGTGTTTAACATCAGAAATGAAGTGTTTAACATTACCAATGAAATCGAATGTACAGTATTCATTTCGCGATACGATCTCCACGTCGAGTAATAATTCATAGCAAATCATACAACTTAACAAGCTACGAGACGCGTGGAGATACGAATAGGTGACTCAAGTGAAGTAAAGTGAGTTTTGACTAGCTTGGTTATTGGACTGGTGTAGATAAACAGCCTAGTACTCTTAAAACATTGGAGGTTAAACGGTGGAGTTTCTTGCCCATTCTTCTCCATACGAAAACTACCTTTTGGAAGGGGCGACTAGAATCAATTTTATTTTAATTTAATTTTTGACGTTCAAAAGTGCCTTTTATGTGCCTATTTGAAATAAATGATTTGATTTTAACTTTGACATTGCCCTACCAATATTAGCGTATCTTTTCACGAGTGAAGTCAAGTTAATCGTCTTCGCACAGTTTCTTTACAATATCAGGAGTGGATAAATTTGGTCATAGTGTATGGTGTTGGCACAATTTCGGAAATATTTGGGGAAGCTATTAAAAATTAATACAATATTAATCATAATGTTAGAGTACACATAGGTCTGCAACAGATCTACATACGCATGAAAGAAAATCAACCACTTACTGCTTATGTATTGGACCTTGTTTTTCAAACTAGCCGGGGGCGAAGCGACTTCACCATTGTGACGATTGTTTAAAACATGACGATTACATACATCAGCAGATGAACAGCGAGTACAAATTCTCACATCTTCATGTGAGATGTACTCGCCGTTCAAGCTCATGGCATTAGTGAACAGTTGTCACGTTTGGGGATACCTATCACATCCTCAATCTGTAAATAGATACAGGCACAGAGTAGTATAGGCAAAAAAATGTACTATAGGTACTGATGTTATGGTATGTTGTTAGGACAGATAGGTACCAATAGTGTAACACCAAGATTGCAGCTTCGAAAGACTTATGCTAAGTGCGTGGAGCTCGAAATTTTAGAAACTTCTTTCAGTATCTTCAGCTTTCTTAGGATGCACATTTTAGAAGTTAGAAGTCAAAATAAAAAACTAAAGAACTCCGAAAGTTTCGAGGTTTTTTGAACACCACGCAGTTAGCACAGGTCTTTCGAAGCTACAAACTTGTTTTTTTGGTTTGCAAAATACGCACCCACTTAGTAAAATAGTGCCTATTGTTTTACTAAGTGGGTGCGTATTCTGCGACAGTCCAGCGCCAAATGAAGAAGAACAACGTTATCGGTGACTTTATGTAGTCTCCGATAGCGTCAATCACTTATTTCTTTCGTACGCAGGACTCGGTGTGCTTTGATATCAGGTTATCAGTGTACTTGTTTCGATAACTCAATATAATATTTTTGTATCAATTTATTCATTCATTTTAACTCTTGATATGCACTCGCCGTTCACGTGTCCATGCCATTGTTCAACGGCAATCACGTATAATTTATACACAGATATAGGTGAGAGGGAGTGGCCGTAATCCACCACGCGGGCCCAGTCTTCGATTTTTTTTTCTAGGTTCGGCTCTAGGACATGCCGGTTTCCTCACGATATTTTCCTTCACCGCTTTGAGAAGAGTGGTGATGAAATAATTTACACAAAGTAAAGCGCTTGTTAGGGTTCGAACCCATGATCTACCACTCGTAAGTCGCGGCTGTTATAATACATAGATCACCGAAACAAGCAAGTCGTAAGACGTTACTTCGTACCAAATTTTAAGATTCTGAGTTCACGGGAGTATGTAGGTTTTGATTCCCTTGCGAGTATCGAAAATTTGCGGAAATTTGCGGCATAAACGACTGTATCTTTTGATTGCGTTGACACAAAAGTTTGATTTTTTCACAGCTCCAAGGGTTAGTAGACCTGAGTATTTGATATAAATTCCAGCTTGATACCTCCACGCGTTCCTGAGAAAAAGGGTCTTGACAGACAGACGGACGGACGGACAACAAAGTGATCCTATAAGGGTTCCGTTTTTTCCTTTCGCGGTACGGAACCCTAAAAAAGCCGCGTCAACTTGCTTATTTTTATCCATTTCGGTGATCTGCTGAACGCCCTGATTGCTCAGGAACCGGATGTTAAGATATTTGTGTATACGATCGATGTTCAGTTTTTTCATGAAGTTTTTTAGTTAAATATTATGTTGCTAGCTTGTTAACTATAAGTTCAGCAAGCAATCGTTACATAAATAAATAGATACTGGCACAGAATAGTAGGTATAGGTACTGTTACACTAAGTGGGTACAATCTTGTCCAATTAATCTACATTTTATAGTCTTAAATCTATATTTTGTATCATAAGTCCGCTAAAGGCGCGATAAAGTCACCGATAATGTCAATTACTTGCGGTCTGATAATCAGGTTATCAGAGTATTTCAATAAGTCGCGATAACGCAATTTATATATAAAGGCTACATCTTCAGCCATACTTTGGGCTTTGCTTTATTGCGGACAGAAGAAGAACCATGTTACATCAATTCATATTAAATAGTGAAGGACTCTTGGTAAAAAATGATAAAGCGACGCCTCGCCTACGTGATGATCATTACGTCCGCGGGCGTCGCGAAGTTACTTTGACTTTGACTAGCCTGGTTGCTGAATTGATGTAACTTGGTAAGTAGAAAGGTTCCTCTTACAAGTTTGTCTTACCTTACTGTTATTGTAACTTTTCATGCGCGAAGTTATTCGTCGCGAACGTAACTTGTTGCACCAATTAATTTAGTTTTTTTTATAACTAGATACACTTTACAGTAGTGTTTGTCATAGTGTAAACCTTTTAAAAAAGGGAAGCACTACTTGTTACATCAGCTTAATAGCACTGCAGGATAATAATTTGAGTGTAGAGAATGAACCCCACTATGTCGAAATTTTACGTAGGTTATAGCAGACAAAAATAGTTGTTCCATACATTTTGACTGCACCGGTGTTGCACTTTATATGAAACTTATTTTTTTTTTCTGATAACCGGTGAAAAATGTCTTCGCTAAAATGGGTCCAGAACCATGTGCTGAAATTACGGTTACAATTTTTGTTACAAAATTTCAAATTTTATAAGATCTGTAAGTAAGTAGTATTACGCATAGGTAGGCCTGTGTAGGTACTTACTTAATATTTTCCAACATTTCAATGGGTTCTACCACAAATCTTGTTTCGGATCCGCTTATTATTTTGCACTCGGACCCGAGTGAAGTCAAGCTACGGGAGATACAAAGCAACGTAATAACGTTAGTTAAAGTTTGACTTGACCTCGTAGTTGGATTGATGTAGAGTAGGTACTTAGTCTGGAAAGTTTGTCATGCTTTTATTAATGTCCGGGAGTCACAGAGCGAATTAAAATACTCTGTGAACTAAGAGTACACGCCAGGCATCGAGGTAAACCCCCAAGCAGTCCGCGTTCGCCACGCATTGGATGAAGTCGTCGCGCGAGCTGGAAATATTGAAAACAGTTTAATTTTTCATGAAGATCTAGCATATAGATAGTCATGGCTGATTCGTTATAAGGTTGTAGATCTACAAGACTTGACCTGCTTGGAATGGTTTCTGACACATGTATTGATAAAGCGTTTTCACGTATGTTAAAGGTTCTTTAATGGCCGCTAAAAAGGCATCCATGCTTCTACCACTTTGGTCAATATCTTTTCATGAGTGTTGTCGGATGCTTTTTGAATAAATAATTATCAAAGCAATTTATACGGACAGCCCGTAATGGAACGGAAATCCCGCAAGCCTAACAACTACTGTATGTAACCTAAGATTACTTATATCATGCTTCTGGTTTTCCGCATTATTTGGGTAGCGCAGGGCAAATGGCAGTCGGTCGGCGTTAATAACCGCGCCAACCCCATCTGGCCAGAAGAGGGTCCATCTTAACATCCATCGCTATGAAAAGTTATAATGATACTTAGGCATATCTTTTGTAATTTTTAATATCGCACTCTTTTGTAAAAGAGTGCGCGATTGGACAGTTTTTGACGTATTTTGTCTTAAATTTGTGATGAAACGTGATGAGATAAGTAGATACGCATACGCGAATCATTTAAATGTTTGAAATTTTCTAAACATTAAATTCGGATGAGCAAGAATGAACAACGTAAAAGTAAAAAAAACAAGTTCCTAAGTATATAACATCGACTCACCTACAAAAAGAAAAAGAAGCGGACAACATTA
The DNA here is from genome assembly GCA_951799955.1 of Apamea anceps. Classification (NCBI taxonomy): domain Eukaryota; kingdom Metazoa; phylum Arthropoda; class Insecta; order Lepidoptera; family Noctuidae; genus Apamea; species Apamea anceps. Next base: position 11,386,295 of record OX637510.1, on the reverse strand, counting down.
AATTAAATTATAATTTATCTCACAATAATCCTCCGTTTTTTTATTATTGAGCAAGTAAAAAAAAAAAAAGTATAACTGTACAGCATTACTGGCATAAAACAAAACCATAAATGAGAAATAATTTAAAAAATATCTTACCAAAAAAAAAAACATTTCATAATTTTAAATAAGGAACAGAAAATATGCACACCACACATTAGGCGCGAATTTGCTTTTTTAGTTACGTGTGTGTGAGAACTATTATTAAATTTACAAGTTAATTAAAAAAAATAAACTTATTAAGAATTCAGTGCAAGTTTAAGACCGAAAGAAAATGTTTAGACCAGAAGAACAGCAAGTTGAAATATGCTTACTCAAATCCAATTTGGAAGAAATCGAAAATGAATTGGTCGTGCAGGTACGATATAAACCTATAACAGCATGACTTCAAAGTTTTCATACAAATTATTTGGTTAACATAATATTATTATTTTAATGTAGGTAACGGACATTTCACATGAGACAAAATACGCTTTTACATTCTAACTAGCTCGAACTTGGGTAGGTATTTATTTAATGAAGATTTTATTTAACGCCATCCATTTTATAAATCTAACTGTTGCTATTGAAGCTCCTATTTTGTCACTCAAGTCATAGCAAATATTACAAATAAGTACGTACCTATTAAAATAATAATACATATCTAGTGGTAATTATGTGGATAAGTAGGTACCTATTGTCTTTATTATAATGGCTTCGATAGTAAAATAAAGTTAAAAAGACTATATTAGGTGTAGAATAAATATATTTTGAAAAATAAACACCATTCCTTTCATTAAAGTTAATTTGTGTGACTTGCCTACGTTTTATGAAAGAGCAATACATGCCGTGTAAAATTGTAATAATAATGTTGTTTTAAAATAGATTTTTCTATAATGCTGATGTAGCTTTGTATCATCATCATCTGCCTAGCCTTTTTCCAACTATGTTGGCTCCAGTCTAACGAAATGCAGCTGAGTACCAGAATTTTACACGGAGCAACTGCCTACCTGACCACCACAACCCAATTACTGGGTAATACGAAACCCCTTGGTAAGACTGTTTGTCAGCTTTTTGGGCATCTGACGACCCGTAACGACTGTCAAAGATCCACGAATGACAGCCGGAACCAACGGCTTAAAGTGCTTTCAGTTTTTTGAGGGGTCTCGGTATGCATAGATGGTCACCCATCCACAGACCAACCGCGGCAAGCGTAGCTTAACTTGATCGATCGACTGGTGCAGCTTTTTATATAGCTACATAATACCTATTTTTGAACTAAGTACACACACAAAACAGAGCTGTACGTATAGTAGGTACACCTGTAGGTACAAGCACATCTCGCCAATTATGTTTAAGTTCCATGTTATAGGGGGTTATATAGTGTATTACCATCGACCGCTTACAAACCGGGCATTTTTACCTATTTTATTTTTACCTCTAAATTATGATAAATACAAAAAAATAGTCACCTACACAACTTGACACACTAAAATTGGATTAGGTAACGTACAGTTGGCCAGATACATCAGGGCCCCAAGTCTGCTAATTTCAATGACATGTCCCACTATTATGATTCAATCGAGAGTCAATTATAATTCAATTATCATTGTGACAAAATGCGTATTCTGCTAAAACTTAAATGTGGTTTCAATTGAATTGTAATAGAATCGTAATTGGATTGCAATGGTGTCAGTTGAATATTTCGCGGTGTTGCCTATTAAAATCTACCACGACACTGAATGAATGAATGAGTTATAATTTATTTTAAATAAAGGTTTTTTTTTCATTTCTGTGATTGAATTACGACTCATAATAAATATATTGTCTATAATGAAATGCCTTCTCGATAGAATAAGACCAAATGTTGTAAAAAACACTACTTATAATACGGGGACTGTGCTGCCAAAGTAAAAAATTATTGTTGTCACGGAAATGTCACTTTCAATTCAACCAACTTGTCAAAATATAAAGTGACTGTTGATTGTGTTTTAAATTTTTCTTTTATACTTACTCGTTTTTATCATTTAAAATCTTTTTACAAGTACTACACTTGTAAAAAGTTTTTAAAAGTTAAAAACGAGTTCTTGCAAAATGACAAATTAAATAAGTAAGTAGGTACTTAAAATCTTTGTTAAAGTTAATTCAAATTCGTTGACTGCAATTATTTGATATTTCAATTTGATATTACAAAAATTGTATTTACTTAAAATAGAATAGTTACCTATTCAATAATAATAATAATAATATCCCTGGACATTTCACACAGCGCCATCTAGTCCCAAGCTAAGCAACCTAATGCTTGTGATATGGTAACAAGATGGCTGATAAACTACTTATATACATTTTTTTTTTGTAAATACATACATATTATAGATACAAAAAGAAAAACACCCAGACTCGGAACAAATACATGTAGGTCATACAAATATTTGTTCCGTGCGGGAATCGAACCCGCGACACGCAGCGCAGCAGTCAATCGCTTAACCACTGCGCCAACCGTGCCGTCAAACAATACAACAATACCAACAATACTACACATACTTAGACAATTTATATCTAAGCACCACCTCATTGTAGCTCGGGATTTGCGACGTTGCCGAGCCAATTCTAATATCGCTGTCGTCGAAGGCGATCATTAGAGTTGGCTAAAGCCAAAATACGCCAACGTAAACTTGGTGATGGCCTCATTATTATTTTAAATAAAATCAATTATACAACAATTGAAACGCTACGCGTGACGATCTATCGTTGTTGAATTGTACTTCAATGGTAAGATTGTCATTGAGAGACGATTCACATAAATGTCAAATAACGAGCGGACTACCAATAATTGTAAGATCGAGACACAACTGTGAGACGATTGAAGAGCAGAATAGCAAATTGTTCAATGGCGATTGAGTGGCAGTTCGATGATATGTCATTGGAACACCATTGGTCTTAAATAAGTAGTAGAATACCAAATGTGCCAAACTATTCAATCGAGATGCAATTGAGATTCAATTGAAGCATTTGTAAATTAGCAGACTTGGGGCCCTGAACAGAAAGCAATAACACGATCCATAATGCAGTTAGAGCACAATTTGTGATGCCTCAAGCTTACCCACGTCCCTATACTAGTTGTCACATAGGCATTACTTATTGCGCAGGCTTTACTTGACTAAGGTTAAAGTGTCATCGATCTGTGATACCATTTAAATATTACTAAATCTTATTTAACCAGTAATTTTGAACACTTCAGCGCTCAGCGTTGCCCGCATTGGATGCGGAGAACGAGCAGAAGTACCGGGAGACCATGACTGCATTGAGGGTTACCCGTTCATTGAACACAGAAATTGAACGCCTGAAACTTGAAAATGGTAAGTCCTAATTGGACTTTTTAAGTTTACTAAGTAGGTCACGTATAACATTTTCAAAGCATATTATGGAATGTAGTTTTGCATGAAATTTAATGCGGATCAGTCATCCATCTCCGGAACCGGACGGAAGAACTACTTCACCTTCGGCAGTAGCCGTGAAATTCTTTTTCTACCCATTTTATAAGTATTACAATCCCAACCCTTTCAGCAAGATACTTAAATATATACTAACACCACAACACATTTACACGCTAATATATACAATCCCAATCACACACACACCCTTACACCCCCCTCATACACACGCTCACCCTCAAATACACACCTACAGATCCACACACACCCTTACCTCCACATGCACACTCATAATAAACTTCGTTTAATAAATAAATTCCTTCACTCTTAGTTTAAATCTTTGATAAAATAATTTAGTTGTACTTTCAAATTGTTTGCCAGGATTTTGTTAACTCACTTTTTAGTAAAAGGTTTTCGTATCACAGTGACAGCAGAACACTGACTCCCAAGATACAGGATCTCCTAGTTTGGGAGTCAGGGTTACTCTATCTGTATTACCTTTAATTCACTGATCATGTGACCTAGTCTTTAAACAATGTTGAAGGTTTTCGTATAAATAAAGATTTTTATTATTTTATTATTATCTCCTTTATTTCAATGTAATCATATAAATTATATTTTTAAATATTAGAATATAAAGAGTATAAAAACATTTAAAAATATAAAAAATAGTAGCCCACCGGTATCGGGAACAGGGTCCAAGCTACCGGTGGTCAGGGCTCTAGAGAGAGGAACCTCCTGACAATGCGAGCCGTGTCCAGAGTATTTATTATTATTATTATTATCATCAGTAACCGTACAGAATATACTAGTAGTGTAACATTTTAAAAGAGTACCTAACCATGGAGTTTCTAACCCATTTTTCTGCATACAAAACTACCTTTTGGATGGGGCACCTAGAATCAATTCTATTTTCTTGTAAATGTTGACGCTCAAAAGAGTATTTTAATGACACGCTTGAAATAAATTGTTTCACTTTGACTTTGCATGACCAATTTCTTCTATTAGTCTACTACCTAAGTAAGTAGGTTGTAAGTCGCATTAAACCCTACCTACCTTATTATCTTACTACTCTCTAATGCATTGCTCTCGAATGGTGTTGGCATAATTCAGCGACTTTCGTAAAGGCGAGGTAGGTAGGTAGTAGGTGGTAGGTGTTTATAAACGACATCAGCGCGAACTTAGAAATTCGATTTATTTGCAGTTTCTCACTCTCATCTAAAATTTCAACGAGAGTAGATATTTATAATAGAATAGGCAGGTAAACTTAAAAAGTTATACGTTAAATTTACGGGCCGGATTGCTGTTGACAGCGCGGTAACGCGTTTGTTTTGACGACATTTGTGCACTTCATGAAAACAAGCACACACACGCACAGTGTGCAATGCGTGGGTGTGTGTGTATATAGTGTGCAAGATTGCAGTTGTGCAAACTGCACACGATTAACAGATGATGTATGTTAGAAAACATAGCAAACATTTTATACGAAGCATTTTATGCTACAACATGCTGCAACCGTATCCCATCCAAGGATAGGCTGCTTAAAAATCTAGCAGACTCGTAACTTGCGTACTAAGTAATACATTTGTTGCAGTCCGATTAACTGCTAAACGTATGCAGTTGAAGCGTCAGAGCGATGACATAAATAAAAGTGTAGAACGAGCGAGGGAGACTCAACGTGAACTGGCTAACTCTGTGAAGCAAGAAGCTCAGGGAACAGAACTCCTTATGTAAGTTAGTTTTGACAATCACAAGATTTACTTAATTAGTTTCAGACTGCCCCAAGTAGCATTGCAAGCTGTATACAAGCTGTATTTAAGTTGGTTTTTATACTAGAAGCTGCATATTCAGGCTGTATATAGGCTGTTTAAGCGCTTAAACAGCCCCTGTAAGTAAAAAAAGGGCCCATATTATACAGCTTTTGTCGTTAGTAGAATAGAATAGAATACTCTTTATTGTACACCATACAAATTACAGAACATAAATATATAACATTTTATAAAGGGTGACACAATGGGCGGTCTTATCGCTAAGAGCGATCTTTTAAAGACAACCTTTGGATGGATTAAAAATTAAGGAGAGACAAATAAAGTAGGTAGTCTGTGGTGTACCATTTACATTATACTATTAATATAATACATAAAGTATTTTTTTATTACTTACCTAAATAAATATATACATATAATAATAAACATGAAACAAGAGCAAAGAAAATAATAAATAATAATATAATAATGATGATGTTTAAGGAGAGAGGAAGTGCTTTTTTATCATGATTTTGAAAGCGGACAAAGATTGAGCACGCCTTACCGACACGGGCAAGTCATTCCATAAGCGTACTGCTTGAAGACTAAAAGATTTGTCAAAGAAACTGGTGGAATGCATCGGCATCTCTAGTCTCAGGTTTTCCGATGACCTCAGATATCTATTATGTGTGTCATGAAGGAACTTGAAACGTTCTTTAAGATAAGAGGGGGTTTTAGGATTAAACAAAATACTGTAGAGCTGAAATAAGATATGAGAATTCTGGCGAAGACGTATAGGAAGCCACTTGAGCTTTGTACGAAATTCAGAAATGTGATCATATTTGCGCAGGCCAAATATAAATCTTATGCAAAAGTTTTGAAGTCGCTCAAGTTTATCTAGTTGTGCCTCGGTAAGATCTGGATAACTGACATCAGCATAGTCAAGGATTGGAAGTAAAAGAGATTGTGCAAGCGCAGCTTTAGTGGCAGTTGGAAGAAAGTTCCGCAACCGTCTCAGTGACTTACCAGATGCAAACACTTTACGACTTACCTCCTGTAGCTGAGGACCCCAGGAAAGATGCTTGTCGATCCAAACCCCAAGGTTCTTAACCTTTTCGCTGAATGGAATAGCAGTTCCGTTAAATTGAACCTGGGGAAGCTGCGACCAGTTTATCTTGGGGATCATCCTTGAGCTGCCAACAACAATGAGCTGAGTCTTCGATGGGTTAACCTGCAACCCATGCGCCTCACTCCACTCACAGATTGAAACCAAATCCTTGTTGATAATTTGAACAGCATCAGCCAAATTCAAGTGTCCAGCTTGTTTATAAATTTGCAAATCGTCTGCATAAAGGTGGTAGGATGAAAGAAGTTTTTTGGTAATGGAGTTTATAAATATTGCGAAAAGTAAAGGAGATAAAACGCCACCCTGAGGTACACCGGCAGAAGTATAACACCACGAAGAGCAAGACTCTTCTATGCATATACGTTGCCGGCGGCCATACAGGTAACTACGAAACCAGTCAATCGCCGTTGGAGATATGTTAAGCGAGCGAAGCATACCAAGCAGGATATCGAAATCGACAGTATTGAATGCATTGCTGAAATCTAGTAAGCAAAGAACTGTGAGATTTCCTTCCTCCATGCCTAACCGTATATCATCAGTGACGTTAACTAATGCTGTAGTGGTACTATGACCAGGACGAAAACCGGATTGGAAAGGATTCAGCAGACTATTCTTACAAAGAAAAGTACTAAGCTGATTATGGACAAGGCGTTCTAGGACTTAGACAGAGGAAAAGCAAGATGGAGATGGGTCGGTATTCTGAAAAGGAAGTAGGATTGGATTTTTTAGGTAAAGGAATGACTTTGGCCTCGTTCCACATCGATGGAAAGGCACCATAGGATATAGAGTAGTTCAGGATATAGCATAGGATAGGAAGGATCTCGTCGAGGACAGGGAGTATCATTTTTCGACTTACACAATCACTACCGACTGCGTTAGACGTGATTGAAACTATGCTCTTCTTAACATCACAATCAGAGAATTGACTAAAAATAAATGGGGGATGGTCCGGGGTTGGAAGGTTTGAAAGATAGTTAACAGTAGCTGCCTTAATGGTCCCATTACAGGGGGACGAAGATGAGAAGTGTTGATTCAGTAGATCAATATCTAAGTCTTTAGGAATCGAGTCTTGGCGTGATTTTCCAACTCCCATGGATTTAAGAAATTTCCAGACTTTTGCTGGATCTCCGTTTTCAACTGAGGTGTGGATATGGCGGCGTTGGGCATCTCTACACATCTTATTGCAGCGATTGCGTGCATCAACAAGGATCTCCCGGTTCGACAGTGAAGGCCGACACTTATATTTAGTTTTGGTTACAGCCTTTCTGTGCATGATAGTCCTAATATCGTCTGTAAGCCATGGTGCCGGAAGGTGTTTGATTTTCACTGCACGAATGGGAGCGTGAATATCGTACAGCTGCACAAGGTTATCTGTCAGCAAATTGACTTTGTCATCCATCGACTCAACATTGACTAAAGGAGCCCAGTCAATGCTGCTAGCATCTCTTCGGAGATCATCTGTATTCATACCACCAAAATTGCGCTGCAGGAGAATCTTAGGTTTTGCCTTAGGTTGGCGAATTTTATAGGATAGGAATAAAAGGTCATGGTAAGAGAACATGTCAGCTGGGCATTGACCATGCTTGCTGACATGTTGAGAAGACGACACAATGAGTAGATCCAGAAGTGAAGGATTACAGTTTGGAAAATGGTGTGTGGCACTCAAGGGGAGAATTGATAAATTCGACGACTGGACTATTGATCGGAAAGAAGAAGCGCGAGAATCGTTTTTCAATAAGCAAGTATTGAAGTCCCCCATAATGACTGTATGACTGTAAGAGGGTGTTAGGTTTTCTAGGATATTTTCAAAGGAAGACAAGAAATTTATACGTGACGAAGGGCAATAATAAACACCCAGAAGAACTTTCACGTGGTTCAGGGTTACTTCCAAAAAGAGATGCTCGCCCGCGTTTTGCGGTGGAGGTTGTGCAGACATATCGACAATTGAAAAAGGAATATGTGGACGAAGGTATATGGCAACACCGCCGCCACCGCCACTCGTGCGATCATTTCTTATTAGTTGAAAACCCGGCAAGGAATAGGAAGTAGAAGGGAGACATGGCTTTAGCCAGGATTCTGAGGCAAGGATAGCATGGATGTTCTTACAGTCTAGGTTCACTAGCATGTCAGAATAATGTGCCGGAATACTCTGGGCATTTATATGGACTACATTGAAATTCTTAGGTACATCGGAAAACTGAGTTTCAAGGGTGTCAGCAAGAGACGGAAAAGTAACAAAGCTGTCATTACTACATACCGACAAAAAGCTTTCAGTGTCGCTGTCATCATTGCTGTCTGACATCGACACTATATAAATATATGAAAAATAATAATAAACGTAAACAAACTAAATAATAATTATAAATGTTAATATAAAAAGAGCAATTAATTAAATCCACCCGCCAGTTGAGTGTTAACATTTTAAAAGTTATAAAAATAAACAAAACATTTAAAACAATTTCATCGTCCGTAGAGCTGTATAGTAGCTGTACAAGCAAAAGTGAAGCTGTACAATAGCTGTATTAAAGCTGTTATTCGGTGTACAAAGAAACCATTATACTACAGATATTATCTTATAATTCTTTTGTAACGAAAAGTGTTCTAAATAGGTTTTTGAAGAGGATTACAAAAGAATAAAAATAAAACAAAACTATTTTCGATGACATTATGCGTGTAGTAGAAATGGCGACACTATTATTTAATATTTATTACTAGAAGTAAAAGATAACCGTAGACTTGTATATCTGATGTTGTTATTTGGTGAATTGAAAGTGCAAATTAAATTTATTGTGAACCTGTGTATGTTTTCCTTCAAAATATTCACGCGCCAGCAAAATAATCGAGCTGACATAATGAAAAATACTAAATACGGTAAGTAAATGTTTGTTTTTAAGATTAGAATAAAAAAATAATTTTAAAGTAATATATATAGGGGCACAGTGATCATTATTCAAGCTGATTATCATGATGCGGCTTAAGGTTTTGTAAAAAAATCCTTTAATTATACTTTAAATTTTGTTATTAAACATTCGAAAATGGCGACAATTAGCTAAGCAGCCTACACGATATTTGGAGAGTATTATAGTCTGAATAGCTGTACTAAGTAAGTTATGGATTACATTATACAGCTATTGGCTTTTAATCAGCTTTATAATAGAATATGTTTATTACTTAGGCTGTATATTAGTTCTCTATGCATAACTTATAATGCTCTTTAGAGTTACTTAAAGAAATGAAAAACCCTGAGCTCAAAATTACTTTGTTCCGTTCCTCACTTTATCAATAATATTTTATTAAAACGCACTTGTGATTTGGCAGTATAGTTCCCCTACACACAAGCCTAATGTTTATTTACTCAGGTAAAAAAGTTGAAAAATTGTTCCAAAAATTTTTAATTTAAACTAAAATATATGTTAACTTGCTATATCACTGTTTGATTTACTCGCAATCGAAGTGAAAAGTAGAGTTTATAACTCGTTCATATAAAATACATTGTTTTGTATGAACATTATTATACCTAAGTAAACTTATTGCAAAGTATTATTAGTGTGTTGTGTATATTATATCTGTTTTACTTTATTTTCAGGAAAATATGCCGTTTAAAATCATAGAAACGTCTTGAAAAATTCTGTGAAGAGGAAACTCAGTAAGAATGAAAGAGCAACTAAAAGGATGAGAACCAAAAAAGATGCGCTTAAAAAAAAATATAGCTGAAAATGAATCAGATCAGGGAAATCGAGAGGAATCAAAATAAAATGGACACAGATGAAAAAGGTAAAATCGACAAAAACGCTACAGGCGAAAAAGAAATTATTGAAGAAGAGGAGGAGGAATCTCTTTGTTAGTTTTACAATAATGAACTTTTATAGGGTGATCTTTTCAAGTGGTTAATTTACTTTTTAAACCTTTCATAGAGAAACACTTAATAATCATGTTAATTTGATTGTCCATTGTCCTTAAGTCACAACGTTTATGTAAATGTTATTTGTTATTAAATTTTGTTTATACGAGCTTGTTAGTATTTAAGAGAAACACGTAATCTCGTGGCTGTGGTTGTCCCGGAGACAAAAAATTATATTGTTGTTTTTGTAGCCTTCCTAGTCATGGAAGAGGAGAATCTTCCACCTCTGAAGTGGAGACTAGGAAGAGTCATCGCCATACATCCAGGTACTGATGGAATTGTCCGGGTAGCAGATATAAAGACCTCTACTGGAGTCATCCGGAGGGCCTTCAACAGGATATGCCCATTACCAGAATCGAAGTCTGGTTGAAAGCTCGATTTTCAACGCTCGGGGGAATGTTGGAGCGCCTACGACATTGATCATAGCTCTAAGTGTTCCGTCCTACCTAAACTATGTGTTATGTTTTTGTTATGTGCTCGTACGCACATCATTCATGTGTCACTTTTACTTGTTATTAAAAACTCATACACGTTACATGTGCCTGTTGCCTTTTTATTTAAATCACACTAATTTTCGCACATAATGAAAAAACTTCATTATCAGGTTCCGAAGGTTGTACTAAATCTACACATTTGATATAACTGTTATGATCATTATTATCACTGTTTAATGTTTTTGCTACGGAACCTTCTTCGTTGGACGTCGATGGAATTGACGCTTGACTGTAGGTTGTCCGATTTATTAATGATTCTCTTGCTTCCTCAATAAATGATGGTTCACTATCATAACTGTTACTTGGTTGATAATTTGTAATATTCAAATATTCCCTTTCAATCCTCCTCTTGACTGCACCAGATCTTTTTCTTTTTTTCCACATGTTGCATTTCTTCACAGTGAAAACATTAATTTTATTCGTCATGCAATCAAGTGACTGTGTCAGTAATACAGACTAAAGCTGTACTATAGCTGTCATTTATTTTTTTAGTTTTAAAACACCCTCATAAACAGAAGTTATAAAACCACTGTATTTACAATAGTGTACAATTACGCCATAAAAATAAGTTTGAGAACGGAGTTTGCTTACACCATTGTACAGAAACAAGTATCAAGTGATACTGTAATAACACTTAGAGTTGTAATAAGTAAGTGATCACATGTAAAATACAGCCTGTACACAGCTTTAACGATGAAACCAGATTGAAGTGTCACAAAATACTTAAAGCTGTATAGTAGAATTTTAATATTCTGTTTAAGCACCCCAAGCTTACGCAGATCCCTCAATAAAGATTTTATACAGTTTGAGCTGTATAATAACTCATAAATCACTCTTATAAAGACAAAAGCATTTTATGACACTCTTGTACGTCTCTAAAAGAACTCTAAGTTCTAAATAGGTTGGTATATTGATGTTGAAAACGCTTGTGTGCTGCTTGGGTGGGGCTTAGTTAGTACAGTCGATCGTATGTCGGTGACAAGACTTTCACCTTGAGCTGGTCTAGCGTACATAGTACGGAGTTTCAGAAGAATAAGAGGCTAGTTTATACCTTCCGGTTTTGTGCGACCTTGGTCTGCCTGGGTAAAGGCGTACGTGACCAACGTGGCGTTATCATAGGTTGGCACTCGAAGATGAGTAGCTAAAAATGAGTAACATACACGCACAGGCTTTGGAGTAGTCCTTAACGTCTGTCAAATATCTACGAATGACACCCGAGACCAACGACTTTACGTGCGTTCCGAGACACGGAGGGGCGTGCCTAAAGCGCGGTCTCGATATGTTATGAATGATCACCCATTTACGAACCCACCGTGGCAAGCGGCACCCTTTGGTCAACCCGTGCTGGTTGTTATTATTTAGCCACGAGCCCCACGATTAGTAACACTTTCTTGAGAAATATTATACGATACTTAATTCATTAAAAATTTGCGTAATACTTACTCATTCAATTAAAAACAGAACGAAAGTCTCAGTGACACCGAATGTAGACACAATAACGGTTCAGTGAGTTTCCATTGAAACGACACCTATTCATGATTTCCATTGTAACTATAAATTACTTACATCCGTCTCCTCTAAGTATAGAGGAATGATTAATTTAAAGGAATATACTGAGACTACATATGTTTACCATTCATTGTTGAGTATAAAAGAGCGACATCTACGCGACTTTCAGCAGGAGCATTCAGTCACAAGTACTCTTTAAACCAAAAACGTTCTAAATGCGCAGTCCTCTACGCCAGTTCTGAATCCGGTAGGTACTCGTATTTCGATTTCTTTGGAAATATCTGCTGCTTTAACTGGCGAAAGCGCATTGTCCTTCATTGGCCGGTATCTCTGCTTACGACTGCAATATCCTCTGACACAAAATGCATCCCTCCTTTGTACATCTCCATATAAAATGGTTCGACGTTTCTGGTATGCATCTACCGTATTTGCAGTATTTCGTGCGTTGAATTATAACTTAATTATCTCATTTACGGTGTAGGATTCTCTAGTGTAGTGAAGACATATAGACATATTATTTAATTATAAATTACAGACGGCAGTATGAAGACACACTGCAAGAAATAGCGGACCGCTTTAGAAAGACACGCGGATATTACGTATGTAACTTTATTTTTTACACAATAAATCATAATTTAAATAAAATACCTCCATCCTCTCCCTTTTTTCCACCGTGAGGTCAAATGCAACAAAATACATAAAAGATAATTTTAAAATTACGTAGTTACTAATATAATATAAAGAGGTAAAGTTTTGAATTTTGAATGTAAGAGGTAATCCTCGAAACTACACATCTGCTTTCGAAAATTCTTTAACTGATAGAAAGAATTCTATCAGTTAAAGAATTTTTTCCTATGGTATAATTGGCTTTCATGCGGATAAAGATAATTCCTTTGAAATATTTTTTTTTATTTTTTTGAACCGTCTTTTGTCATCACTCAGAATGAAGACGAAATTAACAAGGAGACAGAAAATGTCAACACTACAATTAAACAACAGGAAGATGAATTGGAAAAGCGTCAAAGCATGGTTGATGAATTAAAATCACAACTGAACCTGCTCCAACCAGAGGTTCCAGAAAATCTGCCAACGATAATGTAAGTAGACTTTTAATAATTCATCGCTCACTACATATTCTCTCGAAAATGGTTCATTTTACTTTGGGTAATACGGTGCGTTTTGTTTTCCTAAACTCCTTTAAAAAGAGCTATTCGCTTCATTTTCAACGTTACCTGAAAAGAAAACCGAATCCCGCAAAGGGTCGCTTATTTATTTGGTTTTTCTTATGAAAAGGGACCTCTGTTGTTGTTGTTTGATATTGTGGGACAATGTTCTATGTTGTGTTGTTTTGAAAACAATTTGTCCTAGTTAGAGTATTATTTGTGACTGAATTTTCAATAACGAATATACTTTTTTATTAAAAGTACAAAACCTTTATTAAATTTTATATTAAATCATGTCAATTCCTTCAAACCCCTATAAAACGAAAGATAATTTTATAGGGGTTTGAAGGAATTGACATGATTTAATGTAAAATTTATTTGTATTAAATCATGTCAATTCCTTCAAACCCCTATAAAATTATCTTTTGTTTTACCAACTCGCAAAAAAGTGACTCAGCGTTACGTTTCATTTTCAGGGGGAAAATTGAATTCGATGCAAAAGTAAAGGAACTTACAGAGAATCTAGAAGATCTAATTAAAAAGCGTAATTTTCTTCTCACTAAGAAGAATACATCGGTTGTGAAGAAGTAGTTAATATTACTCAATTAAAAGATCCTTTGCATACACGTACCGATTTATTCATTAATTAGTAGAACCTTTTGTACTTGTAGCACTTACATAATAAAGAGTGGTACAAATATTTAACATTGTGTATTTTTTTCTACACACTTTCCTTTTAACCGCAGAGTTTCTTTTTCCTGTACAAAAAATCCCTAAGAACAAAATGTTACATAGTGGGCAAGTTTTTAAAAAACTAAAGAACTAAACTTTAACACCTACGAGATTTATTTCGTAAGTTATTCGAATTTTTAGTTCAGGTTCAAAATTCAAATCACATTATTGACCAGTGGGTATCGACCACAAAAATGTAGGAGAGAGGGCTTTTAACACTAGATGTATAGTCATTATTTTATAAATAAAACATAATCCGAATAGACCCTGGGGTGGTACTTAAGTAGGTACTTGTAATCACACTTCTTTTCTTTGTGCCTTGTCATATAAAAGAAAATAGAATCAATATGTTTATAACAACACGTAACAACAAAAAAAGAAACAAAAAAAGTTATCTCGTCATAGCAAAGTTAACATGTGCGAATAATGTAACTTAATTTACAGACCTTTTACGTACATACAAGTAGGTAACCATCTGTTCCACTGGCTAACGTTTCTTGCATCGATCTCCTGACGATAGTTTCAGTCACAACAAATTAGCTACGTTTGTAATTTTTATAAAGTTTTCATTATAAACATTAGTGATACCTAGCTAATGAAGGGTGCTATAGTCACGTATTGATTGTGAACACAAAGTGCAGTGGGCGGTACCTCGTGTCGGCTCCGTTCCTTTGTTGGCCACAGTCCAGTTGATAGTAGACCGTCTCCTATTTCACCAGACGACGACCACGTCTTTCATAACTTTTGATATATGTCGGCGAACTAGATACAATACTCGTATCTTTGTTCATGACGGTTGAAGATGCTCTTTTATTCAGCTTCGCAAAAGCCGTAAATAAAATAGCGTAGCAAAGAAAATTATATTTTTACAGTATATTCGAATTTTCCTTCACTTATTCAGTATTATAACAGAACTCAGCCTACTTCATCACTGTTTTTGTATTTTGAGATTATTTTATTATTACAAGCTCAGAATTTGGCTTACTTTTTTAACCGACGAAAAACAGGAGGAGGTTCTCAAGTTGACGCGTATATTTTTAATTTAACTTATTGGACATAGATAGGTACAACTTATATTATCTATTGGACAATTGAAAATAACAATTTGAGTTACTTATAAATATGTTTATTTATTGCTAACGTAACAGTTCGGCCAAAATATTAAAAACTTGGTTTGATCCAAGTTTGTGTATCTATTTTTTTATTATATTTCAGCACATAACAGTAACTTAATAATAATTTAATGTTTTGCTGCCGGCGCTAACGATGCTGCTGGTGATGGCTTGTGTTTGTGGCTGCGAGAGTTCTGGATCCCTTGCTGGACTGCACCAACTACTGCTGCCCCTTGAAAGAATGTACCCTGAAAAACAAAATAATTATTAGATAAAAATGTAATACAATTATGATAAACAGGTAGGTATGTACTGATATGAAGCCATGGGCCACCACCCAGTGGTAACGGCCCTAACTTACGAGGCGCATTACTTTTACTTTATAATTTCATCACCACCGCTCTAAAAACAGTGAAGGAAAACATCGCGAGGAAACTGGACAATGTTCAAGGATCAACAATTAGACCACATGTGACGTCATGCATGTGTCTACCAACTTACACTGAGCCCGCGTGGTAGATTATAGCGCACTCCCTCTCGAAAAGAAGAGGCCTGTGTCCCAGCAGTGGGAACATTATAAGCTGATTAAGACGTACTGATTGTCAACATCCTGGTTTAAACGAGGTGTTAATTTGACTGTGACCATATTTATTGAACTGTGTAGGTAAATTAAATCATACAATTTTGCAATTTTATCGAATATGTAATGTGAGTTAGGTATTTGCCTTATTATTGTTTCCTTATAATCAATAGATAACAGGAAACAACGCTATAATGTACCTACAAGCTCAACCATACGATCATGCATAACGTGACTTTATAAGTATAATTGTTGCATGATTATACTGGTATAGAAAAGGATGTAGGAGAGTTATTTGTAAACTAGATAAGACAATTTATGTTGAGATTTCTTTTCCAGACGCTTACTGATCCTTACAAGGTACTTACTATCTTAGTGTTTATCAAAACTCAGACAAGCAGGAATACATAGGACAGGATTTCAATTTAAAAACAAATCATTTTACATACCAGTCCATCTTTGAATTTCTGCGTCCAAGGCTTTTTCGTGGTAGTTGTGACAGTGCCAGCAGTCATTGCGGGCGCCAGTACACCAGTCAGTGCGGGCGCACTGGACGGAGCGCACGTCACCACAGAGACGTGCGAACATAATGCTACTACGAAAACAATTGCCAACGCGATCTTCATCGTGCCGTCGTTCGTCGTGTCTCAACTTCGAATAACTTCGAGCAATTGGAACTAACAGTAAAACTGACTTTGCTTTTATAAAGCACACACAGGAAAAGGTGAAAAAAACTTTGCTACTTGGACAAACATTTTACTTCATTCAGTTTCCAACTTAAGGAAATGTTATATCATTGTGTGTGCATTACTAAATGCGCGTTTAAACCCACACGTGAAATGTGACACATTAGCTTCCTTTGTAATTGTTTCTTTATTAGAATTATATCGACAGTTGGGTTTACCAGGTAATTAGGGAATGGACTAAGCGAATAAATGTTCAATCGATTTATTAAATGATGTCTAGGTTATCACATAATTTAGAATCCATTATATGAATGGCAATAATTATGATATACCTACCTACTGATAAACTCAAGATATCTTGCTATATGAGAAACTATTTTAGGTTCAGGTGTAGCAGGAGTAGGTATCATCTAAGTAGTAATTAATGAAACCAACCTTCGGGACAGACGTGTGGATAAAGCATAATGATGAATGGGCAAGTTTTCGTGTAGACGCAAAATACGGATATGGAATTGAAGTTCATTTTTCATGAGACACTCGTACTCTCCTGTACAGATGCGTAGGTACAATTTTTCACGGAAATGATGGCCAACGGCATTTAATACTTAGCGTATTTTAAGTTAAGTTTACTATAGTATTATTTTAGAATTCCTGTATTGTCTTTTCTACACACTATCTACGTTTCTCATTCAACTCTCCTGTCGCAGGTCTGCTGGAAGAAAGGACAGGACAGCACAAAACATTAACAAAAAATCTTTCGGCCAATTTACCTGATATTTTAGAACATTATATAGCCTGTAACATGATGATTGATAGTCTATATTAGCGTAAAGTTAAACAATGGCCAGTTTTAGAGATACCTCCATGTAAAACAACATGCTGATAGACACGCACGCACATGCCGAAGGATACCTCACTGCGATACATCGCAGGCTGCTAGGGGTTTACCTCGATGCCTGGCATGTGCGTGCATGTCTATTAGCATGCATTTGTTTTACATGGAGGTGAAATCGAGGTAGCGAGCTAAACTGCGATCGAGAGGTATACCAGCGAGGCAGCTTCGGCATATAATTACCCTCACATAAATAAAACATCTTTCTGACCTAAACATAAAAATGGCTATAGTATCTCTAAAACTGGCTATTATTTAACTTTGCGCACTTGTAGACTTCAATAATCATTTTACAGGCTGTATTGTCCCTATATAGTCATAATGGCCGAACGGCTTTTTCCTAACATTTTGTGCGGGGGCCCTTTCTGTTGAAATAAGCAGTCGGTTTTAGATTTATGTACTTTTCTCTATTAAGTGTTTAGTAAATGAATAAATAAATAAAAATAGAAATCATTCACCTTTCCGGGAAGTTTTGCCAATTAATTTGAAACAACAGCCCTGCATAAGGCCATGTGTCATGTAATTAGGTAAATAAACCGCAAATAGTAACCTTTAGAATTATTCTTGCTCCTGTAAAACAAATGCCGTCGGAAAAGCCCCAATGATTCAAGTAGAACGTACAAGTATTTCCCAATTAGGTGTTTTTCTCTATACACCGTTAAATTTTGATCGTTTTAATCCTTAAAAGGGGTCATAGTACTCATCATTATGAACAACTTCTACTACGAGACCAACCCTGAAATCGCGAAACAAAATCAGTTGATCCATACATTATGTCGAGTTATGCGAACATAAATCTATGGATTAACTGATTTTTTTTCACGATGAGTATAATGACCCCTTTTAAGGATTAAAATGATCAAAATTTAACGGTGTATAGAGATGTCTATTTACAACTTTTTTCTATGAATGAAACCAACTTTTGCCCGCGGCTTCGCCCCCGTTGAGGTAGGAAATTATCCCACCGAAACGTATTACCGGGATAAAAAGTATACTACTAATATAGTACCTACCTGTGTGTCATATTTCATCGAAATCCTATTAAAGCATAATACTGAATGATTAAAACACTATCGTGAATTCATGCAAGCCTAGTACTTTTTGTTAGAATACTGCTCAGAAAGTCGGGTCATATTTCAAACATGATTCGAAAGACACGTAGCGCCATCTGGCGTCCTAAAGCAATAAAATTGTGACCGTCGAAAATTTATTGTAGAAGTTGTAGTTTTGGTCAAATAGTTTGACGTTAAAAATATTAAGCAGGTAGATACATCTTATATCTAAAAAAGACAATAGCAAGATAGAGATTTTAGTCTTCTATTCATAGAATACTCTTTATTATGTACCTACCGTACATATACAATATGAATTACAGTTAAATTTTACATAGGCGACACAATGGGCGGTCTTTTCGCTAAAATCGGTCTTTTAAAGATAATATTTGGAAGGAGTTATGTTTCTCTTGAGCGGTGCATTGGCACAAGAAAAGCTCTGATACTTTCCATATAACATAACGTCAACATCGCACCTGCCATCCCCAAAGGGGTTGGGCAGAGGTGTACTTATAGTACAACTACATTTGGCTAGTTATGTTCAAGTCCCATATGATAGGGATCGAACCTATTGCCATCAAACGGGCACAAATCCAGACTTCTGAAATCGAACCCAGGACCTCATGCTCAGCAGTACTTAGCGCTTACCACCACTAGACCAACGAGGCAGATCGAGTAGATGTTGGAGCTAAAGATTAAATTATCATGATGTCGGGGCTCAAAACTCTACTTTGTGTCACTACTAGTTGTAGTTTATAGTTACAAACTGTTCCAATTACAAACACAACAATACAAATAACAACAACACACAATACAACATACAATACAACAACATACAATAACAACAATTACAACATACAATTGTTTGTTTACAAATTGATAGGATCACGTACATATCAATAAGTACCTTTTTTTTGTGTGGGAAATCATTAAATGACCTCTCCCACTCTGGGCTGAGCGGAAGGGCGTGTCAGACTTTTACTGACTAAAACCCACCCGTGTTCCTTCAGTTGCCTATGCCAGGGGCCACGGTATCTCTTTCGAACAACCCGCGGCCCTGGCGGAATAAGTACCTTCAGGGTAGGCCTACATTTTGATTGATGTCTAACCATTCAACTGGCTGACGCACGGATCGGGGTCATTAACTCACTCGGATCTAGTTGTCGTTGCCTTATCTTACGATTGGCACATGCCCAATTGCCCGAAGAAACATCAAAGATTAGTTTGACTAGAAAAAGAAAAGTCATACATAATCATTTTCTACGTCTTCTTAAATACTAGCCTTCTGCCTGCGACTTCGTCCGCGTAAAATTTCTTGTTCCCCTGACCCACCCACCCCGTCGCATCGCATTGCCTGCTCGCGCCGTTAATTCTTTTTCGCTTAGCGTTCTTCCTGACTCTTTTTTTTTTGCTTGGGTCTTAAGGGTTCTGGTGTGATGTTGAATAGCCTAATAGCCTTCCTCGAGAATTGGGCTATCAAATGAAAAATATATTTTAAAAAAAAGAAAAAAAGGCAGAGTTAATTAATAATTATGTCATGTAAAAAAAACTGTGAATAAACACCTTTTTATTTGCTTTTTTTTTCAAATCCGACTGGAGGATTTAGATATTAGCGTGCTCAAAAAAATAAACGAAGTCTTCAGCTTTATTATCATTTATTAAATATAAATGCATTTTAGTTAAACCTTTTTAGTACCTAGCTATGAAAATACTTAATAAAATTAAATCCAATACAGTGATATTTTTTTAAGTATATAAATAAGTAGGTATAAGTTATAGGTATCTTATTAGACATGACATAAAGATTTCCTAGTGACTAATTTAGACTAGACTCCATTACATACATGCACATGGAAACTCTACAGGAAAGGATAACTTTACACGAATAAATTATAAGTTAGTATTTTCTTGATAATAATGAGACTGCCACATCCCTAGTGTCTCTTCTTGTGTTTTGGTTTAAAGAAACTATAGACATCATGCGCTGTACTTGCTATATTGACCGCTCGAAGCCCTTTGCCCTGAAAAGAACAAATTATGTTACAACGTATCTAATATAATATCAGTCAGGCTCAACTTTGACATTTAGATAATATAGTATATATAATTGTATACAGTATATATTAGTGTTAGCTTGTAAAAATAGTAATTTAGATGATACAATTATACACTCGAATACTTGTACAAATCACTTTATTGGTACTCAGCACAGTAAAATAGTAATTGTAGCTCAAGAACACTCGTCGTCTCTAGCTGAGAATGCAAGACCGCTTTTCCTGCCCTTTTTCTAGTATCATCTATGGGTAAGTCGTCTATGGGTTGCCATAACTCAAAAGCATAAAATGTTTAAAAATTACAATGTTGCCACCCACAAATAATATTAGTTACTAGTCGATCATTATGTATGCTGACGTAGGAGGATAGTAACAAGTAGGTAAATAGGAAATTCACTTTATTGTACAAACACTACTTGCTCATCTGAACTGTCTTTCAAATGATTTGGTAAATCATCTTATCGATAATATGATTTGGGGTCGGCGCAACATGTATTTTTCTTCCATACTTCTCTATTACTCGTCATCTTGGTAGTCACCCCCATTCTAGCCATATCATCTTTCACACAGTTCATCCACCGTTTCTTTGGTCTTCCCCTACTCGTATAGCCACCCACATTCATACTCAAAACTTTCCTGACGACATTTTCCTCATTCTTTCGCATCACATGCCCACACCATAACAACCACCACACTTTAGTCTTAGTCTTTTCTTTGGTAAATATTCTTTTAAATCACACGACTTAAAGAAAACAATCACATATTTGTACAAAAAAAAAAAAAACAAAGAATGCTTTTATGGTCTAACTCCTTTGTCGTAGCGAGCACATTGTGGCCTCTCATAATATGAGCTCATTTTTGGTAAGTGATATGGGTACCTACTGCTAATCTTTTGTCACTTTGTTAAGTGACGTCAATTACATCAATGACCGTGTCTATTAGGTCGTTGATTTTAGTTACAAACAAAGGAAGGAATTTCAGAAATTGGCAGTGAGCGTCTAAGGCCGTGTTCAGACGACACGCGCCGACCACGCACACGCGTTGTGCCGGCCTTACAACCGCGCTCGGCACGCGCAAAATCTGTCCCTCGGTGAGCGCGGGGTTGGCATGAGGCGAGTGCGAGGCGGGCGCGTGGCGTTTACGGTTGGACTTCGATAAATGCTATTTGAGATCTATTAATGTGTCTTTATACTCAAATTATATACAAAAAATTTCAAAGCGAGTTATTCTTGGGTGCAGACGCGCGTGGCGTGCGCTTAGCGAGCGCGTGTCGTCTGAACGCAGCCTTACTGGGAGTAGTTCCGTACTATAGGCATTATGTAGTTTAGGTAAGTTGAAGTTTTCGGTTAAATATTGAACAATTAAAATATTGTTGAGTGTTTTAAGTTACTTACAATTGCTCTTCCCGTTTTTTTTATTGCTCCGACTGGTATTTTTCCCGGAGCTGCCTCAGAAGGCACTAGAAGCGCTATCACGACGATTAAAATTACAAAAATCTTAGTAAACTTCATGGTTACAATTTATTTCAACACACAAGGCACGTTATTCGTATCACGGAGTAGATATACTCTAAAGTAATCGGTAATGACTTATGAAGAATGAGAGATGACCCATGTTTTTATACACAGAGATAATAAGAAACGGGACTTTACCATTCCCTAAACGGCGCATGTCGAAATCGTGACGAATAACTTAAATATGGGTACTGTTCTGTTTGAGTAAACTCGTACTAATTCTATGAATTGTGAGCATCTGAGTGATTGCGTCATTTAATATTCTTAGTATAGGTAACTAATATAAACAATCCGATAAGCCAAACTCATTATTGGTAAATAAGATAAACATTTACGAAAGGAAATGATACAAGACCTATTATTAATATTAATAATATTTCCCTACTGACTATTGGAAATTGCCACCTTACATTAACTTCATGGTGAATGACAGCTCTTAAAAATGAATTTGTAATTTCGATTTTTTCCATGAAATCTAAATTTCATCTGCGAAATCATGAAATCTATTGTTATTGCCATCTGCGTTTAGTGTACAAGTATGTACAATATGCTGGCCCATTGTGTCTAGATTTGGCAAATTTTCAATACGTATTGACATCAGTACGCTCTCATGTGCCCCTTGTTAACTAACAACGCATTGTGTAGAGTATTACGTGTCGTGAATGGACAGCAAATAAATAAGTTGTGAAAATAGCCTGATTGCTATTTTGGGTCTTTGACCTATAAAAAGTCAACTGCTTAGCAATAAAGGTATAATTATCTATTGATTTTTCATAAAGTTGTAAAGTTTAGGTAGACTTGAACGAATGTAGGTCTGACCTGAAGGCCAATTCTCGTAATCAAAAGCGTTAAAAATCTAGTCGCACTCTCATCTCAGCGACAATCAACGTCAAAAATGTAGGGACATTTTTCACAAGTAAATAAATTACAGGTTTTTCTGAAAAGTCAGTTGTCCCATGGGACTAGTGGGACATGATTTTAAAAATATGTTAGTATCAGTTGTCCCATGGGACTAGTGGGACATATAATCCCACTTGTCCCACCATGGGACTGGGTCAATGGGACTAGTGGGACAGACTCAAATAAATAACAGGTATTTTTAACAAGTAAATAAATTACAGGTATTTTTGACAAGTAAATAAATTACAGGTATTTTTGACAGATTGAGACTGAGATCAGACTGTGAACGTTCTTAAAATAACGGGAATTGCCCCTTAGAAGTTGCATCTAGTAACTTAATTCATACCTTATAATAATATAAAGAAATCGTACAATAAGCATGTTTTGTTTTCGTGTGATTATAAAAAGGCAATTTGTTTCCGCTGAAAATATAAAATTGGCAAGATTGATGGATTTTGTTTAAATATTGACTCCTGAAACACAAGCCAATGTGGACACTTTTTGACGTAGGTACATTGATCAATTGTGTACCTATAATAAAGGCTTGGAATTAAAAAATATATATATATTATTTTTACCCTAACCCTTACAAGTTTAGTATGGGTAAGGGTAAAAATATTATTTTATTCCTTTCGGGCTTTGCCGCATTCGGGTAGAAACATCCTACTAATATTATAAACGCAAAAGTTTGTGAGGATGGATGGATGGACGGACATATGGATGTTTGTTACACTTTCACGCAAAAACTACTTAACAGATTTGGATGAAATTTGGTACACAGATAGTTTATACCCTGGATACTTTAGATAGGGAACTTACTTTACTTAGGATAGGATATTTTTTATCCCGGCAGTATGTTCCCGTAGGATAATTTTCGACCTCCACGCGGGCGAAGCCGCTGGCAAAAGCTAGTATTTGAATAAATTTATTCTTAGTCAATTTGCAACATTTCATGCGTGTAACCGACACGAGTATAAGTATGGCAGAAATAGTAAATTACGACACGTGTGACTTAAATAGTCCATCATTGCACGGCACGTATCGTATATTATTTTAAAGCTCGTGTGAGCTAAACTCGCACTTAAGTCACAGTGCAAAAGCGTGACTTAAGTGCGGGTTTAGGTCACATAAAATGTATAAACAGACACGAATATTTATAAAGAGCACCAAATAATTTTCTTTAGTTGTTCATGAAAATGCCAGATAGTATCAATTCTTATAATTTTTGGGTGGCTGTCAATCAAGCGACCCATCTGATAGTAACTGCACCCTAATTTCGAAATACACTGTCAATCTCAATCTAAATCATTTTGAAGGATATTGCTAATCCATTGCTTCATATGTTCGAAAAATGTGTCTGCTCAACAACGTAAATAACGCAATGAATGTGGCTGAACTGTCAAAATGAAACCCATTGTACTGATAGTGATATACGCAATTAACCCTTTTGTTACCGTCGCTCATAGACAACTGCAATACCAGTCAGATACATTGAAGGAACGCGACGCAACCAACCCACATGTAGCTCTCCAATCATGCGTCAACAAACCTCCAAGCTTGCCGCCAGAAATAGGTATAGATAGTAATAGGTACTTCCCCGGTCGAGTGACGTCACAGAGAGCTCTACTGCAATGTGTAGGTACTATCTGCAAAAAAATGTGAGAGCCGACTATGTCCAACAGTGAAGTTCTTTCTGGTGAAAAGATGATGATGATGATCTACTAAAATTGTGATCAAATTTGGCAGATGTCAATACATCTGCCAATTTTGATCACAATTTTAGTACCTATAATAAAGGCTTGGAATTAAAAAAAATATATATATTATTTTTACCCTAACCCTTACAAGTTTAGTATGGGTAAGTGTAAAAATATTATTTTATTCCTTTCGGGCTTTGCCGCATTCGGGTAGAAACATCCTACTAATATTATAAACGCAAAAGTTTGTGAGGATGGATGGATGGACGGATATATGGATGTTTGTTACACTTTCACGCAAAAACTACTAAACAGATTTGGATGAAATTTGGTACACAGATAGTTTATACCCTGGATACTTTAGATAGGGAAAAATACTGAAAGCCTAAAGTCATCAAATCACCATTGGGTGATTTGATGACTTTTCTTTTATTTATATTTCCTTTATATAAGTACTGAAATGTAGGTTGTGCCTACAGACTGGTTGAAATATTCTCTCATAAAAATATGAGCTAAGAAACAGTCACTGATGTTTGTACTCGGCTTAAAATTCGTTTGCACGTCATAAAACAACAAAGACATGTTTATCATGCGTTCCTCGTTTTTCATAAATTATCTCAAAACTGATACAACAATAATAAACAATGTGAACATATTACTTTTAATGAACTTAATTAAATTATTAATTACATTACCCAAAACATAAGTAAGTAATAATATTAATTAACTGAGACAGCGATGTACTATCAATACTTCTCAGTTCTACAATCGAGTCAGTCTTAGGGCTGATTTTTCAATAGTTAGATAACTGTAATCAGAGGAATAAATATTGTGGTTTGACATTTTTGTAAAACAATATCACCAACTGTCATACTCACTCTTCAGATAAAAATTATCTGACCATTGAATAATCAGCCAATAAATAAGTTAAGTTATCCTTTATTTCCCTTGACTTGTTTGTATATTTCGTGAGCTGTAGCTGCAGCACTTGCAGCACTTACGGGTTTTTTCTGGAAAAAAATATAACAGCATTCAATACCTTCTTCTGTAACTACGTCAACTTCTGTGTGCTGATTCTTAACTACAGAATTATCAAATTAGAATTTCGGAAATTGCTCCTTTAGCAGTAAATTACCATTTTCCGAAATTTTATTTTCCTTTCACACGACTGTTTGTCAAATTGGAAAATGCTTCAATTACTTGCAAGTTTTGAGCTAGAAATGCCAAGAGAAAGGAAATTATGTTTAAACATTTCAAAAGGATTTACAGTTTAAGAGACTTCGTAATAAACGTAATTGTATGTGATAAACAAATACCTACTGTTCATCGTAAGCTATGACGCTTTATAGATATATAGGTACCTATGCGCCGAAGAGAGCCGACATTAAAATCAATTTAATCTATGATCTAAACTCAAACATTTCATTTACTGGGACTTTTGAATTGTCAAAGGGTCGGTCAGTTAGTCAGTAAGTTGAAAGATTGTAGCTAAACTTGCCACTGCTTTTCCAGTTTTCCTAAGTGCGTTCAGTCGGTAGGTTGTGGCACGGCGTCACCAGCGCCAGCAAACAGAGCGAGTGCTGTCATCAGCATCACAAACAGCACCGTCAGATTCATTGTCTCTTCTAGTTATTACTGCTCCACACAAACTACGAGGAACTCAGCTTCGAGTTGAGGTTGACTGTGACAACATATCACCGACCACGATTTATATATCTACTTACAAGACACTATTTACAATTGAACCTATTTTAATTGCCATGGGTCTGAATTAACATATAATAATCCTTAAAGATAATTGTAAAGCACGCTGTCTGGTGGTCAATCATTTAGCTCCG
Organism: Apamea anceps; assembly: GCA_951799955.1. Classification (NCBI taxonomy): domain Eukaryota; kingdom Metazoa; phylum Arthropoda; class Insecta; order Lepidoptera; family Noctuidae; genus Apamea; species Apamea anceps. The sequence continues at coordinate 11,359,848 of OX637510.1, read as the reverse complement.
CCTAAGGCAGGAACTGGTATGTTCTTCTTCCCAACGATAGCACTAGGAAGTGGTGAAGGGCGGGCGTTTTTGAGGGACTGTCTTTTGTAATTTTGACGTTCGAAAACTGCTGATTCTCAGCCTAATTTGAATAAATGACTTTTGATTTGATTTGAAACAACTTGATTTAAATATAACAAACTATTTATTTACCAATAATATAACAAAAATAAATATCATAATGCCCTAGTTATTCCTAAGTTTAATGACTCTAGGACAGATATTTAATCTATCCTTGTTGTTTGCTCTCCTTGTATGAGGTATACAACCCGTGGGCAGTAGCTGCTGCGCTCGCCGCTCCGAAGACTTTTTTCTGTAAAAAAAGAAAAAAAAATTGGTAAATCCAACAGTTACAATAACTCGATATTATTCGCGTTGTTTTGCCGCCAAGCAGCGTTGCTGTGTTTCAGTTTGGAGGGTATGGGGCCGCTGTACTGGCACAAGAGACATTTTAGCTCTGGGAGGGCAACGCACTGTAATGCCTTTGGCATTGCAGATGCCCCCTATGGGCATCTGCAATGCTGTGATCACTTCCCACCAGGATGAAGGTATACCTAAGAAAACTACAGTCTAACCGACGAAGCGAGCTATAAACGCAATAGATATTGGAAGTAGGTAAGTACTTACAAATACTTTCCCAGCACCCTTCAGTGCTTTACCAGCACTCTTCACTGATTTCAAGTTGAACTTAGCGGGTTGCGGTGCGGCGTCACTAGCGCCAGCGAACAGCGCGAGCGCCGCCATCAGCATCACAAACAGCATCGTCAGCTTCATTGTCTCTTGTAGTTATTACTGCTTCACACAAACTACGAGGAACTCTGCTTGGAGTTGAAGTTGACTGTGACAATATATCACAGACAGTAGCTTATAAATACAAGACACAAAACTAAATTTTACCTGTTTCTGACGCAACGGGATTTAGAGATTGATATGTGCGCACAATTACCTTTATAATTATTAGGAATGCAGGAAACTATGACGTACGTGTTATACTTATGACGTTTCTATTTTCCCTAACTTTTGTTTCCTTTAATATACAGACTAGGGTGATCAAAAACCCAATCATTAATTACAACAGAGAGAGACAGAGAGAGAGAAAGATTAGATTATTCTATTATATTCAATTCTACAACGACACCTGGAATGTTTATTTGATATTGCACCAAACTTAATATACTACCATGAAGCATAGGAAATGTATTTGAAGTATGCGGCCTCAAATAAAATAAAGCTCGCGGCAGAGTAGATGTTGCGTTAAATTGATAGTGCTTGTCACCGTTATCGGCACCTTAATATGCATTACACACTATCAATCACAATCTGCATCATTTTGAAGGATACTGCGCATCCATTGCTTCGTTAAGCTTCAAAAGCTGATTCATTATAAAACATTTTGAAAGTATTAAAGCGATAGGTACAGCTGTAGCGAAAAAAACAAAAAGAATACGTATAGTTTCCTTAAGTATAACAAAACCATAAAAATACAAAATACCCACACACTCACAATAAAACACGACGGGTAGTTTTAACCGACTAAAAATAGGAGGGGTTTCTCAATTTGGATATATATATTCTTTTTTATGTATGTTCCTATAACTATATATAACTCCCTCATATATGAACGGATTTGCAAAATTCTTTTTTTGTTCGGAAGAAGTTTATTCCGAAATTTCGTAAAGATCTGATGATGAATTTCGGAGACAGACACCGAAACTCTTTAATAAATGCCAGGAAATCAACTGCAATTGTTGCTATCGCATACATGTGTATGCATTGTTTACGCAATCACACAACATAACATCACGCCTGTACCCTCTAAAGGGGTACGCAGATGTGTTCAGTATACCACGGTACACCTTTTTTTTTTTTGGGTGGGAAATTTTCAAATGACCTCTTCGCAGAAGGCGGTGACGGCCTGCCATGCACTCTCCCTCCGTACCATGGCCTGGACCGGGGCCGGACGCGAGAGATCGCCGCCGCCGATCGCCGCCACAAGGACACGGTGGTGCTCCGCCCAAACCGGGCAGAACTCCACCGTATGCTCCACTGTGTCCTCCGGGCGATCCACACAGTGGTGACACCCTGGCTTTTCCTCCCGCTTTATCCTGAACAGGAACCTCCCGAAACAACCGTGTCCGGTGAGGACCTGCGTCAGGCGGAAGGTAAGGGTGCCGTGGCGCCTCTCTAGCCACTCCTCAAAGAGGGAACTTATCGCCACAATTGTGGCGTGCTCAGCACTGGGTTGCGACAATCGCACTCTCCAATCCGCTATGAGATCCCGCCGGAGCTCTGTCCGCTGTACCGTGATTTCTCGCGGCAGCGGAGTTACGCCCCGGCGTTTTGCCTTCTCTCGCCACTCCCATATGTGGGCGAGGGCTTTGGCCTCCAGATCCCATGGCGGCAATCCGAAAAGGAGGCTCGCCGCCTCAGCGGAGACCGTGCGGTATCCTCGGATCAGCCGGACAGCCGGAGCAGCGGGCTGGTCGCCGCCTCAGGGACCACGGTACACCCTCATTTCTGTCAAAGTAGTTATCGGGGTACCTCTTATCTTGCAAGTATAAATGAATTTGTGTGGGGTACAACTAAAAAGACAAAAATAAAAACAACCGACTTCCATAAACAATACTACAAACTGAAAAATAACTTTAATTTCGGAAGTCGGTGTCAAAAAAAGAAAATACGGTACCAACGACACCGACTTCCGAAATTAAAGTTATTTTTACAACAAACGACATAAATAATAGGCAACATTGGGTGCAGTGTAGAACTCTCGGTTTTTCCACAAGCAATTTTTTGTATTGTAAGGTTTCACATTTCCGTTTAGGCCTTTGCGACAAGCGAGGAAACTATTCTAAGTATTTGTAATTAATAACATTTTTCATAGTGATAATTCCATTACGTGAAGTTCAACAAAGTAATATCAATCAACAGGTAATAGAGCGATTTTGTTCTTGTATATAAGCAACCGTCTGTGGTATATTGTCACAGTCAACTTCAACTCAAAGCTGAGTTCCTCGTAGTTTGTGTGGAGCAGTAATAAATAGAAGAAACAATGAAGCTGATGGCACTATTTGTGATGCTGATAGTGGCGCTCGGGCTGTTCGTCGGCGCTAGTGACGCCGCGGAACCCACTAAGGTTGTTTGGCAAGCTAAAAATAATACTGGGAAAAACATTGTAAGTACTTACCTACTTTCAGTAATCTATCGCGTTTATAGCTCACTTTTTTCGGTTAGGCAGAGGTGTTTTAACGTATACCTTCCGACCCAGTGGTCGGAAGGTATTCCTTAAATCAGTGAACACAGGAAAAAGTGCATCTTCACTTAACGGCCAATACTTAGATGAATTAAATTGTATATATCTACACATAACACACAGGTACATAATCAGCCTATAACGTTTCCAGTGCTGGGACACTGGCCTCCTCTCTTCGAGAGGGAGTGGGCTATAATCTACCACGTGGGCCCAGTGCTAGTTGGTAGAGGTCACATGTCTTCGAATATTTGATTCTAGGACATGCCGGTTTCCTCACGATGTTTTCCTTCACTGTTTTGAGAGCAGTGATGATAAAATTATTTTCACAAAGTAAAGCGCCTGCCTGGGTTCGAATCCACGATCTGCAACTCGTAAGTCGCGACCGATACCACTGGACCACCACTGCTCTTTAAATACAATATAATGCTTTTTAATATATGTATATCTATCAATATGAAAAGATCATTCACATTAATGAAGAACAAACAACGTCACCAAGTGACCTTTCTAAAAATGCGGAAGGGCGATTTTATTACAGCAACTACGCCAAACGCAAAACATAAATGGGAGTAGGAATTACAATGATTAATGATACCTACCTTCATCGACACGAAGCAGAGGACTGACGCATGATGTTTTTGAACAAGCAAATTACTTTCACCGATAAAGTTAATTAAGATATTAACGACAATCTTCCGTTCAATTCTAAAACTGATAACACACGCCGAAAAATTAAAAAGAAACTTGCAGAACTTACTTAGCTAAATTAGCAGATTCGGTCCAAATCCCAAATTCGGCAATTTATTGAAAATTTGGCGTTTCATCGAAGGCCGAAACTATGTATGTAGAGAAAGTTTGTTTCACTAGGAGACTGTCCTGATACGTGACTGTGGTTTGGCAGTAAGTATATCGTCGAGCATTTTGGATTGCTACCGCGCTAGCGTCGCATAGTTTGTCAAACCGCTATCGCTAGCGATATTCAGCAGTGAATTTACTTACTAACATAACTTATCGCCGCAATTGTGGCGTGCCCAGCACTGGATTGCGACAATCGCACTCTCCAATCCGCTATGAGATCCCGCCGGAGCTCTGTCCGCTGTACCGTGATTTCTCGCGGCAGCGGAGTTACGCCCCGGCGTTTTGCCTTCTCTCGCCACTCCCATATGTGGGCGAGGGCTTTGGCCTCCAGATCCCATAGTGGCAATCCGAAAAGGAGGCTCGCCGCCTCAGCGGAGACCGTGCGGTATCCTCGGATCAGCCGGACAGCCGGAGCAGCGGGCTGGTCGCCGCCTCAGGGACCACGGTACACCCTCATTTCTGTCAAAGTAGTTATCGGGGTACTTCTTATCTTGCAAGTATAAATGAATTTGTGTGGGTTACAACTAAAAAGACAAAAATAAAAACAACCGACTTCCATAAACAATACTACAAACTGAAAAATAACTTTAATTTCGGAAGTCGGTGTCAAAAAATGAAAATGCGGTACCGACGACACCGACTTCCGAAATTAAAGTTATTTTTACAACAAACGACATAAATAATAGGCAACATTGGGTGCAGTGTAGAACTCTCGGTTTTTCCACAAGCAATTTTTTGTATTGTAAGGTTTCACATTTCCGTTTAGGCCTTTGCGACAAGCGAGGAGCGAGTTTCCAGTGCTGGGACACTGGCCTCCTCTCTTCGAGAGGGAGTGGGCTATAATCTACCACGTGGGCCCAGTGCTAGTTGGTAGAGGTCACATGTCTTCGAATATTTGATTCTAGGACATGCCGGTTTCCTCACGATGTTTTCCTTCACTGTTTTGAGAGCAGTGGTGATAAAATTATTTTCACAAACTAAAGCGCCTGCCTGGGTTCGAATCCACGACCTGCAACTCGTAAGTCGCGACCGATACCACTGGGCCACCACTGCCCTTTAAATACAATATAATGCTTTTTAATATATATCTATCAATATGTAAAGATCATTCACATTAATGAAGAACAATCAACGTCACCAATTGACCTTTCTAAAAATGCGGAAGGGCGATTTTATTACAGCAACTACGCCAAACGCAAAACATCAATGGGAGTAGGAATTACAATGATTAATGATACCTACCTTCATCGACACGAAGCAGAGGACTGACACGTGATGTTTTTGAACAAGCTAATTACTTTCACCGATAAAGTTAATTAAGATATTAACGACAATCTTCCGTTCGATTCTAAAACTGATAACACACGCTGAAAAATTAAAAAGAAACTTGGAGAACTTACTTAGCTAAATTAGCAGATTCGGTCCAAATCCAAAATTCGGCAATTTATTGAGAATTTGGCGTTTCATCGAAGGCCGAAACTATGTAGAGAAAGTTTGTTTCACTAGGAGACTGTCATGACACGTGACTGTGGTTTGGCAGTAAGTATATCGTCGAGCATTTTGGATTGCTACCGCGCTAGCGTCGCATAGTTTGTCAAACCGCTATCGCTAGCGATATTCGGTGTCTTAAAGCAGTGAATTTACTTACTAACTCCAGTCTATGGTAACGAGCGATCCGTCTAACTACTTACAATTATTACTTTCGTTTTTGTAATATCTCCCTTCGTGCAGAGGATCACGACCCATCTAGTATTTTTTTCAACGTTTAGGTCCTAGGCCATTCTTTTGGCTTTCGAAAATGTATAAGAGATTATAGATAAAGTTTAATTTTGCAACAAATATTTTCCTTTTTTTTGGAATGCCATCTCTCTGGTCAACCTAAGCGGTTGTCGGCTGCTTAACCGGACTTTCCGATGAATGCCCAGAAAAACTTACACGTCGGAAACCTACGCTTTGGGAAGGTGGACGTATGCCTCGATCGTTGAATCTTACTGATGCGGGAGGGAATGTATAGCGGCCGCCGCAATCAGGGCCGCCATTGGTCCCCACTAATCGAAAACCTACTTACCTTTTCCTATTTATTTTTTTCATTTATTTTTGTTACACACTCTTTGAGCTTTCTAGCAACGTCAGCGACTATGATTTGAATATTAATGTAATTTAATAACACTCACTTACAGAATTTATTGCGACGAAAATTATTTCTGAAATAAAAGAAACATGATCATATATTGCCTTTTTATACATCGCACCATGAGTTATATTGTTATCGATATCTCACATGATGGCCGCGAATTTCCTCATACTGCATTAACTTCAATTCCTATAATTTTCTATCACCAATTATTACACAAGATAAGTAGAAAAATAATCTTAACAAAATATCTACTTAAGGAAAATCCCGACTATGATAGAGTCAGATTTGCGTGAAAAGGGTTCCGCTTATCACAACGGACCTAATTCTGATGATAACTGCAAAACCTATAAGCCCAGGTCGGCACGAGCGTGTTTTTCCTCTGAATCAACTGCATTTAAGTAAATTTTACAATGACGAATAATGGACAGCTGCAAGGTACAGCGCGCTGCCCGCGACCTGTCATACGTCGCGCCGTCCACGCGCTTTCTAAACTCATACTCAAAACCACAGACTCTCAAAACATTTATTTCAATTAAACCATTACAGGCACTTTTGAATTTTCAAAATTAAATAGTTGGTCAGTTAGTCAGAAAGTTGAAGCTAGTTGACCATTCCAAAACGTAGATCTCTATGGAGAAGAACAGGCAAGAAACTCCAAGGACACTCTTTTAAATCAAGATATTAAAAAATCCTGGGTACATTATTCTTGTTACTTCTATATGTGAGAACAATGTAAAAAAAAAAACAAATGAAACAATTTAAAATATAATATTAAAAACAAGACAGTTAGAAGGAGAAGTTAGATATCAGTTAAGAGATGACCAGTCTCAACCGACGGCGCCCGTTCACGCACATGGCGCGTGGATCAGCACCATCAAGCACAACCATTTTGTAGGGAACCGAATAATTCAACATGCGCGCCACCATCAGTGTCGCGAGCAGCCCGCTCCGAAGGCGAAGAAACACCTGCAAGCGGGATGCCGTACCGGCGCCGGCGCCTCGCCGCCCGCGCGCATTCTTCGCGCCACTCGCACGGCTGTCTCCCCGTCACCCTCATTACTCACAGTCACACTGTTTGCAAACCGGTTTGTAGGCTGAAAACTAGCCGTTGGCGCGTGGAGGGTAAGCTACTAACTAGTAAGCGGCACGTGAACAACAAGCTGTCAGTGTCTGTCACCGGTGGCGTGCCAGCAGCGAGCGGTCGTCTTGCTGACAGTGCGTTGGCGGCAAGCAGGTGAAATTTTTCACGGATATCTATGGAATTTTTCGATGCGGTAACGGGCGGTTACTGCGGTGGATCGGTACGGTTATAATTAGTGTTGACCTAAACCCGTGACTCATCACCACCACCATCCACCACCACCTTATTTAACATCATCCACCTTATTTGAATTATTTTGGCGGTGGCAGGACATTAACAATATCTACTGCATAAAAATTGAAGGCAAACTGAAGCGGAATAAATGCAACAGCTGGGTGGCTAAAATTAAGATATTATTTGAATAAAATATATTAAATTTTTATCCCGCAGACACGAGAATCTGGAACATCAGACGACGAACGTAGCTGGCTATGCAAAAAGATTAAAAAAACCTTTGTACAATAGTTTTAGTAATTCCGTGATTTTTGTGTGTTTATTAAAAATATTTTTTTTTTATATATACAAAATGGAAAATACGACCCCTTAACATTTAAAATCTAGCTGATTAAGTAGTCTTATTACAAAACTTTTATATGCAAAAACAACAGTATATTGAAATGTTGGTAACTAAAAACTCAAACTTTAAGTGCGGGACCTAGAAAGCAGTAGGTAATATAAATCGGCGGGATTCTCCTTGCGCAGAAATCAAGGTGTTCCGATTTATTTTAATTGTGTACGTGACCTGCCAGACATTTTCCTTAGATACAATACCCACAAACTCACTATGAACTGAAACAGTGCGGATTTTTCATTACGTCATTAGCTCATAATTTGCACTTAATATTAAATAAATAGATGAGCATCTAATGAAAAATATCACTTGTGCATCTTCCTCGAGCACTCCAAGTTATCTGTATCAAAGTTGTGAAGTAAAAAAATCTGTCAATATGAAATTCATGGCTTTCTTCATGGTGATTCTGGCGGTGTTGGTGATGCTGACCAGCACAGCTGAAGCTAACCCTAAAGTGAAGGCCGGGGCGGTTGCTGTAAGTATTTTTTGTGAGCCTTTTCTATCATTGCCTGGCTTGGTCCTATCAAGGAATTAAGTGATGTAGAACCTCGAGAGTCTGGCAGCAACAGATAATCAGTCTTATTAGTCGATGCTTGAGTCGCCATAGTATGTTCTCAATTCCAAGCAATATCTTCCCAAAGGTTTTTTTTTTTGGGTTCTTTATTGATGTAGGTATTTTTTGTACTCAGGGTGAAATTAAATCAGCTAGCGAATCTCTGTTGTTACTTGAAGTATGAATTGAGATTTTTAAACTTATGTTTCAAGTGACTACACAAACTGTGGTCGATTTCCCCACAAAAAAGTCATCCATTTTTTTTTCTTTTTAGGTTTAGACCCATCTCGTATGCGGAGTTTCGCTAGCTAATTTAATTTGACCCTATACACCATAAAATTTTGATTGTTTTAATCCTTAAAAGGGGTCATTATACTCATCATTATGAACAACTTTTACTGCGGGACCAACCCTGAAATCGTGAAAAAAAAATCAGTTGATCCATACATTATGTCGAGTTATGCGAGCATAAATCTATGAATCAACTGATTTTTCCAACGCCAGATAACTTTATCGGAGGAATAATTTTGAATTGTTGACAGTTCTTCCTTAAAAAAACTGTCGGACGACAACTTTATTCCACGAATAAAAATTATTGGTCGTTTGAAAACTCAGCAATAAGAATGATAAAAATATAAAACAATAAATATGTTTCCTTTTTTGTTTGGCTTTTCTTTATGTCCATGCCTGTTAAAACAACTGAATAGCATGCAGACACCCCGCCCAAGCTAATAGAAAGTGAAAGCTGCGCTATCCTTATTTCGAGTTCTGATTTACTTAGTAACATTATGTTCCAGGCTGTTCCAGACAGTTCCAGACTATACGACGGACAAACTGTAGCAAAATTGTTATAAATTAAATTTTAATTCTGACCCTGGTTTTAAAACATATTTTATAAATATTTATAATTAGTATACATAGGTATACGTATATACCTACTCCGCTTATGGTAAAATTTTATTTAACAAAACGGGTGACTCCCGCTCCGGCTCGTTCTTAGTCATTGCCATCTAACGTGGCAATGCAGCAAGCGTTTTGGGCACCTTTGCGCCGGGAACAGTTAGGGGCGGGTTATTTGACTAGGCTGACGTGTTGTTCTTGTCTTTATATTATATATTATTTTATCTTGTATTCTGTTATTTGGTTATTAAGTAGATTGATATACGAGTAGGTATATGAAAATGAAGTTATTTGGTCCTTTTATAACGGAATATTATAACGCTACTTTAGACAGGTATAGTTTGTATGGAAAACCATTCTGTTACCATAAATGACCACAACACTACTTTAAAAAAAAAATGAAAAAAAATCAAAACCATTATTTTATTGATGGATATTTACTAAAACAATGTATTTTTTATTGAATGTCAAATTTATTTGAGGTTGTGACATTATTCATAATAAAAACAATTAAAGTGTACTAAGTGTGTGTGTGTGTGTTTAAGATATACTAATTACTAATAATAAAACTGAAGAGTTTGTTTCTATAATTAAACTCTGGAATTACAAGTCGGATTTGAAAAATCTTTTCGCATTTGATAGCCCAATTCTTGAGGAAGGATAGGATCCAATATTCTATCTAACATCTCGGTCAGGCCCTAACATAAAGAAAAAAAAGTCAGAAATAACGCTAAGCGTAAACGAAGTAATCGTGCGGGCTGGCGATGCGATACGATGGGGTGGGTCGAGGGACAAGAAATTTTACGCGGACGAAGTCTCGGCAGAAACTAGTTTATTATATAGCACCTGATGATACCTTTTCCTTTTACAGAGGACTGGTCTTAGCGCAGTGAATGCAGCAGGCACCGCCCACGACGCTTATAATGCAGTCAAGGACAAGAAGAAGCAAGGCTAGCCCATGTGTTCACCATCCTGACTGCTTATCCACTTCAAGCTCGTTCTACTAATACTGTTCCTTATCGTTGTTACTATAATAAAATTATGTATGTACCTATATTATGCTGAAATATAATTGATCAATTGAACTAGATGTACTTTTATCATTGAAGTGCCAAAATTGTTCCCATTTTTTTACGCATTAATAAAGCGTATTGGGCAAATGGGTAGAACCTGGATGGGACTGGTACAGTAATGTAGTGATTGACACAAGAAAAGAAAGGTATGCTTAGTAGTTGGTGAAGTTGCGCTGTGGATGCTGATGATGATGATGAATGGGCAGATCTCCAACTGTTCCACAATTATTTAATTAATGCTTTATTGGTGAATTAATTAACACAAAAAAGGCCGTTTCAATGAAATGCACAGCAAGAGTAGGAACTGTGTGAGACTTGAGGGATCTTCCGAGATTGTGTTGCATGGTGTACGGTTACATTTTGCACTTAGATCCCTACCTATGCTTTGTCATCATTATCTTTATCAGTATACAAAGCGCTGTTCGACACCAAATACATCAAAGCGGACTAATAAGTACCTATACACCTACTGAAGTTACCGCCAAACCAAACCAACCAGTCTAACCAAGGGGTATTACCCATTAACTGGTTTGTGAAGGTCAGATAGGCAGTCGCTTCATGTAAAATACTGGTATTCAGCTGCATCCCGTTACAGTGGAAGCCGACCCCAACACAGAAAGGGTTGGCGGATGATGATAGCTACTGAAATTATCCATAATCGATAATATTATCCTCATCGTATGACATTAGTAAGTTAATTAGAATCTTAATAGTATTTTAATGGTTTGAAGGTCAACATAGGGGTTTTCTTAATTTAGCACGATCAAATAAAAGATTGGACAAGCACCAATAAGGCACAATTCGTGTGTCGCAACCGGAAGTTAAAGCAAAACTAAAAGTTAATGTAAGTAGTAAACGAAGAAAAACAGTTTGCATTCTCTCAGACTGTTTTTCTTCGTTTTCGTGGCTCTGGCTATGATGTTCAGTGTGGAAGCTAAACCTAGGTCAACACTCGGGACTGTGGGTATGTACTAACTATAAACTGTGTTCTCACGATATCAAATTCTTTAAACTGCCATCAAAAACGCTAAAGTGATAAGAACCCAACATGAAACTTCACGCATCATAAGGCATATTAGATAAGAGATTCTTTTCTTCTCTTCTAGAGACAGGATAGGTAGATCAGTATCACGCTTTATATGTCGTAAAATGCGAGTCTTTATAGCTTTGTCTATTTGCGATATTATATTACCGTAGAAAGGTTTACAAATAAAGATTGTCAGTCATCTAGTCTATTTTTTAAACTAGACCCGCAATCACAACACTAGTCCTCCAGCCTGGTTACAAAACTAATAAACTATATTAGTTTTGTAACCTGGCTGGAGGACTTCATTTATTATTGCATCCACAGGGCCCGGTTAACTAGCTGACAATAAGAAATATAATAAATTAAACATTTATGTTTATTCTACGCCACGCTTTTAAAGCAGTAGGTAGACCTGTGAGATGCCAAACCCAAAAAAAAAACACTCACTACACATGTTCAACTTTGCCTTCATTTTCACCGTGCTTTCATCATATACTTGTTTGAATCATGTGTCTTTTTAATAAGGTTAAAAAAAATCTATAATACAATTAAACAAATCAATTAATTAATTTATTTATTTTATTACAGTACAATTTCACCAAAGTTTTCACAGTGTTTTACAGAATCGCACTGAACTAACGAAATCACATTTTTATTCTGTTACAGAAGACAGGATTAGGTGTTCTTGGAGCGATTGGTACAGTACATGATTTGTGGGTGGACATCAAAAACCACCACTAATAGAACTCAACGATAACACATACAGGATGGCTGGGAAATCGACGCGCAATCTGTTACCATACATTAAGTACTTACATGATCCTGACCGCGCGTTGAAACATTTTGTCGGTTATTAAAAAACAAAATTGCTGTTCCACATATTTCTACCGCGTAGGTGTTGCATTTTTTTATGGACGAAAAATTTTAAGGGGTTCTAGAATCATGTGTCAATCATAATTCATGGTTATAGTTTGCGCGTCGATGACCCTGCCACTCTGTATAGATACCTACAGATAAACATCAGAACTCCGAATAAGAACTACTGAAAGAAACTGAAGACTACCCACTAAAACACAGCGAGTTTAACCATAAAAACAGACTAGTTTTACTTTCGTATTGCAGACTTCGAAGTTCAGTTATCATATTTCCAAAAGCCTTACCTACCTACAGTCTCAGGAAAATCTCATAGCCAAAGGTTTATGGGTATTTTTGACACTACCGCAGCATAATTAGGTATATAGATTCTTGCATATAACTGAACTTGTCTAAATAAAAACCAAATTGTTTTCTAATAACCTCATTTATCTTTATACCTAATCGTATCTTTATTGATGGCATTTGAATTCCTTCAGTTACACTCCCGGACTATTACATCGAGCCTCCGTGCATTTCCATGTTTGGTATAAAAGGCTTAAAACATCAAAATAGTGACAAATCAAAGATATAGTCTTAGTTTTGATGCAGTTTTGAAGCTAGGCCATCATTTTGGTGTCATAATTTTTCCGAATTTAAGTTATACATAGGACATAGACGATATCCGTGGACATACGAGTATTACAAAAAAAGAGTGGTTCGATTTAAAAGTAAGGGAGTGTATAATTCAGAGGGCCCTTCTCGTAATTTTAAGAACGTTCACCGTCTAATCTTAGTCTCAATCTGTCAAAAATTCTTATGATTTCCCTATATTTTTGACAAGTTCTTCACATTGATTATCGTTGAGATGAGATTGCGATTAAATTTTAAACGTTTTTAATTACCGGGGTCCTTCTAGTATACATTGCCACCCCAAAATTGTAGTACCTTCGAACCATGAAGACAGTTTAATCAGTGTTATGAAAGTAATAAAACGACGTAATAACTGTTTAATTAATTTAGCTTTAGGATAATTAAATAAATTGTACCTTCCCAGCCTTTCGAGTTATTTTATTATAAATTATGTAAGTTTGTTAATTGGCTTACTGGGTCTTGTTTAGTGAAGTTATCCTTACTTTTATCAGTTATAAATTCAAGGTACTTGTTGTTTTCATAATAGGTACCATTGACCAAACTGTTACATGAACGAAACTGGTCAAGTGGGAGTCGGACTTGTTCGGTTTATTGTGGATCTAAATAAAAAATAATTAAATGACTTTAATAACGCTTTTGATCGGTAGGTACGGCTTCAAAAGTCGATTAACACTGCTATTTTTACTCATCTAAATTACCACAAAATTATTTGATTAATTGTATTTCAGCATTTCATATAATAATTAAGACTTAATATTCTTGTTTTCTCTGTTCGAGAATTTCGAGCAACAATAATCTTTGAAATTCAATTAGCAGAACTAATTACATTTTCAGAGCTTATTTACCACAATAAATCAAATTTTCGGGTGGGACCAGATTAGCGTGAGCCACATAATTGCGGAAAATGCGCAATATTCGTTCGGACTTATTTAGAACTCTTTGAGCGACGAGGCAAAACAAAAAGTGTTCATACACAGAAATAATTTTTTTACAAGATAAAAAAATTATTTCTGATAGTGTGACGGTTGACAGAGGAGAATGGAAGAAAAAAACGTGTTGCGCCGACCCCAAGTAACATGGGATAAGGGCAGGAAGATGATGATGATATATTATCGCTGCCAAACTGGACTGCGACTTCCCCTCAAGTGACTCGCGCACTTTCACAAGTTGTATCGCGGTGACTCTAAACAACTTCTTTCATTTGTTTCCTCCAATGTCGCTTGAGCAGGAGAGCAGCACCCTAATAGCGTAACACACGATCAATCGGAATCTGAATCATTTTGAAGCAAAATGCTAACCCATTGCTTCATAAGATCGAAAAATTTGTCTGCTCAACACGTAAATAACGCAATGAATGTTGTTGAAATGTCAAAATGAAACCGATTCCGATTGATCGTGTGTTACGCAATTAGGGTGCTGGTCGGGGCAGAGCAGTGGTATCGGCCTTGGCTCACGAATTGTTTCAGGATTCGAAAACATGTCGAATTGTTGTGAACAGCTATCCTGGTCCCTTCTCAAGAAGCACAGACACACTAGCTTTTGTTTCAGATTATTGTGTTGTGTTTCATTGAACCAGAGTGTTAAAAAAATACCATTTAGTCCACGCTCGGCCTCTCAACCCCCAATAAATAATGTGTCCACTGGATCCCTAACTATAGTTTCGTCTAAAGATGAAGAACATTACACAGTGGTGTGTTTGTTGAGCTCATTGTGCAAACCAACATAAACACCTATGTTTGCAAGCTTCAACAATTGGTATCGCTCTCAAATTGCTCTCTAAATATGTATGTTCCGAACTGCGCCCGGCATTGTGGATGTTGAAACAAGCAAACAAGGCTTGAATTGATTGCAATCAATGTAGGTACTCTATTTATTTGGCAATGGGGGTTGACTCACAGGAAATTGCAAAGAGATTTTTTCCAACAATGGACTACTTAACGTTCGTTTTTTAAACCCAGATACAAATTTTACAGATGTAATGTCTAATTTGTATACTAAAAAACGAGTGATATGAACCGACCCTTTGTCTTTTGAAACTAACCGCCTAAGACTGAAGGGTTTCCTGCAGAGGCGTGCTACCCGTAAAGCGTCTGTCGTTCTTAAACTGTTTCTCAAAATTCTACTTACAGGGACGCATCTCAGGAGATAAAGTGTTTGAGTGCGATGGTATCTGATACCGGGAAACAAGATAAGACTGGATTTATTATGTTTATAAAGTACAAACGGGAAAGAAGAGTGTGACTTAGACGGGCGACGTACCCTGACACTAGCCAACACAGTTTTGTAGGCAGATTTTTCCCAAGTCAATAGAATTGCATAAAATGGACTAAAATACTTTGGCCACAACTGAGATGGCTATTGCTGACTGTATATTAAAGGGAAGAGCAGAGAAATGCTATCGATGTTTATGAATGAAGACGGTTTTAGTGATCAGAGGTAAAATATGATAGTCTACAGTGCGTTTATAGTCATCATTATGGATGGACATTATTCTTAGTAATACTGCAAGATTGCGTGCTATGAGAAGTGTTGTTATTTATACCTGTCACGGTGGCGCTCGCACTGCCTTATTAATCGATTCGCACGAATTTACTCACCCGAAACGGGCGAATTTTCACTTTTAAATAATATTATATTTTCTATAGGCGACTCGCACGAATTGGCACATTTTTAATTTTGTATTATAATTGAATATTATTAAAAAGTGACGATTCGCCCGCTTCGGGCGAGTAAATTCGTGCGAATCGACCAATAAGCCCTCGCAGGCTCTACGTCGCGACAAACCCAGCTTACCGCGAAATGACTCAGCAATGAAGTTACCCGTGCTACCGTTGTCGAACAGTACTAGCTCAACCTAATTCTTAATAAAAAATGTAAAACTTATAGCCATATCAAACACAACAGATTGGCTATCATCGGGTTACCGCTATGTAAATTGCCTTTTTACGAATATATTTTTACCCATATATAAAATAAACATTAATTCTACGTGAATGTTTTTAGAGTTCCGTACCTCAGAAGGAAAAACGGAACCCTTATAAGATAACTTCGTTGTCTGTCGTCTATCCGTCCGTCTGTCAAGACCTTTTTTCTCAGGAACATGTAGAGTTATCAAGTTGAAATTAGTATCAAATACTCAGGGCTGCAATCCCTTGAAACAGTGAAAAATCAAAGTTCTAATCAAACGCAATCAAAAGATACGGCCGTTTATGTTCGGTTTATACCGCATATTTTGACACTCGCAAGGGAATCAAAACCTATAGGATACTTCCCGTTGGCCTAGAATCATGACATTTGACAAGAAGCAATGTCAGGTAGCACAAGTAAAGGAAAAACTCCGAAAACCGTAAATTTGTAGTTACATACCTACAAAGGATAATGCTCATGGATGTAAGGAATCCCGTACCATGCTGAATCAAAGTCAAACTTTGTTTTTTATAGACTACACTTATCATATTAAGTCCTACAAAAGTTCTTTTTTTAAACGGGTTTCGGAGGTTTTCAAAAAAACCGAAATAACCTAAAAACTGGGTACTTTATTTTGTTTGACATTTGAAAAAAGTTTTTTTTTTCGTACAGAGTGGTATACATAGACGCGCAAACCGTAACCATGAATCACATGATTTAAGAAATTTTTCGTCGGACGCAGTAACTACGCGGTCAAAATGTGTATGGTAATTTTTTTTAAATAACTGACGAAAAGTTTCAACGCAAGGGTGTTCAGAAACATGTACAGAATCCATGGTAACGGGTTGCCGTCGGTGCGTCGGTGCCCCGTCTCTGCCACCCTGTATACTAAAATGTTTTATATTATCATGAAGGCCACTCTGTGGTAGCAGAGACACCGACGCGCAACCTATTACCATGAATTCTGTACATGATTCTGAACACCCCTTTTTTTAAAACACTAAATAGTACTACTACTACTGCTACTACTTACTATATAAAACAATACAGTATACAGATACTATATTGTTTTATATTATCATTAGAGATGGGCCGAATGTGGTTTGAACCGAATTCGAACTTCGGCCGAACATTCGGTTAAAATGAAAAGTTCGGTCGAACTTCGGTTCAATTTCAAGCGCTTTCTCGAGAGCGAAACGTCGTGACTTGTTTACGCATTTACTTCAATATTATTGCTAGATGTACCCCGCCCCCACACCGCGCTCCCACCGCGTGGCCCGGAGCCGGCCGGTCATTAGCAAATAAATAAATAAATGACAGGCGCCGATTCCCTTGTTCACAAACTGAACTAAATTTAAGTTCAGTGCATCTTTTTCATTATATTTCATTAAGAAAAGGACAGAAAATAAAATATTAGTTTAGTCCTGTCTAATTAGTCCGCGCCGGACGTAAATTGACGTATTTTTAGTAGCCATGTTTTTAATCACGTCTAACTTGTCTATGGAGTATCATAATTTGACAGGACTAAGCTAATATTTATCTTCTGTCCTTTTCTTAATGAAATAGAAAGAAAAAGATGCACTGAACTTAAATTTAGTTTAGTTTGTGAACAAGGGAATCGGTTGCTATTGACTGAGTAAAAGACATAATTTTATTTTACAGTAATGCTATTCTAATTCTATTGAATTTCAGTCAAAATAGTGCAAGTAGGTATTATTTTTCTTGTGCCGAATGTTCGGCATCTGAACCGAATTTCGGCCGAATGCCGAAGTGCGGTTCAAGCTGCTGAATTTCGGTTTAACCGAATGTGAACCGAATTTCGGCCCATCTCTGAAATTATCATGAAGATTTAAAAATAATATATACCTATCCAACGCGCAGCAATTTCGATATTACGAAGAGAGTCGTCAAAAGTCGCTAATTGCACACATCGTAACACATTCATTGATAATGACAAAACATTAGTAACTACACCGTAATTGTATTTTAACTATGAGGGATTGGCTCATTCATACACTTAAAATACAATTATTGGGGACTGGGTGTTTTGAATATATTGAGCAACAAAGATACCAGCTAAATGATATCCCAATCAGTATAAAAGATTGGTCAGGTACTAATAAGACACTATTCGTGAGTTGTAGTTTGAAGTATACACAAATACTTCACATTAAAGTAAAATTTTCTACTATTTAGTAAAATTGAGTCCTCCTTGGTGGCAAAATCCTTGAAATCCTTTCTTAGTTTGGTCCCCATTTAGCCCTGTATGCCAATTCACCTCATCTTACCAAAGCCTACCTTTGTACAATAAGTACTTACAAAACATAAATCTGAAACGGCGCATTGTCCTTTCATGCTGTCCGTTGATGGCCGACGCAAAACAATACTGGGTACTTGTGTAGGTTTGCTGGCCAGCAAGCTATCGTGCATTGTTCATGCTGGGCTTTCAGCATGCACTGCTGTCTATTATGATGGTAAATGCGTAAAGGGCTTTATTATGATTTCTATTACTCAATACCTTTTGTATCATTGCTACAATAGTTTCAATAGCAGCTGACTAATATCTGTAAAATATTTACCAAAAAATCTGTTAGGAAGTATCCACAATTGCGGATCTTGTCATCATTTATCTTTTTATTTTCAGCAAAAAGGCCCGAGGCCTTTTGTTCTTGAACTGGTTGACCTTGACACAGCCGATGACGTGTACGAGAACATACGGAACCACGAGCAATAAGTTTAATAACCGGCGGCAGTGTTTTATGCACAAAGGATAAATTGAAATATACCACGCTATCTATTAGTAACTGGAAGGGTTTTCTGGGAATTGAAAAACCCTAAAAACCGTCCGGCTTACCCATAAACTTCGATTTTTGGTATCTGTTACGGTTAGTGTGATTAATTGAAAATAATAAATAATTGTCTATCATTATTAATAATTTCCGAAACTCGAGGTAAAAGTAAGAAATTAATAACATTTATCGGTGATTATTAATACTAATGTAACCTTAGCACCGATAAATGTAATAAATTTTCAAAAATAACGGAAATCAGGAGGATTCTAAAGAAAATGTCAATAAGGAAAAAATAATTATCGAGCCGGAAAGCCAAGATATCGATAAACAGGCTGTCTCATCAATCGCCACCACTTCGGAGAAAAATCAAGAAGTACGAGGTTTTGCAAGAGAGTCTCTCTAGAAGCAAGCTGAAAAAATGTTAAAACGATCCAACACAAACTCCTCCTGTTAGGGTACGGCTACCAGAAGTAGATCGAGCCAAGGCAGATAGCCTAAATATAATCGGTGTCATTATGTTTGTCACTAATAATAACTTATACAAGCTGAGAACAAAGTATGGCGTTTTAAATCAACTGTATTCACGAGTTTCTTTTAGTTATGTATTTGTAAGTACTGTGGTATTATAAATAAATACCTACTGGACAAATAACTTCGAGTAGTGAATTATTAATAAGAACTGCTAAAAGTGATGAATTTCAATTTTATATTCACATTTACCAAATCATGAGTTAATTATTAATAATGATGGATAATTATTAATAATTTTCAGTTAATCACACTTACTTTACCGTAACATATCCATCGGTTTCGTGTTTGCAAAATATTTGTCTCTTTAAATAAATAGATTTTCCAGAGGTAGATCTCGTGGGTATTTTTTAATTTATCCTTCCTATAGGTCGTATAGAACCCAATATCTGTCATGTAATATTAATATTCTTGGAATTTCTTAAAATAACCTTTACTAGATAAAAACAATGAGCCAAAAAAATGGTTTTCCTATACCTACTTAACGTTATAATACCTTTTTTTTACATTATACGTAATAGACATTAAAAACTAATTCCTTACCTGTCTATGTGTTATTTGTTTTTTTTTTATTGTATGAAAAAATCGAAGACATCTACCAACCCGCACTGGGCCCGTGAGATTGAATGTACTTATCTTGATAACTAACCCGACTTAGAAAGATAACATGTATCAATTTATTGATTTAAAAAAACTGTTAGTTCAATATCTCCCTATACCTATCATTTTGATTCTTTGAATGATGGGCAAATTTGTATGAAACCTGGGCCCCAAGTCTGCTAATTTCAATGTCATGTCCAACTATTACGATTCAATCGAGAGTCAATTATAATTCAATTATCATTGTGACAAAATGCGTATTCTGCTAAAACTTAAATGTGGTGTCAATTGAATTGTAATAGAATCGTAATTGGATTGCAATGGTGTCAGTTGAATATTTCGCGGTGTTGCCTATTAAAATCTACCACGACACTGAATGAATGAATGAGTTATAATTTATTTTAAATAAAGGTTTTTTTTTCATTTTTGTGATTGAATTACGACTCATAATAAATATTTTGTCTATAATGAAATGCCTTCTCGATAGAATAAGACCAAATGTTGTAAAAAACACTACTTATAATACGGGGACTGTGTTGCCAAAGTAAAAAATTGTTGCTGTCACGGAAATGTCACTTTCAATTCAACCAACTTGTCGAAATATAAAGTGACTGTTGATTGTGTTTTAAATTTTTTTATATAGTACTTGTAAAAAGTTTTTAAAAGTTAAAAACGAGTATTTGCAAAATGAAAAATTAAATAAGTAAGTAAGTACTTAAAATCTTTGTTAAAGTTAATTCAAATTCGTTGACTGCAATTATTTAATATTTCAATTTGATATTACAAAAATTGTATTTACTTAAAATAGAATAGTTACCTATTCAATACTTAGACAATTTATATCTAAGCACCACCTCATTGTAGCTCGGGATTTGCGACGTTGCCGAGCCAATTCTAATATCGTTGTCGTCGAAGGCGATCATTAGAATTGGCTAAAGCCAAAATACGCCAACGTAAACTTGGTGATGGCCTCATTATTATTTTAAATTAAAACAATTATACAACAATTCAAACGCTACGCGTGACGATCTATCGTTGTTGAATTGTACTTCAATGGTAAGATTGTCATTGAGAGACGATTCACATAAATGTCAAATAACGAGCCGACTACCAATAATTGTAAGATCGAGACACAACTGTGACACGATTGAAGAGCAGAATAGCAAATTGTTCAATGGCGATTGAGTGGCAGTTCAATGATATGTCAATGGAACACCATTGGTCTTAAATAAGTAGTAGAATACCAAATGTGCCAAACTATTCAATCGAGATGCAATTGAGATTCAATTGAAGCATTTGTAAATTAGCAGACTTGGGGCCCTGGGCGTAAGACCAACAGAACTGCAACTAGTGCCAATTGTTCGGACGTAATGCCAGAATCGTAATTATATAAATAAACCTAGCCATATCCACGGGGTTTACCTGAAAATATTAAATTAAACACGAAACTTTTAATAATCACGTATCGTTTTATTGTTAATACAAAGATACGTAACTGTTAAGAGTTGGATATAACTTAATAATAAAAAATTTATTTGAACGGTTTTTAAATGATATGCATGTGTATAAAAAAAAAACCGGCCAAGTGCGAGTCGGACTCGCCTATGAAGGGTTCCGTTACGTTACGATTTATGACGTATTAAAAAAAACTACTCACTAGATCTCGTTCAAACCAATTTTCGGTGGAAGTTTATATGGTAATGTACATCATATATTTTTTTTAGTTTTATCATTCTCTTATTTTAGAAGTTACAGGGGGGGGGACACACATTTTACCACTTTGGAAGTGTCTCTCGCGCAAACTATTCACAAAACAAACCTCAATATCATTTTTGAAGACCTATCCATAGATACCCCACACGTATGGGTTTGATGAAAAAAAAAATTTTGAGTTTCAGTTCTAAGTATGGGGACCCCCAAAATTTATTGTTTTTTTTCTATTTTTGTGTGAAAATCTTAATGCGGTTCACAGAATACATCTACTTACCAAGTTTCAACAGTATAGCTCTTATAGTTTCGGAAAAAAGCGGCTGTGACATACGGACGGACAGACAGACAGACAGACAGACAGACAGACAGACAGACAGACAGACAGACAGACATGGCGAATCCATAAGGGTTCCGTTGCCATTTGGCTACGGAACCCTAAAAAAACAATCAAATCAAAATAAAGTCCTCAACTAAACTAACGCAAATGACTTGCGGGGGCGATAAATGGCTCATGTCGCCCCAAACCAAGGTACCATATTATCGAAACTATATGAGCACAAGTACCAATGGTCCTTTTCCTGTCAGGCAGGTACAGTAACAATGAATTATTGACTTTCTGCTAACCAGCAAAATATACGTAAAATATGTGCGTGCTCTGACGTGCCTTGACTGAATCCGTACTCGCAGCAACCACACATTGTTAACTAATATACGAGTATTGCATTCAGAGAGATCGTTCAGCACATCATCTCTGCACATTTCAATAATGTATACACCATTGTTTAAGTGTTTTGCGACGTATGACTTGGCTAGTTTTTGCTGATAAGTGCCCAGAGCCTGTAAGATTATGTCGTCAGTGAGGCGCAGAAAATCTTCTAGGAACGGGAGATTGCCATCCAATCGAATGAAGTTTCTCCTTTGGCAGTTCAGGTTTTTATTTCGACATATTCATACAGCAGATTAGGCGTGTTCATATTCAGGTTAATTAGATTCAAAATATCCATTGCATGCCTATTATCTCCATAAACGGGATGAAAAGCATTCAGAAGACTTGTAGCGATTTCATAATCATCGCACATGTGAGTCAGGGCGCGACATATGTATGTTTGACGTAGAAGCTTGAAGCATTACTTTATTTTGCCGTTCATATTCTTCACTACCCATCGACAAATAGTTATTAAACGAGAATTATTTGTCTGTTCGGTTGTCATTCCTGTCTTTAGTTGGGGGTATGCAATTCATATCCATGTTCTTCCAGACATCCAACGCTGTCTCTAAATCCTCTGTCTAGTATAATCACATCATTTTGGTGAAACAACCAATGCCAGGCGCTTTCCTCATCATTGAGAAGTCCTTGCATAATAGTTGCATCAGACATTGTCGCGGGATATGACCGACGACATCAATGATGTAAACGTCGCTACAGACAATCATGAAAGGTTTCAGAAGGTTCTCGAATTTGTGAAAGTTTGTGTATTGAAACAAAAAGTTGCTGCTTTTTTCTATAAAAATGTATGTACTCGTACCATCGCAGATGATTATTGTCTTGGTGTTATTTTCATCACCAAAAATACCCTTTGGTAACATAAGATTTCTTTCAAGTAATCAAAAATCTGTCAAGTAAGCCAGCAATCCAATCAGTAGTCCAATAACGAGCGGGTGTCAAGAAATCGTAGCCAGCAATCCAATCAGTAGTCTAATAACGAGCAGGGGTCAAGAAACCGTAGCCAGCAATCCAATCAGTAATCCAATAACGAGCAGGGGTCAAGAAACCGTAGCCAGACATCCAATCAGTAGTCCAAGAACGTGCAGGGGTCAAGAAACCGTAGCCAGCAATCCAATCAGTAGTCCAATAACGAGCAGGGGTCAAGAAACCGTAGCCAGCCATCCAATCAGTAGTCCAATAACGAGCAGGGGTCAAGAAACCGTAGCCAGCAATCCAATCAGTAGTCCAATAGCGAGCAGGGGTCAAGAAACCGTAGCCAGCCATCCAATCAGTAGTCCAATAACGAGCAGGGGTCAAGAAACCGTAGCCAGCAATCCAATCAGTAGTCCAATAGCGAGCAGGGGTCAAGAAACCGTAGCCAGCCATCCAATCAGTAGTCCAAGAACGAGCAGGGGTCAAGAAACCGTAGCCAGCAATCCAATTAGTAGTCCAATAACGAGCAGGGGTCAAGAAATGGTAGCTAGCCATCCAATCAGTAGTCCAATAACGAGCAGGGGTCAAGAAACCGTAGCCAGTAATACAATCAGTAGTCCAATAGCGAGCAGGGAGAAACCGTAGCCAGCCATCCAATCAGTAGTCCAATAACGAGCAGGGGTCAAGAAACCGTAGCCAGCAATCCAATCAGTAGTCCAATAACGAGCAGGGGTCAAGAAACCGTAGCCAGCCATCCAATCAGTAGTCCAATAACGAGCAGGGGTCAAGAAACCGTAGCCAGCAATCTAGTCAGTGGTCCAATAACGAGTAGGGGCTAAGAAATCGTAGCTAGCAATCCAATCAGTAGTCCAATAATGAGCATGAATTCGGAATCAATTGATGATACCGAAAAAACACAACGCAAGCATGTAGTAGTAATGAAATATAAGTCTGGATGACAAGTGTTTTAATGTCACTATCGAAAATAGACAATCCACAACAAGGGGATACTCTTAAATAAGATAAAATAATAATAAAGAACCAACTTAAAATCCATTAATTCCACCTATCGGGGCTTACCACCAGCTCTTATAGCAGGGCAGAAGTTGATCTGCACTGGTTTTATGTACTTAGTCATAGAACAAAACAGCGGTGCAGTTCAACTTCTGCTCTGCTGCTGGTAGTAAGCCCCCTGAACCTCGCGTGAGGCGGCTAACGCGCGGAGTAGTGGGAGTGAATTCGAGCATACATTGTTACCTACATGTGCGCCATGTTTATAACACGACCTTTTGTTTTTAAACGTGACAGATGCAGTCAAATCCTCGGTAGTATACAGAAAAATGCATTTTTTTCAATTGAGTCTATCTCTGTTCTCCGGCGACTTTGGTACTTTTTGCCAGAGTATGAAATATAGTACTAATTGAGAGCTTTAATTTGAGATATATTTCAGTTCTGTTGGACTTACGCCCATTTTGTCCCATCATCCTTTATCACGAATATAAGTTTTGTATGCTTTTACAAACATAAATCATGTATATGCATATTTTAATGCAATTCAGAACAAAACTCAATGTTATACCTACTTTCGAACTTTTATTATTAGTATAGAAATTTAACACAACTAACTATTTACAATAGGTACTAAATTAAATTACTAACTAACTATACAAATAAATACAAAAACGCTTAGAACACTTTTAGGCGTCGATTACTCGTGCGCATCGCTGTAATCCGGAAATGTCCCGATCCAGAAAACTGTCACGTTGTACCTCCTAGGTTCGAAAATACCTATCTATTCTATAGTAATAATAAAGTTACGAGTTTGTTTGTTTTCTGAACACGTTAATCTCTGGAACTACCAGTTGAATTTGAAGAATTCGAACTTTTTGCATTAGGTAGCCTCATATTCTTGAGGAAGTGCTACTACCTAAAATCACGCTAAGACACTTAGGAGCCGAGCAAAAACAAAAAAAGGGAGATAGAAAACCGTAAAAGCGCGAGCAGGGGATGCGACAGGATGGGTCGGGGTAGCAAGAAGACGAAGACGAAGTCGCGAGCAGAAGCTAGTAAGATTATATACATAAGTATGCGTAAATACAAAAGCACTAGGATTTATAATAAAACCCTCAGCCTGTTTCCGTTCTTTGACACCGATGAAGGTTTTGTAGAAAAAGTTTCTGAGATATCTGGATTATAAGGCACACCAGGTATCCATCGATTAGAGTCACCGTTTCGAAAGGTACCATTTTCTGCCACTGGATCGGTAGGCGACTCATTAATGATGTGTGTTTTTTGATTAACATAGCAAATGGCTCGATCGACTGCCCAGAACTATTAACAAAGTTAGCATTACGCACTAACACTATTAGACTACGTGAAAACCCACCCGTGTTCCTTCAGTTGCCTGTGCCCGGGCCACGGTATCTCTTTCGAACAACCCGCGGCCCTGGCAGGCATCGGCCCTAGCGGACCCCGTCAGTTCGTGCTGACGTCTCTTTGAGGCGCTCGTGGAACACAACGCGCCGTCTCGACCCGGAGTGTGTAGATATCTTGTAGCATTATTTAAAAAGAAACTATTCTTGAATAGTTTTTTTTTTTGCCAGAAGAAACGCCAAGCCGAATCGAAGTGATAGTGCGGGCAGGTGATGCGTTGCGACGAGGTGGGTCAATGGGTCGAAGGATCAAGAAATTTCACGCGGACGGAGTCGCAGGCTGAAGCTAGTGATGTTATAAAACGGGTAGATCCAATATACATACAATTTAATAAGCGAGTTTATTTAATTTATCCGACGAGATGGGTTCGCATGATGCGTGTAGAAGCAGGGGTAGGGAAAAAGCAATCTTATTGAATAAAAACATATTTTCGGAATATTGATGGCTGAGGAAAACTCTGTACGATACGAGAGATCCATGCCTTCATAACAATTTAGTCTAACTAATCCTATTTCGTGATATGTGTTCGAGAGACCTTCTTGAGGAAACCTGCTAGTCTTGCCAATATTATACGTTTATACAGCGTGCCGCTTTAATGGCGACATTAATTCAACAATATACGGTTTCGCATTTTCGTGTTATGAACATATTTTAATTTCAGTTGTTATTCAACGCCTCGCGGTTTCACCCACATAAGTTTCAATCCCGTGGGAATGTCGGTATAAAAAGTATCCTATGTAGCCGTGTTAATCCTGGTTATAAACTATCTGTGTGCCAAATTTCATCCAAATCCGTGCAGCAGTTTTTGCGTGAAAGAGTAACAAACATCCATCCATCCATTCAAACTTTCACGTATATCATCATCATCATCTGCCCAGCCTTTTCCCAACTATGTTGGGGTCGGCTTCCAGTCTAACCGGATACAGCTGAATACCAGTATTTAAACTTTCACGTATATAATATTAATAAAATTTTCTAAGATAGCATCTTGGAGCATTTGTCGGGGTCCTGGATCATAACATCGCATCAATGAAATTAAAAAGAATAACGTGCAAAGAGTAGATGAATTTAAGGAAAGAGAGAGAGCCCTATGGCGGCGAGCGCGTTTTTTGAAAACTATAGTTTTCAAATTACGAATTATTTTATGTTGTTATAATTTTTATGATTACTGGCTATTACCTATACCCGTGTGTTAAATTAATGTCGCCATTATAGCGGCACGTTGTTTAATTCTTCGAGTAAATACGTATGTTCACAGAGATGTCTAACATTAACCTACCTACCACAACTAACATTTACTATTCGCTCACATTATCTCTGCTTTGGAGAGTCATTTGTGATGTATGTATCTCCCCAGACCCCACATATGTAGCTTTGTAACCTCACGAGTCTCGAGTCACAAACTAGAAATTCATGAAAGCAGCTCTCTGCGACATATTTTCGAAGAGTTTTATTACAGTTCTCCCAAGTTTTTAGCTTCAATTTTAAAGTGAATTCGTAATTTTAATTTGTTTGTGACTAAGTAATAACAGCCGCACGGGTTGATCGATCAGGTTGCCGTGGTTGGTCCGTGGATGGGTGACCATCTTCATATACCAACACCCCTCCGTGCCTCGGAAAGCACATTAAGCCGTTGGTCCCGGCTGTCATTTGTGAATCTTTGACAGTCGTTACGGGTCGTTAGAAGCCCGAAAATCTGACAAGCAGTCTTGCCAAGGAGTATCGTATAACCCGGTAACTGGGTTGTGGAGGTCACATAGGCAGTCGCTCCATGTAAAATACGGGTATTCAGCTGCATCCGGTTAGACTGGAAGCCGACCAACATAGTAGGGAAAAGGCTAGGCAGATGATTTGTAATTTTGCGATCACGATACGAATACATACTAGTATTATAAATACGAAAGAATGTACCTGTGTCTGTCTGTCCGTCTGTCTGTTACCTTTTCACGCATTATTGGCTGAACGGATTTAGACGAAATTGGACGCACGGATAGACCACATATACTACTCTATCCCAATTGTAAGTTCCCGAGGGATAATTAACGCCCTTCATATGTATCGCCGCGGGCGATATCTATTGAAATATAAACACATTGTCACAATAAACTCATCAACGCGCATTATTAAAAATGGCCTTCCGTTGACAGAATTTTAATTAGATTTTGATTGATGACCGCAGTTAGTTAATCCTATCTACTTCTCCTCTGTTAAACCTTGAGATAAGGTAACGATCTACGGGGCCCATGGCCCCATCCAAACACTGTAGGTGACCCATTTTATATGGTAGTCCATTTATGTCAGCGTGTTTTATTGTCAGCGATGAGTTCTCATAACTTAGTATGTACTTCTCGGCACCTATGTACATTAAATGTTTTTTTAATGAAAAGTTTATCCATCATGTAACTACAATTATACATTTATATCCCAAGAACAAGTTGATAAAATGTTGCCAGTATTGGATTGTGTTTTGGCGATTTGAGGGTCAGGCTTCTTCAATGAACTTCGTTTTATTTATAATAGTTTAGCGTTTATTAATAAGTAGTTACATATGTTGCAACAATTAGGAGAAATATAATTATATAAGAAAATTTGTGATGGTGAACCGACTACCATCCTTTTCCATTTTTTCTTGTGTGTGGAACGAACTGTTGATCCGTGGAACGAAGGAATCGAACGTTCTCAAAAGTTCTTCGGCGACGACCAATCAGCGCTGCCCGTGCGCCGCTCTCGTTCATTCCTCTTCCGCCGAGCCTCCGTTTACTCGACGCTAGAGGGTGCTGTGTAGGTGATGCCGTGTAGGTACGTGTTGTCGACTTAGCGCCAATAGATGGCGTTAACAGATTGCCAGATTGAAAAAAATAATATCGATTTTTAATAAAATAAAAAATCTTTTATTGGCAGGCATTGTAGACCCATAGTGTTAGTATTACAAGTAACTTACTTAGTACTTAATGAAAAGCGCTGAAATATCAATCGTTTTTTTTTTCAAAGGTCTTTTGTTAAACGATCCGAACGGAAATATTAAAAAGAATAAAAAGTGCCGACTAAAAGGTTATAGCCTTAACCTTACCATACCTTCAACATATAAGTACTCGCTCAGTAACTAAGTAAGTTTTTACCTTGGGGCAATCGCTTTTCCCGGAGTTTCCTTTGAGGAACAATGTGATATCGAATATCTGCCCCTATTAGCGGAGTTTTCTTTATAAGAGAAAATAAAAATAAATGGAAAAATTATTACTAGGAGGTAGGTAACAGGTACACTCCGTATCAGCTTTACGTAAAATTATATGTTTTATGGTTAAAGAGGATTTTCCACTTGTCTGAATTCCATTGACTGAAGTCGACTGAATTCAGTCGTTTGAATTCAGACGTCTGAATTCACTAGGCTTTTTAGAAACTAGACCAAATTAGTTACTATACAAATGAGTTACTGAATTCGTCTGCAGAATATTTTAGAATAGAATACTGTTTATTATATAAGTACACCATGTAAATTACAGATATACATAAGTTTACATAGGTTGACACAATGGGCGGTCTTATCTGTAAAAGCGATCTTAACCTATTCTAACCTTTATTCTTCCCATCACACCTCATCCCATCCTATCGTCCCATTAGTTACTGAATTCAGACGAATTCAGTAACTAATGGGACTACACGCAATCCGACACGACCGGAGAGAGATCAGGCGCAAGACCAACGGCTTAACGTGCTTTCCGAGGCACGCCAACTTCCAAACTCCGGGCTGTTCTAAGAAATTCCTAATAGTAAAACCCTATAACACTTTGACCGACCTGGGAATCGAACCCAAGGGCTGCAGTCTATGGGCGCGTTCACTGCGGCTACGAGCCGCACACTACCTGAACGCGCCCCAAAAGGTGGTAGCCATAAGGCTAATCCGGGGCTACCGCACGATCTCGGGCGAGGCAGCAAGCCTCCTTGCCGGACTGCCGCCTTGGGATCTGGAGGCGATAGTGCTCGCGCGCCTGTATGATTGGCGCGCGGAGGCACTACGCCGGGGGGAAACTCCGCATCCGCGGCAGACTGCGGCGGAGCGGACGAACCTCCGGCGCGATCTCATGGCGGCATGGAAGGAGCGACTATCGCAACCCAGCGCAGGGCACGCCACGATAGCGGCGGTAAGACCCCTCTTTGAGGAGTGGCTAGAGAGACGTCACGGCGTTCTCACCTACCGCCTGACGCAGGTCCTCTCCGGACACGGATGTTTCGGGAGGTTCCTGCACATAATCAGGCGGGAGGAGACGCCCGGGTGTCACCACTGTCAGGATCGCCCAGAGGACACGGTGGAGCATACGGTGGAGGTCTGCCCTGCTTGGGCAGAGCACCGCCGTGTCCTCGTAGAGGCGATCGGCAGCGGCGGCGACCTCTCGCGTCCGGCCCTGGTTCAAGCCATGGTCCGGGGCGAGAGGGAGTGGGAGGCAGTCACCTCCTTCTGCGAAGCAGTCATGCTAGCGAAGGAGGTGGCGGGGTGGGCGAGGGAACGCACCTCACGCCTCAGCCGCCGCGGGAGACGCTCCGGGCGTCGGGAGCCGCGTGACGACTCCCGGCCACCGTAGGCGCGGGCCTGCGGGCGGTGAGTAATGGGTAACTCACCGTCCGATCAGGACCAGGCCCGTGCCGGACGGCGTGTTGTGTTCCACGCGCGCCTCAAAGAGATGTCAGCATGAGAGACGGGGCCCCATAGGGCCGTAGCCTGCCAGGGTAGCGGGATTGTCCGAAAGGGTTACCGCTGCCCTGGAACATAAAGGGCTAAGGAAGGAACACGGGTGGGTTTTAGTCAGTAAGAGTCTGACACTCCCTCCTGCTCCACCCAGAGCGGGAGGAGTCATTTGATGATTTCCCATCCTCAAAAAAAAAAAAAAAAAAAGGGCTGCAGTCTCGACATTCTTAGCGATCGCTTTACGTCCGAATTCGGTCCCAAAGTCCCAGATTGACAGGGGCTGCAGTCTCGACATTCATAGCGATCGCTTTACGACCAAATTCGATCGCAAAGTCCCGGATTGACAGGTGTAATGTATGGAGTGACGGAACTTTGCGACCGAATTCGGTCGTAAAGCGATCGCTATGCATGTCCAGACTGCAGCCCCTGGCTCAGCAGTCGCGCTTGCGATTACGAGACGAGAGTGAGGGGACAGAGTGCACCTGTATCTGCGCACGCACTTGTGCACTATAATATCTCCTGCACCGAAGGCACTATAATATCCTCTGTTGAGATTGGTCGCCACGGTATGAAGGACTAGCGATATACATGACTAAGGGCTGATTTTTCCAACGTCAGATAATTTTATCCGAGGAATAGTTTTGAATTTTTGACATTTCTTGTATACAAAAACTGTCCAGACGGCAATTTTTTTCCACAGTTACAAGTTGTCTGTCGATTGAAAAATTTCCATCAGCATTTATATTCAACTCTTTTAGTCAGATCGCTCTTAGCGATAAGACCGCCCTTTGTAAAAAATATATATTTATATCTGTAATTTATATGGTGTACTTACATAACAAAGAGTACTCTATTCTATGCGTTTCCCTTCATCACATGCGGATACCAAGCCAAACAATAACTTTGCAACCTTCAAACTTCCCCTTATATGTCTACTCATATCTTACTTTCCCATACTTTTACCCTTTCATAATCGTTTATTTAAAATACAAAGGAAGGTAAAATAAACGAGTTGTATTTCATAAACCACTTTCCCTTTTCGTGCTATCGTTAGATTATCATGCATGTTTGCGCAAAGCTTCGTCTAATTTTGCCATATATTGCATTATAATGGCCCCTGGCAAGCAATATCCAAGCTTCCTTTGATACTTTGTTTGTAGATACGGTATTCATTTAATAACGTTGAAGCATAATAAGTAAGTAGCTGACTGCAGTGGCGGCCCAGTGGTAACGGTCGTGAATTACGAGTCGTGGGTTCGAACCCTGACAAGCCCTTTACTTTGTGTTAATTATTTCATCACCACTGCTCTCAAAAAGGTGAAGGAAAACATCGTGAGGAAACCGGCATGTCCTAAAACCAAAAATTCGAAGACATGTGACATCTACCAACCCGCACTGGGCCCGCGTGGTGGATTATGGCCCACTCCCTCTCGGCGAGAGGAGGCCTGTGTCTCAGTACTGGGAGCATTATAAGCTGATTATGTAGGTACGTATAATAAGTATATATATTGGGTATCGTATTTGCCCAATAACGGGGTATGGAGGTCAGATAGACAGTCACTCCATGTAAAATAATTGCTTCTATTCGATGGTAGGTACATACAAGCAATCAGAAATTGAGCTGTGATTGATTGACAACGTGAATGTTTTCCTTACGTTGCATTGCAGAAGTGCAGCACTAGAAACTGTGTAACGTGTAGTTTTCATTTTATCAAAAAACGAGATCTCGTCTAATTGCCGGGCAATACCTCGAATGGCCAATCTAGACACCATATTAGCACGGGAGATATCAAGTTACCAATCTCGACTCTAGATTGCATTCCCTAAATGTTTCGTGGCAGGTACACCCATCATCGTGACTTTACCTACCTTCTACTGATCTTTTAGTCACCACGTAGGGTTTTCTGTTACGTTTCGATCACTCACATCTATATAGGATGAAATTGAATAGGTACGCCAAATTAAAATATCTAATTCAACGTGTTATAAAGTAGAGCATGTCATTTAACGAAAGGGATGCCCTTACTCGTACGTTAGCGTAGGTCAGCGATCTGGCAACGTCGTCGCGCGCCCTTTTTAACCGACTTCAAAAACAGGAGGAGGTTCTCAATTCGGTTGTATTTTTTTTTTATGTTTGTTACCTCAGAACTCCGTTGTTTATGGATCGATTTGCAAAATTTTTTTTTTAACTTTAAAGGATATGCTTCCAGATTGGTCCCATTTTTTTCAAAATCCAGTTCTGATGATGGGATCCATGAGGAATCGAGGGAACTCCTCAAATATTATAGGCAACTATATAGTAATTTTAATATTTTCATCGAGAAATCAAGCGTTTACAGTCAAAAAGTAACATTTCATGAAGTGGAACTGGTGAAGAAGATCAGATATGGCTAACGGAACTTGTCACTCGCATAGATATCACAATCAAGATAGTTAAGCAACTATGACAATACAAATAAACATACAATCCTGAATAGTTATATTGAAAATGTTATCATTGAACTGATCTGATGATCATGATGGAGCCGGAAGATAGGTACCGGAACTCCGTAATTAATCAACGTATTCTAGCCGTGTTTGGGCTTATTAGAATTGTCATGAAATGCACTTTGGCTATAAGTTACTATCGAACTGATCTGATGATGGAGCTGGAAGGTGGAAGGTTGGCATGAGAACTTCAAAATAAAACAATGTATCCTAGCAGTATTTGGGCTTAGAACTGTCATGAGATGCACTCTGAATACAAGATGCCATTGAAAATCTAGTTTTGATGTTATCATCAATGTGTCCACAAAACAACTTCTGAAATATTAAAGGCATTTTGCTTACAATGTTTAAAAAAAAATCGCTTCTATTATTTACTAAAATAAAATTGTATTCTTGGTAGTATGCACACGTTTCCACGCCACCTATGAGGTAGTGTGCTGGGCGCGTTTTTTTTAATATGGTTTCCCCGGTAGGCCTATTCCATGGCACATTATGTGTTGTCTTGATTATCAGATGGCAGATTCCGCAACCTTGTTATCTCTGTCATCGCTCGATCATCGTGTGGTCGATTCAATAATTTATTGGCGTTTAAATCTGATAACACTATGCCTTCCAAACTTCTGACACGACTTAGCGCGACATATATTTGTCCTTTTGCAAATTTTTTTTTACCAATGTCGATCACAGCTCTCTCGAGGGTGGTCCCTTGTAGTTTATGGACTGTTACCGCCCAGCTCAATATTAGAGGCAGCATACGACGCATAAGAATCGACAGTATTTCATGCGTCATATTATCATCTCTCTACGGGATCAAATTAAAGATCAGAAAGTAGACAGTAATATGTACCTACTTGTATGATATTGGTACTTCTTCAAAATAATATTCTATGTAGAAAAGATATTAACTACGTTGCCATTATATTATAATAAAAAATACACTAAACGGCTAGAAATAAAAAAACTTTTTACAAAAAAAAAACCGCCTTCAAAAAAAGACAAACAAAAACGTTCTTACACTAAAAAGTAAAAAATAAAAAATTGAATTCCTGTAAAGAAACTTAATTTAAAGGTAAACTTATTTGACATTAATATTTTGCAAATATTCAAAATTGTTTACTTCTTTTTGGAGTCGGTGCCAGCCAAGGCAAGGAAATACGTATGGGCAACAATACCTCGAAAAACGACCTCTAACATTTACTATAAAACTACCAAGATACCTATTGCATACCTAGAATAA
This sequence comes from Apamea anceps, assembly GCA_951799955.1. Classification (NCBI taxonomy): domain Eukaryota; kingdom Metazoa; phylum Arthropoda; class Insecta; order Lepidoptera; family Noctuidae; genus Apamea; species Apamea anceps. Next base: position 11,325,776 of record OX637510.1, on the reverse strand, counting down.
TTAAAACACAAATACAGACTAGACTGTACTCTAAAACAAATTGACACAATTTTCACAATAATTTCTTTTAAATAATAATAATTATACATACGTATAAAAATCCCCTGCCACTTTTTAAGTACTTTGAAATTTTTGAAGCATTAAGTTTGTAAGCATCTGTTTTAAAATTTTATAATCGTGAATTGAAAAAATAAATGGCACAGGATACAATTGCTGGCACCGACTCCAAAAAGAAGTAAACAATTTTGAATATTTGCAAAATATTAATGTCAAATAAGTTTACCTTTAAATTAAGTTTCTTTACAGGAATTCAATTTTTTATTTTTTTCTTTTTAGTGCAAGAACGTTTTTGTTTGTCTTTTTTTGAAGGCGGTTTTTTTTTTGTAAAAAGTTTTTTTTTATCGTAGGAACGTTCAATATTAGGTAAATACCGCTAGTTCAAAGCGTTGCCAACTTGCTTCATGTTGTCAACTCTGCGATGAATAGATTGCTTACCGGGCGCGCGCTGTAATTAATACTTTAACTATCTTATTATTTTAATAATTTTTTAAAACAAACGACGATAATTCGCGTCTTCTTGTAGGCAATCACTTAGTTTGCAATAAATCTAAGACGATAATTACATGATTTTTTTCAAGAGTTTAGATTGAGGAAATGATTAGGATTAGGAGGTGCAGTAACTGTTACTGCACCTCCTAATCCTAATAATTTTTTTTTTTCCTACCGGCCAAAACCACCGCGGTGTTCCATCTCTGCCTATGGCCGGGGGCAAGGGCCGGGGGATTCACATAAGCAATCACCGCTCCCGACAGTTATTGCACCTCGCTTTTTCGATTTGTCTCAAGTTTTTAATTTGAACCTACTTATCCTACTAATATTATAAATGCGAAAGTTTGGATGGATGGATGGATGGATGTTTGTTACTCTTTCACGCAAAAACTACTGAACGGATTTGGATGAAATTTGGCACAGAGATAGTTTATAACCAGGATTAACTCATAGGATACTTTTTATCCCGATATTCCTACGGAATCGAAACTTATGCGGGTGAGACCGCGGGCCGCGGGGCGCTGCTAGTCCTGTATAAAAGGAATTTAAATATAAGGAAGTATAATTGTATTATTAGCTGGTACGCTTAAGGAAAACGTAGCGGTATCATTATATGCCGAGCACGTGGCATAAACATAAGCGCCGGTACTGCAAATATGTGGCGCTTTGTTATTATATAACATGTTAAGTCAGAGAAATTAATTGTTAAGCACATTGACTGCCAGCTTAATTTGTCCGTATATTCAATCCTAGCTGTCATTCTTTGACAGTTGTACAAACTGGCTATAACCTGGCAAATCGATGTAAGGTGTCAAATTGCTTAAGGAATAATTTCCCTGTTTTTACCTACCTATAATAAATTATTACAAGACATGGCTACACGCTTACACGAGACAGACGTGAGTGACTGCTCAATTCGCTCAGTGACTTAGCGTAGCAGGTCACTGTCGGGTTCGATTCTCATTGAGTTCAAATTGTTTTTACCGTCATTGTTTGCTTATCCCAACATTTAGAGCAGTGGCGGCCCAGTGGTAACGGCAGCGACTTACGAGTTTTAGGTCGTAGATTCGAACCCAGACAGGTGCTTTACTTTATCTAAGTTATTTCATCACCAGTGCTGTCAAAACCGTGAAGGAAAACTTCGTGAGTAAACCAGCATATCCTAGAACCAAAAACTCGAAGACATGTGACATCTACCAATCCGCACTGGGCCCGCGTGGTGGATTACAGCCCACTCCCTCTCGAAGGGAGGAGGCCTATGTCCCAGCAGTGGGGAGGTAAAGGCTGATTATGTTGTGCAGTAGGTTTTACCTCCTCCATACGTCTCCATTACTAGGAATCACATAGTACTTAGTATCCGTTTCTTCATAACTATGGGACATCGTTACCATGGATTCAGTATATTCTGGATTGAATTGTCAAAGGTAATTTAAAAAAAAACTGCTGACCGCGTAGGTATTGATGACACAGCTGATTTTTTTTTTTTGGTAACTTATGAAAAAATTATACGCTACGCAATCATATGCTGAATTCATGATTTCAGTTCGCAGGTCGATGTGTGTGAAACATCACGAAATACAGGTATGCCACCCTTATAATCATCATGAATTCATGATTCACACAATCCAATAGATTTGCTCTTGGTGTGAAGCATTTCTTATATTTAGGATCACATTATTTCTGATCCCTCAGTAGAGGGATCAGAAATAATGTCCTCCTGTTGTCCTTTTATAGGGAAATATATTCATATGGGAAAAGTCACTCCTCGAACATCTTCATACGCCTGCAGGGTTTTTTGTGTTTCCTCACTATTGTATTTGATTTCCCAGTAATCGAAACAAACAGCTGTGCGCAGTAAAGCTCAATGAACTACTTATGCAATTTATACGAGATGTTGCATATTCCCGCTGCGAGAGTAGTTATAGTAGGTAGGTAGCTATACACAATACCACGCTACGTTTACATTTAATCTCTATAGAATGGTACCGCATCTAATAATCTCAATTGAAAATTGGACAGTTATGACGAAGAAAGTGATATAAACTAGAGAAAGCTGTCGGTTCCTTTAGGATGAGACCACCTGACCTGATCCCATGGGAGTCGTAACGACACTCACTATGACAAGGTGGCGGGTGGTAACTGATGGCCTTAGGGATTGTTTCAATTCCCGAGCTTGTTTCGATGTTTAAGCCAACCTGTTTTGTCTGGTAAACTGTTTTATCAGATAGTCAGTCTTTAGTTGTAAGCATTTTACGAACCCAATTATATCTGAAGGCTAATTCTCGTAATTTATAACGTTCAAAATCTAGTCGCAGTCTCATCTCAGCGGCAAACAAATGTCAAAAACTTGTCAAAATGTAGGGAAATTAGACGTATATTTTGACAGATTGAGACTGAGATCAAATTGTGAACGGTCTTAAAATTACGAGAATTGGCCCTCAGGTGTATGCAAAATGAATTTTAACAAACGTTTTAATAGCCAAGCATTTTCAGTTTTCCAAAGAACCCTATTGCGGGAACCCCAACTTGCTTAACTTAAAATTAAGTTATATTACGCTAACTTTTTACTGCATGTCAACTGCATGGAATGCATGATGTCTAAAGTTATATGTACTGCTAATGCAGCCATATCCACGTTGTAGAAACCTCTTGGTCGTTTATTTAAACACACGAGATGAGAGGTTTCCATTTCCATTCCTAGCATTACAAAGCCAATATAGCAGAAAAAGTACCTAAAGTACTAAAAGAGACTCATAATTATATTTTCACGCCATACAACCGTGCAATTCCCAACAGTATATCTTCAAAGCGTCTTTACTCAATGGTGAGAGAGACGAGACATTCATCTTGATTTTCCTTTGCGGTCGTAACCATTTGTTTCGTCAGCTTATTTATTTTTATTCATTACTAGCTGACCCGGCAAACGTTGTTTTGCCATATAAATTATTTCTAGGTGCCCGGCGCTACTTCGTTCGCGTAGTGTCCTACCCCCTACCCTACTCCTACTCTACTCCTACCCTACTCCTACACTAGTCCTACCCTACTTCTACCCTACTCCTACCCTACTTCTACCCTACCCCTACCCTACTCCTACCCTACTTCTACCCTACTCCTAACCTACTCCTACCCTACACCTACCCTACTCCTAACCTACTCCTACTCTATTCAAAACCCTTAATTTAATACGTGCTTCAATTCGAGTGGACCCGAGTCTACCGTACCGAAGGGACGATCGTCAAATGTTTGACAGGAAAGTAGGTAGAACAGTTTATATGGGAAAATGAAATTGTTGTTTTTACTATCTTCCTCGTAATTTTTCCATATTTTCTTACCGTTTAAACCTTCCCTGAACTACGACAAACATTTCAAAACCAAAATCAGCTAAATCGGCCCAGCCGTTCTCGAGTTTTAGCGAGACTAACGAACAGCAATTGATTTTTATATATATAGATATATAATGTAGATGGTTATAGATAAATACTTGAAGTGTCATTACAGAAAATAATAAATTTTACGAGACAGAAAACCATATTTAGATTAATGAAATCCTACTTTAATTAGAAGTATTTTAAATGTTTTGGGACCAAGAACGGTCCCCGTTAAATCCTTTCAAGTTACCGGGTTAAAATTATGGGTTTACGATGATAATTGTATCAATTTTCCTTAAACACCTGAGCCAAATTGAATCACTAAAATATAAATGATAAAGAAACAACCACTCTAATATTTGCATTTATATTGAGCGTAACATAATCGTCTATATTTTCGCCGTAAGATGGCGGGAATGGGTGGAAAAACACAGCTTGTTTCATCTTTTAATAACGTTTACAAGTAAAATGCCTGCAGAATATTTTAAATGATTCATTAGTAAAACGATCCGTTATTATACCACAGGATCAACACATTAGTGGGTAACTACTTGTGACGTAAACGTGTCAATGATACACCGGAAACAGAACCACATACTTTATCCTTATTCTCAATTATTGTGATTTCTATACAAACTTCGTCTGTAAACTTACTGTTACTGATTAACACGTAAAACCCTCTCATGTAACGTAAACCTTTCGTGAATATAAAAGAGAAATGGAATTATGATCAATCACCATTCGAAGTTTGCGCTTCTTCAGTTAAACAACAGTCAATTGTTTTAAACATTTACCTTTCATCATGAAGCTGTTCGGTCTCGTAGTGCTGTTGATGGCAGTGCTGGCGCTGATGTCAGGCGGAGCTAGCGCCAGCCCTAAGGGCTTCGGCAGCGCTATCAAGAAGGGTGGCAAATTTATTGTGAGTGTTCTTCTCATACTTTTTTTTTTATTACCTTGGCGTCATTCAGAAAACAACTGTTCTTTTTGTATAGACTTTATATTTCATAACTTTTATTATAAGTTTATTTTTACGAATATTGCGATTTGATAAATTAGAACATTAACCTGTTTGTTCTGATTTACCATATCGCAACATTCAAATTCGTTATTGACTAAGCAAAATAACCCACAAAATATACCCATTATACTTACTACATATTTACTTAGAAAATTACCTATTAAGTACCTAGTTTTATCTTGTTTGGACAAATATTTTATTATTAACACAATGTTTTGTTTTCAGAAAGCCGGACTCAGCACCATCGGTGTCATAGGAACTGGCCACCAAATATATCAAGAATCAAAACAACAGTAGAACGAGCCTCTTTTTGTTTAAGTATTTATTTCTTCGTGTTCATGGTGACTGGCGTCATTGGAACAGGCCATGAGATCTACCAACAGAATCACAACTGGAAGAAACCATCCAAAGATTCATCTTCTACCTCACCAACCACAGACATAGTATTATTAATTTATTGAAAACTATATTTAATGCATTTATGAAAACTTAGTAATTTCGTTTGTAATAAACAAATAGTAACTCTACATACTTGTGTTCTTTTGTCTTCACTTGCCTAGGTTTCCTAATTATCTGTGTTTAGAACAGGCTATGTTGTTATCTGGCAAAATGTGCGTGTACTATTAGGTACCCACACCTCTACTTACCCTTCGGGGCAAACAGGCGTGATGTTATTCAAAGCAAACACATATCAGAGGGGCAATTCTCGTAATTTTAAGAGCGTTCACAGTCTGATAGCAGTCTCAATCTGTCAAAAATACCTCTAATATCCCTACATTTTTGACAAGGTTTTGACATTTGTTTCTCGCTGAGATGACACTGCGACTAGATTTTGAACTTTTTAAATTACGTAATTTGGCCTTCGATGACAATTATATAAAGTTGGTACCTACTGAAATTATGTTGAACACCATCCAAGTACTATCACGATAGATCCTACTAATATTATAAACGTGAAAGTTTGTATGGATGGATGGATTGATGTTTGTTACTCTTTCACGCAAAAACTATTATACGGATTCTGATGTTTGACCCACAGATGGTTCATAACCAGGGTAACATATAGGATACTTTTTATCCTGATATACCCACGGGATCGAAAATTATGCGGGTGAAACCGCGGGGCGCAGCTAGTCCTACATAAGCGATGGGCGATAAAAAGGTTGCCGTATATTTATTCATTTATGAACGATGCCGAATTTCCAACATGTTGACACAAAATAAAAACGAAGAGGTGAAGTAAAACTGTGTGAAGAAAACGGAATGTCTCATGAACCAAAACTTCGAAGACTTGTGACATCCGCCTGGCTGCGCTGATTGATTACAGGCCACTCCCATTCAGACAGAATGTGGCCAGGCTGATTATGTTGTCATGAAATTTAATTTCATAGATAAACTGATTGTTTTCTATTAAGTAATTTCATTTCATTTCATTTGGAAACATCCATCAGTTTCTTACTAAACTTCAACTATATCCGACAACCCTGGTGACTTATCTCTTTTGGTGACTGTGCATCGCGTTTGGCTGATTGATTAAATTAAAACATTCCTATTTTATACTAGAATTTGAATCATTTTTTCAGAAGGTTTGTTTCAAACAAATCCACGCTGAAACAACAGGATTTTTATTGAATAGTTACTATCTACTTAATAAATATCTTAAAGTCATTCACTGACAGACAACGCACAGCCTAAATGGCTGGGCCCAGAAGCATAAACTTGCTCACTTGACTTGCTTAACTTGTTCACTAAAGAAGAAATTTAGAAATTTCACCACCTAAAGGTTAAATAGAGGATGAAAGTTTAAAATCATCCTCTATTTAACCCTATTTAAAAGTTCGTAAGTTTTGACGATATAATAGGAAATCCATCTGGCGCACGGCTAATTTATCTAATAAATATATACAATTTTAACATTATCAAGTTAATACATTATTCGCATATTAGGTGTTTGATATCAAGTTGCAAGAATATCTAATAATTATAGTATTTATATAAATACTATAATTATTAGATATTCTTTCAGCAGATGCTGATAACCAAAAATATGAACTTAAGCTAAGTAATAACTGAATTTTAAAATAAAATCATTTCATTTGGGTACAGAGATACAATTTATTAAAATAAATGGCTAAAATATTTTACAAATAAATAATTTTGCGATGACATTTTCTACTGTTGTTTTGATTCTTGATAAATTTGGTGGCCAGTTCCTATGACACCGATGGTGCTGAGTCCGGCTTTCTAAAACAAAAAATTGTGTTACTAATAAAATATTTGTTCAAACAGGATCAACTAATAATATATAATTTTCTTAGTATAGAGTAAGTTAAACTTTAGTGGGTTATTTTTCTTATCTAATAAAACTGAACGAAAAACCGAAGAAACGAAAAATTTAACGAATTTTAATTTTGCGATATGGTAAATCAGAGCAATCAGGTTATTGTTTTAATTTATCAAACCGCAATTATCGCAGATGTCAACTTATAATAAAAGTTATGAAATATAAAGTTGATACAAAACGAACAATTGTTTCCTGAAAAAAAAAAAATTATGAAAAGAACACTCACAATAAATTTGCCACCCTTCTTGATAGCACTGCCGAAGCCCTTAGGGCTGGCGCTAGCTCCGCCTGACATCAGCGCCAGCACTGCCATCAACAGCACTACGAGACCGAACAGCTTCATGATGAAAGATTAATGTTTAAAACAATTAATTGTTAATGACTACGTTGTCGTCGAAGACTAGCTTCAATTGATGATCTTTCTGTCTCCTGTTGTCCTTTTATAGGGAAATATATTCATATGGGAAAAGTCGCTCCTTGAACGCCTGCAGGGTTTTTTGTGTTTCGTCACTATTGTTTTGGATTTCCTAGTAATCGAAACAAACAGCTGTGCGCAGTAAATCTCAATGAACTACTTATACAGTTTATACGAGTTGTTGCATATTCGCGCTGCGAAAGTAGTTATAGTAGGTATCTGTATACACAATACCGCACTACTTTTACATTTAATCTCCGCATCATTTTGTTTATTAGATTCTATATTCAAAAATGGTACCGCATCTAATACGAGTAATCTCAATTGAAAATTAGACAGTTATGACGAAGAATGTGATATAAACTAGAGAAAGTTTTCGGTTCCTTTAGGATGAGACCACCTGACCTGGTCCCATGGGAGCCGTAACGACACTCACTATGACAAGATCGAATGCATGATGTCTAAAGTTATATGTACTGCTATTGCAGCCATATCCACTTTGTAGAAACCTCTTGGTCGTTTATTTAAACACACGAGATGAGAGGTTTCTATTTCCATTCCTAGCATTACAAAGCCAATATAGCAGAACTAGTACCTAAAGTACTAAAAGAGACTCATAATTATATTTTCACTCCATACAACCATGCAATTCCTAACAACTACTACTCGGTAAACGAATATCTAAGTGATAGACTTATAATGTCATAACTTAAGTACTCGAGAGTTTTTGTAATATAGTAATTTGATAAGTAATGTTATAAAATTAACAGTTAATGCTTCCTCTCTCCAAACTCACTTATTTTGCTGTGCCCGACATGGCCCATATGATCTAATTATAAGTTTACCACCTAAGAATACCTACATGTGGAATGCAATAAAAGTATTGAGTATTAAAACGACTTTACTCAATGGTGACAATGAGACATTCATCTTGATTTACCTTTGCGGTCGTAACCATTCGTTTCGTCAGCTTATTTATTTTTATTTTATTCATTATACTTGAAGTGTCATTACAGAAAGTAACAAATTTCACGAGACAGAAAACCATATTTAGATTAATCAAAGCCAACTTTTAACTGAAGGTATTTTAATTGTTTTGGGACGGCATAAAAATTATGGGTTTACGATGATAATTGAAGCAATTTTCCTCAAATCCTTTCATCCACCTGAGCCTAATTGAATCACTAAAAATATAAATGTTAAAGAAACAATCACTCTAATATTAGCATTTATATTGAGCGTAACATAATCGTTTATATTTTCGCCGGAAGATAACGGGAAAGGGTGGGAAAACACAGCTTGTTTCATCTTTTAATAACTTTTACAAGTAAAATGTCTGCAGAATATTTTAAATGATTCATTAGTAAAATGATCCGTTATTATGCCTTAGGATCAACACATTAGTGGGTAACTACGTGTGACGTAAAAGCGTCAATGAAACACCGGAAACAGAACCACATACTTTATCCTCCTTCTCAATTGTGCTTTTCCGTACAAACTTCGTATGTAAACTTACTGTTACTGACTAACACGTAAAACCCTCCCATGCAACGTAATATATAAGAGAAATCGAATTCTGATCAATCACCATTCGAAGTTTGCGCTTCTTCAGTTAAACAACAGTCAATTGTTTTAAACATTTACCTTTCATCATGAAGCTGTTCGGTCTCGTAGTACTGTTGATGGCAGTGCTGGCGCTGATGTCAGGCGGAGCTAGCGCCAGCCCTAAGGGCTTCGGCAGCGCTATCAAGAAGGGCGGCAAATTTATTGTGAGGGTTTTTTTATACTTTTTTTTGTTAATTACCTTGGCGTCATTTAGAAAACAACTGTTCGTTTTGTATCAACTTTATATTTCATAACTTTTATTATAAGTTGAATTCTACGATTATTATGGTTTGATTAATTAGAACAATAACCTGATTGCTCTGATACACCATATCGCAAAATTCAAATTCGTTTAATTTTTCGTTTCTTCGTTTTCTTCGTTTTTTCGTTCAGTTTTATTAGATAAGAAAAATAACCCACTAAAAATATCCATTTTACTTACTCTACATATACCTACTAAGAAAATTAGAGATTACATAATAGTTGATCTTGTTCGAACAAATATTTTATTATTAACACAATTTTTTGTTTTCAGAAAGCCGGACTCAGCACAATCGGTGTCATAGGAACTGGCCACCAAATATATCAAGAATCAAAACAGCAGTAGAAAAGGCTCTTTCTGTTTATTTATTTCTTCGTGTTCATGGTGACTGGTGACATTGGAACAGGTCATGAGATCTACCAACAGACCCACAACTGGAAAAAATCATCCAAAGATTCATCTTCTACCTCACCACCCACTGACATAGTATTATTAATTTATTGAAAACTATATTTAATGCATTTATGAAAACTTAGTAATTTCAAAATCAAAATCAAAATCAAAAGTCATTTATTCAAATTAGGCTGAGAATCAGCACTTTTCGAACGTCAAAATTACAAAAGACAGTCCCCCAAAAACGCCCGCCCTTCGCCACTTCCTAGTGCTATCGCTGGGAAGAAGAAGTGGCGGAACAAACTCCCCAGCAGCACAGCTGTCTGTTTAGTTAAAATATAGTTGCATGTATACAATACTAGGAACCTATGTTCAGTAATGAACATTACAAGAAGCTTAAATTATTTGCCATATTATGTCAGCTAGCCACGCCAATATACCAACAAATATAATAAAAACTATACGTACTCAAGCTAAAAAATAATTAATAAAAATAAAAACTCACTACCTAAATAAAAGCCTCCAGGCATAAAGGGCGTGACAGCTTACATATTTATGCATTGCTGGGTTCGTCACATAGCTGTCACTTGCAGTCACAGATGATGAACTAGGACCATCGATGTGAAATAAATGAGTTAATACTAATAACAGTAACCTGTCAGTACCTAAGCTAATTCTGGAGAAAGAACATGAACATTGTCTTGCGTTAATTAGGGCGACCAACTATTCTTATCGTGTAAGTAGTCGTTGATGGAATAGTAAGCCTTTGAACAAAGGTTGGATTTTACTTGAGCTTTAAACGCATTAAAAGGCAAGTCTAGCAAAGAAGACGGTATCTTGTTATAAAAGGTTATACCAAGCCCAACAAATGAGTTATGAACCTTATGAAGCCGGTGAAAGGGGGCACGTAGTTTGTCCTTATTTCTAGTGTTAACACTGTGAATATCACTGTTTTTAGTGTACAAGTGCAAATTTTGCCTAATATATAGGATGTTGGCGAAGATAAATTGTGATGCAACCGTGAGAATACCAATATCTTTAAATAAATCTCTTAGAGAAACTCTGGCACCTAGCTGGTAAATTGCTCGAACAGCTCGTTTTTGAAGGACAAATATATTTTGTATATCAGCGGCTTTGCCCCACAGCAGAATACCGTAGGACATAACACTGTGAAAATAACTGAAATAGACTAAACGAGCTGTATCAACGTCAGTGTATTGTCTTACTTTCCTGACGGCGTAGGCAGCCGAACTGAGCCTTCCTGCTAGACTTGATATATGAGGTCCCCACTGAAGTTTGGCATCTACTGTTAGTCCTAGAAAAATTGCCGAGCCTACTGTTTCAAGCACCTCTTTATTTAAGACGATGTTGGGTCCTAGATTTCTGACATTCGGTAAGGCGAACTTTACACATTTCGTTTTTTTGGCATTGAGAACTAGGTTATTTGACGTAAACCAATCTGTAACTATTGTGAGTGCACTGTTTACGTCGTCAAAATCTTGTCTATTCCTGTCTACTTTAAAAATAAGAGAGGTATCATCTGCAAACAGTACAACGTCACAGATGCCCTTCAAATGGAATGGTAAATCATTGATATATACTAAGAACAAGAATGGACCCAATATTGAGCCTTGCGGAACACCTAACTGAACTGGTAGCCCGGAAGATTTCGCGCCATTAACATCTACACATTGGACCCTATTATGTAAATATGAAATTATTATGTTGAGAGCCTCGTTTCTGACACCGTAATGATGTAACTTACGCAAAAGCGTGTCATGGTGCACGCAATCAAAGGCTTTAGAGAGATCACAGAAAACTCCAATAGCATTTTGCGATTTCTCCCATGCGTCAAATATGTGTCTCAGCAGAGCAACACCCGCGTCTGTAGTTGAACGACCCTTTGTAAAGCCATATTGATCATTATGGAGGAGGCTGTTTAAATTAAAATGTCTTAGCAACTGCTTGAGTATTAATTTTTCAAATATTTTGCTAAATGCAGGTAAAATAGAAATAGGCCTGAAATTGCCAACGTCATTCTTATTACCTGATTTAAATAATGGTATGACTTTACTACTCTTCATGAGGTCAGGAAAAGTTCCTAAATCAACACATTTATTAAAAGTAACAGCTAGATAGGGGGCTACGATGGCTATTATATTACTTAAAAGTTTAATGGAGATGCCCCAATAATCACCGGTGTTTTTAGACTTAAGTGTGTTAAAAATATTAACTACATCACGTGGGGTTACATGTTCGAAACTAAATAAAGGACTACATTTAGGTACACTACTATGCAAAAGGTTTTCAGCTTTAGACGGGGACGACTTTAAGGAGCGAGTCGTAGTTATCGGTATGTTGGCAAAAAACTCATTAAATGCCTCAGCTACGTCAGCTGCATTATTAACTAATTTGTTGTCGACCATAATCTCAAGTTGTTTTTCTTGTTTAACAGATTTACCAGTTTCATTGTTAATAATTTTCCAAGTGGCTTTTACTTTATTATTAGAATTTTTAATTGTATCGCCTAAAAATTTTGATTTAGCAAAAGCACTAATCTTTTTGAATAATTTTGAATAATTTTTGACATACTCTAGGAAAGGAGTATCAAACCTGTATTTTTTCAAACCATATAACTCGTATAGTCTCGCTCTACTTTTATAAATACCTGGAGTAGCCCATTGATTAAAGCCAACAGAGGATCCATTAATGTTAATAGTTTTGGTCTTAAAAGTAGATTGGTACTCTTTTTGCACAACATCAAAAAGGGCACCATAAATTTCATTGGGATTCTCATATTCTACTATAGATGGTGTAATTCTTTGAGCTATATTATTTTTAAACATTTTGCAACGACTGGCTGTATAAGGCCTGCATTCAAGTTTATGCGGCTTTTTATGTAATGGCATGGGGAAGCTAGCTAATAAACCACAGTGGTCGGACGTTAAGTCAGTTAACACTAATTTATGTTTGGCATCACAATCACTAAAAATATTATCAAGACAAGTTGACGAAGATGCTGTGATCCTAGTAGGTTCAAAAAACAAGTTAATTAAATTATAAGACCTAAAAAGATTGAGAAGTCTAATACTTAATGGAGTAACATCTAAAATATTAATATTGAAGTCTCCACATAATATAATACTTTTGTTACTAGATTTCAACTTATTGAGAGAATCTTCCATTACCGATTCGAAACTAATAAAATCTCCAGAGGGGGGTCGATAAACGCAAATTATAACATATCGCTCAAGTTCAACACAAGACAACTCTATAGTGCGCTCGATTGAAAGATTAACTAAATCTAAACGTTGTTTACATTTCAACTTGTTTGAAACAAGAACTAAAGAGCCACCGCGAATAGCACTTTTTCTCACAAATGCACTCTGTACGGTAAAGTTTTCATCATTAATAAACACTACTTCATGTTCCTTCAACCAGTGTTCAGTCAAACATAACACCTGAACATCATAGTTCTCCATAAATAAACTTAATTCTAGCTCTTTGCCAGACAGACCCTGCATATTTTGATGAACAACATTCAACATATGCGGCTGACCTGTTGTCGCACCTAATAGTTTAAACTACAAGGCGTATCAAAAGTAGTGTTAGTATCAGTACTAACAGTAATCGATGGTACACTACAAGTACCAGTGTCACTAAGTATATTGTATGCTAAAAGATTAGCAATTTGTCTCCTACAACTAGGTGGCAAATACATAGTATAATTAGTCAGTTTGTAATCAGTAATGAATTGATTACAATCAAAATATAAAATAGCATCACTGTGACGACAAGTCCTATTATAAATGAACATATTTAAATTATAAATATGCTTATTTTGCTTATCAGTTAAATAGTAAGAATAAGGCAAGGCACAAAAAATAAATTTACAATTATTAGTCTCATTAAGATGCAACATCAAATGGACACATTCAATTAAGTCCTTTTTTCTTACATTTAAACTATCCCCATATAATAATATAACAGTTGAGCTGGGGTTTATTTTTGTCAATTTGATATTACTAATTAATTGGCTAATACTGGCACCGGGTAAACAATTATTAATTACATATTGTTGCGAACACTGACTTAATAAGCTACCAAAACCTTGACCAAATTTATCAGAAAAGATATAAGTAGTGTTAATCAAATTATTCATACTATTGCTATCATCACTAATACGGCTACCTACTGGCTGAGTCACTGAGGGAGTGGGTGTAACAAGCTGGGGTTCCACGGAGCAGGTACAGCTAAAAGAGAGGTTATTTGTCAAAGACTCGTACCTCTCCGCATTATACTTGACCAGGTCTGCCAACTCATTAGCCTCCTGCATGCGCTTACTCAGGTCTTGTTGAGAAGCCTCATATTTACTAAAGATATCCTTTAGAGCGTATTCCCTAACAAACAATTCATCCTGAAGGCGCCGAGTGTCTGTGTTATACATAGCATTACACAATTCTAATTCACTGTTACAGTTTTTTAATTCTTGTATTAAATTTACTTTTTCTTGCCTAAGTTTTGTATTTAATTTGTTTACTTTTTGGCATTTTAAAGATTTTTGAGTTTTTCTAATTAATCTATTAATTTTAATATATTTTTTTAACTTATTGTGACTAGTAAACAATTTATTTTTAACTATAGTATCATCAGTTAAATCTATTGTTACAACTGGCTCAACACATATGGGACCGGACTCGCTACCAACCAACTCATCATAAAGACTGCAGGTGATCGCAGACTCTTCACGGGCTTTGAGAGTTTCCAAGGCGGTTATTGTGTTGTGGGCCTTGCTTAATTCCTGTTCTAGTTCAGATATGCGTCTCAAAGCCAGTTCGTGGGTATCACTACATTCCTGGAAATTTGACACTATTTGACGGAGGTGCTGATGCTGGTCAAGTATGTCCATATGCTGTACATGTAGTTCAGTCAGCTGATTCTTAAGCTCAGTGTTCTTGTCATTAATGAGCTTTATTTCCACCTCGCTGTCTTCCCTTTCACAGAGCAGCTGTTTACATGTAGCTTCAGAAACCTCAAGCTTCATCAAGGTAGATCTTAATTTTGCTTCCATCTCCTTGATTGTAGCACTGCGGGTCATCATTGTCTTTAAAATGTCAGTCACCTGAAATGTGTGAAGTTATGCAGCTAAATAACAGTGTGAGAAAAGATTATCCAATAATTAGATTAGTAGGAGGTAGAAGGGAAATATAAAAATAAAAATTAAAGTAAGTTAAAAATAAGTAATAAAATGTTAACAAATGGATTTTAAAATTAGTTGAAGTTATTAGGGAATGAGATGGAGACAAGATGGAGATGTTATATAGAAGTGAAGTTACAAGGAATAGGTACTGCTTTTATTGTAAAACACAAAGAAGCTTAATTGACAATAATAAGTTAATGACACAGGTTTTACAGGGTGAATAAGCTGTAATGAGCCTATTTTTGTGCAGTAAATTATGTAGTGTTTATTGTATGGGCGAATGTTTTCGTCGTCGATTTTGCTTCCACTAGTTGTCAAGCAAAAGGAGACATAAACCGTGCCAGTGTGTGATGGACGTAGCTCAGAGATCTGAGCAGTACTTTGTGATGTTCTGTGGTCGGTAAATACAAGCACTTAAATAAAACAAAATACTCCCCGGGATCGATGAAAGTTTGAAATCCGTCACCGTTGGTACGTTGAGTTGACAGCCGGTTTTGAATCCTCTGTTTTACGAAGTTTTCGCGACAAAAAACACTTGATAATAACTGTTTAGAATACTTAATACTGAGGTTTTACTATATTACACTAATTTAACATATATAAAACACTTTTATTAATTTACTAAAATAATTAACCTAGAGACCGTTTTTTTGACGACCGGCTACCAGTGTTGCCACCAAAAAAAGTTTCGTTTGTAATAAACAAATAGTAACTCCACATACTTGTATTCTTGCATGTTTCCTAATTAACTGTGTTCTGAACAGGCTATGTTGTTACCTGACGAAATGTGCGTGTACTATAGGTACCCACACCTCTACCTTACCCTTCGGGGCAAACAGGCGTGATGTTATTCAAAGCAAACACCTATCTGAAATAACGATGACAATTTTAGTGTAGGTTCATGCTTGAAATGGTGTTGAAGTAATAACTAATTCGTTTCGAGAAACGGATTCGTCAAAATGCATTACGAAGTTGGTACCTACTGAAATTATGTTAAACACCACCCAAGTATCATCACGATGCCCAGAGGACACGGTGGAGCATACGGTGGAGGTCTGCCCTGCTTGGGCAGAGCACCGCCGTGTACTCGTAGAGGCGATCGGCAGCGGCGGCGACCTCTCGCGTCCGGCCCTGGTTCAAGCCATGGTCCGGGGCGAGAGGGAGTGGGAGGCAGTCACCTCCTTCTGCGAAGCAGTCATGCTAGCGAAGGAGGTGGCGGGGTGGTCGAGGGAACGCACCTCACGCCTCAGCCGCCGCGGGAGACGCTCCGGGCGTCGGGAGCCGCGTGACGACTCCCGACCACCGTAGGCGCGGGCCTGCGGGCGGTGAGTAATGGGTAACTCACCGTCCGATCAGGACCAGGCCCGTGCCGGACGGCGTGTATGTGTTCCACGCGCGCCTCAAAGAGATGTCAGCATGAGTGACGGGGCCCGATAGGGCCGAAGCCTGCCAGGGTAGCGGGATTGTCCGAAAGGGTTACCGCTGCCCTGGAACATAAAGGGCTAAGGAAGGAACACAGGTGGGTTTTAATCAGTAAGAGTCTGACACTCCCTTCTGCTCCACCCAGAGCGGGAGAGGTCATTTGATGATTTCACATTCTCAAAAAAAAAAAAAAAGTATCATCACGATAGATCCTACTAATATTATAAACGTGAAAGTTTGTATGGATGGATGAATGAACGGAAGTTTGTTACTTTTTCACGCAAAAACAATTGAACGGATTTGGATGAAATTTGGCACACAGAGTTTTTATCCAGGATTAACATATAGGATGCTTTTTATCCTGATATTCCCACGGGATCGAAACTTATGCGGGTGAAACCGCGGGGCGCTACATAAGCGATGGGCGATAAAAAGGTAGGTATATATTGATTTATGTATGGAACGATGCCTAATTTCCAACATGTTGACACTAAATAAAAACGAAGAGGTGAAGTAAAACTGTGTGAAGAAAACGGAATGTCCCATGAACCAAAACTTCGAAGACTTGTGACATCCGCCCGGCTGCACTGATTGATTACAGACCACTCCCATTCAGACAGAATGTAGCCAGACTGATTATGTTATGTCATGAAATTTAATTTCATAAATGAACTGTTTATTTTCTATTAATTTCATTTCATTCGGAAACATCCATCAGTTTCTTACTAAACTTCAACTATATCCAACGACCCTAGGGCTGCAGTTTCGACATTCGTAGCGATCGATTTACGACCGAATTCGGTCGCAAAGTCCCAGATTGATAGGTGTAATGTATGGAGTGACAGGACTTTGTGACCGAATTCAGTCGTAAAGCGATCGCTATGAATGTCGAAACTGCAGCCCCTGGTGACTTATGTCTTTTGGTGACTGTACATCGCGTTTGACTGATTGATTAAATTAAAACATTCCTACTTTATACTAGAATCTGAATATTGTTTTCAGAAGGTTTGTTTCAAACAAATCCACGCTGAAGCAATAGGATTTTTCTTGAATATTTACGAGTACTATCTACTTAATAAATATCTTAAAGTCATTCACTGACAGACAACGCACAGCCTAAATGGCTGGGCCCAGAAGCATAAACTTGCTCACTTTAGCTGTATAAGGAACTCTTGCGCAAGAGTTCCTTAAGGATACAGCTAAAGTGAGCACTAAAGAAAAAATTTAGAAATTTCACCACCTAAAGGTTAAATAGAGGATGAAAGTTTAAAATCATCCTCTATTTAACCCTATTGGAAAGGTTGTCATTTTTGACGATATAATAGGAAATCCAACGATCGCACGGCTAATCTATACTTATAATAAATCTGTAGAAGTGAAAATTCTGTACATTGAAAATATCAAAAAAATAAATGGCAGGGGGTGTTACTAGACCGACACCGAACCCAAAAATGTGATTACAAAAATTTTTGTCTGTCTGTCTGTCTGTCGGTCTGTCTGTCTGTCGGTCTGTCTGTCTGTCTGTCTGTTTGTTCAGGCATCACGCAAAAACTACCGGTTCGATTACGATGAAACTTGGTATAATTATTCTTTAATATCCTGGGCACCACACTGGGTACTTTTTATCCCGGAAAAGTATATACAATAAAAAACAAACTTAATTTTGCGGTTCGATCCCTAGACCGATTACTGTACCAACCGCAAATAATAAGTTTGTCGTAGGTTACGTCACCCGCAGTATTATCTGTGCGACCTTTTTATTCCTTTTAGTTTTTAGAGTTATTTAGGTTTAATTTTATAAGTCGTAGGTATAGATTTTAATTTTATAGTATAGGTAGTATATTTGTTAGTGTACACACGGCTACACATCAAGCTATGCAAAACCAGTATTGGCTGACCGTTTATTGTGAGAAAATATCATACAAAGTGAGGCCAATACAAACTGGTTTTGTATAGCTTGACGTGTAGCCGTATGTACGTAGTGACCGTAGGTTATTTTATAATACTGTTAGGTAGGATTAGTCATCCGTATAGATATTAGTTTTTAGGGATTTTGCTTATTTATTGAGTTTAGATTAGTTATCATCAGAAATAGGTTTATTTAGGTAGGTTATTTTTTTTTAATTAGGTAGGTACTTAGGTAAAGATATCATATAGGTACCCTCTTAATCACCACTAATGAGACACAATTGGTTTTCTATTGTAATTAGCCACAAAGGGCCCGCGAGATGGATGGCATCCTGGGGAAGCACATACATTTTATCCTGTTAGCACGTTCCCGTGGGATAATTTCCGACATCCACGCGGGCGAAGCCGCGGGCAGAAGCTAGTTTAACTAATAAATATATATAATTTTAACATTATCAAGTTAATACATTATTCGCATATTAGGTGTTTGATATCAAGTTGCAAGAATATCTACTATTTATAGTATTTATATAGCAGATGCTGATAACCAAAAATATGAACTTAAGCTAAGTAATAACTGAATTTTAAAATAAAATCATTTCATTTGGGTACAGAGATATAATTTATTTAAATAAATGGCTAAAATATTTTACAAATAAATAATTTTGCGATGACATTTTCTACTGTTGTTTTGATTCTTGATATATTTGGTGGCCAGTTCCTATGACACCGATGGTACTGAGTCCGCCTTTCTAAAACAAAAAAATGTGTTAATAATAAAATATTTGTTCAAACAAGATCAACTAATAATAGATAATTTTCTTAGTATAAAGTAAGTTAAATTTTAGTGGGTTATTTTTCTTATCTAATAAAACTGAACGAAGAAACGAAAAATTAAACGAATTTGAATTTTGCGATATGGTAAATCAGAGCAATCAGGTTATTGTTTTAATTTATCAAACCGCAATTATCGCAGATATCAACTTATAATAAAAGTTATGAAATATAAAGTTGATACAAAATGAACAATTGTTTCCTGGAAAGAAAAGTTATGAAAAGAACACTCACAATAAATTTGCCGCCCTTCTTGATAACACTGCCGAAGCCCTTAGGGTTGGCGCTAGCTCCGCCCAACATCAGCGCCAGCACTGCCATCAACAGCACTACGAGACCGAACAGCTTCATGATGAAAGATTAATGTTTAAAACAATTAACTGTTAATGACTAGTTTGTCGTCGAAGACTAGCTTCAATTGATGATCTCTCTGTCTCCTGTCGTCCTTTTATAGGGAAATATATTCATATGGGAAAAGTCGCTCCTTGAACGCCTGCAGGGATTTTTGTGTTTCGTCACTATTGTTTTTGATTTCCTAGTAATCGAAAACAGCTGTGCGCAGTAAAGCTCAATGAGCTACTTATACAGTTTATACGAGTTGTTGCATATTCCCGCTGCGAAAGTAGTTATAGTAGGTATCTGTATACATAATACTGCACTACTTTTGTATTTAATCTCTGCATCATTTTGTTTATTAGATTCAATGTGCAAAAATGGTACCGCATCTAATACGAGTAATCTCAATTGAAAATTGGACAGTTATGACAAAGAAAGAGATATAAAGTAGAGAAAGTTTTCGGTTCCTTTAGGATGAGACCACCTGACCTGGTCCCATGGGAGCCGTAACGACACTCACTATGACAAGATCGAATGCATGATGTCTAAAGTTATATGTACTGCTATTGCAGCCATATCCACTTTGTAGAAACCTCTTGGTCGTTTATTTAAACACACGAGATGAGAGGTTTCTATTTCCATTCCTAGCATTACAAAGCCAATATAGCAGAACTAGTACCTAAAGTACTAAAAGAGACTCATAATTATATTTTCACTCCATACAACCATGCAATTCCTAACAACTACTACTCGGTAAACGAATATCTAAGTGATAGACTTATAATGTCATAACTTAAGTACTCGAGAGTTTTTGTAATATAGTAATTTGATAAGTAATGTTATAAAATTAACAGTTAATGCTTCCTCTCTCCAAACTCACTTATTTTGCTGTGCCCGACGGGGCCCATATGATCTAATTATAAGTTTACCACCTAAGAATAACTACATGTGGAATGCAATAAAAGTATTGAGTATTAAAGCGTCTTTACTCAATGGTGACAATGAGACATTCATCTTGATTTACCTTTGCGGTCGTAACCATTCGTTTCGTCAGCTTATTTATTTTTATTTTATTCATTATACTTGAAGTGTCATTACAGAAAGTAACAAATTTCACGAGACAGAAAACCATATTTAGATTAATCAAAGCCAACTTTTAACTGAAGGTATTTTAATTGTTTTGGGACGGCATAAAAATTATGGGTTTACGATGATAATTGAAGCAATTTTCCTCAAATCCTTTCATCCACCTGAGCCTAATTGAATCACTAAAAATATAAATGTTAAAGAAACAATCACTCTTATATTAGCATTTATATTGAGCGTAACATAATCGTTTATATTTTCGCCGGAAGATAACGGGAAAGCGTGGGAAAACACAGCTTGTTTCATCTTTTAATAACGTTTACAAGTAAAATGTCTGCAGAATATTTTAAATGATTCATTAGTAAAATGATCCGTTATTATGCCTTAGGATCAACACATTAGTGGGTAACTACGTGTGACGTAAAAGCGTCAATGAAACACCGGAAACAGAACCACATACTTTATCCTCCTTCTCAATTGTGCTTTTCCGTACAAACTTCGTATGTAAACTTACTGTTACTGACTAACACGTAAAACCCTCCCATGCAACGTAATATATAAGAGAAATGGAATTATGATCAATCACCATTCGAAGTTTGCGCTTCTTCAGTTAAACAACAGTCAATTGTTTTAAACATTTACCTTTCATCATGAAGCTGTTCGGTCTCGTAGTGCTGTTGATGGCAGTGCTGGCGCTGATGTCGGGCGGAGCTAGCGCCAGCCCTAAGGGCTTCGGCAGCGCTATCAAGAAGGGCGGCAAATTTATTGTGAGGGTTTTTTCATACTTTTTTTTGTTAATTACCTTGGCGTCATTTAGAAAACAACTGTTCGTTTTGTATCAACTTTATATTTCATAACTGTTATTATAAGTTGAATTCTACGAATATTATGGTTTGATTAATTAGAACAATAACCTGATTGCTCTGATACACCATATCGCAAAATTCAAATTCGTTTAATTTTTCGTTTCTTCGTTTTTTCGTTCAGTTTTATTAGATAAGAAAAATAACCCACTAAAAATATCCATTTTACTTACTCTACATATACCTACTAAGAAAATTAGCGATTACATAATAGTTGATCTTGTTTGAACAAATATTTTATTATTAACACAATTTTTTGTTTTCAGAAAGCCGGACTCAGCACAATCGGTGTCATAGGAACTGGCCACCAAATATATCAAGAATCAAAACAGCAGTAGAAAAGTAATAATATAATAATAATATCCCTGGAAATTTCACACAGCGCCATCTAGTCCCAAGCTAAGCAACCTAATGCTTGTGTTATGGTAACAAGATGGCTGATAAACTACTTATATACATTTTTTTTTTTTTGTAAATACATACATAAGTAAGTCTCTTTCTGTTTATTTATTTCTTCGTGTTCATGGTGACTGGCGACATTGGAACAGGTCATGAGGTCTACTAACAGACCCACAACTGGAAAAAATCATCCAAAGATTCATCTTCTACCTCACCACCCACTGACATAGTATTATTAATTTATTGAAAACTATATTTAATGCATTTATGAAAACTTAATAATTTCGTTTGTAATAAACAAATAGTAACTCCACATACTTGTATTCTTGCATGTTTCCTAATTAACTGTGTTCTGAACAGGCTATGTTGTTACCTGGCGAAATGTGCGTGTACTATAGGTACCCACACCTCTACCTTACCCTTCGGGGCAAACAGGCGTGATGTTATTCAAAGCAAACACCTATCTGAAATAACGATGACAATTTTAGTGTAGGTACATGCTTGAAATGGTGTTGAAGTAATAACAGCACCCGAATTGCGTAACACACAATTAATCTGAATCGGTTTCATTTTGACAGTTCAACAACATTCATTGCGTTATTTACGTGTTGAGCAGACAAATTTTTCGAACTTATGAAGCAATGGATTAGCAATTTGCTTCAAAACGATTCAGATTACTATTAATTGTGTGTTACGCAATTAGGGTGCTGATTCGTTTCGAGAAACGGATTCGTCAAAATGCATTATGAAGTTGGTACCTACTGAAATTATGTTGAAATTTGGCACACTGTGTGCCAAATTTCATCCAAATCCGTTCAATTGTTTTTGCGTGAAAAAGTAACAAACTTCCATTCATTCATCCATCCATACAAACTTTCACGTTTATAATATTAGTAGGATCTATCGTGATGATACTTGGGTGGCGTTCAACATAATTTCAGTAGGTACCAACTTCATAATGCATTTTGACGAATCCGTTTCTCGAAACGAATCAGTTATTACTTCAACACCATTTCAAGCATGTACCTACACTAAAATTGTCATCGTTATGTCATTAGTTTTTATCCAGGATTAACATATAGGATGCTTTTTATCCTGATATTCCCACGGGATCGAAACTTATGCGGGTGAAACCGCGCGGCGCAGATAGTCATACATAAGCGATGGGCGATAAAAAGGTAGGTATATATTTATTTATTTATGGAACGATGCCGAATTTCCAACATGTTGACACTAAATCAAAACGAAGAGGTGAAGTAAAACTGTGTGAAGAAAACGGAATGTCCCATGAACCAAAACTTCGAAGACTTGTGACATCCGCCCGGCTGCACTGATTGATTACAGACCACTCCCATTCAGACAGAATGTGGCCAGGCCGATTATGTTATGTCATGAAATTTAATTTCATAAATGAACTGTTTGTTTTCTATTAATTTTATTTCATTTCATTCGGAAACATCCATTAGTTTCTTACTAAACTTCAGCTATATCCAACGACCCAGTCACCAGGGGCTGCAGTCTCGAGATTCGTAGCGATCGCTTTACGACCGAATTCGGTCGCAAAGTCCCGGATTGACAGGTGTAATGTATGGAGTGACAGGACTTTGTGACCGAATTCAGTCGTAAAGCGATCGCTATGAATGTCGAAACTGCAGCCCCTGGTGACTTATGTCTTTTGGTGACTGTACATCGCGTTTGACTGATTGATTAACACATTAACTGCTGAATTATTAGCGAACTTTTCGCAAATGCTAAATATATAGCTCACTAACCCCTGTGCGACAAACGTTCATACGCGTTCAAATAATTTTCGTGTGGTGCTATGAACGCGCATGCGCGGTTGAAGAAAGTTTTACCCAGTGCGGCTGGCCGCATTAGTTGACGCTTCTGTGCGTTTGAAAATTTTCGAGTTTGCACAATGGACGCACCCGTGCGTCCATTGTGCATTGCGCCGCACTCGAAGAAAGTTAAGTAAATTGTATGGACGCGCAGGCGCGCCGCTAGCACATGGTCAAAGCTTGAAAAACGCGCAGGCGCGTTGGCCGCAGTTAACGTGTTTAATTAAAACATTCCTACTTTATACTAGAATTTGAATATTGTTTTCAGAAGGTTTGTTTCAAACAAATCCACGCTGAAACAACAGGATTTTTCTTGAATAGTTACTATCTACTTAAT
This sequence comes from Apamea anceps, assembly GCA_951799955.1. Classification (NCBI taxonomy): domain Eukaryota; kingdom Metazoa; phylum Arthropoda; class Insecta; order Lepidoptera; family Noctuidae; genus Apamea; species Apamea anceps. Next base: position 11,301,599 of record OX637510.1, on the reverse strand, counting down.
AGATATCTTAAAGTCATTCACTGACAGACAACGTACACAGACTAAATAACTGGGCATGAACTTTTGCGCAAGAGTTCCTTACACTAAAGAAGGAATTTAGAAATTTCACCACCTAAAGGTTAAATAGAGGATGAAAGTTTACAAATCATCCTCTATTTAACCCTATTTGAAAGTTCGTCATTTTTGACGATATAATAGGAAATCCAACGGGGGCGCGGCTAATTTAACTAATAAATATATATAATTTTAACATTATCAAGTTAATACATTATTCGCATATTAAGTGTTTGATATCAAGTTGCAAGAATATCTAATATTTATAGTATTTATATAGCAGATGCTGATAACCAAAAATATGAACTTAAGCTAAGTAATAACTGAATTTTAAAATAAAATCGTTTCATTTGGGTACAGAGATATAATTTATTTAAATAAATGGCTAAAATATTTTACAAATAAATAATTTTGCGATGACATTTTCTACTGTTGTTTTGATTCTTGATATATTTGGTGGCCAGTTCCTATGACACCGATGGTGCTGAGTCCGGCTTTCTAAAACAAAAAATTGTGTTAATAATAAAATATTTGTCCAAACAAGATCAACTATTATGTAATCTTAACTACTAGGTAATAGGTAATTTTCTTAGTATAGAGTAAGTAAAATAGGTATTTTTTGTGGGTTATTTTTCTTAGCTAATAACGAATTTGGATTTTGCGATATGGTAAATCAGAACAATCAGGTTATTGTTTTAATTTATCAAACCGCAATTATCGTAGAAGTACCTTATACTAAAAGTTATGAAATATAAAGTTGATACAAAAGGAAATATTGTTTCCTGAACAAAAAAATAAGTATGAAAAGAACACTCACAATAAATTTGCCGCACTTGATAGCGCTGCCGAAGCCCTTAGGGCTGGCGCTAGCTCCGCCCGACATCAGCGCCAGCACTGCCATCAACAGCACTACGAGACCGAACAGCTTCATGATGAAAGGTAAATGTTTAAGGGCATTGCAGGCGTTTGCCTGCAGCGGTCATCCCGTCCGATTATAATTTGAGTGTTTTCAAGGCTAGAGTGAATAGGCTCATAATAAATTAGTGCGCTTTACCATCAACGATTGCATCACTGCTGTCCATAAAAAAAAAAGAAGCGCAACCTTCGAATGGTGATTAATCAGAATCCAAATTCCCTTTAAATATGTCTACGAAGTTATCATTTCCTACGGTACATGAGGGTTTTCTGTGTTAGTCATTTCACTAAGTTTAGTTGAAGTTTGTACTGGAAGCACTATAAGGACAACGTAAGTGGAACTGTTTCGATGTTTCATTGAAACATTTACGTCATACGTAGTTACCCACTAATGCCATTGAGTTCTGTAAACAGATTGTTAGGTAGTATTTATGTTTACCAGAAGACACTTGACTAAGGCTTACTACTATTTTTTTTTTCTGTTGACAAACTGGTATCATCTGCCTAGCCTTTTCCCAACTATGTTGGGGTCGTCTTCCAGTCTAAACGATGCAGCTGAATACCAGTATTTTACTTGGAGCGACTGCCTATCTGACCTCGACAACCCAGTTACTGGGTAATACGATACCCCTTGGTAAGACTGGTTGTCCGACTTTCGGGCTACTGACCACCGTTACGGCTTTCAAGGATCCACGAATGACAGCCGGGCTTAACGTGCTTTCCGAGGCACAGAGGGGTCTCGGTATGTAAGATGGTCACCCATCCACAGACCAACCGCGGCAAGCGTAGCTTAACCTGATCGATAGACCTGTGCGGCTGTTATTATTTAGCCACGGACCCCTGCCTCCCTCCTTCCTGAAGGCTGCGGGTGTCGACCTCAGGACAAGCTGCTTCTCACATGGTCTGTACGTTTCTTGTTCCAGCGGCACCATTCCTTACCCTCTGCATATTTTGGCTTCTGAAACTCAAATTTACAAACGTAACATATAGAAATGTTACATAAAAATGTAGCTGTTATTTAGTTATGGTTTCTTACGACTTCCACGCGAAGTCGCGTGCAGAAGCTAGAGTAGAAAGAAATATTTTTTAATACCTATAATCTCTTTAGTCGGTCCCTTATGTCTGAGTATCGTGGTCAGCTTCGGAGTTCCATCTGGAGCGGATGATCCACCTCCACCGGTTTCTGTCCAGCGCATCCCTTACTACCGTGTAGAATTTAGAGGACGATGATTCCTTCACCATCCTGTTGGCGAACGACCGCGCAATCGCTTACCTTCGGTGTTCCCAACCACAATCAGTTTTGCCAATCTTTCACCTATACAATACCTATAATGCGAATAGGTATATCTGTAAGTACCTGTACAAATGCGTTTAAATCTTCCATTAATGTTAAAATGAAAGAGGATTATATTATGCCCAATATATATGCAAATGTTTGAGTACCTACGTATCTACTTGTTTGTTTCTAATTAATAATTTTGGATACTTAATTATACCGAAGCGGCTTAACGATTAGTGGAAAATTAGCACAGTTTTCGTCCTGAACTATTTTGTGCTGAACATCTTTCATATGGGGACGGTTTTGATCTTATAAACATTATCTCATCTTTGTCAAAATAGCGTTACATTAATCTCAAACTGTCTTGTAATTTAACATAATTATGCATAATCAACCTATAATGTTTCACTGCTGCGACACGCTCTATGAGAGGAAGTGGGCCATAATCCACCACGCAGGCCCAGTGCGGGTCAGTGGATGACACATATCTTCGAATTTTTGTTGGTACTAGGACTTGCCGGTATCCTAATGATGTTTTCTTTCACCGTTTTAAGAGCCAGTGGTGATGGAATTAAATAGATACACAAAGTAAAGTGCCTGCATGGGTTCAAACTCACGACCCGTCAATCAGGATCGATACCAGTGGGCCCCCTCTGTATCTCTTGTAACGCTCATTGCAGTATAGGAACAAAAAACAAAAACTAAACATTATGGTAACGGCCGTAAAGGATGATCACGATAAACGTTTATGTGTCACCACACTCACCACTCCCCATTATGTAAATAAAGACGATCTTTCAATGGGAGAACTGTTGGGAATTCCCAGTTTGCTTCGTTGTACACTTTAGATAATATTATTTTTCCTCAAACTATATTGTCCCACTGCTGGGCAAAGGTCTCCCCCATATTTTTCCACTTTTCTTCCAATCCTGCCTTCTCCGACCAATCGATCCAAACGAGTCCAAATCGTCACGCCAGCAGCATTTCTTAGTCCTGCCTCGGTGACGACGCCCGCCTTCAGATATTATTTTCTATCGCCAGATAACTTTTATTCAAGGAATAAAATTAACGTTTGACAGTTTAGGTATAAATTAACTGTCAAAATTTCAAAATTATTCCTTGATTAAAGTTATCAGAACCGTAGCATAAAATAAACTAGACCAACGAAACATTATGTAAGTAAACAATACCTAATCTAATATCGCGACATATTCGCCAAAAATGTAAACAAATATGAGTTTATGGAAAAATAACTTTAATTCTAACACAATAAAGTTTAGTTTACGCTACAATTTTAAACATTTTTATAACTTATTCAATAGTGCTAGTCACTCTGAAATCAACTTAATTACTTACTATTAAAATAAAGTTGATTTTTGTTTAACTTAATATAACTTCATTAGAAACATAAATAAAATTTGAATATAGGTATTTAATTATTTACAATAGGTAAAGGTATTATTAAAAAAACACGTAGTTGGTAGATATTGTGTTAGCAGAATAATACGTAACGCCTGTATTCCCCGAAGGGTTAGCCAGAGGTACACCTATAGTACATCTACATTTCACCAGTAATAGGGGGCGAGCCTATTGTCATCAATCAGGCACAAATCCAGACTGCGGGACTGAGAAACTCTAGTTGGAAAACCCAAGAACACTTTGCCCAACCCGGGAATCGAGCCCAGGACCTCATGCTCAGCAGTATCGCTTCCGACCACTAAACCAACGAGTTATAATAACATTCAACGTTTAATATTCTACGCATGTACCCACCGGCAATATACTACGAGTAGTGTAAGTGAGTAAAGATCGTTGTGCCTTACAACGTGCCGTTCATTCAGATTATTGGGAAATAAAGAGCAATAGTGACGAAACACAAAAAACCCCTTAGGTAGGCACATGAAGACGTCTTTTCCCATATGAACATATTTTCGTGTAAAAGGACAACGGGAGACAAAGGGATCATCGTTGGTCATCGCAACAGCTGATCGGTTGCTGTGACGCGTACAACAACCGTTGAAATGTTGGATTTTTGCGTCATAATTACGATATTATTTTATATTTTTTTGTTTTTCATTATGCCTTCGTTGCGTTTGGAATTCAAAATAGCGCCCATGACTTAAGACTCTGCTTTATTTCCTAAGTGAATAATCTGAGATTAAACATTCATATTTCATCATGAGTGAGAGCAGTGGTGGCCCAGTGATAACCGCCGCGACATACAAGTTGTAGGTCGTAGGTTCGAACCCAGACAGGCGCTTGTCTTTGTGTAAATTATTTCATCACTACTACTCTCAAAACGGTAAAGGAAAACATCGTGAGGAAACCGGCATATCCTAGAACCAAAAATTCGAAGACATGTGACATCTACCAACCCGTAGTGGGCCCGCGTGGTGGATTACAGCCCACCCTCTCTCTGAGGTGAGGAGGCCCGCGCATCCCAGCAGTAGGAACGTTACAGGCTGATCATTTATTTCATCATGAAGCTGTTCGGTCTCGTAATGCTGCTGATGGCAGTGCTGGCGCTGATGTCGGGCGGAGCTTGCGCCAGCCCTAAGGGCTTCGGCAGCCCTACCAAGAGGGGCGGCAAAGTTATTGTGAGTACAAATAATCATCTACCGTAAACCGCACCGTCTACAAACGACTAATTAACTAAACCAGTCTGCTTCGTAAGCAAGATAAAATTTAATTCAGTTGTGCTAGATTAATCTCCGTGTCCACAAGCTCTTTTCCTTTGCAGTGGACGAAGTACTTAATCCTTCCTAACATTTTTTGCAGACAAGTAGGTACAGAAAAACAGAATGATGTAGGTACTTTGTTTACCTTGTTAAAATGTTTACCTTTGCATCTTAATGCGAGGGAGGCTTAAAGCATCTTACTTTGATACTCAGATATTTAATAGAGTAAAATTTTCTTGATAATTAGACTATAAGAATCCATTACCGGAACTACAGACTTATACTTGTCTGAGCTAAGCCTTTTAAGACCTCTCGCAATTTTTTTTTTACTTTACTTTGAGTAAATTATTTCATCACCACTGCTTTTAAAACGGAAAAGGAAAACATCGTGAGGAAACAGGCATGTCCTAGAACCTAAATTCGAAGACATGTGAACATGTACCAACCCGCACTGGGTCCGCGTGGTGGATTACGGCCCACTCCCTCTTACCGATAGGAGGAATGTGTCCCAGCAGTGGGAACATTATAGGCTGATTGTGCTAAGCGCAATGTCACTTCTGCAATTAACTATCATATCAAATAAGTTTAAAAAAACATCACGCTCATAAAACCATATTACTTCAGTTATAAGTCCCAGTCTCATAAAAAATAATCAAAGGACGTCATACTGGAAAACCACAATAAAAAATTGTGCAATCTGAGGTGTCCTTAAAAGGGAATTACCAGACTTTGCCATAACTTGGCAAAGATACGAAAATACGGTTTATTTCACTGCTGTTTCTTTCATTGGTATTACCATAGGAGCAGCATTATGTTTCTGATAAAATACTTAACAAGCAAGCTAGCTCAAAGGCACATAAATAGGTAATGATACGTATTGTTCATAAAATATTGAAACACTCACTGGGATTTTGCATCAGGAAAGGTAACACAAATAGATGTGGGTACAGACGCCAACACATTAAGCTACTACAATCGGTCAAATTTCTTTAATATGAAGATTTTCAACTTTATAGTTAAATTATTAAGGTTCAAGGTATCAATTTGCTTAACAATAAAGTTCCCTGATTGCACAAATAAGATCATTTCACTTTATAGTAGGTACTTAAAATATCCTATTTTTTTTAACTAATTAAAAAGGACAAAAATGTGCTAAAGGCCAATAAATGCAAAGAATGTATGAGAAGGAATTTCTAAATATACTTTATTTAGAAATTCCTTAAGTTGGTATAATTCGGGGCAGTTCCTATGCGACAATTGCGCCAACACCGTGATCCTGAAATGAGAAATAAATTAAAAGTATGAGTACCAACTTAAGACCAACTCAAAGTTTGCAAAAGGTACGGTCACCAAAGGACATAAGTAACCAGGGTCGTCGGATATAGTTGAAGTTTAGTAAGAAACGGATTGATGTTTTCAGGTAAAAAAATATTTAATTAAGTAATAGAAAACAAACAGTTAATTTATCAAACTCATTCGAAAACATCCCTCGGCTTCTTACTAAACTTCAACTATATCCGACGACCATGGTTACTTATCTCCTTTGGTGACTGTACATTATATACTATCCCCAGATGGCCGATGTGACCTATTTACGATATAAGTTTTTGTTTTACTAGTATTTAGTATTAAATTGTACCCAATAATACTAACACAACAAACATAATATTATCATATAATGGGGTAGGTCATTTATCAAACCGCAAAGTTCGTAGAAGTAAATCTATACTTATAATAAATCTGTAGAGAGGTCAATTCTGTACATGAAATATATTTCCAAAATAACTATCAGGGGGTGATTAGGGATCGATACTGATGCCAAAAATGCAATCAGTAAAATTTTTGGCTGTCTGTCTGTCTGTCTGTATAACCGTTATAGAAACAAAAACTACTCAACGGATTTTAACGAAACTTGGTACAATTATTTTTCATACTCCTGAGCAGGTTATAGTATACTTTTCATCACGCTACTATCAATAGGAGCAGAGCAGTAAAGGGAAATGTTGGGAAAACGGGAGAAGTTACTCCATTTTTTAAGCTTCCGTCACGTGTGCCACCTTAATGGTTAAAGCTACACAGAAATAATGTATGACGGAAATGTTCTCCTTAAAATTATATAAAAAATATCCCACGACAGCATATGTCCATCTTTTATGGTTGACTCACAATAACACGTGTAACTCCCGATAGCTTAGCAGTTCGAAGCATTCTGATTATATTTGTCTACTCTTACGTTTATAACACTCTCAGTCATCCCTAATTAAAAAAGTTAACATTATTAACTATTCCATAAAAAAGAATCATAGAAATCGGTGTAGAACCATCAAAGTTATACATGAAATACGCTAATAATAAGCCATCGCGCGTGAATACTGAATCACGCTCGACGCCTACGATGAAACTTGGTATAATTATTCTTTTATATCCTGGGCACCACACTGGGTACTTTTTATCCCGGAAAAGTATACACAATAAAAAACAAACTTAATTTTGCGGTTCGATCCCTAGACCCGATTACTGTACCAACCGCAAATAATAAGTTTGTCGTAGGTTATGTCACCCGCAGTGGAGTTCTGCACACGGCTATGATACTGTAATATTTTATCTTCAGATTAGAGATGGGCCGACTACATATAGTATTTGCCGACTAACCGACTAGCCGACTAATCGGTTTTCAAAATGCTGATTAGTCGGCCAACTAATCGGCAACGCCGATCATTCTAATACCTACTTGCTAGCTACTACCTAGCTTAATTACTGACTGATTAATACGTTCTATGTTACCTTATTGGTTTTTGAATATGTTTTCAGACTGTAACTTTAGATTTAAAATCTAATATTAAATTCAAAGTCCTTTTTTTTTTGAGGATGGGATCTCATCAAATGACCCCTCCCGCTCTGGGTGGAGCGGAAGGGAGTGTCAGACTCTTACTGACTAAAACCCACCCGTGTTCCTTCCTTAGCCCTTTATCTACCACGGCAGCGGTAACCCTTTCGGACGATCCCGCCACCCTGGCAGAAATTCAAAGTCCTGACTCACTGACTGACTGATATATAAACGCACAGCCTAAACCGCTGGTCCTAGAGACATGAAATTTGGAGGGTGTATTCTTAGTGAAGAGTAGGTATCCACTAAGAAAGGGTTTTTCGAAATTCCACCCCTAAGAGGGTGAAATGGGGGTATTTTGTTTGCATGGAAAATCTTATTCCTTGAGTTACTAAACTTGAAACTTGGCACCAATACTAATCTAAGTAAATTATGAAGTTTGCCATTTTATGTTTTTCTAAACTACCCCCTAAAAAGGGATTGGGGTGTTTCAAAGTTTGTATGGAAGAATTTTAGCGCGCGGTCCGATTATCTCGAAACTCACTATTTATACCTACGATCGAAAGTAAAGAATAATGTGTATCAGTGTTTTTCGAAAATTACCAGTGACGGGCTGAAAAGGGGTAGTCAATTTTACAGGGGAGGATTTTACTGCATGGCTTGATTAACTCGAAAATTAGTATAAATAATCTTTAAGTCAAGTTATAAATACATCACAAACAATTTTTTTTAATTGCACCCCTGTGGGGTTAAAAAGCAGGGATACAGTTTATATGAAAAATCGTCTTTATTAGGTTAATAAACTTGAAACTTGGCAAGAATACTCGCCTAAGTAAGTAATAAAGTTTATTATTATAAGTTTTCAAAATTACCCCTCAAAGGGGGATATAGGGGTCTTGAAGTTTGTGTGGAAGTAATTGAATGCGCGGTTATGTAAAGTAGTCGAAAATTGACCCCTGACGGGGCAAAAACGGGTAATTCGGTTTTTAAGGGGAGGATTTAAACTTGAAACCGTATGTTACATTTTCACACGTAAACCACTGAACTTCTGATTTGGCAAAGAGATAGATGGCGATTGGCGTCCTAGGGAAGGACATGCTTTTTATTAGGGTAGCACGTTCCCGTGGGATAATTTCCGACATCCACGCGGGCGAAGCCGCTGGCAGAAGCTAGTTTAGAATAAGATTGTAACATAACGTTCACTTAGGCCATGCATAACTCGCATATATTAGCCAGTAATCGTGATCTGTAGTATTACGCAGCTTTATAAGGAAATCATGAAGAGGGTTTTTTAATGATAAATGATTTTATTTTGTAAGTAGGTTTGTACAAACACTTTTACACGTCAATCATATTTTAAAACTAGATGAGGCCGGCGTTTCCTATCTGACTAGCCTGAGAAGAAAGGCCGAAACAAACTCAGACGTCACAGTCTCTTTTAAAGTCCAGACATAATCTTGATCAGATCATATGAAGACCATGTAGGTCAATGTCTGAGATGGTCTTTTGAGGAAAGAACCACACAGATTGAGAGGACCTGTCCAGTCAGTGCACGCATATGTCAGAAATCGTGTAGCTCAACTCAAAACTTAAGGAGCTCAACGAATCGACGAACAATACCAAAGAAAGGACATTTGGGTAGGCCACATTAATTACTCAAACTGCCAGACCATGACAAAAACTAACAGAACAAAGAGAAAAATAAAAAATAAAATGACCCACATAGTCTTCACATTCACAATAATTAAAATAATAGAATACTTTACAAAGTAAGTAAATGTCATAGATCAAATTCATTAATGTCAAAGTGTATATAAAAAAAAAACAACAACAAAACAAAAAAAAATAAAAACATTCAATATGTAAAAATTGGAAGCAGCTTAATCCCAAGCCTTTTTGTCCTCGATATAAGCCTGAACGGTATAAAAGGCCCTCTGGTACAACTTACGTTTAATGAATGATTTGAATTTATTAAGGCTTAGATCTTGAACGAGGCTTGGAACTATAGTGTAAAAGCGTATACATTGGCATCTGAACGAGCCACCTATTTTATTTTTTATCCTTTTTGTTTTATACTTTTACTGGCGAATACGAGGCTTTTGTCTACTAAAATCAGCCTGTAATTTTCCCACTGCTGGGACAAAGGCCTCCTCTGTGAGAGAGAGTGGGCCGTAATCCACCACGCGGGCCCAATGCGGGTTGGTAGATGTCACATGTCTTAAATTTTTTTGTTCTAGGACATGCCGGTTTCCTCACGATGTTTTCCTTCACCACTTTGAGAGCAGTGGTGATGAAATAATTTACACAAAGTATAGCGCCTGACAGGGTTCGAACCTACGACCTACAACTCGTAAGTCACGGCCGTTTCCACTGGGCCACCACTGCTCGTTTTTTTTTTTGTGTCTATTTTATAGTGTACGTCCTTATTTGTGCAGAATAAACACCTTTTCTTTCTTTCTTTGAAAGACAATACTCACAATAACGCAGCTTTTAAAAGAAAATCATAAAGAAGAGGGTTTTAATTTTCTCTTTTTGTTTTATACTTTTGCTGAGCAGAAGCCTCGTATTGGACGAGGATTTTGGGCTTATTTTATGTCGAATTATTTAATAATATTCGTCTTATTTGTGCAGAACCAATCATATTAATTTCTCGCTGCCGAAGCCCTTAGCGCTGGCGCTAACTCCGACCGACATCAACATCGTACTACGAGACCGAACAATTTCATGATCATACTCTTGCTCATATCCATATTTCTCTATTAGTCATCATCTCGGTAGTCACCGAACTGCTTCATGATGACTAGGCGTGTATTGACTTTTGACCCTAGGTGTTCCTCCGTTGTTCTTTACACGTCACTGCGTATTTACATACCTACGCTAAGAAACAAGGAAATCATTGATCTTGACGAAGGGCTCAAATCATTTGATGGGGTTTTTGTTGCGGTTATTCATATTAATCCATAACGTACAGACGCCAGCACATCAAGCTTCCCGAAACAGTCAAATTTTCCCAATCAACCTTGAACCTTAATGCTTTAGCGATAAAGTTGAAAATCTATTAAAGAAATTTGACAGATTGTAGTAGCTTGATGTGCTGGCGGCTGTACTTGTTTTTATTGATACGACGATTTCTAATTAACATTCTGTACCTGCCGCAGGTGCGCTATGGTTAAGTAAATATAATATTACTTATAAACAATGTATTAATCTTTATAAAGGTAGGTATATAATTATTCTACATGTCACTCAACTCCTAAACGGCTGAACTGGTTGGCGGCGCTGCGATCGAGTTCTAGCAAAGAGGGCAACGTCTAACTCTAACTGGTCAGCTTATAGAAATGTAAAAAACAACTTCTTTCTTATATCTTTGACTATATTAAAAGTAAGTAATTTCATGTTTATATAAATAATATCAGGTGATGTAGAATCGATCGTGATAGTCGAGTTAGAGACCAGGTCCAGGTTTCGACGTCTCGAACCCATAGCGCTTATCATATTAACGCGCTTTGCGCTTTGACTTACGAGATAAGTTTAGGTCGTAGGTTCCAACCATAACAGACGCTTTTCGTTGTATAAATTATTTCGTCACCACTGCTCTCAAAATTCGAAGTCATTTACCAACCCGCACTGGACCCGCGTGGTGGATGATAGGCCACTACTCCCTCTGGCCAAGAGGTGGTCTGAGTCCCAGGAGTGGGAACATTATAGGTTGATTATGCGCTCTCATATTCACCCCTGGGCCAAGATGACAATTGTTTGATCATTTTAATAAATTTCGTAAAGTTCAGAAATAAGGCTTCAAATAATTCGAATTTATTTTAAAGTACTTAATGATAGGTTCATTAGGTACTTCAAATTCAATTAGGGACTTCAATCTCTTTTAATGATGCCCTGTAAACCGATTTGTATTCTAATACCTAATTAATTGCTTTCCGATACCTATCTTTTGAAAACTGGGAATTGAGACAAATACGAAAATTAATTTTGAATTTGTTTTCATGAAATTGATACAAATCTTATTAAATGGGCTTCGGGTGGGGGCAATTTGTTTATGTAGGAGATTTCTTTCCATCTTGTGTTTGATGTCTAATTTTAAAGGTTCTGAAATAACATCACTACTATTACCTACTACTAGTGATATACTAGAGATAATAGTGAAAAAAAAATCTGTTGGTCCATAGATTTATATTCGCATAACTCGACATAATGTATGGATCAACTGATTTTTTTTTTTACGGTTGGTCCCGTAGTAAAAGTTGTTCATAATGACCCCTTTTACGTATTAAAACGGTCAAAATTTAACGGTGTATATGTGTGTACATAAATGGTAAAATAAATAAATAAACTATATTTTAAATAAGTGTTCATTTTATTCAAAGGGCAAGCCTTTGAATAAAATGAACTATTATTTAAAATATAGTATTCAAAGGCACTGGAAAAGCTCTCAGGAACGTATTTTAAGCGCTCAAAATTGAGGCACTTCCGTCAAGACTGCAACGTGCACAAAGGAATCCAAGAATACAAAATTCTTTTGTTACCACCTCCAGTACTGGTGGCGTTTAATAAATAAATTCAAAGCGAACAATAGGAACTACTGCTGATACATGGTTTCTTCAAACCTTAGTCGTTACGTTTGCTGTACAAGAATAATTTTAAATTTTAATTAGGTATTTGTGAATGTGTGGACTATGAGGGTCATTTGTTTTGCTCATCTGGTATTAATCATGATCAGTTTGAGTAATTCATAGCCCATTTTTTGGTACTGTTCGTCGAATCGTTGAGCTCCTTAACTTCTGAGTTGAGCTGCACAATTACTGACAATTGTGTGCACTGACTGGACAGGTCCACTTAATCAGTGTTCTTTCCTCAAAAGACCATTTCAGACACCAATCTACATGATATTCACATGATCTAACAAACGAAAACCAAATACCCGAACAACAAATCCAACTAGACCTGTACAGATCCAATGTTAACTATGCTTTGTTAAAATGTTTGAACAATTTATAAATCGGGAATCAACAAACAAGAAGTAGGTATGTAAATATCTGTTTAAACATTCTTCTACTGTTCGATACAGACGCCAGCACATCAAGCTACCTAAACGGTAAAATTTACCCAATCAACCGTGAACCTTAATGCTTTAGCGATAAAGTTGAAAATATATTAAAGAAATTTGACAGATTGTAGCAGCTTGACGTGCTGGTGTCTGTACTATACTAATCGCGAGCTTAACGTTAAGGTAAATGCTCTATGAAAGTTACTTGGTTTTTACGATGCGCAGTTTGATTCTCTTAGCAGGTAAGTCATCAGTGCGCTATATGGTATATAAGTTAAGTGAAGCGACAAAAGGCTATCATTCGTTTGAAGTGAAGTGACCCGCACATCTCATCATGAAACTGTTTGGCTTAGTTGTTCTGGTCCTGGCGGTGTTCGCCATGCTGATGGGCGGCGCCAGCGCAAGTCCCAAGGGCGCTGGCAGTGCACTCAAGAAGGGAGCTGGTGCTATTGTGAGTTTTGTTTTGATAATATATTTCAAAATTAGAATAGTAGTGCCCGGAGTCTGGATTTGTACCTGGTGGCAATAGATTGGACCCCTTTTTATATAATAATAATAATATCCTGGACATTTCACACAGCGCCATCTAGTCCCAAGCTAAGCAACCTAATGCTTGTGTTATGGTAACAAGATGGCTGATAAACTACTTATATACATTTTTTTTTTTGTAAATACATACATATTATAGATAGAAAAACACCCAGACTCGGAACAAATACATGTAGGACTTACAAATATTTGTTCTGTGCGGAAATCGAACCCGCGACACGCAGCGCAGCAGTCCGATCGCTCAGCCACTGCGCTAACCGTGTTGTCAAATATACATGGGACTTAAACATGGAAATGGAAGATGAGATGGGATTTGATTTAAACATAACTGGGGAAATGTGCATCTGCTATAGGTACACCTCTGCCAAACCTTTCGGGTAATACAGGCATGATGTCATGTTATGAAATTAGATTACCTAATATACCTAACGGGAATAAAGATCACAATGATTTTGAGACTTGTAAGTGGCAGCAAGCCAACGGCAAACTTATTAGAATGAGAATAAATATCACTGTCATTTGGACAGTAACGCAAAATCGGAGGTAAAAGGACTGTGAACGGACTGTAGTACGGAGTATCAATAGAATAGTTACGAGGCGAGCTAACACTGTTTTTGTTTCACTAACGTGCATTCGATTGTACAGACGCCAGCACATAAAGCTACTAAAATCTGTCAAATTTCTTTAATCGATTTTCAACTTTTTCGCTAATGTATTAAGTTTCAAGGTTGGGAAAATTTGACAGTTTCGGGTAGCTTGATGTGCTGGCGTTTGTACAACTAATTAGGCAAATAATTTTTACCTTTGAAAGGATTATTCCTCTTACACCTTAGGCCTAGATCGGAAAAGGGAAGGCAGAAGTTAGTAGTTTAAGTTTATAAAACAATCTTCAATAACTTACTTTTTATTTTGTTACAGAAAGCTGGAATCGGAGCGATTGGTGCCATCGGCACAGGCCATGAAGTCTACGAACACATAAAGAACAGGGGATAACTTGTATTCTTCATTGTCTGTGATAAAATTTTCAAAAATGCTGATGTTGTTAAGAAATAAAATATTAACTTAATTTCATGCTTTAATTTATCAATTCCTGAATCACTTGTACATACTAAAACTCTTTGAAAATGATCACAAAAGCATAAAACATCTTACGAAAGGGAGCCACCTAACCCCCCCCCCCCAGGGGGGTGGGGTCTTGTGAAGAGAGCACTCCCTTTCACATAAAGAAGCCATGTGTCCCAACCGTGGGTACTGAACAGGCTGGTTATGCATTAGTAGACTTTCAAAAGCAACGTTTCTCACAGTGCCCCTGAAATGCATGATTATGAAACCCATAGGATCGATCGGAGCCGCAGGCTCAAACAGTCCTGTAGACCCCATGGACGAGTCACATACCAACATACATAAACTTACCTACGGCTTTTTCCCACGTTTAGACAGAAACTTTAAAATGGACGGACTTGAACTGAATGTACTAAGTACAGACGCCAGCAGGTCAAGCTACCCGAAACTGTAAAATTTTCCCAATCAACCTTGGACCTTAATGCTTTAGGGATAAAGTTGAAAACATTACGACTCCTGCGTCATTCATTCCTTGTGAAGAATGAATGATACAGCTTAGGTGTCTAATAAAATAAGAATCTTTCGACTGGGTAAACCTTACGAAAGGATTTTAAGATTCCTTTGCCTCAAAACAAAAAACGGTTCTGCAGTGCGATTCTGTAACCATCTCACCGTGAAAACTTGGGTGAAGTGAGCTGTCATTCCAACTAATGCTAGGGATTGACACTATTGACAGCTCGCTCTAAGCTCACGTCACATAACTTTTCACGGTGAGACTTTTACAGAATTGATCGGCTGGTCGCATTGTGTCCATCTGTCGTTGAAAAAACGAAACATTTGCAGTTACATTGCAATAACTGACGGCACGGTTGGCGCAGTGGTTAAGCGATTGACTGCTGCGCTGCGTGTCGCGGGTTCGATTCCCGCACGGAACAAATATTTGTATGACCTACATGTATTTGTTCCGAGTCTGGGTGTTTTTCTATCTATAATATGTATGTATTTACAAAAAAAAAAAAAAATGTATATAAGTAGTTTATTAGCCATCTTGTTACCATAACACAAGCATTAGGTTGCTTAGCTTGGGACTAGATGGCGCTGTGTGAAATGTCCAGGGATATTATTATTATTATATTATTATTACTGAATTAGGTACATATAATTCGAAAGTAGGTATAAATAGATACTAAAAATATTTATTATTGAAAGATCTAACACCCACTCACCAATTGATAACATCTAAATCTGATACGGTATGCCAAAACCTATTTCTTGTTCAAATGTTGGTTGGGTTAGGTCACACAGATCACCGCCCCGGTGGGTTCCCACATTGTCGAGGCGGGGGGGCTCAGTAGCCGTGGTATGGGGTACCACGGTGAAGCTAAGAGGAACCCCAGCGGGGGCCGCTCGTCAGGGCTTAGCGGCTTAGCCGACGACGAGCGGCCAGCGGGTAGGTTGCGATGTCGCCCCGGGGGACGTCGCGGCTGAGGATTGGAGGCCGCGGCAGGAGAGGAGTTTCGGTGTGGCGTTGCCGCTCTCCCTACCTTCCGCGGCCTTGACGGGGCCGCCACCGTTTGATGGCGGACGCGGTGGGGCTGCAGGGTAAGAGGAGTGTTGGTGTTACGTGGCCGCTCTCCCAACGCGGCGGGCATGCGGGGCCTGCCTATTAGGCGGGCGTGGAGGCCAGCAGGCAACGGGTGCGGGGGCACCGTTGCCTGCATCGCACAGGCCTCCACCAGTGTGGGACGGGAGTGGCCAGGTGTTCCCGGCCATTCCCGTAGCCCCTCAACCTGGGGGGCATGCGGGGCCCGCCATACCATCTAGGCGGGCGTGCGCCGGGAGGGCTGTGGAAGTAAAGGCTATGCCGGTTTCCCATGGCCCTCCCATCACGGCGATATGGGAACACTGCTGAGTTTTAGTAGGTATATTGTCATTCCGACAGGGAGTCCCACATACCCCGTCTCGTCCCCCGGGAGACGGGGATGCATAAAGCATTTCTCAGCGAAAAAAAAAAAAAAAGGTCACAGATCAAAGACCGTTTCATAGAATTGTCGAGTTTTTTTCAACCTATATTCGCAAGCGAAAGCCTAAGCGTTAAGTTTGGTCATACATTTTCAGATTTTGACTTTGAATGTATGCTTAGGTACTGAAATAATTTGATTTTTATTGCCTTACTTTCTACTAATCTAGAATTAAAATTGAAGTGTCTGTTTGTATAGCGGGATCGTCCGAAAGGGTTACCGCTGCCCTGGAACATAAAGGGCTAAGGAAGGAACACGGGTGGGTTTTAGTCAGTAAGAGTCTAACACTCCCTTCTGCTCCACCCAGAGCGGGAGGGGTCATTTGATGATTACCCATCATGAAAAAAAAAAAAAAAGTATTTGTTTGTAATGTCAAAATAACAGCTTTATACTACATGCATGCATAAGAAATTATATACGGTACCTAATACATAAAATCCATTTTTTACATTTTTGTATGTCTGCCTGTTAGTTTCTTCCGGCTTATCTCCGAAACGGCTGGACTGACAGGACTTTCACTGCCAGATAGCTGATGTTATAAGGAGTAACTTTTATTTTAGAAAAAAAAAAAAAAAACAAAAGGTATTAATGTCACTCGAACGCAGTCACTGGCCATGCTGGCCATATCTGTCGAAGGACCGATGGCTGGAGCAGACGAGTCCTGAGGCCTTACCACGAGCTCTTAACGCGATCCAGTTTACGCTCAGGGATCGAGATGGCGCTAGACGACTTGTATAGCTCTGTCTCTTTCCAACAGCCTAAACTGGATCGCGTTAAGAGCTCGTGGTAAGGCCTCTGGAGTGGAGACAGTGTATCGGCAAGCGTAGTGTGGGATCTGGGGGCATCCCACACTACGCAGAAATGGACAGACGACCTATAGAAAATGGCTAGGGTAGAATAGATGCAGAAGGCGGGGGACAGAATGTTGTGGCGCAGTCTGGGAAAGGCCTATGTCCAGCAGTGGACTGCGATAGGCTGAACTGATTGAAACGCAGTCACTGGCAGCAGCTAGTTTCATATAAAGCTACACAATTTAAAGTAAGCACATGTCTGTTCACATTTCCACAGTTTGAAGTTCTTTGAACTTAAAGTGTTGTTTTTCCCCTTTTTCCAAGCACGAATACCGAGAATTTAAATAAAAGATCCTACATAATTCAAATGTTTCTATACTACTTTACTTGTTTGCTTTTCGGCAGAAAATTATAAAAACAACTGTTTAAACATTCTATTTTCGTAATTATGCACCACTTATGCTATTGTCAACTTATGAGCTTAAGTTTAAGGAAAACGACGTATGGTTTTTCACACAGAACAGATAAATGTGGTTTTTCACAAGCGCAGGATTCTCCTCAAGGTTAGTCATCAAGCGTGTCTTGAGGTATATAAGTTAGCTACGGCGACCAAAGGCTATCATTCGTTTGTGGTGAAGTACCCAGTGACCTGTACATCTCAACATGAAACTGTTCGGCTTAGTAGTTCTGGTCCTGGCGGTGTTCGCCATGCTGATGGGCGGCGCCAGCGCAAGTCCTAAGGGTAGTGGCAGTGCTTTGAAGAAAGGAGCTAAAGCTATTGTGAGTACATTGTTTTTTTTTTTTTTCATTTCTTGTGGATTTTCTGTGGGACCTGATATTGGGGGCCTTTTTCTTTTCGTAAAACTCTATACAAACTGAAGATTAATTGCATAATTAGTATTGTATATTTACGCATTGGTTTTTGAATAAACTCTTTTTCATGTTTTAACATTAAAAACAATTCAACTTGGACCAGTATTTTTTTATATTGATAGGAATGACGGTACCTCATATATCGTTGGAAAATTTCTTGTCAACTTCATGCCTCAAAATAGTAAACCCCAACATATCTTCAATGACTTAATTTCTATATTTGTTACAGAAAGCCGGAATCGGAGCTATTAGCGCCATCGGCACTGGCCATGAGATCTACGAACAAGTAAAGAACAGGAGGGGCTAACCTCACCGAAGAAAGTACCTTCGTCCTGTGCATCTATTGTGATAAAGAAAATGCAAATGTTATTGTTAAACCTATTATTTTATAAATGTTGTATTAAAAAACTATACCTAAATATCTATAAAATGTTTTAATTTACCAATACAAAACCTATCCGAGAATTTACTATTAATCACAAAGTGCTGCGACCAATTTGCCCGCATCATAAACCCATGAAAAAACTGTTGCCTTAATAGGATTAGTAATGTGGAACTGGAGATGTACATGAAAATTAACGTAACACATGAACATCACGCCCTTAATGGCCGAAGGGTTAAGCAGAGGTGTATCTACACACAGTACACCCACATTTCGCCAATTATGTTTAGTTCCCATGTCATAGGGTGCGAGCCTACCGCCATAAACCGGGCACAGATCCAGACTCCAGGCTGCTTCTGATGGAAAAACCCAATAACACTTTACCCGACCTTTGAATGGAAATCGAATTACTTATAATAATACTAATGTTGGAATTAATAAAGATTATTACTACCTATTTATTTTTATGTGGATCCCGGTCCTTTGAAAGGCGTACGAGGGGCCGAACCCAACTCGCAGAGGCCCCTTAGGAAATTTGCACCACCAGAAGATTATCCCTGTATGCACTATGCAAGTGCACCCAAGTATAACCCCCGGTTAGTGTAAGACTATTGCAGGATATGGAAAAATACAAATTTGGACTATGGGTTTGGGGGGCTAAAGTGGACTGGTTACCAATAACTATGGAAGAACTATGGCCCCTGCCAGATCAATATTTTATATATACACGGATAAAATGGCAGGGGGTGACTCGCACACTCAATAATGGCCCCCCGGAAACTATAGCTAGCACATAGTGACGTAGCAACAAGGGGGCAACATGTCCTAAGGTTATGAGGCTATTATTATTATAATGTCCGCCAAAACGCTAGCCACTTCTTAATGCTTTAACTGGGAATAGTGGCGCAACAAACTCCCCAGACAGAACTTGATTATAAACAATCGTAGATATACAAAGTAAATACATTACGAAACACAAAAGATTGAATTAAATTATTTGCAATATATCAGCTAGTACACGCCAATATACCAACAAAAACATTGAGCACTACTCGAGCAGAAATAAAATTACTGTAGACATCATTGATGGGCCACATGCCTACATACATCATCGTCATTTTAGCCAAAAGACCTCCACTGCTGGAAATAGTGCTCCTCCAAACATACATCAACTTACTTCTTTTTCCCTTAGGTGTAGGCAGAAACTATAGAATGGACGGAGGGACTTCAACCAAATACATTTATTGGTTCATCCAATTCCTGCCACAGACACACGTCCGTTTTACATTATGCATAGTGAGTGAAAGACGGATACGGACGCAAACGTATCCGTCTTTCACACATCTTCGTGTCCACATTTACATTTAGAGACAATCCACCAGAGAGGGATACGAGAATATCTTTAACACTCCAGTGGTCGCGCCTCAGTGAAGGACGTAAGTGGTCGCGGGGATTACATAAATATACATAATGATTTCTAAAATAAGAATAAAATAAGGATAATCAACCAATTTTGTTCAGCAAAATCACTTACGTAATAAGCTGTATGGACAATTACAAGTATCCGCAGACTGCACAGACTTCCTGGAGTTGTGGACACGCGACTCACTGCGCTCGCACTGCATGAGCGCACGCTCAAACTTTAAGTACTAGGAATGCCAGAAATTCCCATCTGCAGTTTTTTGAGGATACTTATAATGCAACAGTTGATTACTATTGTAATCCGCGCGACCGCTGTACTGTACAGGAGGGCCTGTGGCTTTTTAGAAACTAAAATATTACTCTCTAAAGTCATTAGAGTTTCTGTAATTAATTAATTGAAATAAACATTGTTCATATTTCATTCAATTCTTCTCTAAATTTTCTCCATTCCATAGTCCTTATTTGCACTCTGAACTTGATCTACAAATTCAAATTCAAATTCTTTATTGCTAACTATGTGTACATAAATAAAGTTTTTAACAGAAGATATCAGTTCTTAGAACATAGTGGCCCTGTTAGGGCATTGCAATTTCAACATGCATGTATGCTTATAATTGTAACAGTTAAACATGCATTAAATTGATTTACATTCATTAATTAAAAAGAAAAAAGTTATAAATATTAAATTTTAGATAGGACATCGTTTTAATTACATTTTATAATTTTACAAGCTACGGTACCTATCAACATTTTATAGATGTCGAAGATTAGTCTTAAACTAGCTAAGGAAAAATGACGTAAATTATTTTATTCTAACTAAGTATAGAATTTTGAGGTCGCAAGAATCCGCAGGATGCGGGCAACACAGGGGCTGCAGTCTCGACATTCATAGCGATCGCTTTACGACCGAATTCGGTCGCAAAGTCCTCTCACTCCATACATTACACCTGTCAATCCGGGACTTTGCAACAGAATTCGGTCGTAAAACGATCGCTATGAATGTCGAGACTGCAGCCCCTGGACCGGTAGGGTTGTCTTCGAGATGGCCTATGCCCTGCGGTAGACGTCTTTCAGCCACTTAGGTACACTAAATTCTTTTCATGTCTTGTATAGTTAATAGATACATTGTATTACTGTATATGGAAAATCATGTCTCACATCTTGAATCTAATCTCTTACTTATTTTAAAGACTTGAAATCAAATGAAAAACTTCCAGTGACGTCAAAAACCCATGCCATGGCGTTAAAATATTGAGGCATTTAGAAAAAGACAACGTCCTTAATCGTTTCCAGAGGGGCAATTCTCGTAATTTTATGATCGTTCACAGTCTGATCTCAGTCTCAATCTGTCAAAAAATACTTCTAATTTCCCTACATTTTGACAAGTTTTTGACATTTGTTTGTCGCTGAGATGAGACTGTGACTAGATTTTGAACGTTTTAAATTACGAGAATTGGCCTTCAGATTTCCAGACGTAAACAAAATCTTTTGTTAACCCACGTTCCCACAGACATAAAAATATAGCGACGGGTTTTTATCGCACACTTCATTTTCAACTTTCGGTGTTGAGCCAAGCGTTGAGAATCTACCAGAGCGCATCCCAGCACGTAAAAAAACAAACTGTTGGATTATCAACTCCCGGCGCTAAGTAGCCTAGCGCGTTGAAAATCCAGCGCGCGAAAAAAACGCCGCGTGAAAACGCGCCAGTGTGAACCTGGGCTTACATGCGGTGCTGGCGTTAATAAATCAAATCGCACAATAGTTAATTTGTATATCTAATGACGTTCTAAGTCTGCATGCCGCTACAAGTCTGCATGTCTGAACTTCCCCGTTGTTGGTCTCGTGGTCGCAAACGCGACTGCTGAGCGTGGTGTCCTGGGTCGGGCATTCGATTCTCGGGTCGAGCAAAGTGTTAATTCAGTTTTTCCATTAGGAATTTCTTAGTAACAGTCTGGAGTTTGGCAGTTGGCGGTGTGATACCCCCGCGCTCGGAAAGCACGTTAAGCCGTTGGTCCTGTGCCTGATCTCTTTACGGTCGTGTCGGATTGCCCTCCCATCGGACTATGAGAGTGAGGGAAGAGGGAGTGCACCTGTGTCTGCACTCACACTTGTGCACTATAATATCTCCCACGCCGAAAGCTAGTCTCCGTTGAGATCGACCGCCGTGGCCGAAATACGGTATTTTAAGTCTCCATACAATTTAAAAAAATATGGTTTGTTGTAATGTTTTTATTAGAAACTTGTATCATTCATTCACTATTTTGCATGCTAGTTTTAGCGAATTGTTTTATTTATTTACCCATTTATTTCAGGCATCAAGGCCCATATAAACACATACATACAATATTAATATAACTTAAAAATACTATAAATACATACAACCAATGATATTTTAGTAAACAGATATGTTATGAGCGCGCAAATCGTGAAGACTAGAAAACGTCCTAATTGGGACGTATTGCCTTTAGTCTGTGTCACGCACGAGTGACACGGTGCGCGCTGTTACGTAATTACCATCCAAAATGCCATCTTGTGTATTTAGAAAGTGTACCAATTATGATACCAAAGTTAATAAAACACAAGGGATCTCATACCACACAGAAGTACACAATATACTTCGATTTATTAATATATTTCAATTATTTTCCTAATATTCTGATATTTGGAGGTTAGAAAAAAGAAAGAGATGGAAAATACATATTTTGTAGTATGAACGACAAGGATGCGTGCACTCCGGACATAGAATAAAAGTACAGATGCGAATATTAGGCAGTAAAGTCATCTTTACAGCAGAGTTCTAGTTTCCCTTTTAATAACTTTTCTTTATAATTTTGTTTGATATATTTAATTATAAATTAAACAAAAAAACTATAATTGATAAGTATACAACAGTTCGCCTCCATTCCGCTCACGAAATAAAAAAGCTCTCTAAGAGACAGAAAAGAAATAAATTAAATCTTTTCGAAGGTGTATGATTATTTTTACAATATAAATATATTTCTTTCTTCTTAAAACGTGTTTTATTTTTCACCTACCTACCTTTTAATAGTGTTTATTCGTTGCATAGGCACAAATCCCGGCTGCAAATTCTGTACACGCGGTTTGTACTTTCTGCCTAGTTAATTTGTTAGTCTATGATGCCAACGTGCGGTGATTGGTGGCCCGATTAATATTTGTTTACATTCACGCGCAATTGACAACATCTAGCTGTCACTTTTTTTCTTATTGGTTTTATCGAGCTATCCTTTTTCTATCCTTTTTACTTGTAGTGAAATGTAAAATGAATGAAAAGTGTGTATGTGTGCTGCCTGTTGTTTTGTAAGTGTATAACATATCTGTTTACTAGAATATCATTGCATACAACATTATAATTACACTAAAAACTAACTAATGCACACGAAGTGTCTGCGTCGTTTCGCTGACTGGTGTCATGTAGCCGGCCACGAAACCGGCGGTACACAACACCCTTCGGCCAGAACTCTTCCTTGAGGAAATTCTCGAGATGATGTGTCGGAACACGCACCACGAACTACTTGAAGTTCGTGTTGTGACGCGATTCCAACTTCTCGACCCTCAAAGTCCAGTTGGTCTTCACACGCATGTACTCCACGATCTCCTCAACCTTCGTGGAGTGGTGCAATCTGGAATCTGGGTGTTTTAAAAACTGTTAAAAAACCCGACCGTAATGTACTACAATTCTTGCAAATAAGTTTAATTTCATTTACATTACTAAATACGATTGAATACTTCCTAGAACCGCTCAGAATACATAAAGTCGAAAGTATAATCAGATACTAAGAATATTTCAATTACTGATGGATCTAACACCCACTCACTAATTGATAACATCTGATCCTGATACGGTATTGCAAACCTTGTTTCTTGTTAAAATATTGGTTGTCAAGGGCAAACAGATCTAAGACCGTTTCGTGGAATTTTCAGAGTTGTATTAGTTTCATCTTAGTCGCGATCGAAAGCCTATTGGATTTCGCCTTTGAAAGTAAGTCAGTAAAATTAAAATTATTTCTGTTATCTCAGGGCTGATTTATCAATCATCGGAATAATTTTTGAAATTTTGTCAGTTTTCATACAAAACTGTCAAACTTCAAGTTTATTCCTCGAGAAGAAGAAAGTTTTTATTGACTTACCTACTTTTCATTACTTGCAATAAAGCTGCATAATTTGATGCAACTTTTCAACTTTTACTATGCCTAAATGGAGACTCCTCGACATGCAATGTAAGCCAAAATGATATGAAATAAACTTATTTCATTTATTTATTTATCTTTCCTTGTTTGTCCACTGTTTGAACTTCTTTGAACCCTTGTTCAAAGAAGTTCAAACAGTGGACAAAAAAAGCAAAAGCAGAAAAATGGGAAAAGCAACGCCTATGTACCTTTACCTAAGTGTTGCTTTTCCCATTTTTCAGACACGAATACCGAAAATTCCAATAAAAGACCCAAAATAATTAAAATGTCTCTTCTTTTTCTTCGTGTCGCTGGCACGACAATTATTGACATTTTGCTGGCCCAAAACTTCGCCACCCCCACGACGCCGTCAGTATCTGCGCAGAGATCACTACGGCTGCATGCTTTAAAACAAGAATTGCAGGAAAGGAGGTAGAGCATTAAAAAAAATGCATCTCATTAATACGTTACTGTGTGCCTTATTTGCATTTCGGCAAATAACAAACAATTATAAAAACAACTGTTTAAACATTCTATTTTCGTAAAGATGCACCACTTATGGTTATTGTCAACGTATAAGCTTAAGTTTAAGGAAAACGATTTATGGTTTTTCACAAGCGCAGGATTCTCCTTAACGTTAGTCATCAAGCGTGTCTTGAGGTATATAAGTTAGCTACGGCGACCAAAGGCTATCATTCGCTTGTGGAGAAGTACCCAGTGACCCGCACATCTCAACATGAAACTGTTCGGCTTAGTAGTTCTGGTCCTGGCGGTGTTCGCCATGCTGATGGGCGGCGCCAGCGCAAGTCCCAAGGGCAGTGGCAGTGCTTTGAAGAAAGGAGCTAAAGCTATTGTGAGTATATTGTATTTCATTTTTCATGTCTTGTGGATTGTCTGTGGGACCTGATATTGGGGGCCGTTTTCTTTTCGTAAAAGTCTATACAACTGAAGATTAATTGCATAAGTATTATATATTTACGCATTGGTTTTTGATTAACTCTTTTTCATGTTTTAACATTAAAAACAATTTTACTTGGACCAGTTTTTATATATATATATTTTTTTTTTTTAATAAAAAGTTAATATCCTGTACTAACTAAAACTATTAAAAAGCTAAAATATTGCGTCGAAATATTCCTCCGCATCGCTGTCGACTGGTAATGTACCCAAGAGACTGGTGGCATTGCCACGTTATATGGCAATGCTTAGCCTCTGGCCAAGGTAAAAGCCAGCCCTTGGGTCACGGGAAGTGTCAACCATCCGTTTAGAGAGTTCATTGAACAAGCCATGAGCACTCGGAACCCACGGCCCGAGGGTTTCAACCCCAAACGGCTCGAAAATGTATTTTTTTATATTGAATGATTGACGGTAACTCATATATCGTTGGAAAATTCCTTGTCAAATTCATGCCTCAATAGTCCCAACATATCTTCAATTACTTATTTTTATATTTGTTACAGAAAGCCGGAATCGGAGCTATTGGCGCCATCGGCACCGGCCATGAGATCTACGAACAAGTAAAGAACAGGAGGGGCTAACCTCACCGGAGAGAAACCTTCGTCCTGTGCATCTATTGTGATAAAGAAAATCCAAATGTTATTGTTACTAAAAAGTATTAAGCATTTATTATAATTTTTCGTTAAACTATTTTTATTCTAATGTTGATTTAAAATATACCTAAACATCTATAAAATGCTTTAATTTATCAATAACTAAAACACCGCCAAGTCTGTAGATCCTCATTTCTTTATTCAACAAACAATGCTCCTGCTTGCTGTGTCCTATTTTTATATTTCTGCCTACCTATTTACTTTAGCAAAATGCGGACCTCTAAGTCCAGATTATACCTAACACCCCAAATACTAATAGTAGGTAATCTTATACCTAGCCATACACTTAGCTATAATATACCGTTGAGCTCCATAGCTCAGTCATTCATCGAACCTATGTGCGCTGACTGCCTCATGCGTACCCACTGCAGGACAGTTCCATTCAAATCTGCGGGGTAATTGCGCAACGGTTTTGACAGTTCAACAACATTAATTGCGTTATTTACGTTGTTGAGCAGACCAATTTTTCGAAGATTTGAAGCAATGAATTTACAATATCCTTCAAAATGATAAGCGCATTTACCGCATATACCACATCTTAAGGACTCTGACCGGTAATATGGATTGATACTTCGACACTTGCATAACTACACCATTATTTTTAACACCGTCACTATCACGCCCATCCTTTCTCCAACTATATTGAGGTCGGCTTTCATTCTAACCGACTGCGGCTGAATGTCAGTATTTTATATAGAGCGACTGCCTATCTTACAAGTCTCCTTCACAACCCAATTACTGGGTAACAAGCACGATACCCCTTTGTAAGATTGGTTGTCAGACTCTCTGCTTTCGGGCTTCTGACCGTTACTAGTGTCAAAGATTTACGAATTATTAGATATCTATATCAAAAACAAGGGCCTTGTTTTTGATATAGATATCTACGTTAAAGTTTCTACCCTTATCGGAATTAATAGGACCTACCTGACATTGTGGGGGAGGGGCTTATGTCTGGAACAGTGCTTGGCTTAAACATGTTGATGATGAAATGGATTGCCGTGTGGCATAATACGTAGTATGCCTGCATAAATTATGATTATAAAGGTAGGGTGTTTTTGAGAGGGGACTGTATGGCCAAAACTATAAAAAATAAGTAGAGGCAATTCGGAAAACATGTAAATAGGTACCTTCCTAGATAGTTATGTAACTTATCTACTAAAGTAGGTTGGTTCGAAGTAAACTGAAGCTGGTTTTATTAATGTTTCTTGAGAAGCCTGAAGTTAGACCATTGATCCTTCTTTTATTGAACAGAACCTAATAAATACTTGACAAATAAGGATGAAAACGTGCAAATATAATATCTTTAGCAATATCTTTTGCCTGCAAGGAAATTGACGAAACTTAGCTATACTAACTTTTATCAATTTCCTAGCCAGGCTGTGTATGCTGGGATTCTACATGTAAAGAAAGAAAGAAAGACAAATATTTTATTCTTCACAAACAAACGCACGCACAACTACAAATAAAAAATAAAAAAAGACATAAGATATAGATATAGGCAAAAGACTTGTCAGAAATGACTCGTTATTTCTAGTCGAACTTGTACCATCACCGACAGCATCATCCTCAAGCTGCACCCTAATTGCGTAACACACAATCAATCGGAATCGGTTTCATTTTGACAGTTCAACAACATTCATTGTGTTATTTACGTGTTGAGCAGACAAATTTTTCGAACTTATAAAGCAATGGATTAGCAATTTGCTTCAAAATGATTCAGATTACGATTGATTGTGTGTTACGCAATTAGTGTGCTGGTCTCTCCCTTTAAACACAATTTCTTTTGTTCTTTGCACTCGTTTCATAGTTATTAATGGATATATGGAATAGGCACCCGGAAAATGTTGTAGCGGCTCCCACACTGAACTGCTTCAAGAATCAACTGGACCGATTAAATAGCTCCAAGCTATACGATACACACGCATCAGCTAATATGCTGCTAGTGTTTCTAACCACGTCTATATACGAGTATCTATATATATACGTATATAAAAATGAATCCCTATTTCCCTTGGTCACGTCATAACTTGAGAACGACTTTACCAATTTCATACATCTTTTTTTAAAAGTTTTCTAATACTTTGTAGAAGGACCTTACGGAAAAAAATATTAAGAAAGTTGCTTCACGCGGACGAAGTCGCGGGCAAAAGTTAATAATGATATATTTTTAAAGATAAGTCATCATCATCATTATCTGCCTAGCCTTTACACAACTATGTTGGGGTCGGCTTCCAGTCTAACCGGAATCAGCTGAATACTATAATATGTTTATAGATAAGTATTTTTTATGTATTTATTGTAATGGTACACCACAGACTAACTGCAGTATTGTCTCTCCTTCTCTCTAGTTATCGCTAGTTTTAGCCATAAGACCGCCTATTTTGTCACTCCTTGTATTATTCCTATATTTATATCTGTAATTTGTATGGTGTATCTACATAATGAAGAGTATTCTATCTATCTATCTAAACCAAGAAGGAAACAAAACCAATTTAATGATCATACAATTTACAGACTAGAAATCAGTTGTTAGGACTATTGTTTCAATACATAAGCTTATTTGGATTGCCATCGTGGTAAAAGGATTAGCCAATCACCGTGAATAACTCGCTGACAGCCCAGGGTGCGCCGGACGTAAAGTGGCTCTGTAGATACGTCGCTCGGGGAGGCTCCTTCCGAATTCTGCGCCGAGTCCATTTTGATTGCTATCGATACGCTGAGAAGAAGAAGATAAGCTTATTTCCTTTCCTAAAAACCAAATTGGGACTTAAACATTACTGGAGAGATGTGGAGTATATACTGCCGTTCCCAACCCATTGGGGAACTCAGATGTGACGTTAAAACAAAAATGCAGTTCTTGTATATTTCCTCGACTGTTAGGCAAGCAATAAGCTAGCCTAACAGACGAGGGAATATAATTCGGTTACAATAGAAAAAGTAATTGTGTCTCATTACTGACAGTCGAGCTCTTCATCTGCTGAGTAGGTATAGTAGGCCTCTTCTTCTTCTTCTGCCATACTTCCCTGTTCTGTGCGTCTCTTATCCAGGTTGAGCTCTTAAGTGATAAAAACTTAGCTCCGAAAGCATTTGATTAATTTGCCAATAGTTCAGGTTTTCACCCTCTTAATTCCATTTCGAAAATACAATCCTAAAACTAGTAACTTACCTTCCTGCAAACAAATCCTTTGTTTACAAAACAAAATCACCCATTAACGATCAATTATGGTGTTTATCGGAATCTAGTCCCGATAACATAGTAATGTGCTACCTATATCCAATTACCTCAAGAGTAATCGTTTACCTGTTGACATAATTACACGTCTTGAAGACAAGCTCGCGTTAAAACCCATCGTTTACATAATTATCACATATTCTTTTTTGTCAACAATAATAGTAGTACATGGTTACAACAAAGCTAAGAGCTAACGATTCATAGATTCTAAGAATTATCCAGCTTATTCTTAGATTTTATAACATTCGCAGTGATTTTACCGTATGCATTGTTTATAGGGAAAATATCGGTAAACAAGTTGCTTATATAAGTTGAATGTTTTTTAACTATTTCTTTAATATTGACGATAGCTCCTGTCCGCGACTCCTTCCGCGTGAAATTTCTTGTTTCAGCGACCCACCCCGTCGCATCGCATCACCTGACCCGCGATATTATTCCGTTTTCGCTTAGCGTTCTTTCTCACTCGTTTTGTTTTTGCTCGACTCCTAGGGGCCGTAGCGCGATGTTAAGCCTATAGCTTTCCTCAAGAATTGGGCTATAGCGGTATCTAAAACGCCACATGTGAACAACGCGTCATACTAATGTCACGCAAATCCTACATCTCGTAAGCAGAGTTTACTGCGCAATTAGCATATTTACAAACTTGCCAACATCAATCGTTGGGGCAATTGCCCGCCAGACACAACACCCGTCTGGTCGGTGGATCCTCCCTTTTCTATACAGTATGAGTGAACTTTTACACCCTGTTCCTCATACCTCTATAGGGCTATCAAAAGCAAAAATAAATTTTCAAATTCGACGACGGTATTTCTAGAGATTAGCGCGTCCAAACACAAACAAACAAACTCGTCAGCATTATTAGTAGTATAGATATGGGTTTTCCACCCTGCATTATTAGTAGTATAGATATGGGTTTTCATAGGATCGGGTAGTAACAAATCTCTGAGCTTAAAATTGCACCTTTGAGAAAGGGGACGCAAAATCCTTAGCTCCATGATCCAGCTTAGGTCTTATCAAAGTGCCCAGGGACGAGTTTCTTGTTTCACTTAGCTTATCCACCTAACTTGTCCGTCTAACGCAGTTACTTAATGTTTACGTAGACACAAACTTATGCACCACCAATTTAAACTATGCACGATAAGGTATCAAAGCAGGTAGACTCCCTCACATTGTCATTTCATAAACATGCCCAAAGACCAGTGGTGGTCCAGTGATATCGACCCCGACTTACGACTTGTAGGTCGTAAGTTCGAACCCAGACAGGTACCTTTTTACGTTGTGTATTTAATTTCACCACCACTGCTCTCAAAAAACTTCTTGAAGAAACCGGCATGACCTAAAACCAAAAATTCGAAGACATGTAACATCCAGCAACACATACTTGGCTCGCGTGATGGATTATGTGCCACTCTCTCTCACAGACAGGCCTGTGTCTCAGCAGTGTGCAACAGTATAGGCTGATTACCAGGGGCGTAGCTACCGCTGTATCAGCCGTATCGACGATACGGGGCCCCTGAACTACAAGGGCCCCCGACGTGACGTGACCAAAATCTTTAAAATAATGTCAACCTAAAATTTTTGTTGATAAATGATATTTATTTCTGTAAATTAGTTTAAAAAGGGGGTGAGTACCGAGATGACGACTAATAGAGAAGTATGGAAGAAAACTATGTCTGCCTCATTGGGCTAGTAGTCGCAAGCGCTACTGCTGAGCATGTGAGGTCCTAGGTTCGATTCCCGGGTCGGGCAAAGTGTTATTGGGTCTCGGCTTCAAATCTAACCGGATGCAGCTGAATGCCAGTATTTTACCTCCGGAGCGACTGGCTATCTGACCGCCACAACCCAGTTACCGGGTAATACGATGTCTCTTAGTAATAGTGGGTGTCAGACTTTCGGGCTTCTGACGACCCCTAACGACTGTCAAAGATCCACGAATGACAGCCGGGACCAACGGCTTAACGTGCTTTCCGAGGCACGGAGGGGTCTCGGTATGTTAAGATGTTCGCCCATCCACGGACGTACCGCGGCAAGCGTAGCTTAACCTTCAATCGACTCGTGCGGCTGTTATTACTTAGCCACGAGCCCCTC
This sequence comes from Apamea anceps, assembly GCA_951799955.1. Lineage (NCBI taxonomy): Eukaryota > Metazoa > Arthropoda > Insecta > Lepidoptera > Noctuidae > Apamea > Apamea anceps. Next base: position 11,270,570 of record OX637510.1, on the reverse strand, counting down.
ACCTTCTAAGTCAGTATGCTATATTCTTTATTTTGTAAAAACAATACCCTCTGTAGCTTCATAGTTGGGTAAAAAGAGCTCCCAAAAAAAATTGATACAGGGCCCTATTAGGATGAGCTACTTACGCCACTGCTGATTACGCTATGCTTATTCTAAACGTGCCCAAAACACTGGCGAAGAACATAACGCGAAGGATTTATGTCATTTTTAACCCCGTAGCAGCCCCATAATAGGCAGGTGCAGCATTAGCGGTTGGTAACAAAAAAATATCAGACTGTGCTATTAACAGGATACCAATGCAAGCAATATTGGGGATATTGCTTGCACCTAGTAACAGTAACAGTAGCGCTTACACACCGCATCATACAAATAACCAATCCATGCTTCAGTTTGGAGTCAACATGGCTGAAAGGTAGTGGTGAAACTGAAGCAGCTAGCTACCTAAATGGCCTAGGGAAGCGCGAATCACGTTACATACTGACTACGTACGTTAGGTAACCACAAAGTTCGAGACCAAACGGAGTGAGAGCAAACTGATACCGCCCCGTGTCATATTATGTTGCGCCAACTCCGTTCGACAAGTTCTATCCACAAACTATCTATATACTTACCTACGTGCCGTATAACTAACTAATTGGACTGCGTTTTCACAACATTGATTTTGTGTAGGATGTTCTATACCTACCTCCAGGGATGTGCCCCAACAGGCGTTGCATAAAGAGGGTTTCGGATCCGTCTTTTGAGAGGTAACGGTGCCCACGTCCATGTGCAGATGGTGACCCTTTTTTCGTGAGGAATAATCCTTCACTCCCCGGTCTTATGACCGGGTAGTAAAGGATTTTTGGGATAACCCACTAAGCTCGGGCGCCTTAGAAAGATAGCCCCGCGAAAATAAAAAAAAACCGGAAGTTCTATACCAACAATGCCATATCACATGCAATGCAATGCACAGCTACTTAACGAATTAGTGCATTATTTAAACTTAGGGAAGATACAAGTTCCTGTCCATTTAAGGGAAGGAAGGTATCTTTCTATCCATTGGTATACCTCTATTACATTTACATATCCCAGAAGACTTCAACGTAGGTAAGTAAATGGTTTTATAATTAAACAAATTTATAACTATTGAAATATCATTTAATAAGTAGGTATTTACATAATAACAAGTAACAAATGTGACTGGAAGGTGTTGTTTGTGGATGAAGTGGATGTTGCAGTTATAAGTATGTGTGGTGCGCTCCTTTTTGATAAGAGTAGCCCCACTTCCATTTTGGAAATTAATAATGAATGAGTCCGTGTATTGGCATTAATCATAACTAAAATTAAAAATATGAATAAAGTATGTCATTACCGTAAAGGTAAGTTCAAAGGCGGCCTTATAGCATCAACGAAATCCTCTAAGCACACACAATCATGAACACGACGCGGTTTCGCAGGATATTCAGAACAAGGGTCCAGAAAAGTCACCTTATCGGTACAGCGTCTGCGCATAGTTTGCCTTTTTCTATTTGTAATGCGAACTGTTCCGTCACTCGAGGTGTCTGGAAAATCACATAAAGTCAAACTGGAAAAAGGGGACATCCCATTTATACTCTCAAATGCAGCAGTTCTCTCTCTTGATAAGTTTCCTCTGTCAGTGACTACATCGAAGCTGAACATTGAGTTCTGAGTTTCTGATTCTTCATCTTTTAAAACTCTGACTACGCCTCCACGTAAAAGATTCAAGGTCATGCAGCAGGTAGGACAAAGAGCATTCTTGATGGTGTTATCCATAAAGAATGGTTTCGAATCTACTGAAATATAGCCTTCAGATTGTGTTTCTATATCTTTTGTATATGTGATATCTTCGAAGAACAGGTCGGAGGGTCGTCCTAGGGTAGGTTGGCAGATGTTGCATTTACAATTAACCTGGGCCAATCGCTCTTTCAACAAACGAAGTTCTTGAGGCTCTGTACTATGCTCTGTACAGTGAGGAGGACATAATGTTTGCCACATGATTGACAAAAGGTCTGTCCTTTCAACTATAATGCGGATGATAAAATGCCAGTACACGGAGTCATCTTTGTTAACTTAACACATTATGGCATTCTGTTGAACTTTGTTTTGTGATTTATGCGGATCTATTGTATAGCTTTTGCACTGTTTCGCACTTCGCACGGATGTCACGCATCTTGACGCCTGTCAGGTTTATAAAGAATAAAAACCATGGAGTAGACTGCGTGCTAAGAGTATTAATGTAGGTTATGTTTGTTTGTACTTAGCAGTATTCGTTTCGAGCAACAAGTAACTAACATTGGTGGACTACGGGGGTGGCCTGCCAGGCCTCCGGGTCGCAGGCAACAAATCTTGAGAATTAGGTGCTTTTTAATCAAGTCCCCGCAATTCCGATAGGTGGGTTACCTACTAACAAACCAAACGAGTTGTCATATTTTTGAGATCGACGAACATGTTTTAAGAACGAAATTGGTTCTTAGGTGGTAGCCTCAATTGAAGGAACACGGCCACCCGTGTTACTTTAGTCAGTAAAAGTCTGACACGCCCTCCCGCTCCTCAGTCATATAATGATATCCCACACACAAAAAAAAAGGCAAGTGCTCATGAAGGCTAATACTTGTAAATTGATACGCGAAGGACAGGCGTCCACCGAACAGCAGCTACAGAATGGGATAAGCGGATTTTTATTTGCATTAAGGCATGGTACGATAATGATTTTAATTATAGGATTATACGTTCTATGTCTCGCTATAGACTGGCATACAAATATTTTTAAGAAAACAAGTGATTATGATATACGCACAGCGACATACCTAAGTATCAAGCTATACATCTGGAGTATATGTAAGCTGACTTCCCATTGTACGAACCGCCTAAACAATGCGACGTCAGCTAAAATTGGAAATGATAGGTTGATATATCGTCGTGTGTACCAGTCAATCAGTCATTATAACCTACAATTACAACATCTACACATTGTTGGTTCTCTTCCAGAAAACAAACCGCTGCTTCATTAAATATTGGCGAGATACCTAGATACTCGTAATAATTTAGTCTAACGCCTAGCCAAGTCACTACTCTAAAAACGATGAAGGAAAATATCGTGAGGAAACCGGCATGTCCTAGAACCAAAAAAAAAAAAAAAGACATGTGACTTCTACCAACCCGCACTGGCCCCGCGTGGTGGATTAGGGACCCACTCCCTCTCACCTAGAGGAGGCCTGTGTCCCAGCAGTACATTATAGGTTGATTATGTTGATTATGCTGTAATAATGCCAAGCCAAGTCCTGCATGCTAGTAACATCATATTACATCTGTTTCGAGTAGCCACACCGTAGGTATAAATCATTAGTTTACTCTTTTAGCATAACCTCTTAGTTCTTTACCATAATGACAAGACTGTCAGACGCTGACAATAAAAATTTTAAAAAAATTGTGACAAAATATCCTTTCAAATCTCAAATCACTTGAAATAGTTTAAAAAACATGGAATTAATAGGTACTATACAACGTTAAGATATATACAAAGATGCCGCCGAAACACCATCAGGAGACTACCTACTACAACCCCTGTAACCCTGAATCGGAACAGATAAATGGTAACGTTAGTCTAACAACAAACGTGAGTATCTCTCTATTTTAAGAAATATCTTTAATTAAAACAGATACAGATGTCCCAGTAAATCATAGGTATTCCTTAGAACTCAGAGAATATTACAATTTTAGCCATTCTGCGATTGCATACACTGTGCGCGCACTGACTGCCCAGATATATTAGGGATGCTGGCGATCACTGTCACTGAAACAACGTGTTCTTTTGGCTCGAAGGCGCCTGAAGAAGACCAAAGCTCCAGCCGGTGCACTGCGGTTTCAAAAACTACAAAGCCTACGTACTATGAAAATGAAAGTACTCCATATTTGTGACAATACTGGCAAAAAATAAGCAGCAAATTGGACGGAATATAGAATTTCAGGAGGCAAATAAAATTGATCTCACGCTCCTTCGTTGTTCGTGGAGAACTCTAGCAGTATATGAATCGAACTTAGATACATACCTCAGCATTTGTATTTTTGAGCATTGTTTGAACATTGATTGAAAGTTACAGCCATGTCAAAATATCATACAAAATGTACAGAAACCGACGTGCCACCAAAAGAGAAGAAAAAGGTACCCGCAGAAGTTACTATCTAATTAATTTAATTTTAAGCAGTGTAGAGGCAGGACGCTTTTCGACATGCAAGAAAAGTGGTGCAAGAAATGTCTGACAGACTGCAGTAGTGTTCATGTTCGACTGTAACTTGCACACTACCTTGTTACACAGTTTATTCTCGCTACGGAGTTTACACTTGCTGTTGCTACGCAGTTCCTTGCGGCGCAGTTCACACTTCCTGTTGGTACGCAGTTCACACTGCTACGTAGTTCCTTGCTGCACAGTTCACACTTGCTACGCAGCTCACACTCTACATGGACGTTACAGTACGTTTACATTTACAAGCTAATTGCTATCGACTAATCAGAATCGAACCAGAAGCTCTGTCATCAATTTCCCGCAACAGTGTTGTCGCGTTGGAAATGCACTATTTAAATTGCGGGAGAAGAGGCGCAGAGAAAGCATTTTTTTAATTTTAAACAGTGCCAAAAATAGGTGGCGTGTCTTCCCAAAAATTCTCAAGCATTCTTAAGACACATTATCAGTGGGAATGCTCTTACCTTCTCGTATACAAGGTCGAAATGGACCCTTCTATTCTGCCGCAATATAAATTGACCCTTGGTGTGAGTGCGTGTGTTGTCTAGTTTTATTGGTAGAGTAGTGGAGAGAGGAAGATCAGAGAGAGACATAAATACATCGAAATCTTATAGGTAAATTTAAAGGAGAGCCAAGGTTCAATCGTTGAAAGTCTTGCACCAGCAGAAGAGAAGATTTACCTTAATGATTTAAATGATATTCTAGCCTTCATGCGGGGTCTTCCACAAGCGGGATTAGTGTTGCTGCCGAAATAAAAATTGTTTGTAATCATCTATATCTATTCTATCTATTCTATACTTATAATAAATCTGTATATATATACTTATAATAAATCTGTAGAAGTGAAAATTCTGTACATTGAAAATATCAAAAAAATAAATGGCAGGGGGTTACTAGACCGACACCGAAACCAAAAATGTGATTAAAAAAATTTTTGTCTGTCTGTCGGTCTGTCTGTCTGTCTGTCTGTTTGTTCAGGCATCACGCAAAAACTACCGGTTCGATTACGATGAAACTTGGTATAATTATTCTTTAATATCCTGGGCACCACACTGGGTACTTTTTATGCCGGAAAAGTATCTTCTAAATATATAAAACTCAAAGATGACTGACTGACATAGTGATCTATCAACGCACAGCCAAACCACTGGAGGGATCGGGCTGAAATTTGGCATGCAGGTAGATGTTATGACGTAGGCATTTGCTAAGAAAGGATTTTGATAAATTCTACCCCCAAGGGGATAAAATAGGGGATGAAAGTTTGTATGAAAAATCTTATTCCTTGAGTTAATAAACTTGAAACTTAGCACGAATACTTATCTAAATAAATTATGAAGATTGTCAGTTTTTTTTTTCTAAACTACCCTCTAATAAGGGATTGGGGGGTTTCAAAGTTGGTATGGAAGAATTTTAGCGCGCAGTCCGGTTGACTCGAAACTAAGTATTTATACCTAATATTGAAAGTAAAGAATAATGTGTATCAGGTTTTTTTGAAAATCTACTCCTGACGGGCTGAAATGGGGTAGTCAATTTTTCAGGGGAGGATTTTACTGCATGGCTTGATTAACTCGAAAATTAGTATAAATAATCTTTGAGTCAAGTTATGAATACATCCCAAACGATTTTTTTTTTAAATTCCACCCCTGTGGGGGTGAAAAGCGGGAATACAGTTTATATGAAAAATCTTATTCATTTAGTTAATAAACTTGAAAGCCTAAGTAAGTAATAAAGTTTATCATTATAAGTTTTTCAAAGCTACCCCTCAAAGGGGGATATAGGGGTGTTAAGTTTATGTCGAAGAAATTGAATGCGCGGTCTGAGTAACTCGAAACTCAGTATTGATACTTTTGACAGAAAATAATTAATAATAAAAATGCAAAGTTATCGAAAATTTACCACTGACGGGACAAAAACGGGTAATTCTGTTTTTAAGGGGGGGATTTGAACTTGAAACTGTATGTTACATTTTCACGCCTAAACCACTGAACCTCTGATTTGGCATAGATATAGATGGCATCCTGGAGAAGCACATACTTTTTATCCTGTTAGCACGTTCCCGTGGGATAATTTCCGACATCCACGCGTGCGAAGCCGCGGGTAGAAGCTAGTGAGTAGATACAATGATACCTTCTTCCAGTTTTCAGTTATTTCAATTACAGTTTGTTCATATACAGCCGCCAGCAGGTCAAGCTACCCGAAACTGTCAAATTTTCCCAACCGACCTTGAGCCTTATTACTTTAGTGATAAAGTTGAAAATCTATTAAAGAAATTTGACAGACTGTAGTAGCAAGTAAGTAAATTTTATTTGTTTAAACATGGTGTAAGTATATGGTGCGCATGCAGGATAATAGTGGGATAAAGAAAAGTTCTAACATGTTCAGCCACATATCGTGGCGTACAAATTGGTAGCTCGATGTGCTGGCGTCTGTACGTTAGGTACTATGTAGATTATCAATGAATATAGATTCGCAAATACTTCACAGACACTGCAGGACCTACCTAGTAAACGGGTTGAACCGAAATTGATCATTTTAATAAGTGCCTATTAAAAATGACATGTATGTAAACCTCTTTCGAAGTTTTATCTCGATTCACCCCGTTTTACGGTAGCCTGTACTTACCCACAGACATTGAAAACCCAATTTAATTTTGTTCAAAGCCACCACCACCTGAACCTCCGAGAGTGGATGAAACGGGCCTGTTAGCGAGCATCAGCCCGAACCTGACATGTTGCTGCGATGTGATGGCGCGCGCGCTACGCGATGACTTGCCCAAGATCCTGGGCATGTCCAGTCGCCGCGCGGCGCTCCAGATCGGCCAAGACGATTTACTGGACTGCAATCCCGACATAAAACTTGACGACCCGTGTGGATCTACCACCAATTCAGAAGAGCCTTGCTGCGCTAAACCACCAAATGGAGAATAATGTCACGTAGTACAAATTTAACATAACATATCATCAGAGAGGTGTACCCTAGTACACCCACATTTCGGCCAGTTATGCCTAGGTCCCAAATAATAGTGGGCGAGCCACACAGCGGAGAGGGTACAAATGTAGTTATTGTAATACCCCTGCCCATACTCATACCCCCGGAACCGGAACAATTACGCGAAAACATAGAAGCTTTGTTTAAAAAGAGCACCCGTTGGATTAGATTCTTAAAATTTGTAAAAAGACATAGAAGAAAAGTTTGTCTGCTTTTCTTTTTAACATTTATACTAACTATATCATCCATTTCTTACAGTTTGTACCACTATTACAAATATTATTATAACGTAGACAGTGGCCAAGATGATAATAACCCCAAAAATCCTTCAAAAAGCGACAAAACTTAAAAAAGAATGGTCCTACCTCTAAAGAGCCGAGTAATTTCAAAAATCCCGACTCAGCGAATGCCACTTGAATAAGCTTCAAAGACAAGAATGCCGTGCAAGCAGACAAAGCTTAAGAACCGAGCAGAAAATGCTAGCAGCTCCAATAACCCTTACAAATAAAAAACAACAAATTCCATTGTTCTTTTATTATGATGAAACAGTGTACAAATGATACACAAACACCGATGACACAAATGCAAGGAAAATACTAGCTTTTTTATAAATAGCGCCTTTTGGATTAAATTCTTTAAAACAGTAAAAAAATAACAGAATAAAACCTGTTGCAAATAAAGACTGTTTGTATTTTTTAACACTTGTACTATTTTGTCGTCAATTTCTTGAAGTTTGTACAAAAATAATGATTCAAACAATGGCCAAGGTACCACAGAATAAATTCTTTTATAATAGTTGAAATTATACTTCTGCTATCTATTGGAACGACAATCAATCATCAATATTTTCCGCCGCGTCTTTATCTATTTCTTCCTGTTCAGCGGCCTTTTTGAATTTCTCGCACATATAATTCCAGTACTTGCTACGAATTTTGTCGTATTTCCCTGCCAATGCTTGGCATAGTACTACGGCTCTAGTCGCGCAGTGAACAGAACTGATTTCTTCCTTTTTAACAGCTTCATCACAAATATCTATAAGGAATGCTAACAGGTAAGGAGAACGACACTTGTTCTTATAAAGTTCTTCACAAAAAGCAGAAATTACGCCATTCCCGCTTAAGCCCCGCTTGTCATGTATTAACACGCCTCTTAGATAATTCCAAGCGCTTTCATTGTTCTTGATAAATTTGATCTTTTCCAATGTGTAGCAGATTTCTTTTTGTACAGTCAGGTCCGACCAGCCTAGATGGTTGTTCACGACGAAGTATCGTTGGTTCCACGCTGAATTGTTACGCACATCGTCTGTGATAAGGTTATCAACGAAATCCATTTCCTTCTCATACAGTCTGTAAAAAAGATTAGAATTTGAGTAACAGTGGGTAATTAAAAGAGATCTTGTAAGGAATCAGAAGGCCAATTCTCGTAATTTAAAACGTACCAAAATCTAGTCGCAGTCTCATCTCGGCGACAAACAAATGTCAAAAACTTATCAAAATGTAGGGAAATTAAAGGTATTTTTGACAGGATTGAGACTGAGACCGTTTTTTTTTACAATAGTTAATCTGTTTTCGTAAGTATAATTTATTGTTGTTAGGATCTCTCAGAAGGTAACAATACAGGGTCAAATTAAATTAGTTAGCGAAACTTCGCAGTCGTGACAGGGTATCCTAATTTTAACACAATAAAACAAAAAAACTGTATTTCTCAACTCATATTTCAAGCAACTACACTACTAGAGGTCGTTGCCCAAAAAAATATCATCGAACCATTCTTTTTTTTTTTTGTTTCATCATGTATATGTATATGGATACCCATCACGTCTGCGAAATTTTACTAACCAACATAATTTGACCCAGTCTACCTCCTCTTGTATTGTGTTTGGAAAGGGGACACATAGCTGACGTCAACGCATTACAAAACACATTGCATGCTTTACAATCACACCAATATCTTTACACAACAATTCCATTTCTTTGTGACATCCAAGTCTTAACAATGCTGACTAGAGTGAATTTTAAAGCAACTTATGTTTGACAACAGATGTAACGTACAGTCCGTTTACAGTTATGTTACCTCTGAGTTTGCATCAAAATCACGGTGATATTTTATTCTCATTCTGATAAGGTTGCTGTTGGGTTGCTGCCACGGACAGGTCTGTTAAAATCACTGTGACCTCTATGCTCGTTACAATGAGGTTGCTTTTAGGTTGCTGCTGTCAGGGGTAAAATAACTGTGAACGGACTATACAAGCTGACGTAATTTTTTGTTTAATTAAAAGCTGAGAGATGCCTACCCAAATGTTTTAATTGCCCACTGTCGATGCTGCCAGGCGTGATAGTTCTTAGGGTCTTGCATCAGGGCATCTCCTGTTAACTCCATCTCCTGTGTTGGATCTTGAAGCCACTCTACAAGTACTCTCCTATGGTGCCAGACCTATAAAATGATAAATAGGTAAATTAACCGCAACACCGCCGCAATCATTATTTTCTCTAGTCTAGTTATAAATTCAACAGATTTATGAGTGTTGAAAATCCAACAGTGTGGTTTGTTGACGCGCTGGGATGCGCTCTGTTGGATTCTCAACTTTCGGTTCAACAACGAGAGTTGAAAATCCAGTGCGCGATAAAATCCCACCGCGATATTTTTACGTGTTTGTGAACGTGGGCATACGCTTCTGGCAGTCGCGTACCGTCCGTCACGCGTACCCATAAATGGACGTATATTCCCGCGTCCTATTTAAAAGTGATCGTTATTCGCTGTCGAATTTGCGATTGTCGCATGCATAATGTCACTTTTTGTTTGGAAAACTGGAAAGCGCCCTCTGTAAGCGCGACTACGCCTTCAGGTTCACCGAAAAAAGTGAACTACGCACGCGACGATCGGTCAGTGAGCCATATAAATCGGTACGCGACAGACATCAGCGTAACACGCCTTATAACATGACTCTCAATGGCCAAGCCACACAGTAAATGCGATGCCACAGCAACGTCCCAGTCAATCACATCACCTGTCATCTTTCAGGATCTAAGGTTAGGGCCAGTGGCGTAACTATAGGGTGGCAGGAGTGGCAAAATGCCACGGGCCCATAGCTGGAGGGGGCCCGCGGCCCGAGAGGGCTATGAACACAGGAAGATCCTTACATACCTAAGTATAGAAATGCAAACTTTTTCGACCACTAGAACAAAGCAGTCAGGTATTCCATTTTGTAGGGGAAATTACGAAATGTACGCGGACAAACTCGCGGGAGAAGTGCCAGTAAAAAAAAATTATAACGTTGGTTGGTAACGAACATCAAGCACTGTGTTTGTTAGTGGTACGCACGTGCGAACAAAGTGTTCGATGTTCGTGTTCACCATGTTTTTGTTCGTTCGTGCGTACACGGCTTTAGCAACTTTATGTATCAATGGCCTTTGGGGCACTGGTTGTAAAAACGTAAGAGAATTTGAATTTTACCGCCAACTTTAGCACTTCCCCCAGTGCTAAAGTTGGCGGCAAAATTCAAATTCTCTTACGTTTTTTTACGTTTTTTGCGATTTGCAGGTCAGTGTCAGGTTGTATATTGAACAAAATATAATTTACGACAGTAACAAATATGTTTTTACAGAATTGTAATCAGTAAAATCACCAATACAACACAATTAACATACAACCTGATATAAACCTAATTGGAAAAATCATAAGGAAATTTGAATTTTGCAGGTTACCCAGGCGCTTTAGCCTTAAGATGATAAATTTTGCACCAGTGCCCAGAAGTGAATACATACATAAAGTTGGTATGGGCATAGATAAAACTATTGATTTTATACAAAATAAAATAGTAGTAACATACCTGATAGTTTTTAGGCGAGTTTTTAATTACTAGTTCTACATATTCCAACTCAGATCTCAAATCCGTCCCCAAGGCCTTTAGTAAATCTCTTCTGTAAATATACAATGAAAATTTATTTTAACAAGCAATACAAGAGGTTGGAATTGCTTTTAACAAGTGGGTAACCCTACTATAGTGGTTGCATTTTGTAACCCAAACCAGTTATTCCGGTTATCCACCCCCAAAAATCCGTTCTAAGATGGACAAGGAAACGCATGTCTGAGGATCCACCCTAGGCACTAGTTGGATAAACGGAATTTATAGGCTTAGGGTGGATTCTCAGACATGCATTTCCTTGTCCACCTTAGGATGGATTTTTTGTGGTGGATAAACAGAATAACCCACTGAAACAATAAAGTAGGTATGGTTTTTCGGTATTGGAACATGTTGAAGATCACTCAAGATGTTAACAAACTTTATTTCAGTTTTATAAATAAAACATGCTAGAAAATGTAGGTGGGTCAATGACCACTATTGCTATGCTAATAAACGGCAACTGAAGGTGAAGTGATGTAAATAACATGTTTTTAATCTCAATACATTTATTTTTCTGCTTGCTAATTCATCTACACAGCTGCATGCTACTCGTAATTCATATTTTTCCATAGTTTAAATAAATTACAAACATGTTTTTAATCTTGTATACTTTGCCTAGCCATTTCCCAACTATATTGGGGTCAGCTTCCAGTCTAACCGGATGCAGCTGAACATCAGTATTCTTATTAATAGTGGTTGGAAAAAAGTTAAAAGCTGTTTATTTTATATCTTTATGTATGAGGTACTTTACTTGACAGTTTTTCTTCAATTGTAACAATGAGTCTAGGCAACTTTAAAAGAAGCAACCTACCTTTTCTGCTTTTTATATCAATTAAGTTGTGACAGTTCATAGCATTTACTTATAAGAAGGCCCATGCTCAACTATCTACAAGACTGTTAAAAAAATGCATAATATTAGAGAAAAACAAAAACTAGTTCTTAGTCAGCATACATCATGAGTAAGGTAAAAGGAGTAGAGGTTTTTGCCCTACAATGAGATAATACAGACTCTTAAACGCGAGACACAATGGCTTTTTAGTTGCTTCTATAACTACGGCATTTAACCAGCAGAGAACAAGGATTTTGTCAACTGTCATATTTGTATCACCTTCAATGTAATAATAAAATGCATTATGCAATTGAAATATCAATAGGCATAGTACAAGATCAAGTTATTTTCGTGCAAATTGGCAGGGTTGGCGATCATCCAGTCATAGTAAATTAATAGCTCATTCTTCTCTTTAGATAATAAATTGTTTGTACCACTTACTATCAGAATCTAATTGGACATTTTATAGCTATTTTAGACTCAATAAGAATAGTTTTTCGGCAATATTGTTTTACAGGTGCTTGCCACAGGACAGGTTGTCCTGGTGCCGCTGTACAAGAAGACCTGACCCCAGATAGAACTGGGATTAACAGATGGAAGAAGATAGCTATTTTAGATTTATTATTTATTCTCACCTGTATTGCCACACAGTATAGTTAGCTGGGTTCAGTTCCACTGCATCTTTTGTCAGGTGTAAGGCTCTTTCAGACCTCTCATTATTTTGAAGCACGGCCCGGAAATAATCATATACGTCAACAACTGGAATAAAACATACATTTTCATTACTAAATGCTTTTTTACTTCATTAAGAGCTCAACTGTCACAAATGAGACAATTTTTCTATTGTTACCGAACTTAATAAGCTTGGCTAGCAGACGGGTTAAAAACTATAATATAATACTTACTTTATTATTATTTTCAAGGGCCACAACAAGTAATAATATTCATAGGAAACTGGTATTTCATACCTCAAAAGAAAATAATTGTAAATAGCTTGAGATTACACTGACCATTTGTATTACTCAATATCTTGCTACTAATTACAAAAATAATCAAGTTATGGTAATGAGCCCATCGAGTTTTTATGACTTGTTGTATGTCCTTTCTGAAGTGAAGGTTATAAGAATTTGAGTTTGTTAAGTGCAGGTATATGAAATTACTCATCGTATTGAGTGTAATGTTTTTTTAAACAACAAGTCGCTGCGTAATGCGTATACGTACATTTTTCTGAATGAGCAATGACGACGACTAGGTTAGGGCCCTCGTCCTCCGGCACAGGTGTCACATCGTTCCATTCCGGACGGTCCTTGTAGTACGTCCACGCAACGTCGCTGTCCCCGCTATCAGACATACTCACTGCGGTTCAAAACCACAACTAAACGTCCCAGACAAATTACTCAAGTGTATGTTTACGAACACTATCGCTGGCAGTAAAGATAATACATGTGCACACAGAGTAACTCAACGTGAGCAAACAAGCGCAACTATCTAGGCCGAAGGTATTACTGACTTAATTAAACGAGTTGTCCCGTATCTTTATTTATATACACAGGTAATTTTTATTTTATTTATTGTGATTAGTAACTTGGCAAGTGGAAAATATGGCAACTACATCAGTCTACGACAACAAAACTGACAAATCCCAGAAGTGTAATGAGTGACGTTTATGACCAGGGCTGCCAGTAGAGCCTACTTATTATACCCAGTTATACCGCATGGTCCCAAAAATTATACAAAATCAAATCTGATTAAGTATACAAATTATTGAACCAAAATAAAAAAAATGTTTTGTAACAGAACGAGAAACAATTTCCTTTTTTAATTATTGTTGCATTTAATTTAAAATAGTGAAAGTTTGTATGTTTAGATGTTTTTAACTCAATCACACAAAATCGACTGATAAGATATGGATGAAATTTGGCATATAATTTATAACCTGGATTAACACTTAGGATACTTTTTATCCCGGTGGTATGTTCCCGTGGGATGTTTCACTCTTCCACGCGGGTAAAGCCGCTGGCAAAAGTTAAGCCGGGTATTCATTAGGCAACATTTGTTAATAAACTGTTTATGACGTGTTTATTAACAAGTTTACCATAAACCCTGTTTCTGAAACTTGGCAGTCCACAAGTGCCAGTTGTTGTTAGGATGTCGCCCGATGAGGTAGTGATGCTCTGTGCTGTTTGTAAAATCGCGCAACACACGTCCACACCTGTTGATTTTTGCTTATAAACTAGATGTTTCGTCTTGCTCTCCGCTCGAAGTGGGGAACACGGCAACATGTTTAAGAAACAATGTTTCATCACCTTTGTTTATAAACTGTTTTTAGAGGTGATGAAACATAGTGAAACACTGTTTATAAACGGTTTATAAACAGTGTTTATTAATAAATGTTGCCTAATGAATACCCGGCTTTAGCCTTTAAACGAGATACAATGGACAAATTATACAGATTTTGTATCCAAAACAATCTGTCAGCCCTATTTATGTTTTTTTTTTTTTTCCTTCGCCCTTCTTGGGCAGGCTAAGGTCTTGGACCATACCGCCTGGTCTTCAGTCTTTATTGTCCTTCTTGACTAAAAGTAAGGCCAAAGCCTCGTCTTCAGTTACATCCTTCTTGTTCAAAAATAAGTAAGGCCGAAGCCACGTCTTTAGTTTCCTATTTATGACATAAACAAACATGACAAGCCCGAAGCCGTGACGTATTAAAGAAGGTAAATAAAATAGCGCGGGATACTAGCACTTTGAGCCCGGTATCATGGATAAATACGAGGTCAACTTTTATCAAAAGTCCAATTATTATTTTTTAGTTGTAATAATTGTGCGTTTTGTTTGTGCAGAATAAAATAATTTTCTTTTCTTCTTCTTCTTCTTCTTCTCAATAAAGGTCAAGGAGTTTTAACATTTACAAAAGCTTGTGGCTATTGTCCTATTGGAGAAATGCTTTTTTTTTTTTTTGAGGATGGGAAATCATCAAATGACTCCTCCCGCTCTGGGTGGAGCAGGAGGGAGTGTCAGACTCTTACTGACTAAAACCCACCCGTGTTCCTTCCTTAGCCCTTTATGTTCCAGGGCAGCGGTAACCCTTTCGGACGATCCCGCTACCCTGGCAGGCTTCGGCCCTATCGGGCCCCGTCACTTCTGCTGACATCTCTTTGAGGCGCACGTGGAACACATACGCGCCGTCCGGCACGGGCCTGGTCCTGATCGGACCAAAAAGCTTGTGGCTATTGTCCTGTTGGAGAAATGCTTGGGATACCATTAAAAGATTACGGTGTATCTAAATACAGGGATTTTCGCACTCATTAAATAAAAAACATATTTTATGGAAAATAATAAATTTATAAAAAATACTACCATGTAGGTAAATAATTTATGTTAACAACTAACAGGTAACAAATGAAGAGGAATCATTCTATGCATTTACAATTTCTAATTAACTAACATTAAACTCGTCGGTTATTACCAGCCATATGCGAGGCCGAGTCCATTGGTGTAAGTCATGTGGGACACTGTAGGTGCAGCCGAGTATGCCACTCCAAGAAGACCAGCAGTAGCGACCTTGAAAAAAAAATACAATATAAATAAAATGGTTTCTAGATTAATAACCAATTTATATTCACAGTTTAAATAGGCCTTAGGCGCTCCTTCTACCGAAAAAGTCAAAAAAGATAACGGGAAATGTTCTCTTGCAGAACTCCATATCAGGGATCGATTCTAATACCAAAGAGAAGGTATCGATCATTTTTTTCCTACATATCTACTGTC
Source organism: Apamea anceps (assembly GCA_951799955.1). Classification (NCBI taxonomy): domain Eukaryota; kingdom Metazoa; phylum Arthropoda; class Insecta; order Lepidoptera; family Noctuidae; genus Apamea; species Apamea anceps. The sequence continues at coordinate 11,254,840 of OX637510.1, read as the reverse complement.
ATATGAATAAAAAAATATGAACGATCTTGTTAAGACGATTCTGAGTAAGGAGATAATGTTTAACGGAGTTACAAACCGTGAAAATTGAAAATTAGCGGTGGCATAATACATCAATAAAATGTAACATAATACCTCTTACACCTAAGCTATTACAGATATCGGGTTGTAATATAGTTAGTTCCCAGTTCTCACCTACTTAAAGGGTGGCAGGGACATCGACGCGCAAACTGTAGATAACCATGAATTCAGTACATGATTCTAGGACCCTTAGCGTAGAAATTTTTCGTCGGTTATCACAGAAAAGTCTGTTATTTCATAGAAAAGTGCAATACTATATGCGGTCAAAATGTATGGAAGAGCAAATTTGTTTTTTTAATAGCCGGTGAAAATTTTCCTCGCAGGGGGGTTCAGTCAAAATCATGTAGGTACTGAATCCATGGTAACAGGTTCCGCGTCGATGTCCCTGTCACCCTGTTTATGAATAAATTAGATCTGACTCGCTAGTTTTGTAAAGCCTTATTCATTTAAATAGCAGTCTAGCTTTATCACTACCATAAAATAGATCACACTTATCAGCCTACATGACAGATCAGAGCAGAACGCGCACGAAACTCCATGGACACTCTTTTAAATTATAGGTATTGTTACAAAATTAAAAATGTCCGGAGTAAAAGCAAAAAGAAACAAACACAAAATCAGAATTAAAATAAGTCATGGCTGATGAGATGACCTGTAAAGCCGCCCGTTCACGAACATGGCGCTCTCCTCTACCCATGCATTGATTTAAAGATGTTTGACTTTAGTTTACCTTGGCGACGCCGACGGGGGCGACACCGACATGGGAGACGTAAGGCGACGCGAAGCCCGCGTATCCAGGCGAGTAGGCGACCCCGGGGTTGCTCACGCGCACGTCAGATTTGCGGACGCTTGAGAACGGCGTGTCGATCGCTTTCGAGTATGTCGATACCTGTGTATCAAAGAAATTAGCTTTTTAACCGACTTTAAAAAGAGGAAATATAACACTGTTCGATTGGGCATTTTACATAACAAAGCAGTTTTCCCCGAAGGATGATCAAAACATGTGCGTAGGTACCAATAAAGTTTGCCAGACCACCATCCATGCAAAAGGAACGATCCAATTGCTTTCTACCAAACTACGGACTCCGGGCTGTTACTGAGAAGATTCGTAAAATAAAAACCAAATAACACTGCCCGATCTGTTTGCGAGAACAAGACCGAACGAGGCTGTCGGTGGGCAGTTTATCCTGAATTAAACGGCTACCAAGGCTGTGGCACGTAGTAAATTCAATAGGTACACACGACGACATATCAAACTATACATTTCCAGTTTTAGCTGACCTCGCATTGTGTAGGCTTTCATATAATGAAAAGTCAGCTTATACTGGAAGTGTATAGCTGGATATGTCATGCGGCCGTACGCAATTATTTGTCACAATCTCATAAAGTTCATAAAAAATAATTTGGTGATAGTATGTAGGTACCTGGCCAAGATTGAAAGGCGATCTCAGAATATTGGAGTGCTGAGAGGCGACTGCTGGCTGAGCAGGATAGGAGCTGTACGGGTTCCAGCCGCCATAGGCGTAGGGAGATACAAGCCCAGCGTGTGCTGCGGCTGCCAGGCACACCAACAATAATAACTGGAAAGAAAAAACACATCAATTGGCACGCAACTTTAATAAAAGGACTAGGAGCACCACAAATAGGGGTGAACACTGAGACCAGTTACTTTTAAACTACAAGACTTCCTTTGATGATTTAGCTGAAACTCTAATAATTTCCATTTGACAAGCTGCTGTGTCGAAAATCACACTTGTTCGATTTGACCTGATTTCTGAACCGATGGACTATGGAGCTGATGGCTCTACGTTTTCAATCTTCGAGCCACAGATGAGTCCTCTGGGTGAATTTATTTGGAAAACAAGTCCTTTATTATCTCAAGAAATGGCTGCTAACAATGACTATCCCAAAGGCTTGAACAAAAGACATCAACGCCAGCTCTTTAGTTTGAAACAGTGACAATGCGATCAATAGGAGACATGTTAACTACAAAAATATAAAATGGCAATAAACTTACTTTTAAAAGCATATTTAGTGTTCAACCCCTGAAAGCTCAGTACGATATGTTTGAATCGGCAAACGCGTTAGCCTTTTATACTGGCCCAGTATGTCAGCATGTTAGAATGAAGGGCCACATGTGTGACAAGGTACTCGCAACATAATGTATGACGGTATTCATTGTATGCGTGCCCGCAGAGCTTTGGAAAAAGCGCGTAGGTACGCGCAGGCGTGGCTGCATACACATAGGTACGCAAGGACAATACATAGCCGGCCAGTTGGTCCTCTCACGTGCTAAAATATTTACAAATTATTACTCATGTTCGCAATAAAATATCCATGGTATTTAAGTAGGGTTTAATTTTTTGTTTTAAATTAACGGTCTTAGCAGGTGCTGGTTCTTTATTTGGTTCCTACCCTAAAAACCCACCCGTGTTCCCCTCATGGGAAGAAGGTGTGAGCTTATGTATGTCTGTTTATGTAACGGTCTATCTTCAAATTGCACTCCCTACTTTTATCCTGTGTCTTCGCAAAAGAAGTCTTTTTGCCTAGATTTACCTACCACATTGAAATCTTACATTATTGACTGTGTGTGTTTACGTGTTAAACACACAGGTGTTCACATTATTGCAAGTGCCTCGTCAAAAGTCACAGGGCCACTTATTAACCGACTTCATTTAAATAATTGATTATCTAAATTGCAACTGGAACTTGGGCACACGTAGGCATGTACCTAGGTACTTGCAGGACACTAGTGCCTACCTACTCAACCTAACCGATCAACTCCTATAATGAATTGCGAGTTTAAAGTAATATAATATCCATCAATTAGAAGTTTAAACATTATCGTTGAAAAATAATCAGGACAAGTCGCAAGCAGCTGCCTTGCGCACGTTTTCTTTTCTCGTAATTTATCCCTGATTAAAACCCAACAGTGTACGTTCCTCAGAAGTTGGGAGTGCGAGTTTTTGCACCACTTTTGAACCCCCTGTATTAGGTACTTATCCTTAGGCCTATTAGATATGTACCCTGTCAATGTCTATACAATGTATGTATAGATAAATCAGGACATACAAATATATCTTTAAGTGTCTGCTTGTAAAGTCAAAATAACAACTTTTTACTAAATGCATGTGAAGATATTATACGGCTTATTTTACGGTTTTATAATTATAACAAAAAAAACTAATTTTACATTTTTTGTCTCTCTGTTTGTTCCGGCTAATCTCCGAAATGGCTGGACCGATGTTGACGAGAGTTTCTTATTATTTTAGAAAAATAATTAGGGTTCCGCTTCGGCGCAAAAACAAAACCCATGAAATCCAATTTGTTTTCCGACATGCACTCGAATGAAGTCGCGGGTACAGCTAGTAGCCATTAAAAAACAACGATGCATATTGCATTTATTGCATCAGCCCCTAACGGTATGAATGTTGAACACATACACGCCTAGGTAGGTAGTAATACATAATAACAATAATCTCCGTTTATATCTAGACCAAGTTCGTCTAGTTTTATCCATAGGTGACATAGGTGAATTACTTTTATTAGGAGTAATGGCTGTATTGGCCCAGTTCGGAACTTTATTATTAGATATTTGTAGAACTATTCGAGAGTCACATTTAAAAAAAAAAAAACTTTTTGAAGTGGAATTCCGGAAGATCGATCTTACTGAACTTCTTTTGCAGTGGTCAGCGACTAAGGCTATCTCTTCTTCAATCGGTCCCTCGTTACCTACTGAGGATCGTGGTCACTGGATCCCTGCCTCCATCGACTCCGGTCCATAGTTGCCATTACCACCTGCTAAAATTTGCTTGAGGAGGACGTAGCTTGTTTCACTTGGTCAGGAGCATCGTGTTAGGGAACGCACCTCACGCCTCAGCCGCCGCGGGAGACGCTCCGGGCGTCGGGAGCCGCGTGACGACTCCCGGCCACCGCAGGCGCGGGCCTGCGGGCGGTGAGTAATGGGTAACTCACCGTCCGATCAGGACCAGGCCCGTGCTGGACGGCGCGTATGTGTTCCACGCGCGCCTCAAAGAGATGTCAGCAAGATTGACGGGGCCCGATAGGGCCGAAGCCATCCAGGGTGGCGGGATCGCCCGAAAGGGTTACCGCTGCCCTGGAACGTAAAGGGCTAAGGAAGGAACACGGGTGGGTTTTAGTCAGTAAGAGTCTGACACTCCCTCCGCTCCACCCAGAGCGGGAGGGGTCATTTTATGATTTCCCATTCTCAAAAAAAAAAAAAGGAGCATCGTGTTGCTATATTCCATTTGCTATATAGCTTTAGTCCACAGCTGGTACCTATGTCTATCCCAAATTCTGTCACACCTGGTGGCAGACTCCGACTTCCGCACCGCATCTAGTCTCGCCTAGCCGCTTTTCTCAGGTTGTCAATTCATTTAGCAGTGTGTGCGACATTCCACGCGATATTCGATCACTACGCTGCCTGGCCAGTCAAACTCAATAGCTACGTACTAATTAGGCGTTGTCCAAATAAAATTTAAGTATGAAAATGGACTAATAATATGACTGATTATTATCTGCGCGTCTTGACCAGGTGGAGCTACGTACGGTTCTGGAAAAGTTATATCACAGACAATCAAAGTTACATTATATATTGTCAACATTTTATGCAAGAAATACAACATCTACGTATCTAAAAACCTACAGCCCACATAAATTAGGAAAATTAGCAATAATCAAATTGTATTTAGCTAATAGTTCACACAATGTCCATTTTATCAGCACGTGTTAGATTGTTAGACAGGGCGCGGTTCGCTTTGTCTTTTATTCATTACGAACTGATCTGTGTGACCTAAACCCGTCAGCCCAGACTATTATCTACCTACGTTAAATTGGATATTTAGACAAGCCTATACGATGTCGTCAGACATAAGTGTGCAATTCAAACTAATAAAAGTAATTGGAAGCCATGGGTACATACATCATGCCGCTATCCATTATATGGGACAGATTAGCAAACTAGAACGATTTCTAGGCAATAATTACGTTCGTCACGCTGTCCCCTCGGGGCAAGCCAAGTGCATCGTCACACTAACTGCAATTCAGTTCTGCGTGCATCCTACTTAGTGACTGGTCTTTGCAGCCATTTGTGCACGAAAATGTATTTATTTGATAAACACTTCACTTTACTACTCTGCACTGTGGTAGTTACCAAGGCAGAGCGCTGGTATTCTGCGGCAATCATTGAAAAAAGAGACGTTCTCCACAATTTTTCTAATCCGGAATTTAGAACCAATTACAATATCCATGATCGATTCATGCCTTTAATGTTGATCGATCCTAAAAATACTGAAAATAAACGCCACGATTTTGTTTCAACATCAAATACCTTTAGTAGCGGTATCAGGACCGATAACAATGGCTCTTATTTTAATTCTGATGACGTAATAATAAATTACAACAACACTATAGAAAACATAAATGTATTGAAACAAATACGACCTAAAAGAAAACATATTCGCAAGAAGTGTCCTCCGGTGGGACCGAGGCGGTCAAAGCAGTTAAACTCAAAACAGAAGTCAAGAACACGTTTTCTGGAAGTGTTTCAAGTGGTAGAATTTGATCATGTATCCTGTACCTCTAGCAGTGGTCTAGAAGGGACGTGCCTGCCTGAATCAGAGTGCACCGACTCCGGAGGAGCTACCATGGGATCTTGCGCCGATGGATACGGGACGTGTTGCGTTAGTAAGTCATTTCCCAGTACTGTAGTTATATTTTTCGGTTTATAAGAATGCTACGGCCATTTTTTTCTGCCGCCTTCTTATGGACAGGCGCGGAACCTTCAAGTGTAGTTCTGTATGCAGCAGTATTTTTGTAAGGCGATTAGCAAAAGACAGAATTGTGTGGAAACGGGAGAGGGAGGCCTTTGTTCTGCACTGGGGCAATACAGGCTAGCTAGATTTGATTTGATTTTAAATATTAAGTAGGCAAACATTTTGCTAACAATGTTCCAGCTCAATTTGCATGTGACGACCGTTCTGCTGCGGAGTCAGGGTGGTTCACAAACCCAGACTTCCCTTCCCCGAGCACTGAAAGACTGTCCTGTGCTTTTGCGTTGGACAAAGCTTCTGAAGACATTCAACAAATACGTTTGGACTTCACCAATTTCGAGGTGAGTACTACAATACAAGAATGTGTAAAGTAAATGAGTGCGCCTAGGTGCATCTATGTTTCTCTATACTAATAATAAAGCTGAACAGTTTGTTTGTTTTTATGTTTGTTTGTTTGAACGCACTAATCTCTGGAACTACCAGAAAAAATTGTATTTGATAGCCCAATTCTAGAGGAAGGCTATTTAACATCACGCTAGGACTCTTAGGCTCCGAGCAAAAAGAAAAAAAAATAAGAAAGAACGCTAAGTGAAAACGTAGATAGTAATAGCGCATGCAGGCGATGCGATCTGACATGACGGGGCGGGTCGAGGAAACAAGAAATTACACGCGAACGAAGTCGCGGGCAGAAGCTAGTCTCAGTATAAAGAGATAGCTCTTACGATTTCAAATGGTAAAATGAAACTTCACGCACCCTGTAGTATAAAACCTCTACATGGGATGCAGGTGGGCCACTTAATCACCACCCTGTATGTACACAGGACTACTTATCAAGCTACATATTTCCAGTATTAGCTGACCCCGCATTGTATAGGCTTTTCGTACAATGAGAAGTTAGCTTATACTGGAAAAGCATAAATTGATATGTCGTCGTGTGTACCTACACTGTACCTAAATTATTTCTAGAATATTTGTTGATCGATAATAAACGTTTCGTGACCATTTAAATAAAAGTTGTAACCTTGCAGCTGCTTCCACCAACGGATGGGTCATGCGTGGATGATCAGTTCATTGTATCAGGACAAAATGTTAACAGCATAATACCGATCCTTTGCGGGATCAATTCGGGTCAACACGGTAAGAAGCACTAAGCTACCTGCATATCTACACTTTCCTCGAGCCCCAAGCCCCAAGATACAGACTAACTGTCTAGTTTGGGGCTCAATCAACTCAGCCTATCGCAATCCACTGCTGGACATCGGCCTCACCAGACTACGCCACAACACCCTGCTGTCTGCCTTTCGCATCCAGTCACCCCAGCCACCTTCTTTAGGTCGTTCGTCCTTCTAGCTCGGGGGTGTCCCACACTACGCTTGCCGATACGCAGTCTCGATTTGGGGCTCACTAGCAAATAATATATTGTAACCTAGCTGTAGGTTACCTGGACAATAAATATTTTCTATTTTCCTAATATTTTTCTTATACATTTTCCATGTCGTAAAGAAAGTTTTGAGCATGAATTGGGATGGGTATAATAGTAGGGGAGGACCATAGAAACGATGGATGGACTGTGTGAAGGATGGTAGGTTAGAAAGGGGGTGACTGCCAAAATAATGACTAATAGAGAAATATGCAAGAAAAAGACATGTTGCGCTGACCCCACATAAATTGGCATAAGGGTAACAGAATGATATTAACAAGTAAATAGGTAGACTAATGCGGACTTCGTTTGATATAAGACTTTGTTTCAGTTTACATAGAAGTTGGTGACGTCGACGGACCCATTTATCTTACGTTCCAGACGGTTTCTTCCGATAGCAGACTATTTTCAATGAAGGTAAAATGTTCCTATTTGAATAGAGTTCACTTAGGCAAGGAATAAAGTTAAAAAGGCACCGATTTAATACTTTATCATTAGGTACTAACTGTCGTACATACAAAACATGACTCCCGAATTAATCAATAAAAACGTTATAAGTGAACAGTTCAAACATTTGGAACGAGAGTTTTTAATCGTGCATTAGCAGAGCTATAACCATAGTATAAGCTGACTTCTGATTGTACGTAAAACCTATACAATGCGAGGTCAGCTAAAACTGGAAATGTATAGCTTGATATGTAGCCGTGTGTACTTGTGTACAGACGCCAGCAGGTCGAGCTATCCGAAACTGTCAAATTTTCCCAACCAACCTTGAACCTTAATGCTTTAGCGATAAATTTGAAAATCAATTAAGGAAATTGACAGATTGTAGTAGCTTGATGTGCTGGCGTCTGTACCTACCAACCGTTTCGACGCGACGAGCAGTGTTAAAAATACGTATTTGTTTTTACTGATTTTAATAACGTTTTTTTTATTTTACAGGTAACGCAATTGACGTCTTCAGATGACCTAGCTGCACCTACAGGCTGCCTACAATACTTCACGGAACCACAAGGCTATTTAGAATCCTTCAACTATCGAGATAAATCTGATATCGTTATTGCAAGAGCTCCAAGTTATTTAGTAGGTATTCATAAATAATAATTGATGTGAGTCGTAATGTAAGTCACATACATAAAGGATATAAGTAGATAACTATGTTTCCGTTGACCAAAATTGGCTTTCATCAATACTTATACAGAATAGTAATAGGTATACATACAGGGTGGCAGGGACATGATGCGTACACTGTAACCATGGATTCAGTGCATGATTCGGAACCCCACTGCGTTGAAATTTTCCGTCGTTTATTAAAAAAAAATGCTGATCCGCTTAGATACTTAGGTAATAGGTAATACGGGCTGGTGTCCGCAAATCCACGACAATGCGCGTAGTATTTTGCGTACGGGTGGGAAAATCGAGCATTCGATCCACCCCAGCTCCTCAAGGAAGGCCAGCAACGCCTTGACGTTACTGACCGTCTCACGTAGGGTGCCTGGGTTACCGAAGTACTTTGCCCTGTATTTACGTGGCGACCACCGGGCAGTTTAGCAGCACATGCGCCACTGTCTCGTCATCCTCCATGCAGGCCCTGCACAGCGGACCGCTTAGTTAGGTACCTATTGCAATTTCTATGAAACAGCAGATTATTTTTTTTTACGAAAAATTTCTACCTTAGATGTTCTAGACTCATGTGCTGAATTCATGGTTACAGACTTACAGTTATCATGCAGGTCTTTAAACTTAGTAGGTTCTGTATTCATAAATCTCTTCAGAAACTTTGAATGTGTAACTTTGATGCTAATAATACGAAATGACGCCCATTTTAATAAACTATGCAATTCCTTTTCAGAACAATCTTAATTACGCCATGTGCATAGAGCGTAAAGCACAGAGCTGCAGTGTCACATACACCAACAGCGGAAACATGCAGATTGTCAATTACGACACGGGTAAGTTCACATAATAGACCCACATCTATACTTATAATAAATCTGTAGAAGTGAAAATTCTGTACATTGAAAATATCAAAAAAATAAATGGCAGGGGGTGTTAGTAGACCGACACCGAACCCAAAAATGTGATTAAAAAAATTTTTGTCTGTCTGTCTGTCTGTCGGTCTGTCTGTCTGTCTGTCTGTCTGTCTGTTTGTTCAGGCATCACGCAAAAACTACCGGTTCGATTACGATGAAACTTGGTATAATTATTCTATTATTATTATTATTATTATTTTCTTAGCATTAGGTTGCTTAGCTTGGGACTAGATGGCGCTGTGTGAAATGTCCAGGGATATTATATTTATTCTTTAATATCCTGGGCACCACACTGGGTAATTTTTATCCCGGAAAAGTATATACAATAAAAAACAAACTTAATTTTGCGGTTCGATCCCTAGATCCGATTACTGTACCAACCGCAAATAATAAGTTTGTCGTAGGTTAGGTCACACGCAGTGGAGTTCATTTTTATTCCTTTTACTTTTTAGAGTTATTTAGGTTTATTTTTATATAAGTCGTAGGTATAGATTTTAATTTTAAAGTATAGGTAGTATATTTGATAGTGTACGTAGTGACCGAAGGTTATTTTATAATACTGTTAGGTAGGATAGTCATTCGTATAGATATTAGTTTTTAGAGATTTTGCTTATTTATTGAGTTTAGATTGAGGGGCCCGTGGCTAAATAATAACAGCCGCACAGGTCGATCGGTCAGGTTAAGCTACGCTTGCCGCGGTCGGTCTGTGGATGGGTGACCATCTTTACATACCGAGACACCTCCGTGCCTCGGAAAGCACGTTAAGCCGTTGGTCCCGGCTGTCATTCGTGGATCTTTGACAGTCGTTACGGGTAGTCAGAAGCCCGAAAGTCTGACAACCAGTCGTACCAAGGGTATCGTATTACCCAATAACTGGGTCAGAGTCAGATAGGCAGTCGCTCCATGTAAAATACTGGTATTCAGCTGCATCCGGTTAGACTGGAAGCCGGCCCTGAACATAGTTGGGAAAAGGCTAGGCAGATGATGATTGAGTTTAGATTAGTTATCGTCATGAATAGGTTTATTTAGGTAGGTAGGTATTTTATTTTCTGTTATTGAGTTTATTTATTTTTTTAATTAGGTAGGTACTTAGGTAAAGATATCATATAGGTACCCTCTTAATCACCATTAATGAGACACAATTGGTTTTCTATTGTAATTAGCCACAAAGGGCCCGCGAGATAGATGGCATCCTGCAGCCTAATTGCGTAACACATTTTGTTTCTGAATGCAATTCCGAAATGATTCAAACTGCAGTAGTAATCGTTTTCCTAATTTGGTATTGTGTAACTTTAAATGATTCCAATCCAGAAGAATTGGTTTCGGTGTACCTACCAATAGGCCACAATCTGTTTCGTCGTAGCGTTTTGTTTCATCATATATGAATTATTTGTTTCAGAATTAATATGCTATAATTTAATTTAGTTTTAATTACAACTGATGGTCTACTAATGCTTACAAATGAAAATGAGCAATGATTGCTGAAAAATGAAAAACCAATTTTTAAAACCCTTTCTACCAAAAACTACCATAATTGACGTACGTAACAAAACGTATTTGCATCTGACATTTTAGTTCTGTGGCAAAAAAAAACTTCTCTTTCCGCCATCGACAAACTTCAAATTATCTCAATATCTTTATATAGCTGTGTTAAAGTACAATTTGAACTAAAGTAAGTTATTACCAATTTCATACTGTAAGATAAATATAAGTGGTTATAAATAATAATAATATCCCTGGACATTTCACACAGCGCCATCTAGTCCCAAGCTAAGCAACCTAATGCTTGTGTTATGGTAACAAGATGGCTGATAAACTACATATATACATTTTTTTTTTGTAAATACATACATATTATAGATAGAAAAACACCCAGACTCAGAACAAATACATGTAGGACTTACAAATATTTGTTCTGTGCGGGAATCGAACCCGCGACACGCAGCGCAGCAGTCCGATCGCTCAGCCACTGCGCTAACCGTGTTGTATTGAGTTTGTTTTTTTTTAGGAAGTATGTTCCATGCTCTTACATTATTTCTATTCTTTCAGAAATGCCAGCTAATCGAAAAGTTTCGGAGCGGCAGTGGGAGCTGCTGCTCCGATTCATGGAGAAGAATGTCTCCATTGCCAAGGGATCCTTGGCGAATGAGGGTCCCTTGGCAAGGTTAGATACAAGCAATAAATGGAAACACATTGCAGCCCGCCTCAACAGCGAGGGCGCGGGCTGCACTAAATCTTACAAAAAATGGCGAGACGTAAGTGAAATGAACAATAATTATTATACTTGTGACTGTGTGTGAAGAGGTGCATGTCCGTACCACGGTATATTAATATACTTCTCCATTATAAGCTGCTTTTACTGGAAATCTACAGCTTGATATTTTATTATGACAACAAGTAAAAGTCATAAGTCATGCTCATGGGGGAATCAAGTCAATTTTGGACAATAGAATTTTATTAGTGGCATACCACTCTTACTAATATTGCTAATGTGCAATTTAAAAGTAAGCCGTTTTTTAGATTATTGTGTGTCATGTAAGAAATATTAAGATTATTTTAACTTTGCTAGTATTGGAACCAGCAAAAGTACAATGCACGTAAGAAGGCGTCGGAGCTCCGACAGCAGGGTTTGGCAACGGGAGGCGGACCTCTGCCTCCCAAGTTTAAAATTACTGTGAGAGATGAGCGCATCCTCGCGCTTATAGGGCGTGTGGCTGTGTATGGAGAGCCCAGTGTCCGCATCCCTTTCCCTGTTAGAGAAGACCTAATTTTTTATTATAATAACTAATTGTAAAGAAGTAGTTATTGTTTCTAATATTAGTCGGTAAAATGATCAACTTAAATTAAACTTCAGCGGTGCGATTCTGTAACCCATATCTCACCATGAAAACTTTGGTTAAATGAGCGTGGAGTGAGCTGCCATTCCAACTTATGTTAGGGATTGACACTATTAACAGCTCACTTCACCTAACTTTTCCCAGTGAGATTTTTACAGAATCAATCGGCTGGTAGGTATATTTTCATTTCTAATAAGAGACTTGTTAGAATTATATTGGTTAAATAGTGACAGTGTTTGTACAGTAAAGTAAGTAATTCTAGTAGTAAGTAGTAGATAGTAGAGCTCCAGACACATTAAAGTGAGGCTTGTAACCAAGCAGAGTAGTTTAACAAACATTATAAAAGAGAAACTGGATGATTGATTGGTGGTTTTAATGTTGCAGGGAGATAATGGGGCTCCTTGGCCCTCAAGGTCGACGTTGCCGGCGGTGGCGCCGGTGGCGGCGCCGACACATCCCTTTTTAGAGGTGTATGAGTCGGAGTCGCCATCGCTGCTGCCGCCGCCCTCCCCAGTCTTGCCTGCGTCGGAGCAATCTCCATCGGCCCTAACACTGCCGCCGACGCCTTCACCACCACAGTATCCGTCACTGCCGCAGTACCCGTCACCACTGCCGCTATCGTCACCATTGCCGCTATCACCACCACCGCCGTCACCAACACCTCTGGCACCACCACCGCCGGAATCATTAACTGTGGTGATGGCGACACCACTAACTGGTGCAACAAGAGGGAGAGGAAGCAGAAGAAGAGGTACATACGTTTAACCTTATATCAAATCAATGTATAAGATTACTAACCGCTGCAGTTAAATACAAATAGACATAAAGACGTCGCGACGCTAGTTGTTATGCTGCATAAATATTAGCTGTTGTACAAACAATATTAATATATGATGACATCTGGTTTCTACATCTATAGATAAATTATAAATTGAAGTAGCTTTTCATGTCTGTTTGTTGGACCATGTAATTCTTCTAAACTATGCATTGGATTTTGGTGCAGCCTTCATCATCATTGAGAGAATTCATTCTGGAAGGTTTCTGTGTCTACCGCATTCATATTTTACTTAGATATTATATTATAGACTGACTCGTTGGTCTAGAGATCGCAAGTGCTACTGTTGAGCTCAAGCTCACGGTCAGACCTCATGGTCTTGGGTTTGATTCCCAGCGCCGGGCAAAGCGTTATTATGTAGGAGTGGGTTGCTAGTTGCTTTATAATATAATCCTACTTGTTTTTTTAACATGACACCTGTCCTTATTGATAATTTAAACAGTTGTGTTTTCTTTTTCAGGAAGTAGATCTGCTAGCCTGCTCCAAGTGGGCCAGGACGCTTCGCGGAGACCATGTATGTATTACCTATTTATTTTATAGATTGGTGAGTTATAAAAAAAATAATCACAATTTAATTATTATTTCAGATCATCGTGTGACCGCTGCCGCTCCAGATTGGGTGGTCCAGCTGGAGGAGAGGAGGCTGGTCATCGACCAGAGCATTGCGGCAGCCCTGCAGGAGCTCAATGTAACTCTCCACGGTATGCGGGTGGCGATGGAGTCGGTTGCAGAGAGCCTGCAGGGCCTTTCTAGGCGTATGGATGCAGTCTAAACTTGTATTATTAACTCACTAGAGAAAACCGACAGATTTTTCAGATGGGGCAGTAAGCTCAAGCAAAACTTTACACCGTTAAATTTTGATTGTTTTAATCCTTAAATGGAGTCATTGTACTCATCACATTATGAACAACTTTTACTACGGGACCAAAGATGACCAAGGATGCTCTCTTTTCTATGGAGGATGAAGAACTTTCCACCCTTCCTCATCTCTTTACCCATTTTCATGTGTTGTTGTGCTGTGACCGAGTTGCACCAAGTGACAGCTAAAACCTGTCGGCTTTCTCAGTAAGTTAATAATACAAGTATAGCAGACTGTGCACTCGGCCCGAGTCAATCATATTTTAAAAACTAGAGAAGAAAGGCCGAAACAAACTCATCTTGGTCATGTAAAGATCATGTGGATTGGCGTCTAAAATGGTCTTTTGAGGAAAGAACTACACCCAGATTGAGTAGACCAGTGAGGGCAAGCATTTGTCAGTAATCATGCAGCTCAATTGTAAAATATATTTTGTGGTCAGAACCTAATGGTTTTATTTTAATTACCTATCCTATGCACACAGAAGGTATAATTAGGGCCGGCGCTCACCGCCGGCACGGCACGGCATGGCAAAGGATTTTATTACTAATCAAGTTATTTTGAATCTTATTTCAATGAGTTTAGAGTTCATGTTACTTTATTTCGATACCACGAAGCCGCGGGATGCTGTGGCATGACGCGACGCGCCCCGGCATGCTGTGGCATGACGCGACGCGCCCCGGCATGCTGCGGCATGACGAGTCATGCCGTCTCATTCCACGGGTTGCCGCGACATGCCATTGCATCTCGCGAGACGTATGGGTCACTTTGTGTCGAGGAATTATGATTGCTAAGCTAGTTGAAATAAGGTTGTGACTAGCGGTCATTTCGGTTAATGGGGCGCAGTCCGCGCGGACAGACGCCAGAGTGGCTGGGCTTTCAGTAAAATGCCACGGCACGCCGCGGCATGCCGAAGCACAACCTGCCATGCCATGGAACGCCGCGGGATGCCGCAGCACAATCTGCCGTGCCATGCCGGCAGTGAGCGCCGGCCCTCAGTCACAACATTATTATTAGGTACTGTACATTCAGACTATGTAGAAGCGTAATCCGTGGAGTAACTTATTACTTGTAAAATACTAAAATTCATTACTTAATTATTCTGTAATGTCGCTAGTGTATAAGCTTTCAGCAGCTAAGTGTATGTTTGTGTATTATCCGGGAGGGATGAAATGGATAGAAAATGGTTTATAAATTTAAACAAAATCAGTCATTTATTCAAATTAGGCTGAGAATCAGCACTTTTCGAACGTCAAAATTACATAAGACAGTCCCCCAAAACGCCCACCCTTCACCATTTCCTAGTGCTATCGCTGGGAAGAAGAAGTGGCGGAACAAACTCCCCAGCAGCACAGCTGTCTGTTCAGTTAGAAAAACTTGCTTCTATACAATAGTAGGCATGCAAAGTAGTTAATATTACGAGACACAGAACATTAAATTGAAACTACTTGCCATATTTCAGCTAGCCACGCCAAAATACTAACACATGGAATGTAAGCTATACTCAAGCAAAAAAATAAATAACTAAAACTATTAATGAAAACAAAATTTAACACAGAAATAAAAGCCCAAGCCAAGCAGCTTACATATAACAAATTACAATAAAACATTGAAGTGACTAGATTATGTCAATAATAAAAAACCTAAGCCCTACGACTACGCCATAACCTGTCCACGACAGCTTGTCTACCCTCATCAGCAGAGCCATGCCCTTCGTGAGGGAGATTTATCTGTCGAGACAGATCGTGATGTATATCGTCGTGAACGGGAAAGCGTGCATTATTGACTAAATTGTGCAAGACTGCACAGGCATTTACAAATTTTCCTGCTTTCACAGGAGAATAATGCAATACCCTATGAGCCAATAAGCACCGCCAGCGACTCTTCAAAACTCCAATGCAGCGCTCGACCACATTGCGAGTCTGAACATGACACTGCGTGTAGTACTCCTCTGGTGACTCCGGGGCGGCACAAAGGATAGGCGTCATCAGAAACCGCCTTTGAGCGTACCCGGAGTCTCCTGAAAATTGAAAAATAATAATAGATAAATTATCAATTATATGTCAGTACCTAAAGACGTTTTAATTTTATTTACATAACCTATAATGTTCCCACTGCTGCGACACAGGCCTCCTCTCAGTGGAAGGGAGTGAGCCGTAATCGACCACGCGGGCCCAGTGCGGGTTGGTAGATGTCACATGTCTATTTACACAAAGTAAAGAGTCGTCTGGGTTCAAACCAACGACTAACAGCTCGTAAGTCGCGGCCATTACCACTGGGCCACCACTGCTCTCCTTTGATTTTATTTACGACAATATACATTATATATACTTTTTAAAGTAAATGATTAATTATGATTGTTTTGTTACCTAGTAGCCAGCACACTTCGTTTTGGTCATGTAAGCGCTGCATAACATTTTGAATGGGACATGGTTCCAGACATGAGAATCATGGCTGGCCCCCCCAAATGACGCATCAATGTACTGAATGCGTAGGTCAGCATCACAAACCTAAAAGTATTGTAAATGTTTTAATTACCTTTCCTATTTTATCTAAACAGTAGGTGAGTTTAGGTAGTGCAATTATAATCCTATTACTTCTGGCATACATTTTAATATAAATATAGTTTAAACACTGGTCTAATATTTGTTGGTGGAATTCGAATTTTAATAAGAATAGATATAATTAGTCACAACAAGATAATGATTAGGTACTTACAATCAGTACATTTAGGCTATGGTACAGTTTTCTGTTGAAATAAGCTTCCTCATTTTCATGAGGACGGATTATAGCAACATGGGTACCATCAATGCATCCCACCACACCGGGAAATTGAAATATATCCATAAATCTGAAACCAAATAATTAGATTAATATAAGAAGAGCATTTTTTTGTGATTATTTGCATTTTTTTGTGGTAAACCAATAGAAACAAAGGCAAATAATAGCCATAGATTCATAGATCTTTGCCTTGTATGTATATTACCCTTGCTTCCATGGTTATGCACTTTCATACTCACTTCCTTTTCACAGCATCCCTCTCTTCCTGTATCAAAGGAAATTTGATATATTTTTTTAAAATTTCTCCATTGTTGAGAGCATCTGTAACCTAAAACAAAGAGAACATGTCAGTAAAGAATGATAATAATATTATATAGAAATAGTTAGTGGTAGCACTTACCTCGCATAGACAATCATGTACTGATGTTTGTGACAGCCCCAGATGGTAATATGCGCCAATATTTTTCTGATATGCCCCATTGGCATAAAAAGCTACTGCTGCTAACACCTGTAAAATTATGTTATTTCATTAAGCACAGTTTTTAAAGACACATATCTTGATTTTAACAGTGTCCTAAGTGTCCATAGTTTATTGCCCATATTTCTGCATTAGAATCTATGTTTCAGAACGGGCAACTAGCTATAACTTTCTGATAGCTGACCACATTTTTTGAAGACAAGTTTAAGGTCAGTTGTTTGCATGGACATTGAAATAACTGGATTTTAACAGTGTCCATTGAGTTTCTTGTCTGTATTTCTGAATTAGGATCTATGTTTTGAAATGGGCAACTAGCTTCAACTTTCTGACAAACTGACTGACTCTTTGTCGTTTAAAAAGTGCCTGATAATGGTTTCAAATATAATGCTTCGCATTGGCCAACCTATATTATGTATGATAGAAAAGTTACCTTTAGTTCCGGGCGGATAGCGGAGTTACGTCGTCGTTGCAAAAGTGGAAATAATTCCACACAAAGCCTCGAGAATTGAGGCTTTGTTAGCCTAAAGTGGGCCACGAAGTTATTCGTTGGCAAATCGAGCGGGTTGCTGGCACTCCTCAAAAGTCTGCGGCTTCTAATAAGCCCGTCTTTGAGGCGTTGCTCTTCCGCGATAAGCAACAAATAACCTCGTGACATTGTGGAAGCTGAAACAATAATAAAACTAAATTATGAGATAGCCAAAAGTGAGGTTTACTAACACTACTTACGTGCGGCAGCAAAGGATATTGCCGGTATCTGAAATACCAAAAATATAGATTTAGTGTTGCGGTTCTACACAAAAACACATTCACAATTTATCAAGACGAAGTCCACTTACCTAATTTCGTAATAATTATGGAGATTCTATGAGTAAATCTCAAAAAAATGTACAAAGAAAAATGATTGCCGCCAATACGTTGCCTTCGCTTTGGGAAATAGATTAACCGTTGGTTTGAAACCAACTGACAGCTGTCAAAATGGTTACGCAATTCGGATTATAGCCTTTTTATACACTTATCGTTCACTCTTTAACGTTTCAAACCAATAGCTATTTGTATCTCATGATACTGGAGTTACGCAATACGAAAATCGTAAAATGAAACAAAAAGCGTTCGAAACGAAACCAATTAATCTCAATCATTTGCCTAAAATGTGTTACGCAATTAGGCTGCTGATGCACATACATTTTATCCTGTTAGCACGTTCCCGTGGGATAATTTCCGACATCCACGCGGGCGAAGCCGCGGGCAGAAGCTAGTTACCTTAATAACTGTGACCTAGACTAGATAGCTTATAACTATGATGCATCCTATAATAGGCCTAATTGCATTTTAACGCTGGATTTATTTAATTTTTGCATTTTAGTGTCGCTTTGATCAACAAAAAATATTTTAATAGTGGAAGGTTGTCTTTTGTTTGGCTGTTAAGATGATGATATCCGCTTTCTGCAAGTCGATTGAACTGTTACTGGCCAGCAGTATGATGTCTTTTATTTTTATCAAATATAGAGGTATGAGGCACGCAGGCGCTTTACTTTGTGTAAATAATTTCATCGCCACTGCTCTCAAAACGGTGAAGGAAAATCGTGAGGAAACCGGCATGTCCTAGAATAAAAAAATCGAAAACATGTGACATCTACCATCCCACACTGTGGGGTAATTACGTAACACACTATCAATAGCAGGTTCCATTTTCATTGACAGTTCAATTACCTACATTCATTCATCTTGTTACCATAACACAAGCATTAGGTTGCTTAGCTTGGGACTAGATGGCGCTGTGTGAAATGTCCAGGGATATTATTATTATTATTATTGCGTTATTTACGTTGTTGAGTAGACAAATTATTGGAACATATAAAGCAATGGATTAGCAATATCATTCAAAGAGATTGATAGTGTCTTATGCAATTGGCGTGGTAGATGAACTAGGTACTAACTACTACCGCCCACTCGAAGAGAGGCAGCCTGTGTCCCAGCAGTGGCAACATTATAGGGTGATTATGCTTATGCTAGTCGAGTTCTTTTGTTCATAGATGGACTACCAGTAATTCCTCCTGGTCAAGCTGGAGTGGAAATCCTGAACTGTCCTAGCGACTGGTTGCTGATAGCTGCGACTAGGCTCTGCGGCGAGCGCTTGAACGATGGATCTGTTTTTCAGGACTTCATCGTAAATGCGCCAATTACAGGTTACTTTCGTCAGTTACAGCTACCTTTTTTTATTTACTTTACATATATTATGTGACTTTGCCAATCCGCACTGGGCCCGCGTGGTGTATGACCCATTCCTTCTCACAGAGTGGTCAGGAGGCCTATGTGACCTGTGTCCCAGCAGTGGGAACATTATAGGCTGATTATGCTATGTAACTTTGTAATGTTTAATATATATGGGCCATTGTAGTCTGCAATAAATGTTTTATTATTATCAATTTTTACAGTAACTTTCATAAGTAATCCGCTTTTATTTCTTCTTTACCAATTTTAATAAAATAACATGTCAAAGAAAGACACTTACTTTGTATTTATTTATTTATACTTGATGCCTCTAAGCGCCTAATTTATATTTTTTTCTCAGATAATGGTGCAGGACCTATAGTAGTATGGTTTCGATCTGACGAGTCATACGTTGGCGACGGCTTCAAACTGATGTATCAACAGAACTCATGTAGTGCTTAGTGATAATTAGTTAAACACTGTAGTTATTATCCCAAATACGCATTTATTATCTTATTATATGATTGGTGGTGTACTTAATACTGTATTTATTTAACCTGACTTAATCAATCTTGGATTAATTAAAATTACAATTTGACGCTGATTCCCTTGTTCACAAACTAAACTAAATTTAAGCTCAGTGCATCTTTTTCTTTCTATTTCATTAAGAAAAGGATAGAAGATAAATATTAATTTAGTCCTGTCAAATTAGTCAGCCCTCCTAACGTAAATCGATGTATTTTTGTCGCCATGTTTTTAATCACGTCTAAACTATCTATGAAGTACCTATCTAAATTTAACAGGACTAAACTAATATTTATCTTCTGTCCCTTTCTTAATGAAATAGAAAGAAAAAGATGCACTGAATTTAAATTTAGTTTGGTTTGTGAATAAGGGAGTTAGCGCCAGTGTCAAAATAACATCACACCTTAAAAAAAAGCAACAACATGTGCATAGGTAATGATACTGATACATTCAAGATAGGCATTATGCATTGAATAATATGGAACCGCAAATATGGCCAATTACTGTACTTGTGCCATTCTACCATACATTTATCTACAATAGTTACTGTTTATTCAATACGAATCAAAGAAATATTAAAAACCTTAAATATAATATTAAGATTGTGACAAAAATTAAGGCACTGGCAAAAAGTTTGTATAAAAATAGTTTGGCTACTAACTAGACGCTATAAATGCATATTAAAATGCTGGAACAATTAAGAATGGAGGTATTTGTACTTGTTGCAGTTTTAATTGCTGTACTTTTCCAGTTTAAAAAACAATGAATCATGTTACATAATAATATCATTAAAATATGAATAGCTTAAAATACATAATTATCTGATATCAGTAACTGATTAAAATGATAGATTAACATTATATGTTTTGTATATTATAATTTTCTGATAGAATATTATTAGGTCATCCATCAATTACCAATAGTGAGTTTTATACTAATATTTTCATTGGTACAAATTAAAAGCATGTTTATTTATATAAAACGAAATAAATTGCATGGCTGTAAAAATCTCTCGTATTTTAACATATCTTCTAACAGACGAACCCAGTAACCTATTGATAGATCACTACTGATGGTAGCCAGTACTAATTATAACTGCCAGAAGAATATAATCATACAGATCGCTACTGATATAGATTATTGAGACGTTAAACCCAGAGATAGATAGGTTTTCTACCTCCAGTATACCAAAACTGGTGATAGATAGGTAATTCGGTTCGGCCGTAAGAGATGATTGAACTACAGATGCCAGCAGATCGGCCTACTACAATCTGTCAAATTTCTTTAATAGATTTTCAATTTTATCGCTAAAGCATTAGGTTCAAGGTTGATTAGGAAAATTTGACAGTTTCAGATAGCTTGATGTGTTGGCGTCTGTACATTTGGCTCTTGTGAAACAGGAACTCCTAGTACAAGAGCCAGGACTATACAGATGTTTGTGACTTGATGTACATATAGAAATTGTTATTATTCCTAAATGTTATTTGTTTTTAACGTTACCCTTCTTTTTCAGACCATCTCTAACAATATTATAGAATGAGAGTAAGATCCCAACCATGACAATCCTTAACAATCCCATTGAGAATACTTGCAGAACAACTTGCCAGCCACTTTCTATGGAGCCACCAAACAAAGTACTTAGTAATGTGCCAGAGAGGCTGTATACGGAATATGTCTTGCCCACCTGAAATAAATAATAAACAAATTAACACTTTGTGGTAGACTACAAGCCCCCAGACGTAATAACAATTCAAAGTCAAACCATTTATTTCAAATAGGCACATAAAAGGCACTTTTGAACATCAAAAATAAAATCATCATCTGCCTAGCTTTTTTCCCAACTACTTTGGGGTCGGCTTCCAGTCTAACCGGATGCAGCTGAATACCAGTATTTTACATGGAGCGACTGCCTATCTGACCTCCACAACCCAGTTACTGGGTAATACGATACCACTTGGTAAGACTGGTTATCAGACTTTCGGGCTTCTGACTACCCGTAACGACTGTCAAAGATCCACGAATGACAGCCGGGACCAACAGCTTAACGTGCTTTCCGAGGCACGGAGGGGTCTCGGTATGTAAAGATGGTCACCCCATCCACAGACCAACCGCGGCAAGCGTAGCTTAACCTGACCGATCAACCTGTGCGGCTGTTATTATTTAGCCACGGTCCCCTCAACAACAAAAATAAAATAAAAATAAAATTGATTCTAGTCGCCCAATAAAACTTATATTGTGTCTCCTTATGTGTCCTTCAACCAATTAATTTTCCTCAATTAACCAGCTTAGAGGGCTAGTGCTGTGGCTTGGGGGAGGCCTATGTCCAGTCACTACTGGACAAAGGCCTTCCCCAAGCTGATCAACTCGGCCAGTGGGCTGTGACAGGTTGAGTTGATTGGGCCAGTTTGGACAATCACTATCTTTACTACCCTAGATAGTTTCATAAAATTGTAGATACTGTGAACACTTAATAGTTCTAAGGAACCAGGAAAAAATCCTTTTAATTCCACATGTTTTCCTTTACCAATTTGCAATGCAATGAGGAAGCTTAATATTCAATGCATATTCTTTTTGCCATATATAAAGTGCCCTTTGCCTTACAGGGGAAAAATTACTTATTAAAGCATATATCTTTACTTTTTCATCCTTATATTATATGTATTATTATACGCCTGTGTTGTCGCGTTAAAGGGCAAAGGCCCCCCTCCCTCTTTCCACTCACTGCACCCTGGGGTTTAACCCGCATCAGTCTCGATCCCGTGGGAATATTAGGATAAGAAGTATCCTATGTCCTAACCCAGGTCAAGGGCTAGCCATGAGCCAAATTTCATCCAAATTCATACAGTCGTTGTAGCGTGGAAGCGTAACAAACAAACTTACTTTCACATTTATAATCTTAGTTACGATACATGGTGGCAAGGACATCAATACGCAACCTGTTACATTGATTCAGTAAATGATTCTGAACCGCCTACACTGAAAGTCTAGAATCATGTGCTGAATTCATGGTTTCAAATTTCACCTCAACGTCCTTGTTATATAACTATTTACACTAGGTACTAAATCAAAGTAAACTAAAGTATAAATTGCTTACAAGAGCATCATGAATCATTTGCTTCCCAACATCCTCAGCAGAATGCAACCCAGCGGATCCAGATATTAGTTTCGTTTCCTCAGGTTTAGTAAGATCCTCATTCTTCAAGCCTGGAGTATCAGTGTCAGGGGGGAATGCTACTGTCAACCTTACACCGGTACCCACAAGCTCCATGATGACTGACTCTGCTAGCCCTCGGACAGCCCATTTGCCAGCACTGTAAGCACTGTACCCGTATATACCTGGAAAGTTTAAACTTTTATAAAACATTGACCAGTATCATATGATTCAAGAAAAAATACTTCAGAAAAGATACAAACAGCAATGGTTTAATTAAGACAGCAAAACAACTTTTTGATGTACTTACCAACTAATGCAGCTTCAGAGCTCACAAATACAATCAGACCCTCATTCCTTTCCTTCATTCCCGGTAAAACATACCGAGTAGGGTAAGCGGTGCCAAAATAGTTGAGATCAATCATCTGCTTTATGACATCAACATCCATTTTCTCAAACTGGCCGCATATGCACATCCCAGCACAGTTTACCAACATAAATATAGGGCCAAGCTTCTCTTCTATAGACGCGAAACTTTTTTCTATAGCTTTGTAATCAGAGGTAACGTCTAAGGCGACAGGTTGTATCTTTTGGTTGGTTTTATCCAAGCAATTCGCGGTTATCTCGGCAACGGCACTGGTCAGTTTACCGACGTCACGCCCAATTACAGTAACATTAGCCCCCAGCCTCGCTGCCTCCACCGCCGCGGCTTTTCCTATCCCACTAGATCCGCCTGTTATGACTACATGTTTACCTTTCAAACCCTTGTAAATTACCTTTTTATCCAAAGAGAAATGTATGACTAGTCCCAAGGCGACTAGCAAAAACAGAAACACCAAAATGTATATCAACATGGTTTTAAATGCTGCCCAAGAATATTATAGGTTTGAGAGAAGTGGTTGGAAATGTTAAATTTAATTAGGTACAACTTTAATTCCCCAATCGGAGATCGACACCGGTTGAAAACTGACTTTAGTGACTTTGACAAGTTAATAACCAACTGTCAAGCTACTGTCAATTAAAAATCGAAGTATAGAGATGATACCTATTAAATAATAACTATCCAAATAGCGGCTATTCAAGAAACAGCTACGGCTATGTTATTCTTCAATATGAAACACGATAGCTAGCTATTGGCTAGCTAGAATATCCGACACGGTGCAGCAAGCAGCCGCGTTAGCCGCAGCAGCTAAACTAAGTAGCAGTAGCCAAATGGGTTCGCGTGGGTTCGCGTAATCACCGCGAACTTCATTCCTACCGCACATTTTTTCACACAATATACCTAAAGACGGGATTTTAATTTTAATAACTTCGTTTCAATATTTTTTCTTAAAATAAATCGAAGACAAGTCATTTCTTTTCAAGAACGTACTAATAGAACAAAAGAAGTAATTAAAAACGAAATCTTAATAATAATTCCTTGTTACCGTGGCGAGGATCGAACAATTGAATCACAGACTAGATTGAATCGGAGTATTTCCATCTGGCCCCGAGTGTCTGTACTCAAATGGCAACAGCATAGCTATTCACAACCACTCGACTCGCTTCCGTACCGTATCGTATGTACAGACGCCAGCACATCAAGCTACTACAATCAGTCAAATTTTTTTAATAGATTTTCAACTTTATCGCTAAAGCATTAAGGTTCAAGGTGGATTGGGAAAATTTGACAGTTTCGTGTAGCTTGACCTGCTGGCGTCTGTAACATCAATCAATGTTATCGTAGGAGTCCTATAAAAGATGTTCACCAAGTCCAAAACCCGAAAATTTTGTCAGTTGAGTTTTAGGGTTGATTTTTCAATCGATAGATAATTTCTATTCGAATTTGAAATTTAAATCCCCCCTTATCACCGCCCTAAGAGTAGATTGTCCAAAAATAAAAAAATCTTTCTTTAGTGCTCACTTTCAGTAACATCCACAATAACATCTCAACTGGTGGCGAGATAAAAAACTCATAAGCAAAATTATGTTTTGATAACAATACAACCAATCTCTCGTCGTTGCTGTAACCCACTCGAGTCGACTACAGACTACATAGAGAATTAGAGATAGGTACCGCGGAGTCGACTTTCGCATCACTACATTATCTCTTTTTTTACTCTTTTTTCCTTATCTGTATTCGTTTATTGATTCGTGTGGTTATTCGTCCTTCTAAGATTGTTATTTATTTTGTGGTGTTTATAATGATATAATCATTCGTCAGGCTTTTATTTGTGCATATCATTTCACTAAACTTTTAACACACAGTAAGAGTAAGAATCAAGTTTGCCTAAGTACCTGTAGCATAGAGTTAATCATTTCAATCCGTGCAGTTGTGTACACATTAATAGAAAATGAATTATGAGACAAATAGACTCAATACATTTACCGATTGGCCTTCATCAGCACCCGTAGATCCTATAAGGATTGCAAAAGCAGGGTTTTTCTATACGGGCGAAGGTGCAGAAGTGAAGTGCTTTTGTTGTGGTAGTAAAATATCGCAGTGGAATTATGGAGACCAGGTGATGTGGAGGCATCGGCAAATGCAGCCAAACTGCCCGTTCGTGGTGCATCCTGAATTTTCGGGCAATGTGCCTTTAGTCCTAGGGCCAGACTGCCCTCCATCTATATATACTCGTAGACCGTCTGTGCCTCCTGACGAAGTGCAGAACGACCACACTTACACTGCACCCGATTATGGACTAACAGAAGAAGATGAAACATATAAGAATGACGCTTTACGACTTCTGTCTTTTATTAATTGGGATGTAAGAACATAATTTGTCTATTTGTAATTAGGTTGTATTATAATGTTTAAAGATTGTTTGTACTCCCAAGAGACTGAGGGGGTTTGTGCCCAGACAATAATTGACAATAAGTTTTAAATATAAATTTGTATTATAAGAATTATTTAGTTGTGTAGATGTAAATTATCAAAAGTATCAATCTATCTGTTTTAAGTTATTGATATCATCAAGGTCATAAAGTACCAATCAATGTTATTTTGACATTTTACAATGTTTTGATGTAGTAGGTAAGTTATGAAATGATTATTTGTATTGAATTTCCAAAATTATAGGTTATGTGGGGGAAATACCAACTCAAAGCTAGATTGCAGAAGATTGTGAATCATTAATTGAAATACCTATTCATTCATGATTATATAAAAACCCTATGGTTGTAAAAAGTCCCCTCAGTGGTAAATAGGTAGATCATTGCGATTTATATACGAGTTATTGCTTGTTGTTGGCACCTCAGTGTAATGTTTATCTACATAGTACATGATAAATATCAAGATGACGCTATGATATATATTATATGTCTGCAAAAAAGATTAAGATCTCATACATTACTATTTTTAAATACCTACTGTATCTTGTTTGTTTTGTTTATATTGTGGTACATGTGCCAACACAGTAATCTCTCCTTACAGAATCGTAACATTGTCATAAATCTATGTTCATAAATGCACTGAATGAAGAATAATGTATAAAAACTTCATAGTCTGCTTGGAAATGCTTTTTAATATTGAATTAATTATCTAGTAGTCTTTATCACAGTGTGATGTTTTTTAGGAATGGGATCTTTTCCTTCTTATTTAGCATAATCAGCCTATAATGTTCCCACTGCTGGGACACAGGCCTCCTCTCAATGCACTCATCGAGAGGAGGCCTGTGTCATAATCCACCACGCGTGCCCAGTTTGGGTTGATATTATGGCCCTTTCATTAATTTCACCAGCAAAATGCCCATTGGAAAATGTTATACCAAAATTTTTACTGTGTAATTGCTCAGTCCATTTCCGGAATTCGAGCCGCGCACTAAACTTAGCTTTAAAAATATTGACCTTTACTTTTACAATATGTACTTATAACTGAGTCAAGAATTGACAATGTTCACCCCATTTGCTAGGAAGCATCACAAGTAAATTTAGAGTTTTTAGATTTCTCTATCTGTAAAGATCATGTAGTATGTGATGTTACATTTGTACAGGATTCATCAGTATCCCGCCAAGCGCTAGTGAATGCTGGATTCTACCACGCTGGTGAAGGTCGCCTGCGTTGTGCCTGGTGTGGAGGAGAGCTGGCTCCCTTCAACCACTTCAGCTCAGTTTCACCTCTTGAAGTACACCGAATGTAAGAAACAAAATTATTATTATAACACTCGGTGACAGGTTTAGGTCACACAAGTTATAAAATAGTATATGATACGTCTTGAGTTAAGTAATCTATTAATGCACGGCGTAAGCGCCGTGCAAAACACCCTCGCATATTTTCCATTATTGAAAGTTACCCAGTACTAAGTATATATGTTTGCTGTCACATTATGTCTGACCTTTTGACCCCAACTGACATAAGAAACTGTCTCTTATGTACGTTTCATTGTGGTGCAATATTCATACCTACTTATATCTTATCATCTGATAATTTAACACTTAGCATAACTTTTGGTCAGCGCTGCGTTTCTCAGACTCAGCAGTATTCAGTTAGATTAAACCTGTCTGGCAGAATCATCCTTTCATCTTAGTAATTATGATGCAATTTTTGCAGTCTAGTGAAAATAAATTGATGTATCAATATAATTATTATCGTCACGTTTATACTAAACTAGCTTATTCCCGCGACATGTTCGCGCAAAATTTCTTCGTTATTACTTCGTTACCTCTTAGCATTTTCTGATATTTTCCTTTTTACTCGGCTCCTATGGGACCTAGCGTGATGTTAAAATAGCCTTCCTACAAACTCTTCAGCTTTATTAAAGTTGTCAAAAAATAAAAGGCCCGTTTTGACATTGACAGTTCTAGTAGTTAATAAAGACCAAATTCGCAAAACACGTATTCGTTTGTATGAAACTGACAGGTGTCAAGAACGCATTCTCATAAATGTCAAAACGGGCCTTTTATTTTTTGACAACTTTAGTAGTACAGATACAGATTATATTAATTAATTAAATAATACACAATAATATTATATTCATTAAAAACATCTCTGATTACAAAGATAGGCCAGCAAGATTTTGTTATTAACTGCTTCCCTTGTTCCATGTACCCTAGGGTCGGCGCAACACGTTCTTTACAACAATGAATTAATGACGAAAAATGGACCATTGTTCCCTGTCAGCCGTCACTCTATCATTCACTCTTTTTTATTACGTATCACCCCTTACGCGTATTTAAGTATGTGGTTTAATTTGTTCTGCAGGTATTTCTCCAGATGCCAGCACGCGGCAGGCTTGGAGGCAGCTCAACAGGCCCAGGCTGGTAACATCTCTACATCATCGTCACCATCGTTGTCCCCATCGCCGCCCAACGACACCCCACGTGCGCAGTCGCCACCTGCTAACTTGAATAATCTGCCGCAATCGTATGATATTTTATTTTATTATTATACTAGCTTCAGCCTGCGACTTCGTTCGCGTGTAATTTCATGTTCCCCCGACTCACCCCGTCGCATCGCATCGCCTGCCCGCGCTGTTACTTCGTTTTCGCTTAGCATTCTTCTGACTTATTTCGTTTTGCTCGGCTCCTATAAGGGTCCTAGCGTGAAGTTAAATAGCCTCAATTTTTTTTTCAAATCCGACTGGTAGCTCTAGAGATAAGCGACTAACAAACAAATTCTTTAACTTTATTATTAGTATAGATTTCGTCTAAATAATAGATACGTACAATTGTTTCAAAGAAGCATGGATTTGATTGAAGCACAAAATAGATAGGTACTTTTACAGGTAGGCTTAGACTTACCATACAACGAGCGAAAACAGACACACGACAAAAACACGCGAACGCAACATCAAAGTATGTAAAACAAATGCCAGATGCGAGTGCGGTTGCACTCCCTGTATGTAGACGCGTGCGTTTAATGACTCGACCATCTACTATCTAATTTGTGATTAAATGCATGCACTTCAGTACCTACACGAGTACACGAGTGGATGCAACTGACTGCATGCAGTTAGACTGGAACCCGATCCCAACTTATTTGGGCAAAGGCTCCGTAGAGATGGTGATGACACTCGTCGGTACTCTTCCAGCTCTTTCCCGCGTTTCACGGGCATCGTTATCGCTTAGCGTTATTTCTGTCTTATTTTATTTTTGCTCGGCTCCTGAGGTTCATAGCGTGATGTTAAATCTATGATAGCCTATAAACTTCCTAAAGAATTGGGCTATGAAATGCAAAAATAATTTTGCGAATCCGACTGCATGGTAGTTCCAGAGATATGCGCGTTCAAACAAACAACAAAATCAAAGTCAAATCTTTGTCATTTATTCAAATTAGGCTGAGAATCGGCACTTTTCAAACGTTAAAATTACAAAAGACAGTCCCCCAAAAACGCCCGCCTTTCACCACTTCCTAGTGCTATCGCTGGGAAGAAGAAGTGGCGCAACCATAGATATAGTACATTTCTATGGGCGCAACAAACTCCCCAGCAGACACTCCAACAACCCAACGAAACTCATCTTCTTCTCTAGTATATGTAGAAAAAAGATATAGATTATTGTACAGATTTTAGAGATGTAACTCCGTATGCGAAGTAATCTACAATGGTAAACGCTATAAACATTAATTTGTTACACACAAACAGTACTTGCAAATCAGTCAAATTAAAATGAATAAATATATTTCAGTGCAGAACAACACAACATTTTAATTCAGTAATAACATTTCCACATTAAATGAATTACATTACTAAAGTACCTAACATAAACCAAGGTTTTGGCTACAAACAGTGAATAACGCAGTTGAGTCTAACGACTGTCAATGAAAACAAACTATAAGTAGGTATTTTAGAAGGTGATCTAATTGAAGGGCATTCATACAGCTGCTGACTGTGTAAATGTTCTAAGTTCCAACAAGGAACAATTACTTTGAAGCCTCAGTGATAAGTCGCTTCCGACTAATGGGAAAATATTGTTTTATTCGGAAGCGACCACATGGCCACTTAGTCATTTGGCACTCAAACAACAAATACGTAGTTTCTGATCAGACATATTAGTATTCAGTTAAACACATAAGGAAGCGGTCGCGTTGAATTACTCAAGTTTTTTAAGTGAATGTTTACTTTTTATTAATAAAAGTTGAAAAAAAAAATTGCCATCCATCATCCTTGGTTGGATCAGTTTAGTTTACAGTGAATAAATGGCTATAAAGTTTGCGCTACGCCAAGAATTTCTAGTGCCGGTGAATTGCGGTTGTACCAATTTGAACCAAATACCAATTTTTTACCGGTATTACTTCTCCGAGTTTCTGAAGTGAGCCTTATTCCCATTGCTGGAGGAAACAGTGCAGTTGACATCGTAACAACATTATTTCGTTTTTATTTTCAATGATACGAATTAGGTAAGCATTCTTATCATTTGATTTATTTTCGTGCGTTATCGTCTTATTATATCAATTCATTTCAATACTCCGATTTAATGAATTGATATGCGCAAGAAAAAGGTAATTCAATAGAAAGAAGTATTGAATTAGGTGAATGTAAATAAATATTAGGTATGAATGAAGAAAAACTACTCACTACTTGTTATCGTTGGGTAATTTACCTGACGTGACGTCACTGATATTGAAGTCGTATCGCCTGTATTATTTTTCATAAAGCCGCCGTTTAGTTTTGCTAATAATGACTAACGCGCAGGTCGCTCGTTCTACAAGATAAAGCATTGTAGTCACGGTCAAAGACCCCTCTTTGCTTCGGAGAGCACACAGTTACCAACGTGCAACGCCCAAAAA
Source organism: Apamea anceps (assembly GCA_951799955.1). NCBI lineage: Eukaryota > Metazoa > Arthropoda > Insecta > Lepidoptera > Noctuidae > Apamea > Apamea anceps. Next base: position 11,224,138 of record OX637510.1, on the reverse strand, counting down.
AAATCTGTCTAGCTGTGTTATGATCTGGTAAAAGTCAGTTTGGATAAAATTATGATAACAACGAATAATCTATGTCTTCCCAGGTGAGTGGACTGAAAACAATTTTATTAATTTCTGTCAGTAGCGTAGCGTGGTTCTTCCAATCAAAGCCGAAAATCTGTGAACTTTGAAATACTCGTATTCTTCTAGGTTACTTTGTAATCTTTCATTCTTGAGGACCTAATCTCTTGAACTGTCTATAGGCTTGTTGTTGTTGTTGAGCTCCTTAAGTTCTCTGTTGAGCTACACGATTACTGACAAATGCGTGCACTGACTGGACAGGTCCACTCAATCAGTGTGATTTTTTCCAAAATACTATTTCAGACACCAATCTACATGATCTGACCAAGATTAAGGACTTTAAAAGAGACTGTAGAGTCTGACTTTGTTTCGGTCTTTCTTCTAAGAGTAGTCAGATAGGAAACGCCGACCTCATCTAGCGTGTAAAAGTATTTGTATACATACTTACAAAAATAAAATAATTTTTGTCCTCCGTGTGTTATTGCAAGTTTCCTTACGTTTTAAATTGTATATCGTCTGCTCCGCTCCTAAAAAAGTATGTGTTGTTCCCAGGTCAGGCGCGGCTCACAACGAGCGCGTGCTGTCGCAGGGCGGCACGTGGCGCCACCTGGGCGTGGTGGGCGGCGGCGCGCGCCACGCGCAGTACGCGTCGCTGGCGGCGCGCCTGGCCAGCTTCGAGCGCTGGCCCGCCGACCGGCAGCAGGCGCCGCGCGCGCTGGCGGAGGCGGGCTTCTTTCATACTGGGACTGATGACCAGGTGTTTATGGTTATACTAACTAATTTAGCGCTCACTTTCATTATAAGGGAAACAATTGGGCAAAATTCCTCTTTTAAACCCAGCGGTCTAGGCAGTGCGTTGTCTGTCAGTGAATTAATGGAGTTAAGATTTTTATTAAGTAGTTGTCTGGGCCTCCCACTGTGGGTCTGAAGCGCTGCATCGTTCTGAAGCTGATAGCATTGACGAAATAGCAGCAGGCAAAGCTATCTAAGGTGGCTATTGAGGCAGACACTGAGTTCTATTTCTTACAACCGACGGCGGTCCGTCAGTCACGGGGGAAGCGCAAAGGTAGCCCACGAAATACAAGTTTTCTTCCATTTTTTTGTAATTTGCAGGTCAGTATCATGTTGAATGTTGATTAAAATATGATTCGCGAGCGTAATAAATATGATTATACACAATAAAAACAGAGGGTTTTTATTAAGTTATATAATCCTATTGATTGATATCTCATGAAATAGTCATTCCATATGATTATATGAACTTCGTGGGCTACCTAGCGCATCTCGCTAGATAGACTGATGTTCACATGAACAACATGTCAATAACATTGAAGCTTCCTGTTATTCCAAAGCGGCTGCTAAGGCATAAGGCTAAGACTTAAGGCTATAAGGCTTTATACGTCTGTGTATTTAACTGTGTACAGTCACGAGCACCAATATGTCAACACTTGGCAACTTTCAAATGCGATTTTTTCGTGAAATAACGAATGCAACGTTGAAATACGACACATTACATAAACCTATGGGTTCGAAAATGGTATGTTCGTAACAGCATAATATTTCATTCAAAAACAAAGGAAATCGTTTACATACTTTTGCTCGTGACTGTACAATACTAATTCATCTCATGTTAGCACTTAGCACCTATCATAATGGAAAAGAGTTAATTGACGTTATGCGGTAACACTCCAAAAAATCCTTAAGAACATACCTAAGCCTTGAGTATTCAACTAAATAATATGAATCTGTTTGACAATTGAAACAAATAAACAGAATCGTTTAGATTATTATTTCACAAAAAAAAAAAACGCTTCTAGCACATAAGAAAAGTCCAATCTAGTTTCACGGTACTAATTTGAACGATTCCAATTTGTCGATTCTTAATGGACAAGATAAAAAAAACTGCAGTTATCAGCACAGTGCTACTTGCATACATATAGTCACGCCTTTTTCCAATTGGTAGGTAATCACAGAACACCACCCTCTGCGATCCTTACAGCTTACATACTCCTTTTGGCTCGGCTTACGTTTATACACCAGAGGGGCAATTCTCGTAATTTTAAGAACGTTCACAGTGTGATCTCAGTCTCAATCTGTCAAAAATACCTCTAATTTCCCTACATTTTGACAAGTTTTTGACATTTGTTTGTCGCTGAAACGAGACTGCGACTAGATTTTGAACGTTTTAAATTACGAGAATTGGCCTTCTGGTCATACACGCTCGTCGGTATCGGGAATATTACGCACCTGACGAACATCACTAGTCAGGTACTGGCCTTACTAGTGATGTTGTGTGTGAGGACATGTCCTTTTTTTATAAGAAATAACAGCGGCACGGTTTGATCGATCAGGTTAAGCTACGCTTGCCGCGGTTGGTCCGAGGATTTGTTACCATCTTTTCATACCAAGACCCCTCCGTACCTCGGAAAGCACGTTAAGCCGTTGGTCCCAGCTGTCATTCGTATATCTTTGACATTTGTTCCGGGTCGTCAGAAGCCAGAAAGTCTAACAACTAGCCTTAAAAAGGGGGTATCGTAGTCCCCTTTGGGGCCCTCAGGTATGGTGCTTAATACTGAGTCTGGATCGGAGATAGGGATAAAATTTAAATCAAACTATAGTAATAAAGAGGTAAATCCCCTGGCCATGACGGGCTCAGTATCGAGCATCTGCATCCACACTTGGCTAGAGTTCTTATAATGCTTTAAAGCCTTTGTACGAGCTATAGTTGCTTGCCTAGTGAGATGATGCGAACAGTAGTAATGCCCATTGTAAAAAATAAGACTGGCGACCTCGCGGACCGCAGCAACTATAGGTCCATTTCACTAGTTACTATAATATCAAAAGTGTTTGACAGTCTGCTTAATACGCAACTAAATAAAGCTGTAAATTTTCATGACAACCAGTTCGGATTTCGACGGGGTTTATCAACAGAAACTGCAGTGTTGTGTCTTAGGCATATTGTCACATACTATACTCGGCATGGGACGCCGTTTTATGCTAGCTTCCTCGAATTATCCAAAGCTTTTGATCTGGTTGCTTATGACGTAGGTACTGTGGAGAAAGCTGGAGGAGGATAAGTTGCCAACGGAGCTGATAATCATTTTTAAATATTGGTATTTCAACCTGATCAATAGTGTACGATGGGCTGGAAATTTTTCCAGGTTGGAATGCGGGAGGCAGGGAGGTTTGAGCTTACCCACGCTTTCCAATTTGCATGTAAACGAACTAATTGGCGAACTCAGCAGCACCGGAGTGGGTTGCTATATAGATGGTATCTCTGTAAATAATATTAGCTATGCAGATGATATGGTGAATCTGTGGTCTCAGAAAGTTGGTCGCCAAATGTGAGGAGTATGCCAAAACACATGGTTTGATATACAACTCCAATAAATCGAAGATGATGTTCTTTGAGGCTGGGTGTGTATTACTCAATGGGATTCTACTACAAAGAGTATTTAAGTTTAAATATCTTGGTCATATATTGACCCCTGACCTCAATGACGGACTCAATATTGAGCGGGAGGAGGGCGCTGTCGCTAAGGGTGAACATGCTAGCTTGCAGGTTTGCACGCTGCTCATTTAAAGTAAAAAATACTCTGTTCTGTTCTTATTGCACAACGTTCTACACGTGCAGCCTGTGGGCTAGTTATACCCAACGGGCGTACAACGCCCTTCGTGTCCAATACAACAACGCTTTCAGGGTATTGGTGGGTCTGCCCCGTTTTTTTAGCGCATCGGGAATGTTCGCGGACGCACGCATATAAATTGCTTTTACACAACGATGCGAATGAGATGTGCATGCTTAAAAATTATCGCTAGCAGGCTCGATTGCAGCATGCATGTACATCAATCACCGCAGTGTCATCTACCAAAGGATGCAATAAATTAAAATACAATAAAAAATTATTATTACCCAATAAGTGGGTTGTGGAGGTCAGATAGGCAGTCGCTCCTTGAAAAATACTGGTATTCAGCTGCATCCGGTTAGTCTGGAAGCCAACCCCAACATAGTTGAGAAAAGGCTAGGTGAATGATGATGATCTGGACATCATAAAAAGAAAAGAACACACGCGTTTCCATTCTCAACTAGTACACACTATACTCTCAACGAATAATGATTATTATGAACTATTCCAGGTCCGTTGTTTCTACTGCGACGGCGGGCTCGGCAAGTGGGAGGCGGGCGACACTCCGTGGTCGGAGCACGCGCACTGGTTCCCTCACTGCGGCTACGTACTGCTCGTCAAGGGACAGGAGTTTGTGGACACTTGTCGTAATCGAACCTCCGTGCAACGGACTGTTAGCGTTAGTATTGAGGCTTTACTGTGATGCGTTATTAAATGAAATTATGTTCTTTTCTGTAAGTAGATCTTTTAAGACATTTACAAGTCTATTTTTTGGTCAATATTTTTAAACAGGCTTGAAGCCTACTGATCCCTGAGAAATTAACGTCATAAATTGTTTTGTATTCAAACTCAAACTCTAATCATTTATTTCAATTAAACCATTTGCATGCACTTTTGATGGTCAAAATTAAATAGTCTGTCAGTTAGTCAGAAAGTTGAAGCTAGTTGCCCATTCCAAAACGTAGATTTCTATGAAGAAGAACGGGCAAGAAACTCCAAGGACACTCTTTTAAATTAAGATTTTATTACAAAATCCGGGGTACTTATTATTCTTATTGCTTCTATATGTGAGAACAATGTAAAAAAGAAACCATTTAAAATATAAAATTAAAAATAAGTCCTGGCAGTTAAGAGATGACCAGTCTCAATCGACGGCGCCCGTTCACGAACATGACGCGTGGATCAGCACCACTCAGCTCAACCATTTTGTAGAGAACCCAATGATCCAACACACGCGCCACCACCAGTGAGACATTTAAGATAGCATGACATATTCTCAACGCCCTGCTCTTTCAAATCAACATCAAAATATCATAAAAAACGGATCCATGGTTTACAAAATTTAAAAAATGCTTCTAAATTATACAAAACTATAGTTTGCAATTTATTTAAGAGAGAAGAAAAAAAAATACCATCAATCAGGAAGAGGTATTTAATATTGAAGTATTAAGAATTAAATCTTGATTGAATAAAATAAACATTAAGTTCGTAATGTCAGAAACACTAAAAAACAAACAAAAAAAAGGGGAAGCATCTCTTCCAAATGTTGAAATTGTGATCAACTAGTGAGCCCAAGTGCCTGTGGAGCAGGACCAGCATTAAGCCAAGCATTTTTATCTACGATATACTTATCCATAATATGCTTGTCTACATAGTGTGCGTTTAATGCATGTTTTAAATGTCTTGAGGAATATCGAGTGGTTTTTTATTATAACATTGTACACAGTACCCCATAAAAGAAGTTTTTACTTTAGACATTCTGAAGCGCGGTTGATCTAGTTTGTTCCTATTCCTAGTGTTAAAATTATGTCTGTCAGTTATCTTACTAAAAAGACGTAGATTTTTTCGAACGTACATAATGTTTTCGTATATACAGGATAATTTTTTATTCAGTGCGTAAATTTTTACAGGGTGTTCTACCCATGAATATGAACAACATTCACTATGGGACCATCTCTGAAATCATGAAAAAAAAATCAGCAGATTCATACATTTTGGTCGAGTAGGTATTGAACTTTTATAAGAAACAGCTGATTTTTTTTTTGTGATTTCAGAGATGGTCCCATAGTGAAAGTTGTTCATATTCATGGGTAGAACACCCTGTGAAAATTTACGCACTGAATAAAAAATTATCCTGTATATTGAAAAGGAACCGAAATGATGTTAATTTTTTTAAACCGTTCTCTTAGAGATTCGCGTCTGCTGAGATTGTAGATGGCTCTGACAGCCCTCTTTTGCAGAATGAATATAGAATCAATATCTGCAGCCCGTCCCCACAGCCAAATACCGTAAGACATGATGCTATGGAAGTAACTAAAATAGACCAGTCTTGCGGTATCCACGTCTTTTAATTGACGGATTTTCCAAACAGCGTAAGCGGCTGAACTTAGCCGCCCTGCAAGTGATGTTAGGTAAGGACCCCGTTGCAGCTTTGAGTCAAGCGTGATCCCTAAGAAAACGTATTTTCGGCGAATTCAAGTATCTCCCTATTCAATACAACGTGACATTCACTACTTCTAACATTCGGTGAAGCGAATCTAATGCATTTAGTTTTTTTCTCATTTAATATTAAATTATTTACAGTAAACCAATTATGGACCATAAGCATAGCATTATTTACGTCGTCAAGCTCTTGTGCACGTCTGCCTACTTAAAACACAGTGATGTATCATCAGCGAATAACACCATTTGTGGTCGGGTTTTTAGTAAATTAGGTAAATCATTTATATATACTAAAAATAGGAACGGCCCCAATATTGAGCCCTGCGGTACACCCATTTTGACTCTTAAACTCAATGAATTCACACCGTTTATTTGAACTTGCTGAAATATATCATTTAAATATGATTTTATTAAGCTAAGAGCTAGTTTACCCAGTCCGTAACGCTCAAGTTTCAAGAGCAGTGTTTCGTAATTTACGCAATCAAGTGCCTTGGATAGGTCGCAAAAGATGCCTATTGCATCTTGTGCCTCTTCCCATGCGTTAAAGATGTGTTTAAATAAGGTGACACCGGCGTCAGTTGTACAACGTCCGTCGGTGAAACCATACTGTTGATCGTGTAGGATGTTTTTACGATTAAAATGATTGAGCATTTGATTTAACATTACTTTTTCAAACACCTTGCTGAAAACCGGCAAAACCAATACGGGTCTATAATTATTTGTGTCTTTGCTGTCCCCAGATTTGAAAAGTGGAATAACTTTACTGAACTTCATTAAATCCGGGAATACCCCTTGATCTACACACAAATTGAATATTAAAGCTAAGTAGGGTGCAATTGTCTCAATAATGGATTGACAAACTTTAGTACACATGCCCTACAGATCTTCGGTAATTTTGATCTAAAGTTCTTTAAATGCCTTTATAATGACTATAGGGTTAATATGTTTAAATTTAAATTCCACAGTACAGGCTGAGACATTCGCTCTTAATAACTATAGCTAGTGCAGGCGAGGAATTTAAAGTTTCTGGAGTTTTAATTGGGATATTGGTAAAGATAGTTGTACATTCCTGAGCAACATCGATGGTATCGCTAATGAGACCGCGGGAAGTGTTCAGTGTGTAATCAGTATTACGTGTTTTGTTCCTGTTCGTTTCATCATTAATAATCTTCCAAACTGTCTTTATTTTACTGTCTGCTGATTAAACCTTGTTACTAATGAATGAAACTTTAGCTGCTTTGCAGATATTTTTAAAAGTTTTAGAATAAGTAGCAACATACCTATTAAAAGTATCCGTGTTAATATACGGCTTAAGGCCATACAGTTCAAATAATCTTTCCCTACTTTTCCTGATTCCTTTAGTTGCCCAGTCACTGAATAAAAACTTAGGGCAAATAGTTTTAGAGTTCTTCTTAAAATAATGATTGAACGCTGTTTGTACCAATGAAAATAATTCTTTATACAAAATATTACCATTAGTCATACTTAGGCCCTGGGGTGAACTTGCTATTTAAAGTTATATTAAAATTATTCAAATTACTCGATGTTATTGGTCTAGTTACTCTAGTTTGAATCTGCACTTTTTGTATCGGTGTGTTGGACTTAAAATAAACGGTTTGATCACTGTGATCAGAAGGGAGATAATGTATTGTTATATAAAATATTGTTAGTCTTCATGCTGCTCTGCCTCTAACATACCTGTAATCTATTAGTAAGACACCTATTACACTGACTCCTGTATTAAACACAAGCCAGGGAAAGGTAAAATTATGTCAATACGTAAATTAACATCAAAATACGCAGGCAGGCAGGTACATCGATATGTAACCTGTTACCATGGATTTAGTACATGATTCTGAACATCCCCTGGGTTAAAATTTTACGTCGGTTATTATAAAAAAAAAAAATGCTTTTCCATCTTTGACAACACGGTTAGCGCAGTGGCTGAGCGATCGGACTGCTGCGCTGCGTGTCGCGGGTTCGATTCTCGCACTGAGGCCTTACCACGAGCTCTTAACGCGATTCAATTTACGCTCAGGGATCGAGATGGCGCTAGACGACTTGTATAGCTCTGTCTCTTTCCAACAGCCTAAACTGGATCGCGTTAAGAGCTCGTGGTAAGGCCTCAGAACAAATATTTGTAAATCCTACATGTATTTGTTCCGAGTCTGGGTGTTTTTCTATCTATAATATGTATGTATTTACAAAAAAAAAATGTATATAAGTAGTTTATCAGCCATCTTGTTACACAAGCATTAGGTTGCTTAGCTTGGGACTAGATGGCGCTGTGTGAAATGTCCAGGGATATTATTATTATTATTATTATACATTTGGCGGCACATGATTCTAGACCTTAGCGTAGAAATTATTCATGGTTACAGTTTCGCTATAATGCTATTGAATGACTTTTTAATTAAATATCAATCAATAGGATTATATGAACTTAGAGGGTTTGTTTTGATGATTTAGGGCTGATTTTTCAATCATCGGATAACTTTAGTCCAGGTATAATTTTGAAATTTTGGCAGTTAATTCATACAAAAACTCAAACGTCAATTTTATTCCTCCAATAAAAGTTATCTGGCGATGGAAAAATCAGCACCTAATGATTATAATAGGGTAGTTGCCTGGGTAAAAAAATAATAATTACATTTAATCCGTCCGTTAGAATAAAAATAATGGATGAATGAATGAATGAATGGATGTCATTTATTGTTTGATTGAGAAAAGAAAAAATACGGGTTCAATATTTTTTGATAATCTAACTGACGGACTAATTAGATTTTTTCTAGGAAAATAGCCTATTCTGTAAATACATACTTCTTACGCTCGCCAATCATATTTCGCGGGGTACCCTGACACTTTCGCCGCAACCATTTGCAGCCCCAACAAATGAATGAGAAAATTAACTGCTTCTTTGCTGTTTTCAGTTCTCTGAAGGTGCACGTAATGCGAGACGACGAAACGGCGACAACTTTCCTATCACAGAAAGTCAGGTAAATAAATTGCTGTTTATAAGTATTACCTAGGTAACTCTATTAAGCGTATCGTTCACCGCGCATCGCTAGGCACGAGTACCTTTGATATTGATAGCATTCAGTTCGAGGACTTTAAGATAACATCACAGTGGTTTTATATGGTGTAATTGATATAACTGCAAACAAAAATCAGCTGGTCCGTACATTTTATGTTCGCATAACTCGAGAAAATGTAGGGAACAGATTTTTTATTCGAGATTTCATGGTCGGTCCCATAGTTAATGTTGTTTATAATGATAGTCTATTGACCCTTTTTGAGGTTTCCAGTTATTTCATTTAGATCTTGTAATACCAGTTATTGTATTAGTTCCCATGTATTATGGAACGAGCCTATTGCTAGGCAGAAATCCAGACTTCTGGCTTCTACTGAGAATCTCCTAATGGAAAACAGTAACATTGTCCAATCCAGGATTCAAACTTGCAATGTTGACGATTTTTTGCGATTAGGTCAAATCAAATCAAATCATTTGACGGCACGGTTGGCGCAGTGGTTAAGCGATTGACTGCTGCGCTGCGTGTCGCGGGTTCGATTCCCGCACGGAACAAATATTTGTATGACCTACATGTATTTGTTCCGAGTCTGGGTGTTTTTCTATCTATAATATGTATGTATTTACAAAAAAAAAATGTATATAAGTAGTTTATCAGCCATCTTGTTACCATAACACAAGCATTAGGTTGCTTAGCTTGGGACTAGATGGCGCTGTGTGAAATGTCCAGGGATATTATTATATTATTATTATTTATTTGCATAATACATGTTAAAAGGGTGTCTTACCAAGGGGTATCGTATTACCCGGTAACTGGGTTGTGGAGGTCAGATAGGCAGTCGCTCCATGTGAAATACTGGTATTCAGCTGCATCCGGTTAGACTGGAAGCCGACCCCAACATAGTTGGGAAAAGGCTAGGCAGATGATGATGATGTTAAAAAGGTGTTACAAGTATAAAAGGTACATTGTATTATAGCCTATTGACGTGTGCAAATTAATATATTAGGTACAAGATAAATTTTAAATTGATTTACATTAATAAATAGAATGTCAAATAAAAAAATGTCAAATTATTATACAAGTCAGATCAAAATTTCCATAATAATTATATTTGTGGTGCCATTTCAGATAAAATCTCATCATTCATTTAAATAATCATTAATTGAACAGTAACATTCGTGCAAACATAATTTGAATTGGTTCATTTTGTGTAGGTCTGTGATACTACGTATTAGAAGCATTACTAGGTTTAGGTTATCTCAGAGGTTCTCTACTCGAATTGATGTATAATTAACTAGCGACCCGACCCAGCTTCGCACAGTTTTTACGGCTTGACAAAATATCAACATCGCGGTCGCACAGACAGACAAGAAAAGCGACTTTCATTTCTAATACATATGTATAGACTATGTTGTGCCCGCAACTTAGCTCGCATGCTAGTCGTACACAATATCTATACTAAAAAAAACTTTTTTTGCAAAAAAATATAACGGACTTCCAAAAACGACACTACAAAGTGAAAAATAACTTTAATTTCGGAAGTCGGTGTCGTTGGGTTCGCATTTTCGTTGTTTGCCACCGACTTCCAAAATTAAAGTGCAGCATACTTGTTTATTAGAGGTCAGTGATCTGTCTATACAATAATAAAGCTGAATAGTTGTTTGTTTGGATGCGCTAATCTCCGGAACTACCAGTCGGATTTGTATAATTCTTTTACATTTGATAGTCTAATTCTAGATTAAGGCTATAGGCTTTTTAATATCACGCTAGGACTAATGATTGCCGAGCAAAAATAAAAAAAGTCAGAGAGAAAGCTAAGCGAAAACATAGTTATAGCGACAGGGAGTTCTATAAAAATGCGGCTGCTATTTTTAACCGACTTCTAAAAAAGGAGGAGGTTCTCAATTCGGATGTTTGTATTTTTTTTTTTATGTTTGTTCGCGCATATCTCCGTCGCTTACCAACCGATTTGAAAAATTCTTTTTTTGTTGGAAAGGGTATACTTCCCAAATGGTCACATAGAAATTTCATCAAAAACGGTTCAGTAGTTTGGTTTTTAAACCAAAATTACTGGTAAAAATTACAACTTAAAAGTGAAAAATAAAAACTTTTTGCAAAAAAATATAACCGACTTCCAAAAACGACACTACAAAGTGAAAAATAACTTTAATATACTATACGAAATGACAGTTGTTGTTTGTGCCGATTCAAAGCGCGCCGCTCGAGCGTCTCAGGAACTAAAATTGATATATTGTTGCAAATGGCCGTCGTATTGTTTTGGTACGTCTCTGATGACTTAGGAATAAATCATGGAATAAGACTGTTTTTGATATGTAGAACATTTTTATCAAGATAGTATGCGCATTTTGTAAAACTCATCAAAAATATTAGTACTACGGACGTTCACGTAGCTATGAGCGCCAAAATGGCGAAAAACAAATGTTTTCATTTTGTCATCGATACAATGATGTCCAGCGTACTTGTATAATATAGGTCAGTGGTATAGATAGATAACATTGTTGTACTTATTATTACAGGTAGAAGAATGTATGGAAAGCACAATGGCGGCGGCGGCACTAGGTGCAGGGCTGGACGCGGCTCGCGTGCGGCGCGCGATAGCGAATAGATTACGAGCTGTTGGTATGTGCGCTAAGCTTTTCTTCACTGATTCACTGATAACGTATCTACAAGGTGTGGTAACGAGCTGGTGACCCACATTGGGGAAACCGGTTACCGATACCGGTTAGTGACACCAATAATAAAGAACTAGCCGATGTATTGTCATGGAGGCAAAGTGGGAAAATGTCTTTTGAACCTGTCATTTTTCTGGCACCTTCCCACTGTGGTGATGATTGGCGGCAAAAATACGACATACTAAGAAGATGATGGACCTTTCACATAGGTTTATATGAACTAAGAGAGTTGTATTCGAATCTTATATTTATTATGGCGGGGCTTATAGCTAAGTAATAATAGCCGCACGGGTGGATCGATTGGGTTAAGCTACGCTTGCCGCGGTTGGTCCGTGGATGGGTGAACATCTTCATATACCAAGACCCTATTTCATGAAATATCAATCAATAGAATTACATGAACTGAGAGAATTGTATTGATGATTTTAATTACTTATTATAATTCCGTAAAGTCATATTTGTTACGGTCGCAAATCATATTTTAATCAACATATAACCTGACCTGACACTGACACTGCAAATTGCATAAACGTAAGAAAAATTGAATTTCGCGGGCTACCTTGGCGCTTCACCTTTAAAACTTTTGACTACTTAAGGAAATGTCACCATTCAGCTCACATTGCTACGTGTTGCGACATGGCATACTAGTCTATTCGTTTTCATTTCTACAGGACGTGTTTGATGACCTTTTATTTCGATGAAGTAATCAAAAGATTTCGATATAATTTTCCTCAAAGATATCAAAATCCAAAAATAATAAAAAAAACCCCGCTAATATACCTACTACCTTGACCGATTAGTCGGTATTTTGATTATTTCAATAATATTTATTTATACTGATTCACCGGTAGTCCGAACAGCGGAACCGAGTTTCTTTCACCGGGGAAACCTGAGCCCAATAATCTAATTGGGCGAATAGGTATAATATTTATTTATTTTTATTAATTTAGGTAACCAACAGCGATACATAAAAATATTTTACAAAATATGCGTGTTACAGTTTTTATGGCCAATTATAGGTTTTCCTGTGTAACTGGGATATAAATGTATAAAACATGCGAACAGACTAATGCCAGTTAATTCCAATTAAAAGATGCAATACAATACAAAATTACATACTTAGGTTAATAATTTAGATAACAATTTTGAAAAAGTTAAAACAAATAAGGTTTAATAGTAGAAGAAAGAAGAAGAAGATTGGTTGCTTGTCATTTATCTCCGTCTATAGTTTTCACTATTCGTATTTTGAATGTCGGTTTATTACAGTTAAATAAGGGCAAATTTTTCCATCGCCAGATAACTTTTGTTCGAGGAATAAAATTGACGTTTGGCAGTTTTTGTATGAAATAACCGTCAAAATTTCAAAATTATTCCCCGAATAAAGTTATCAGATGATTGAAAAATCAGCCCTAAATCAACTTCTTAGAATTCCGAGTTATAAATATTGATGCTATAAATACAAGCCGGTTTTCTTATATTTTCCTTCAGCTGTTTTAGAGACATTTTACCTTACTGTTAGTCACCATCATATGCCTACCCAACTATGTTAGGGCCGGCTTCCAGTCTAACCGGATGCAGCTGAATATCAGTATTTCACATGGAGCGATTCCTTATCTGACCTCCAAAAACCAATTGCTGGGTTACATGATACCCCTTAGTAAGACTGGTTGTCAGACTTTTGGGCTTCTGACTACCCGCAACGACTGTGAAAGATCTACGAATGAAAACCGGGATCAAAGTCAAGTCAAATAATTTATTTCAAATAGGCACATAAAAGGCACTTTTGAACGTCAAAAATAAAATTGATTCTAGTCGCCCCTTCCAAAAGGTTGTTTTCGTATGGAGGCGAATGGGCAAGAAACTCCACCGCTACTCTTTTAAAATGATCAACGGCTTAACGTGCTTTCCGAGGCAAGGGGGAGCCTCGATATGCCGTAATTGGTTACCCATCCAAGGATTATCCTCGGCAAATTTTCTCTGCAACCTTTTTGGATCACTGATTGTCGTTAGTGTCGTTACATGAAGTGTGACTTGAGAATATCAGCATTTTTTTATTGTCGTATTTAAATATCGATACTCATAACGTCTGTGAAGTTAACACAAAGAAAACAGATTTTTGAACTGATGGTTAAGTAACTAAACTACTACGGTAGTTGACCCAAAAAATAAAATCATCGAATAAATACTTGTTTTTAACCGACTTCTAAAAAAGGAGGAGGTTCTCAATTCAGATGTAGTATTTTTTTTTTTATGTTTATTCGCGCATAACTCCGTCGCTTGCCATCTGATTTGAAAAATTCTTTTTTTGTTGGAAAGGGTATACTTCCCAAATGGCCCCATAGAAATTTCATCAAAAACGGTTCAGTAGTTTGGTTTTTAAACCAAAATTACTGGTAAAAATGACAACTAAAAAGTGAAAAAATAAAAAACTTTTTTGCACAAAAATACAACCGACACTTCAAAGTGAAAAATAACTTTAATTTCGGAAGTCGGTGGCAAATAACGAAAATGCGAACCCAACGACACCGACTTCCGAAATTAAAGTTATTTTTCACTTTGAAGTGTCGGTTTTGGAAGTCGGTTGTATTTTTTTGCAAAAAAGTTTTGTTGTATTATGTTTAGTTATCCATCAACGTCTACGGAGTTTCGCAAACTAATTTAATTCGTTGAATTTCTAGGTACTCCATTCACATCGTCGGAGGCGTTGATCGACGCAGTGTTGGATGACCAGCTCAACGAGGAGCCCTGGTCCATGACGCCTCAGAGTCGACTCGCTCGGGACATACTGTCTGAAACCTTCAGAGAGTTCGCGCCGAGAGCCGGGTAAGCAGTACATAAGATGTTGCTTGACAAGGCAGATTGGCACTTATTATGAAACTATAACCACCATAATCGTTTAGCAGACGGATTGGTGATTGTTGTAGGTTATCATTAACCGAATTCATAATAATAATTAGGTTGCACAAACAGAAATCATTAACATTATGCATTTTTACGACACACATTTGCAATGTCGAATGCAATGCTTGCAATCAGCTTGTGAAATGATGCGTCATACAATGCGTTATACATAATACAGACAATATATTGTTATAATTTTACCATTCCAGAATCCCTCCCCAGCACGTCGCCTTACTAACTCGGCCCTACGGAAGCGATAATAGTAGTCCCGCTAGATCTATGACCCCGGACGATGAGGAAGAAAATGACGACGATGATGTTGATGGCGATGAGGAGGATGAACGTGACGACGCTTACTCCAACGAACAAGCCAACAGACCTCCCACCAGACCTTCCACCAGAACAGAGACTGATAACAGTAATATGGCAACTAAAGTACAAGAGAAAGTTAAAATTGATAATGATATCACGCAGGAAGCGCCTGCGCCGGAGGGAAAGAAGTTGTCGTTGGAAGAAGAGAATAGACAGTTGAAAGAGGCTAGATTATGTAAAGTGTGCATGGATTGTGAGGTTAGTGATTTTGTCTTTATATTTGTTACTTTATTAGTTTTTCTTGGATATTATTGACTTCGGTATAGGAAAAGCATCGTGAGGAAACGGACATATTGTTAATTTAAGCCGAAATTGCCAAACCGTCTTGAGCAAGCATGGTTATCAATGCTCGTGCAATAATAGGTTGGTATTATATTTGTTATAATAACTAAGGGTGTCCCCAAAAATGGCGATAACTAGCGAATGTATTCTTCGCACGCATACACAGTGTAGGAACTGCGTAAACGCAACGCAGACGCTGCGACAAGGCAATTTCGATAGAATTAAGTCTTAGCGACGCTAGCTAAACGCACCCCAGCGTCTTCATGGCGTCAACGCCTTCGCCTTTATATGCGCTCAATGCGGAGACACTGACCAATGTCACGCTGCGTCCGCATGAAATGTCGACCCCCGACCCACCGCGTCGCATTCCATCGCGCGTCCGCGTCATTACTTCGTTTTTGCTTTGCGTTGTTTCAGACTTTTTTCTTTTTGCTCGGCTCCTAAGCAGCGCAGCGTGAAGTTAAATAACTTATAACCTTCCTTAAGAATTGGGCTATCGAATGCCAAAAGAATTTTCAAATCCGACTAGTAGTTCCAGAGATTAACGCGTTCAAACAATCAATCAACAAAAAAATACAACTGACTTCCAAAAACGACACTACAAAGTGAAAAATAACTTTAATTTCGGAAGTCGGTGTCGTTGGGTTCGCATTTTCGTTGTTTGCCACCGACTTCCGAAATTAAAGTTATTTTTCACTTTGTAGTGTCGTTTTTGGAAGTCGGTTGTATTTTTTTGCAAAAAAAGTTTTTATTTTTCACTTTTAAGTTGTAATTTTTACCAGTAATTTTGGTTTAAAAACCAAACTACTGAACCGTTTTTGATGAAATTTCTATGGAACCATTTGGGAACTATACCCTTTCCTACAAAAAAAGAATTTTTCAAATCGGTTGGCAAGCGACGGAGTTATGCGCGAACAAACATAAAAAAAAAAAATGCAAACATCCGAATTGAGAACCTCCTCCTTTTTTAGAAGTCGGTTAAAAAAACAAACTCATCAGCTTTATTATTAACGTAGGAACGTAACTCGATTATGCATAGGTCCATTAAGAGAATTGTCGCACCCGCTTGCAACACAAATCAGTATATACGTTATGCGTTAAAGGTATTTAATGACTTGTAAAGTGATTTCAATTAGGGAATGCAAAACCGGCCAAAATGAAAACCCGGTTTTTTTTTCGGGTTTCGTATTAAAAAAACCGGTTTTCGGTGAACCCGGTTTTTTTTTTCTTTGTCTAAGTTTTTTTAAACTACTTGTGAAATTCAGGCCGCCTACATCTTGCATATTTTCAATAATTAAATAAAAACGTATTTATTAAAAATAAATACATAAGTATTCAAAATTTCAATGAAAATGCAGAAATTTGTTTAAGTAAAAGGTTTATTTGCTTTTGTGCTTCACCCTAGTAGGTACAATATTAATCAACAGTATTAAAAAGATGAAGTTGAACCTCCAGACCACAAAAGTATTTTATTGCAATACTTGTATTTTGCTTCCGATTTCGATTTAAAAAAATGACCCCACACGCTGTTTTTATCCTCAGTTTTTCTCATGTTTTCTACAAAGTCATCCATAGTAATCTGAAAGCGACAAGCAAGAACAATAACTTGATCTGTTTAATTATGAAATTAACAAGAATTATACTGGACTGGGAGAGGAAGGAAATTATAATGTTCCAGGCTGATCCAGGCACTTCCTGGGCATACTGTAAAAGTTAGGTAAGGAAACAAAGGCAAATCAGTTTCGTAGGCGATGGGCAGACGGCCTATGCCTATCATTACAAAAACGTTGTTTTATAAATTAACTACTACCTTACCTTCTGCCCGAGACTTCGGCAGCGTAGAATAAGTGGAACATAATTTTTTCGGGATTAAAAGTAGGCTATGTAGGTAGCCTTATAGCCTAGCTATCTCTATTCCAAATTTCATCCAAATCTATCTAGATTATAGCTGTTTCTGCGTGAAAAAGGAAAAAACATGCTAACAATCAAACTTTCACAATTATAATATAAAGCATTGTGTGGCACACTGTGTGAATATCTTAACATTTAAAAATAGCAATTTGTACCTAACATAAGTACATACTATAAATGTCAAATACTTACAAAAATAACTGAATTGCACGACAAATTCACTAAACACCTTCACTCAACTATTGAAAACAGTTAAATGTTACCAAATTACTAATGCTACAATAAACAACGTACTTTCCATAAATAAAAAATTTTGAATCTTGAATCTTTTCACTAGCAACCGTTGGCAACGGTTGGTAAAACAAAATGGCTGACACCAAATTCATAGTTTTGACTGACACGTGGTGTTGGGTGTTGCCATTTGAAAACAATAAAAAACTCGAAAAACCGGAAACGTGAAATAAAAAACCGGTTTTTTTAATAATTTCAAATATTCCGAAAAACCGGGTTTTCGGTTTTCGGTGAAACCGGTTTGCATTCCCTAATTTCAATATGTTACTTAGTAACATATTCAAAATTATAATAATTGTCCGCGTTCCAAAATTCCTAATTCGCGTAAAGAAAAACGTATAGATAGTAAAATAGGTAGTTATGCAATGGACACCCCATTGCATAACTAGTCAAGCTTTGCAACTAGTAACTGTCAGTCAAGCATTGTTTATTAATTATTGCACTTTGTCGAGCCAGACAGGAAATAAATTAGTAATATGTAGTCGGGAAGTAATGAGTCATTCGAGTATGTGAGTCACCTTCGGCTAATGTTGGCACATAGTGAGGTAATTTATCGATAGAATGCAATAAAGTAGTCATACTTTTTTATACACTACTAGCTTTTGCTCGCGACTTCGTCCGAAAATTTATTGTTCCCCTGACCCAACCCGTCGCATCGCATCGCCTGCTATTACTTAGTTTTCGCTTAGCGTTCTTTCTGACCTTTTTTTTGGTTTTTCCTCGGGTTCTTTGGATCAGAGTGATGTTAAATTGGGCTATAAAATGCAAAAAAAAAATAAGTTCGCCTAGAGATTAGCGCGTTCAAACAAACTCTTCAGCTTTATTATTAGCATATAGATGAGACCTATTAACATTGCGGAGCTTATTTTGTCGGTAGTAATAATTTGCAAGTATTTTCAGTCTTGCACGTGTTTTTGTCTACTAGCACTTTCTTGCCGATCGGCTAATATTTTAACCATGGCATAAACTACGAGAGCAGGGAAAGCAACAACCTGAATCATCATGTTCCTGCCCTTATCCCAATTTATATCTGTTGGCGCAGCATGTTTTCTTCTTCGCCGTTTCGGTGTGGTCTAATAATATGCCATGTCCGGCCAGGTGAGCGTGGTGTTCCTGCCGTGCGGGCACCTGGTGTCGTGCGCGCGCTGCGGCGCGGCGCTGGGCGCGTGCCCGCTGTGCCGCGCCGCCGTGCGCGCGCTCGTGCGCGCCTACCTCGCCTGACGCCCGCGCCAGCGCACAGGTAAGCCAGTAGTGTCGGCGCGGCGCTGGGCGCGTGCCCGCTGTGCCGCGCCGCCGTGCGCGCG
This sequence comes from Apamea anceps, assembly GCA_951799955.1. Taxonomy (NCBI): domain Eukaryota; kingdom Metazoa; phylum Arthropoda; class Insecta; order Lepidoptera; family Noctuidae; genus Apamea; species Apamea anceps. Next base: position 11,205,227 of record OX637510.1, on the reverse strand, counting down.
CTCGTGCGCGCCTACCTCGCCTGACGCCCGCGCCAGCGCACAGGTAAGCCAGTAGTGTCGGCGCGGCGCTGGGCGCGTGCCCGCTGTGCCGCGCCGCCGTGCGCGCGCTCGTGCGCGCCTACCTCGCCTGACGCCCGCGCCAGCGCACAGGTAAGCCAGTAGTGTCGGCGCGGCGCTGGGCGCGTGCCCGCTGTGCCGCGCCGCCGTGCGCGCGCTCGTGCGCGCCTACCTCGCCTGACGCCCGCGCCAGCGCACAGGTAAGCCAGTAGTGTCGGCGCGGCGCTGGGCGCGTGCCCGCTGTGCCGCGCCGCCGTGCGCGCGCTCGTGCGCGCCTACCTCGCCTGACGCCCGCGCCAGCGCACAGGTAAGCCAGTAGTGTCGGCGCGGCGCTGGGCGCGTGCCCGCTGTGCCGCGCCGCCGTGCGCGCGCTCGTGCGCGCCTACCTCACCTGACGCCCGCGCCAGCGCACAGGTAAGCCAGTAGTGTCGGCGCGGCGCTGGGCGCGTGCCCGCTGTGCCGCGCCGCCGTGCGCGCGCTCGTGCGCGCCTACCTCACCTGACGCCCGCGCCAGCGCACAGGTAAGCCAGTAGTGTCGGCGCGGCGCTGGGCGCGTGCCCGCTGTGCCGCGCCGCCGTGCGCGCGCTCGTGCGCGCCTACCTCGCCTGACGCCCGCGCCAGCGCACAGGTAAGCCAGTAGTGTCGGCGCTCGAGCAGTCAAGCCCAAGGAGGTGGCACGCAGTGCGCGCCCGAATGGAAGGACGTGCGGTGGTGGGGTCGGCCGCACTCGGTGATGGGGCCCGCTAGGCATGACAGGCCAGACCAGTCGGGGGTGCGGCGAATGTACAAATATCTCCTGGGCCCACGACTCATGGTACTACTTTCCGGGGGTATAATAAATAGGTAGTATTGTACTGGGTCTGTCCCCCTGTAACTAAATGCAACTGCGTTCAAAATCATACCATGGCCATGAGGGTATGTATGAAACACCTATAGTCCATTTACAATAGCATTAGAAAGAAGTTAAAAAAGGTTATTTTTAATGCACACTTTGTAACAAAAATACAATAAACATTGTTACATTATGATAGACGCCGAATTTATTATGATCTATTTTTACAGCAGCCGTCACACTTAATTGTAACCATTTTAACTATTTATCTTATGAAATTATGTGGCTTTAATTTATTTATATTATATAACTCCAATTTAAAATTACAGTGTCAATGCTAAAAACCTAAAAGAAGCAGGGATGAACAATACTTGGAACGTTATTCGTTTCACTATAATTCTACCGAATTTTATTTTAATTAAGGTGGATGCGCTGCAGTAGCCCGCGAAATCAGACGAATTCGGAGCAATTCTAATTTAAAGGGATGTATTGATGATTTTTAAGGTTAAAATTATATTATTGCCTACATATTTCTTATTGTTGCGCATCATATTATTTTTATTAAGATACAACCTTACACTGACCTGCAAATTGCAAAAAACGCAAGAAAATTAGAATTTAAGCATCTCCCTTAAAATTGTTTTATCATAACTTTGAAATAAAATGTTTTGCATTCCTGCTTCTACGAGCCTCTTTTTTCTAATGCTATTATAAATGGACTATAGTACATAACTAAAAGCCAGAACCCATTAAAAAAACAACACTGTTTTTTTTTTCGAATGGGTTTAAAAAGGTTGCTTCTGTAAAAATAACACAAAATGTAGTACAACAAAATCTCATTTATTTTCAGATCAAACGAGGTGCATTCAAAACACGGTACTACACACTCGACCACGATTACAACAAAATGTATTTAGTCGTGGGTGACCAGCTCATACATGGCATTGAACAGGTTTCAATGCGCATGCTGTAAATATCTCTTACTTATAACATTGGGCCTACATTAGATTTATACAGTAAAATTAAATAAAAACAAAAAAAAATCTCATGAAATGGAAAAAGGTAAAAAAAAACATTGACATGTATAATGTGTAAAAAACAATAGAAACAAAAATACCAAAAAAAAAAAACAAGTAACCTTTGGTACTCAAATCGATTAAATGCTATTACTTATATTTGATAGCTCTGGTCTTGTCCTGTAAGATAAAGCTGCAAATAATACAGTTAAAAGCTTTTAGAGTTCCTTTTTTATCTGTCCGCTTTCTATAAATATCTTTCTATTACAATATAAATACCAGTGAAACAAGCAGCTTCAAGAAAAAAAAAACACTTTTTCAATGCCCAAAATAATAATAATGTAAAATTATTAAATGATTGTCAGGGAATAAAGTATGAAATTATATTTGTTTACAAAACAATTTATTATCAAATTCGTAGTTTGACTACACATTTACATAAGTTACACGTGAAAATTAAGTATTACGGAAAATCATTACGTACGACTTATGTGGGCAGAATATTATTGGAGTAAATGAAAATGTAAATGGCAACTGTGAATTCAATCAAAGTTAAATAATATTATATATCACTTATAATGTTAAATATTAATATACATAAGCATAACACAGGTAGCTTTCTGCCCCAGTCATTGTTTTATTTTTCTGGCTTGCCGAGTATGACCTATGACCGCCATTGCCTGAGCGAAAGTTTAAAGTTTTTTGATAGCCAGTGTCGGCCCGTATTTATCGCCTTTTACGTCAAACAGTAATCAGTAATCTTTGGACTCTACGTGTTCTTTCTTTGTGAGCAAAGTTCAGTCATCAACCAAAATAATATTGTCCAAATTTAATTTTGATTATATTAGGTACCTACCTATATTTTTAATAAATCTTTTTGTATTTCGTCAAATATGTGTGAACGATTTTGTATTGATAATCGAATATAAATTGTGGCATATTAAAATGCTGTTTAAGTAACGCATATGGAACGTGAAACTATAAACTACATGGAATGGAATGAAATATTGTGTTATTTGCATATAGGGTTATTTATTAATTTATTTTCCATGTGAATATTAATAGATTTTTTGTAGGCTGTGGTAAAAAGAGAAGGCTGATGTAATAATTGTCATACTGTAACTTACGTTTTGCCTTCTCCACTTAATATAATGTAATATGGAAGTTTTTAGTGATATAAGATGATCTGATATTACAACTATAATGACTTGCTTTACACCAACTAAACGAGAGGGTACGATTTTTTCATGTTGACTGGAAAATTCTGTTTGTATTCGTTCCTATGACAATAATTTACATTTCCATTGTGAGTAAACGATTGCAATAATTATGTAGGGCAAAAATCACAACTATAATACATTTAGTACCCTCTTTTAGCCTTAGATAAAGTGCAATTCGACCGTACTATGTGTAAGTACACTTGGTGTGAGGCGAGTTACTAAAATGGTGCCTACAAAACGTTGCTCTTGTTAGGGTGATATCACACCAGCGTTTGTCAAGCGTAAACGTGAGGCATGCAGCTATGTGCTTGTTTGGTGTGGTATGACCCTAACGACTAAAGTAAGAACAATGGCCTTTGTAAACACTACCTATCTTCGGATTAACGTGTAAGCGCCATTTATTGATAATACTATTGTACGTCAAATAAGTAATTGATATTGTTACGTTGTTCGTAGGTTAGTTTGTAACGCAGTGTAATTTTTTAATATCATGGTACTCAAATACACTTGTTTGAAATCTTACCGATGGTATACATTGCTTTTTCTTTTGCGTACGTTTCCAAAACACTGTACAGGGCCCTTTTCAATTAATTGGCAAAACTTTACAGGCGTGTGTGTCGGTATGAAATAGCAAAATTAAAATCGTTGTGTGACCACGATTTTTTTCTAAAGTACACAACGGGTTTTTGTATATTAATGTATTATACTTTTTTTTCCGTTAGCCTATATTGTCCCACTGCTGGGCAAAGGCCTCCCCCATATTCTTCCACCTTTCCTTGTGCTGTGCCTTCTCCGTCCGTATTATACTTATAGGTACGTAAGTATAATTTACACATCTAATAAAGACATCTCTATGTCTTGTTAAGGTGTGAGAACCGTGTAAAAAAGGGCTGGTCGCTATTTAGAAATACATTAAAAAAAAGTGAAGTCTGAAGTTTCACCAATTGGTTTTAAATGCCCTGTATAAATGTGGATTTCCATACGAAACAACTTATCATGAAGCGCCTTGAAAGTCAGGATACGATATAAAATATTCGTATAAACCAACATTCCCGAGCAGATGCTCGAACAATCAGCGCGGATACGGTTCAAGTCTTTGTTTTCTCAGATCAAAGGCGAGTTTTTTTGTAATAAAGGTGAAGTGCGTGTTAAGAAGTTCGCTATGCACGATCCGGCGCCGCGGCGGGCGTCTGGCCGGGAATAGAACGGCCGTCGCGCACAGGAATAGCGCAGACGACGCCATACGACGACACGACGCATTTGGAACAATATTAATATGCGAAAGTCGCGCACCTTCACACCGCGATGATTCACGGGAGAGCTATGCTATCCTGCCGGTTCATGAGCATTTACTGGTACTTAGTTATGTGTAGGGAGATTATTTTTTGTTTTTTTTTGTTTATGATAGGAGTGTTGGGTAGCAAGTGTCCCAAAAATCTGGGACTCAATGAAAAGTTTTAGGTTCGCATCTAATTATTTATTTAACACTTCCAGCTCACAAATGCACAGAGGCGGACTTAATGCCATAGGCATTCTCTACCAGTCAACCTTTGGGTGAGGCAGAGACAAACGGTGGTAGGTGCAATCATGAAAATTGAGAAATCAATATTTTAAATAATACCTACGCATAAACCTACTAAAACTATAAAATATAATATATACCTAATTACGTTTAAAATATAAGCACAAATAAATATACATAAATACATGAATATACTAAAAAGAATAATTACCATATTGATTTGATTGATTGACAGCTTATGAATACTTGAGAGCGTGGCATCGCTAGTTTATAGACACGAAATCATTTCAAACTTAGCATTCAGTGGCAGAAATAAGTTAACGATTTTCCTTAAGTTCGCTTGTGGGATTCCCTGAATCATTTAATATTACTCGAACGGAGATCATATTATTTCGACGCACCTTACACGGTGCAGTTGTGTGCAAGAGAACTTTTTTAGACTTTCAAATCGGACAAGTTCGTCTCAGGATTGGTGACCTATGGCATAGTGAACCATGCCGCTTATGTCATAAAAATAGAATGGTAACACCGTACCGCTGTTATCGCACTTTCCACAGTTATATCACTCAAAAAAATGTAAGCTATCTATGACTAACGTTTTATTTTTAGGGCTGTGCTGATAACTTATCGATATTTTTTTTGTTATTTATGAACTAAATATTTAATCAACGGGAACTCATTAATGAGAAAATAGGATGTTATTCATAAAACTGGTACTTAATTAATAATTTTTGGGTAAGTCCGTCTTTTTTATTAGAAGTCGAATGTTTGTATTGCTTTTCAGTAAGTGGATGTTAATAATGTCTGATATTGTTTTAAGGTTCTTTGTAGACCTGCAGTGGATGTTCTCAAGTCGACCTGTATATGTTTTAGTAACCGACTTCAAAAAAGGAGGAGGTTCTCAATTCGACGGTATGTTTTTTTTTTGTGTGTTTGTTACGCGATTAGGTACTCCGCCAATTGTGGACCGATTTTCAAAATTCTTTTTTTTGTTCGAAAGGAGATACTTCTGAAGTGGTCCCATAGAAATTTCATCAAAAACGGTTCAGTAGTTTGGTTTTTAAATCAAAATTACTGGTAAAAATTACAACTTAAAAGTGAAAAATAAAAACATTTTTCCAAAAACTAACAACCGACTTCCAAAAACGACACTACAAAGAGAAAAATAACTTTAATTTCGGAAGTCGGTGGCAAACAACGAAAATGCGAACCCAACGACACCGACTTCCGAAATTAAAGTTATTTTTTCTCTTAATTGTAGTGTCGTTTTCGGAAGTCGGTTGTTATTTTTTGGAAAAAAGTTTTTTATTTAAAAACCTTGCAGTTCAGGGGCCTATGTATGTGTTGCTCATCATTACATTACTCATTTCATCGTCCATCATTGCGGCTGGAGGCGATCACTGCCGAACACTCGAACAGTAGGTACAGTCAACAGCAAAAGTAGATGATCAAAATCAGAAATTCAATACTAATGAACGGAGTTCGCAGCTATATGGCAGCTGTACTAGTAGTAAATGTTTGGTATAATTTACAATCACATACTTTTGAATCACTTCGACGCCACACAGTTCTGACGCGAACTCCGTTCATTAGCATTGAATTTCTGATTTTGATCATCTACTTTTGCTGTTGACTGTACGTTACCAAATGTAAATTGAACCACAAATGAAACACAACCGTTGATTCAGTTCTTAGGAATAATAACATAAAGCAGTATGCTGAATACCAAAAAGGTCGTGTAACTAGAGTTGCATAGCAATCGGTCCGTACGTACCTACCTAGTTGAGTCAACGTTTCGCAGAAGTACCATACATTCAATAAGTACGTGTTCAATTCCTTTTGAGCTTTGACCAGGAAAACGTTATCGCCTGGCCGGCCCCGTTAGCTTGTAGTCTTTTAGATAAACTACAAAATTAATAATATTTACAGTAAAATCTTTCCCAAAGACTTGTAAAACCCATTAAACCTAAAAACAAAAGAATATTGCTCTGGTGGTCGACAAAAAGGTCCTCTCCAATTAATAAATCCCTAAGTTCCGTTGGGGAAATCCGAACTTGTGGCTCAGATGTATTTCTCAGAATCGAGATCTCTTTAAAGAATACAGGTTCGACTGTTCGAGTCACAGGAATGACAATTTGCGAAAATATTTCCATTCATTGAAATACAGATATCGCTGTTAGTGCATATTAATTTCATCTGCAAAGATTTTCAACGTGTAATATAGGTAACTAACGGGTGAGTCAGCGTAAAGGTGGAATTAATTAACGATAGTTGCCTGTGCATAGACACAACGTCCTTGCAAGGCTGCTGCGCTGGCGATCACGTGCCGTGCGCATGCACCGAGCCGCGGCGCCGTCCCGCCCTCTCGCGCGTATAACCTGAATTAGTACTTCAAACAAGGCCTTTTTTGGACCTGTGTGTTTCGATAACTGCATTAATGCGGTCCTGTTTTCCTGTATACTTTATTTCGCTCTTTTTAATGTAGCCAGTAACTTATCTCTGGTTTTTTCTAATGTATTTTGTGCTACACTACTATGTTGTACTTATGCACTTGGTGGTGCAGCGTACCTACAGCTTCCATTAAATTTTCCTGTTTCTAACTTTAGATAATAATCACTCTTTTAATAACTGCTTACAAAACACGATCATTATAATTCATGACGTCTGTCGATTGTTTGTATACTCGGTGCCTCAATGTTTCATTTAAAAAACAGTCCTTTAGCTTATTAAACTAATCTATGAGTTAAAATCTACCTATTTCTTCAGTAATTTTGGTCACAGACAGTTGTCAGGCAAGGTTCCCGTTCGTTCACTTGGTCTTGGCTTACAATTATAGAGGAGATGTGGGCGCGTAGCGAATCGCCGGCGCCGGCGCAACCATAACCGTCTTTGAATTAAGAAAGGAAACTAATACACACGGTTTATGAGGATGACTTGCTGGGGCGAGTATGAATTAGCGTGACATCGCCATAACTTGCAATCATAACTCGCTTTGCAAGTTATAAGAAAATACTAGTTTTGAGAGCAGTCACTAGATATCTGAGAGAATTATAGCCGTGGCCATGTTCTGTTGTTTATGCAAGTAGGAATAGGTAGGTATCTCAGTATACATGTTATGTTTATAAACCCCACCTACACAGTACAAAACGGTAACGCCCACAAGTAAGTTAATAGGAAAAGTCCATTTGTAGGTAAAACGAATGACTTGAGCAGAGCTCCATCTCTTCTCTCATCTTGAATCCTATCTTTGAATGGCAAGATAGGTCATAAGAAAACTAGATATAATCTTCACAATCAATTGCGATAATGTAGCAATAGGCTGAAGTTATATGGCTCCATCTGTCTTGTAGAATTTAAGTTTAAAAGGCGTGGGCGCCACCGGCGTGAGTCATAGGCACTCCTTCCTTGGCTACCCGCCTTATGTCGCGACTTGAGTCGCGCTCGCGACCCACTCGCATTGTGTATACTGCGCCTTTCGTTACTCCAAACTGAGCTTTATTAACAAAACATTTTCTCATGCGTTCTTGCAATAAGAAACCCACTTTTCCGAAAATCCCGAAGCATTATAGTAGGTATCTGTTTTTTCAATTATTTTTTATTATCTGTATATTGCTTGTAGGTAGTAAGCACTCAATTGTATTTCTGATATAAAACAAATTAACCTTGTTTATCAGGTTTATTTTCAAACCAATTACATTTGCTGGGAGTAAAATAGAACAAAAGAACTGAATTTAGGACAGAGCAATTGACCTCATGCCCTGACACGAATGAGGCTACTAGTTAGTTACAACATTACGACGAATGACGTAAACTAAAAATGTAGTAGAATGTCGGCTACTCCAGTTTGATCTTCGCATTATGCAAAATGTGTCCCACGACTTGAATGACCCGTGTAGGTGCCACTGGTACTTAGGTACAATCATTTATTGCAATCAAGGCGCAATGTACTTGTTATTAGCATTAACTAAACTATGTATCCATGAGAACTGGCTAAGCTTATTCAAATATGTAAGTAACTAATATTGAACTACCCCTTCCAATTATTGGTACTTATAATAATATTATTTATTTATGTACTTATGCTTTATTGTATACCAGAAAATACATAACAAAACATACAATAATAAGCCCCAATTGACTTTCTAATTACGTGGGGGGTGGACACACGAATGAGAAATTACTAGCGTGGTTAACGTGGCTGAGATCGAAGAAAATACATATAGGACCGCTACCCGAGGGCAAGCATCAGGGCACACCTGGGGCCGATGCTGGGTGTCTCAGCATACGATCCATCGGCGGTGGGGGAAATTTAAAAACAAAATAATAATAATAGGTAGTTTTAATAAAATATTTCAAAACAAAGCCCCTTTGTAACGAGCAACCAGTTGAAGAACTGGAACAATACCTGAGGACACCGCACAAGAGTGTTACTTATAAGTACAATAAAGGTGTGGTGGAGTGACACTCGTCCACGACAATCTAATCAACGTTGTTGAGATGATACTATCAACACACCCACTTAGAGTGAAGTGCTTGTGCTTGTTTATGTGATACTAGATTTTGCCCGTGGTTTAGCGTAGTTTTATTATCCTATGGAAACGTACCACCCGTAAAAAAGTATCTTATGTCCAAGCCCAGGTCATGGTCTGTCCTAACCCAGGGGGTCTACTCCGAAGTGGTAAATTTATCGTATCGGCCGAATGTTCAGCCGTTTCCTGCTACGAAGTTACTCGGTCCCGATCCTACACTCCTACACTCTTTCGAATATTGACTATGGTCCCGACCCAACTGAGCCGATACGAACTTTTTTCGCATTTTTCAATAATAGTCGGTTCGGCCATGTGTCGGTCCGATCCGAACATTCGGCCGATACGATACATTTAACACTTCGGAGTAGACCCCCTGGTTATGTCTACCTGCGCACCAAATTTCATTTTTAAATCGTTCCAGCGGTTACGGCGTGAAAAGGTAATAGACATACAGTTACTTTCGCATTCATAGTAATAGTATTGAGGACGTTTGTAACAATCATAGGCAAACTAGAAGGTTAACCCGTGTAGGATCTAAAGAGGCTTGTTAATTAAAGAGGTACCTATCACTGATACCTAACAAGTATCAGCTACTTAGAGTGCGCTATTACACAAAGTTTATAGGAATTCAAAGTACATACACACGTAAAACGGAAATACCTATGTATGATAGACCTAGGTATCTCTACTAATAACCTATACCTACAGGGGCCCCCAAAAGTTGTTGGCATTTTCCATTTCCGCTGTGATGCCTTAATTTTGTTTTTTTTTTTTTTTAAAAAAAAACGTTGTCCCCCACTAGGAATTTCTCCTGTATCGTGGGTGCGTTTACAAACATTTAAACTCACATACACAAACAGCCAGACCCGGAGCAACTACTTTTACTTGTTATGATTTAAAATAGAAAAATAACCAGCAACATAATTCTGTAACCTCACCGTGAAAACTTAGGTGAAGTGAGCGTGGAGTGAGCTGTCATTCCAACTAATGCTAGGGATTGACACTATTGACAGCTCACTCTAAGCTCACTTCACCTAACTTTTCACGGTGAGATTTTTAGAGAATCGATCGGCTGGTAGGTACTCCTAAGGGATCACTTCAATATTAACCGACTTCATTTAGTTGAATTAGTCAATAGAAACGTTATAGCAGATCAATCATTTGGCTCACTAGAATTTTAAATCATAATGTGGTGTGTCACAGCCCATAGCTGAAGTGGAAAATGTCAACTAACTTTTGAAGGCCTCTGTATATTAACTAGGTATAAGCATATATTCTAATGTAGTGAAAATAATACATCTACAAGTTATAGTTTCTCCCTATTTTATTTTTGTTTTTACAACTTGGCAATTCCAATCTAGACTGTAAGTATTATTATTCTCGAAAAAGTACCGGCTCGAGGTTGCTTTTGCGATAATTCCAGTAAAATACTTCCTTATCAAAACAAAATAAAGTGTGATTATTATGAAGGCTATGAGATTGGTGTTAAATGGCGCTAACACTTCTTTTCTTGATCTCTGCAGTGCCGTTTTGTTGTCAGCCCGCATGAACAAGGCAGGTGCTGACGACGGGTATCTGTGACCACAGCATTCTCGTAAAATGTGAAGCTCAAAGCCCGTACCCGAGTCCTGAATTCCTAACAATATTAAATTAATAGGTTAGTATACCTACTGTCTTCACTTCTCTCGTAAGACCAGAAGGCCAATGCTCGTAATTTAAAACGTTCAAAATCTAGTCGCAGTCTCATCTCAGCGACAAACAAATGTCAAAATGTAGGGAAATTAGAGGTTTTTTGACAGATTGAGACTGAGATCAGACTGTGAACGTTCTTAAAATTACGAGAATCACCCCTCGGATCAGCACAAATTAAGGCGAAAGCGCCAGGGCAGCTCGCTAAATTACAATTTTCTTACGTTTTTGGCAATTTGCAGGTCAGTGTACGGTGTGTATGTCGGTCAAATAGGATTCGCGACCGTAAAACAGACCTGAAAATATAAAAAAAAACGCAAATTTAATTTGGCGGACTACCTTAGCACAACCTAATGCAAAGCTGACCCTCACGCGTGCCATGATAAAAATATTGGCAAGTCAGCAAGGCGGTATGTACAGACGCCAGCACATCAAGCTACCCGAAACTAAAATTTTCCCAATCAACTTTGAACCTAATGCTCTAACGATAAAGTTGAAAATCTATTAAAGAATTTTGATAGATTGTAGTAGCTTGATGTGCTGGCGACTGTATACTGGGAAAAGCAAAGAAAGGTCACCCACTGTGTACGTAGTACGATAGATGTCGCTACGTATCACATTCATGGGCGTAGGTTAGGTTAAAGGCCCATTCATTTACATTTAAGGGACTCTTTGTTAAAGCACCGCTGTAGTTAACTTAGTAATAGTAACCAGAGCGGGTGACCAAATCAAAAACTCCCTTACAAAAACGTCAAGTTCAGTACATTTAAAATTAGTTCCACATTTCGCCACCGGCCAAGATATACTGGGCGGTCTATCTATGTCATGTATATGAGGCTATTGTTGCGAGGGTATGTTTGCATTCTGCAGCTATCGGCGAGTCACAGTGGGTCACTCGATAACCGCGCTATCGAATGAATACATACAAGTTCCATTAGCTACATGTCATGATGTAGGTACGTTAGTTATAGGCAATGGTAAAGTCCGGCTGTGGTCATATTGCTGTGGTATTTAATCATCATGTTCATTGTTCCAGAAGTATTGATAGGTATTAGCAGTCATCGCCATCATGTGGGTTGAGCAATCCTCTTACGAGTAGTTATTTTTATAATTTGTATAAATCAGCCTTTTGAATGTTGCTATTTTTGTCCTGTGTGTGTATGTCGCATCTTTTGTTGTTCTGCTATACCTAGTTGTAAATTCCAAGAGTTTTGCTGAATTCTCGTTTGGCTGTAAGGTTTTACCTGTGATGGCGTTACTAATGGTTCGGCTACTCCTTTCCAACATGCCATCCCATATTCAAATCGTAATTATTATCTCCCTAGGATTTATTCATAAACGTTGCTTAAAGTTAAGAGACGGTTAAACATCAAAATGTATGGATAAACAGTCGCTAATCATAAGCTTAACTTTAAGTAACGTTTATAAATAAAGGGGTTACTGTTGTAGTGGTTTAAAAGCTTGTGAGGCATCTCGAACCGCGCACTGCAACCTACTTGGTGCACAGAAACAGTATAATAGAGATTGGCTGGCTAAGTTTATACACAAGGCTTTGTTGTTTTTGCCAGTCGGTCAGTATTATGAAGACGACCACGAGTTACACGACTTCTTAAAGAAAACAATGAAGGATCCTATATGATGTCTGTATGCCCTTAAAACGCATCACGTTATTGTATGACATCAGCCATTGTAGTTTAGTTGGAACAATGTGTAGTGTTCTGCGCACACGCAGAGCCAGGGCAGTCACGCGCTGATTCACAGACACGTACCAAAGTACCAACAAGGGATGTACCAACAAGTCCAGTCGCTTATGGACTCGACCCGACGTATTACTAGTCACGACCCGGTAACTTCATTAACATGACTTCCAAAGCGTTTGTGAACGTAAGTCAATGTTGTTTTTTCATCAAACTGGGTTTGTTGTTCTTTTCCTCCTGCATGCTTTTCAATTGAGAAATTATTGTTAAGCATAATGTTATTTACTTCACGCTATCTTCCACAGACAGGCCAAACGCGGATGTAGGTAACTGATAAGAAACTTGGTTAACCAGCTGTGTTGACAATCGTCCGTTCATTCATACATATACCCACACTGACGAGCAATATAGAAAAGCGACCTGTGCAAAGTGCCTAAAGAAATCTAAATATCTTCTGAACTACACAAGTTAGTTCCAGTTAACGATAGAAAAAAGTAAAGAAAGAAATTGGCACGTTTCATAATTTTGGATTATATTTGAATACTTACTACTTATAATTAACTACTTATAATTTCACGTTGATTGAATTATAGTTTTTACCGCTTATCGATTTTTAACTAAAAGTGCTTACGGCAGAGTCGGCAGACGTTGACTTGTAAATAAAGGTTTCCTCATGCCTCTCACACCCGAGGAATGTACCATGATCACTATGGTGAATGAGCAAACGGCTGAACAATGGGTGTGAGACATTCTACTGTCCAACAAGTGCTTCGAAGGCTTAGTGAGACTGGATTTAAACTTAGAAGACGAAGCAATGGCAAGCCAAGGTGCACAACGGCCCGAGAAGATCGATTCATTGTGTCAACGATGTTTGGAAATCGACATCCGACGCGAGACGCGATCCAGCAACAACTTCTGCAGATCCGAAGGGACCCAATCAGTGAGTGGGCTGTCAGGAGACGTCTTGCAGAAGTCGATTTAAAGCTTTACTGGTCAGCAAATGGCCCAAAACTCGAACGGCATCATAAAGTTGCAAAATTAAGATATGCTGTCAGCACACCGATTAGGGTGAAGACGATTGGGACATAGTAATGTTCTCTGATGACTCGAGATTCGTGTCGTATAATCAAGACGGGAGACGTCAAGTGTAAGGACGGCCAGGAGAACGTTTTACAGTAGCATGTTTCGAAGAAAAGTCCCATAGGGGAGGTTCTGTACACGTGGTCTAGCACTAGCGTCTTGCTACCATCTGATGAAATGGCCGGTATTTCAAATAGAAAATTCAATAGAGAATGGCAGTCTGACCGCTGCTGTGAGATACGTAAACGAGATTCTCAATAAACGTTTCCGTCCGTATTTGGTCAATATGGGTGACCATGCATTGTCTATGCACGATAATGCCCAGCTCCACACACCTCCTGTAGTAAACGAGTACCTTTTAAGACGTGGGAATCCATCAAATGGAGTGGCCAGCGAGAAACCGGAAAACCCTGACCGAAAACCTATCGAACATGCCTGGGACAAGCTTGGCAGACGTGTTAGAAGCCGAAATCCACCTCCAGCACACTACATGGCCTGAAAATGTACTTAATGAAGAATAGGAGGATCTGGTACTTATTCAGCAATCATCTACCAAATCCCGTAGAAGCCGTAATGAGAGCACGCGAAGGCAATACGATACAATATTGAATGATAAAAAATATGTTTCAATTTCGTAAAACCACTAGGTACTTAGAGTTTTTGTCCAAATGGCCCTATTTTGTGGTTTCCTTTTTTTTTGTTTCTTTTTAGTCTTTTTAAATGCGTAATTCATTGCATTGCATTTGAATGCTACTTTTCACTTCAAGAAGTTATTTTACGTGGTTTCGGAAATATTTCATGATAAGTTAGTGGCTTTTTTATATGGATCGTCAGTGTATGTATGACACCAACTACTTACTTATCCATTTTCCGTTGTTGCAGATGTGATCAGAATCAGAATAGACGGCTTTGAATTTGGTCGTACAAACTTCACATTGATGTGTCAGGGCAACCTATTTAAATCGTACCGATTCAAGTTAGCTTGGCTGCCAAAAAACGCATTTTGCGTTATTCTTATTTTGGATCACATCCAAGAAGAAAATAATGTGGCTTTTTTTTTTTTTTCAGGATGGGAAATCATCAAATGACTCCTCCCGCTCTGGGTGGAGCAGGAGGGAGTGTCAGACTCTTACTGACTAAAACCCACCCGTGTTCCTTCCTTAGCCCTTTATGTTCCAGGGCAGCGGTAACCCTTTCGGACGATCCCGCTACCCTGGCAGGCTTCGGCCCTATCGGGCCCCGTCACTTCTGCTGACATCTCTTTGAGGCGCACGTGGAACACATACGCGCCGTCCGGCACGGGCCTGGTCCTGATCGGACGGTGAGTTACCCATTACTCACCGCCCGCAGGCCCGCGCCTACGGTGGCCGGGAGTCGTCACGCGGCTCCCGACGCCCGGAGCGTCTCCCGCGGCGGCTAAGGCGTGAGGTGCGCAAGGTGCGTTCTCTCGCCCACCCCGCCACCTCCTTCGCTAGCATGACTGCTTCGCAGAAGGAGGTGACTGCCTCCCACTCCCTCTCGCCCCGGACCATGGCTTGAACCAGGGCCGGACGCGAGAGGTCGCCGCCGCTGCCGATCGCCTCTACGAGGACACGGCGGTGCTCTGCCCAAGCAGGGCAGACCTCCACCGTATGCTCCACCGTGTCCTCTGGGCGATCCTGACAGTGGTGACACCCGGGCGTCTCCTCCCGCCTGATGATGTGCAGGAACCTCCCGAAACATCCGTGTCCGGAGAGGACCTGCGTCAGGCGGTAGGTGAGAACGCCGTGACGTCTCTCTAGCCACTCCTCAAAGAGGGGTCTTACCGCCGCTATCGTGGCGTACCCTGCTAATGTAGCTTAGATCAACTTTCACTTAAAAGTAGTTACTTCGATTATTAGAGTACTTTAACGCAAGATAAGCGAGTTCGAGTGGCGGCTATGACCTATGTGTGGGGATTCCCCGGTAGATATATCCGAACTATATTGTAAAAACAGGAAGCTCGGTACCTATTTCCGAACGTTCGTTGCAAATGTTGCGATACGAAGCGAGATTTCATTTGTGTCGTTAGATTTCAAATCGCATCAAGTCCACTTTTGACAAAAAATTGCTTTTATTTTTATTTAAAAGGCAAGGGAAGTATCTTTCACAATATTTTACCAAATTGACGCAAGTCCCTGTAGTTTTCAAGCAAAATAAGTTTAAAACACACCCCTTTTTTCAAATTGAACCAAGTCCATTTGACATGTTTGTCCTCGATCCAAATTAGAAATTCGTTTTTCTCGTAATCTATAAATATTTCACAGAAACAATGATAGAAAGGATGATAGAGAATCCAATTTTTGATAGTCACACCACCCCTCAAAATAAGATAGTAAAAAGCCTTACTCGAACAGAAAAAAAACCGCTTTTTATGAGTTTTAACATTTTTGACTTACTTCAATTTGAAATCTAACGACACATTTAGAATGATCTCATTTAGACTTAAATAGAGACTTCCACATGTTTTCGTTGATATTATGATTAGACATCTAAATTGAGAGTCAATGGCCCTTGATCAAAATAACAGGCATTTCATGAGCAAGCACTCAGATGCTAAATTGGAACGAATGGCGCCATCCAGCCAACGATGACGTAATCAGTGTACGTTGCTACTGGGTACTTTAATCGAAGTGAGCATTTGGCAAGCAACGAATAAGTCGGTCGGTATCGCTTCCGTGCTAACGCTGGTGTTGCAAGCGCTCGCACAATATGCGGCTTTCACTGCAAGTAAGAACAAACAACGCGTGTACCTTATGTACTGTTATGTCTGATGTCTCGAAATAATATAAAACACTCGCAATCGCTAGAAAATATTGTTGATCAGCTGCATCTGGTCATATCGTCTCAAAATAACAAGTTAAGTCGATACGCAGAATTTTATGTCCGTGGACCTATTTCAGTACCTACCTATTGTATTTATATACCTACTGCGTCTCCATTTCTTTTACAGGTTAACATTATGAACGTTTTTTTAGTGTTCTAGAAATGCGAAGACCTTTGAGGCTTCATACTTTGACGTTATTTCGAAAACTGAAAAATATTATTTCTGGTCATCTTTATCGTGCAAGCATTTGGTATCACGTAGAACAAATAATCATGTACCAACCAACATCGCAATACCCTGTTTAATGACTAAAAAAACACAGCTCACTTCTGACTTGTCTGTGCATTACTGTGTTTGTCCATAATAACTTGCTTTATACTCACGTTCGTTGAGTAACTCCAATGGAATTTTAAAGCTATATAATGTTGTCTATTACGATGAATGTACATACTGGCGCCAATGACATGGCAAAGAGGGTTATCATACCATTTATTTTTATAAACATGCTGCCTTTATAGAACGTATGACGAATTTTTTAAACAAAGCCTTTTATTATTCTGGCTAGATAGTCTCGATGTTCTCATGATGAGATGGAAATGAGTAGTCCCCATGTGCGCTAGTGGGATGCAATTAATTATATTTTAATTAAAGTCGCCGCATAATATGAAATGCTTATCGTTTCCTGAGATAGTCAGAGTCAACTAAGGAAATGAGCTCACAGCTGATGGCTAATATCCTGTCACTATTTCTGCAGCAATGCGACCTTATACATAACATATTATGGCTGTAGTACTGTGTAGGTAGATACTTGGTATTAAAAGGTTTAGCACAGTACTTTTAAACATGAGTTAATTGAGCAGTGGTAGTTGCCGCGACTTATGAGTTTTAGGTCGTAGGTTTGAAACCTGTCTGGGTTCTATCCTTTACTTGGGCACTTTACATCTTTGAAAACATCGCCGGCATTTTCTAGAACCAAACATCGAAGACGTGTGACATCTACCAACTCGCACTGGGCCCGAGTGGTGGATTAAGGCTATGGCCCACTACCTCCCACCGAGAAGAGTCCTGTGTCCAGCAGTAGGAACATATAGGCTGATTATGCTTAATATTGTGTGTGGCTGAAAATATTTTCGCTTTTCCGAATATTTTAAGCGAGAATTCACGAAACTGACTAAGTAGTCATTTGCCAAAAAAAATCTGTCTTTGTGCCAAAACTTGAATAACGTTTAATTAGTACAACAACCTATCATATAGTAAAGAGCTACTAAAATTTTAGCGACACTGCACCCAGTCACCACATTAGTCAGCCGAAGGAGGCTTCAATTAAATGTGGAAGAACTAAGTCTTAATAAATTAGCTGCAGTTGAATCAGCACATCAATTTAGCAACAGCTGTTACATTGTAGACTAAAATGACATGCTTTGATCACTTTGTTTACACAGTTCCAGTTGGGTATTCAAACAATATTTTCTGATACGAAATGACAAACTTCTTATAAGCAATGGTTGACATGACACAGGCAGTTTTGTCGAATTTTGTCTCAGACATTCGACAAAAGCGGTTACATTACTTACGTGTTGTGAGGGCACGTGTCAACTGCTAGGTCGCTTACATTGCATATTTAGTAGCGTGACCTATTCCGTCAGTTGCATACTGATCAGACGCTCATCTCACAGTACTTACTTTAGACATATAGTTGATTATTTTATTTGAGAATCGCTGTAATGGTAAGCCCATGCCTTGTTGCAGTATCGCAAGCTATCATTACGTAGACGTGCTACACACCTTTTTCTGGTCGCCATGATTCGGTACAGCCGGGCGGAAAATATAAGCATATTGGATTTTGCCGCCCGACCGTGTCAATATCATGCCGATCCGTACAAGAAATGCGTAGCACCCCATACCTGCACAGATTTTACTGTTGCTGCCTGATTCAAACTATATACACAGTACTTCACCCCTCACCCCCGCTGCGCAGCGACTTGCCTTATGTTTCGTTTGAGCCGGCATAAAAATTGAATCGGGCTGTACCTACCTATACCCCATAACTGCTCCCCTTATCAACACAACGCTTTCGCCAAAGTTCAGCCTCAAAATAGGTTACTCGAAAAATCATAGGACGGCTATCATACATATATCCTGACGGGTGAGCTTTTTGAGTGCGGAAATTGTGACTACATCGTTGTATTGGGTCGCCACCTGTAAAAACAAAATTAAATGTATGTGGTAAAAGTTAATATTTCGGAATACCAGATAGAGATTCTATCAGTAGCAGCGCTGCGACATTTATTTTTAAATTTCGCAGCTAATAGGCCAAAGAGCTCCTATCTCAGTATCATGCTGAGATAGGAACCTTTTGGCTACGTATTTTTTTTTTCATTTTAATTTTTTTTTTTATAAGTAAGCACTTTTTTATTTTTCTATGATTACTTATGTCATTCTATTTAGTTTGTGTTCTTCTGCGAGTATTTTTCTTTTTTTCTGTTTTAAAGTATGTACAGACACCAGCACATCAAGCTACTACAATCTGTCAAATTTCTATATTAGATTTTCAACTTTATCGCTAAAGCATTAAGGTTGAAGGTTGATTGGGAAAATTTGAAAGTTTCGGGTAGCTTAACCTGCTGGCGTCTGTACCTATTGTTTTCGTTTCGTGTTATCATCATCATTTCAGCCGAAATACGTCCACAGCTGGACACGAGCCTCCCCCGAGCACCGCCCACTTCGACCGGTTCTCTGCTTCTCGAATCCAGCGGATTCCTGCAGGACTCCTTCGTTTCGCGTAGTTACATAATTACATCTGAAAAGAGATTTCTCGTTGATAGACAAACCCGGATTTGTTTATTTTTCTTCATTTGAGATTTTATTAAAGCCTTGTACATTTACTTACTGACCTTCTGTTGGCCCTTCGCTTGAGAACAAGAGCGCCTTGAGACGGACCACGCGGAAATGCGACTTTGAAATAAAGACTTGTAATAACAATTCACTTTTGTCTTCGCATCCTCGAGCACAATGTTGCCATTGCCTTGAAGGACATACTCAGGAGGGCGTCAGGAATTGATAGCGACTAAATAAAAATAAAAATCGGCCAAGTGCGTGTCGGACCACGTACACTGAAGGGTTCCGTAGTTGGGATGAGTATTTACACAGCACAGGCATGTTGATTATAAAATAAATAAACTTAAACAATAGCGCAAATAGTCTTTTTGAATAAAATGGGTGTATAAAATCCGGACGGACGGACAGACTAACAGATTATGTAGCGAAATTATAAGGGTTCCGCTTTCCCCATTTGGTTACGGAACCCTAAAACGGGCTTAGCTAACTATTTTGTGAGTATCTAGGTCACTTGTTTTATTAATGTTTTTAGTCTATGCGGTGTCTCTCCACAGACAATGGGCTAAAACGGGCCTAAAACGGGCTTAGCTAACTATTTTGTGAGTATCTAGGCACTTGTTTTATTAATGTTTTTAGTCTATGCGGTGTCTCTCCACAGACAATGGCTCACCTCCCATCTTGCACCGTATGCCAGAGCATGCAACTGCACTCGTGAGAACCTAATGGCTGTGTCAGCGAAAGGCATTCACGTTGTTGAAGTTTGGGCCAAACAAATTAAAAAAATAATAATATTAATTTTTCGTGCTATTTTTGCCATCGACACGCTATCTAGGAAGAAGAAGTCTTTACAATTCAAAATAATTTTCAATGGAAGGACGATGCTCGGAAAATATTTATCTAATACAATAAAGTACCTTAACTACATCGCGTCTCTAATAATTTTCTATCCGTCGAAGCGGCACTGGAAAATACAAAGCCTAGCGTGTCATGACAGGGATGAATGATTCCCGCGGGAGCCATGAATGGCCCGGTACTTACGTCCTGCCGGTACAGACTACAGAGTGAATGGCGGCGAGTCGGCTAATTGGCCGCCCTATGTCGTGGACTCGTGGCGGCGTAATTATCACCGGCCTGAGCTCAACTAAATGCCATCTCACGTGATACACGACTGCTGCGTACTTATATTATGTTCTTGTGTGTTTATGTTAGGAGTAATGTGTGCCTAAGTCAACAAGAAACGGAAATACAGAAATTGAACGATCGATCTTCTTGTTCACATGGCGATACATCAAGCTATACATTTCCAGTTTTACTTAGCTGATCTCGCATTGTATAGATCTTTCGTACAATCAGAAGTCAGCTTATACTGTTTATGTACAGCTTGATGTAGCCGTGCGTACGTGTATTATATTCTTGTGTGTTTATGTTAGAAGTAAGATACGGAAATACAGAAATTGAACGAACGAGCTTCTTGTATTTTTTTTTTTGTTACTTCCCATAACACCGCATCATCCACCGAGTACCTATGGTACCTACCTACTAGATAGGTGCCTATTTATTGGTTACGATAGCCACCCATCCCCTTCCACTTCATCGCTCACAACCAGCGCTCGTCCGATAGCAAAGCGGCCATTTTTCATTTTGTAGCGTGACGTCATACTTAGTGCCGCGGCCATGAGTGCAAACCTGTGAACGACATTTTCGGTCGAAGGGTTGTTAATTTACTATATTACGTAAAGTAAGCTACTATTATTAGGAGGCTGGCTTGGCTTAGGTACCTCTATAAAAAATATAATTTATTATTGTTGTATAGGGATCAAAAAAGCAACTATTTCCGTTTCAAAATATGCAAGACGCCTTCAAATTAACCGCAAAACGGTCATTCATCCACTTTCACGATATACTCTGGCAAAGAAACACTGATCAACTCATGAACAAAAAGTTAAAAACTACGATAAAAACGCCAACTACTTAAAAAGGTATTAAAAACAAGGCATCAACACTGAGAGACAAAATAAAAATAACATCGGTCTTCGCGTAGCCGGATGACTATGGCATGAACTATGATGTGAGTGATACAGACAGCGATACGTCCTAAACAAAGAAATATTCGTATACTGTAAAATAATGATAATTTACATTTTTGTGCCAACCTGAGGATTATTTTTGTGTTTTAACATCTCGCAGCGTACGGTCAGCAACGAAAGTCGTTGACACTGTTGCGTTTGAACACACCATCAAAGTTGATATAAAATGTATTGATAAACTGCTCTTCGGCAATTTAAAGAAAACAGCTAAAAGAGCTAAGAGTTAAAATTGTAAAATTTTTTCTTCTGTGCGTCGAAACCCAGGAAAAAATCAATTGCACAATTTTAACCGCATTCAAGCGCTGTCACACAGACAGTGGTTGATGTGCTGATTGCGTTCAGGTTCATTGGTGAAATTCACTAATTCGTCAGCGGCATCATCGGCGTAATCGGCGTGGATGGTGAAAATAGCACCACCTGATGATATCCGAATTACTTACAACAGAGCTTTACATGTACCTGTCCTCGAAACTTGTCACGAACCGTTTCACCTGGAGACTTGTTGGTTGACAGGTTACCAGAACAAGCGAGGTTTAGACTTCGCTTCAGTACTCTAGAATCCATGAATCCATGCAGAAGATCGAAGTGTACAATCAGACGCTGTGTGTGTATGGTACATGGGCAGTTCTGGCCTCTGCTGCAATCATGTTTGTATGACGCTGCCACGATGACTGTCCAGGTCTAGGATAAGAAAACTAGCCCTATTCCACTGCTCAGAGGGGTTAGATTAGACAGGGGATGTGAAATCCCCGAAATTGTTCATTTATCGAATCTAGTCTTTAAAACGCTGGAATGGACTAGATAATAAACGTACACGGCGAGTACCTACCTATCTCACATCTTCACATACATATACAGTCTTATTCATAAAACTTTAATCAATTGCTAAGCAAATGATTAGCAAAATTCTTATTCATAACAGCTATTTAGCGCTAAGAGGATGCTAAGCAATTGATTAGTAGCTGTCAAAATTAAACACCACCGGACCACTGTTAAGAGGATGCTAAGAGGCAACATGGCGGATTTTATTGAATCAGCTGATCGGATCATTGTACTTCGAGGTTATTTTATTCATAGTAGTATCGAGTAATTCGTAAATATGGATTTCGACAATCTTTTACTGGATTTCCAAAACGATGTAGCAGAGTTAAATAATTTTGAAACGATGGAGGGAAGACCTACAAAGCTTGTACAAACCCGCTACGAGAATGGTTACCTATTGCATATTCTTCATTCCGAGTACATGTGATGAAAGGATTTATAGGGAAAGCTCAATGAAGTGGCTCAGTAGGTTTGAAGAGAATGAGTTCGTGAACAAGCTTATCACAGATAGTGATTATTCAATGTGTTATCCCATGTGCCCATCTTATGACGTCAGTTCTATGGTACAGTACTAAAGAAAAGCCACGTCGTGGCAGTCACACACAAATAATAAGAAACATTTTGTAGAAATAATTTATTTTGATACGTAATAAAACTACAGTTTTGTTCTATATTCTTTTTGTTTTCCAATACTCTTCCTCCAAAGACATGGGTGCCATTCTTTACTCATGCCACTCTCAGTCCTTATCTTTTTCACGTAGCATGGTCTCCTCCATCGACGTCTTTGCGAGGTTGAATAGTTTTATTGGTGCTAGGTATTAATAATGACTTTCATAGCAGCAGTCAAACTTGTATCTGTAAACAAGTATAATAATTATTACTAACAGACACCGAAACCCCGTTACATAAGCAGTAGGAAGTAATATAATATAGACACAAGTACCAAATTACATATCTAAAAGAGTAAATTCATGTTAACAAGTATAAAGGGCATGAAAATATATAGCTATTATCGGCTACTGCTTTAACATTAATTTGATCGAGTGTATGACGAAACACCGACAGACACTACGCCGACAGACTGAACACCGACAAGACTTTACTTCGACGGGACTTTTCGCCGACAGGACACTTCACCGACAGGACTCTTTGCCGACAGGGCTCAACAGCGACGCAACTTATCTCCGATGATCAGATACATAATTTGGAAATCGATTATGCTTTTCTTGTAATTAAAAAATTCATAAAAAATAACGATCTAACATTGGTTTTTAATATACGTACATATGTATAATATGGTTAAAATCGCAAAATTACGATGAAACAGAGACACTCGTGGAAGTGTAAAATACTGATCACTCCCTCAGTATCCAACAAAACCACACATAACACATAACATAACACATACACACAAATAACCCTCGCACACCTCTTTATCACTCATCCACACACCCATTCACCTTACACTCAGCACATAAACTCAAAGTTAAAATACATCCCAAATCACCAATGTCTTGTACTGTTTATTTTTATTTTTGTCTTGTTCTCTTTTACTTATTTTCGTTTTATTATTAACTAACTAAGTCTTATTAATTTAATTACCTTTTAAGCACCTTTTGCATGGAACATCATTCCATTCTGTATCTGGAGTAGGGCGTTGTTAGCTGCGCTACAGTTTATACTTTTGCAGCTATCATCGTTTTACTTGTTACTTATTCTTGTATTTTTGTTCCAAAATAAACTTTTTATTATTTAGTAAGTAAGTAAAGATACCCATAAAAATGCATGGAAAAAAAACAAACTAAAATAATTTATTTACCTCTTAGTAACAAAACAAACTAAAATAATTTATTTACCTCTTAGTAACAAAACAAACTAAAATAATTTATTAACATCTTAGTAACAATAAAAATATCAAAAAAACCTAAATTATTCTAATAACAATTCCTTTTTAATAAAATATTTCTTTATGTTTTGAAATTAATAATATATGATAAACCTTTCAAAAATGCGATCACATCTAAATTTTTCTTATTGTTCAAATGTACCATCAACCTTTCGTTGATTATATTCATTTTCTTCTTCCGTGGTTTTATTATGCCCGCTGATAGTCTCTCAATTTCGCATTTTATATTTTTTTGTTCCTTTTTAATTTCATCTATAGTTTTAAATATATTCCATTTTTTTCTATTTAGCAATGTGTTCCACCTATTGTGCCAACTTTCAACAGCGTTTTGTGTGGTTGGTGTGCCTGCTTCAATGGAATCTGATATTGACCATGTCTCTGGGGGGAACGTGGGAGGCACTTTTGTAATCAATACTTTTAATGAGCTCGTATTCATTTGATTATTTTTGGTTTTGTAAACATTACTGTCAATATAATAGTTTTTAAACCATTCGATTACTTGGTGCGCTTCCGGTGGTAAAACTTTGTCAACAATTTCTTTAAAAGCTGATGGAATTTCTACCGCAGGTAAAAATGCCAGTGCAGCCAAATGTCTCATTTTGAACGCAAAATCGCAGTTGTCACCATACAACTTTGCCAGTCCTGCTTGTTGTATGTGCCTCCATATACTTTGTCTTAAATGAAAATAGCAATATTTATTCCTGCTTTCTGTGAATGCGCGCTTACAAGCATTAATTGCTGCTTTTTCAAAGTCAGTTATAATCGTTTTTGGATTTAGAAGTAAATTAAATTTATTCAAAATATGCATTTTTAATATTTCAAACATAATGTAGTAGCAGTTTTCCGATTTATGTGAAAGGAATGCGTAAACTAAAGGAAAAATTGTCTTCTTATCACTGCTAACATTTCCATGAATAGTGTACATCTGGCATAAAGGCAGCGGACAGCATTTGAAAGTCCCATCTTGAATCCAGAAATCAGCTTTAAATAATAATCGTAGATTTTGCTCAGTTGCAAATATAATAACAGTTTCGCCATTGTAATCGTAATGACCCACTAAAAACTGTTCATTTTCAAAAATTTGGTAATTATCTGATATACTTATATCACTAAGTTTTTTAGGAACACAAGGTTTATTTTTATTTCTCGTCCGATTTATCATTTTAGTCATTGCGTGCTTATTAGGCATACTTGGAGAACTTACACTTGGAACATCCTTCATACAACTTTGTATTATTTGTACAGGTGAATCCATACTACAATGAGCTTTGTTTTTTATTTTATCCTGGAATTTACGAACAACCAGTAGTTCGGGATTCGGCATGTGACAATGCTGCCTGATAGTTTTACTTACCAAATCATGTTTCCCGTCAGTAATTTTGGTTTTCACAAAAACGTTACAATTTTTATTTTTATTTTCAACACAACTCCAATAAAACACATCCCCACGAACTTTATTTCGGCAATACAAATATCCATCAATAACTAATTGTAAGTTACCGGTTTTTGATTTGATAAATTCACATGAACTCATTATAAAAGAAATTATAAAGTGGTTGTTGAGGATGGCTATAGGATGCTTGTAATGGAAATACGATCACAGCTTTTAGAGTATATTTTTAACCAGTTTTCACACACAGTGACATTAAAAGACAAAGGAATAAATTTATAGAAAAATAAACAATCAATATAAAAAAGGTTGGTTGCTGGTCGTCAACAGTGGTAACGTGGCTGTGTTCGTGCTGAACTGTAATGCAAAAGTGACCGTAAGAATAACAGTTCAACCAGTGAACTAAATATTTTATAAATACCTTCAAATCCGCTTCTTAAAATAGTTAATGTTTAAGGATTATATGTACGTATATTAAAAACCAATGTTAGATCGTTATTTTTTATGAATTTTTTAATTACAAGAAAAGCATAATCGATTTCCAAATTATGTATCTGATCATCGGAGATAAGTTGCGTCGCTGTTGAGCCCTGTCGGCAAAGAGTCCTGTCGGTGAAGTGTCCTGTCGGCGAAAAGTCCCGTCGAAGTAAAGTCTTGTCGGTGTTCAGTCTGTCGGCGTAGTGTCTGTCGGTGTTTCGTCATACACTCAATTTGATCAGTTTATGTAAGTAAATATAAATTCAGAGATAAATACCTTTTCCTGTTTACTCCAATTATTGGAGCTTATTATTTTCATTGCTACCATCGCAAACACAATGATTTAAACATAATTACATTATTTTATTAATATTCAAATTATGCGATGAAATTTCTGACTTTTATCTGCCAAAGTCACGACAGATAAAAAATCGTAGTTTTGACAACTTTATTCTATTTTTAGTCGACTATTTTGATTATAATCTGTGCCAAACGCATAATTTTGCCTCTATTTCGTTTCGCTACTAATCACCTGCTAACTAGCGTTTATGAATAAAGAAAAGTTAAGCATTGATTAAGAGCTAAATAAATGGTTAGCTAAACAGTAGCTAATGAGTGATTAGCGAGATTTTTATGAATAAGGCTGATAATATATTATTTGATTTAAGAAGGTATACTGTTACTGTTAGCCTGCATCATCCCACTGCTGGGCTGCGTGGTGGTTTCTACGTGCAATATTCGCGCAGTATTCTAGGTGTCAAATTGACAGATTACTCACGTTGCTCAAAAAGCCGCTAAGCTGAAGTGGGACTAGGCTGGCCACGTGGCCAAAATAAGCGCCACGTGGAGCCCTGACACAGATAATAAGGTATACAAGTTCAAATTGAATTAGCTAGCGAAACTCCGCAGACGTGATGGTATCGATATCTAAACATGATCAAACAAAAAATAGATTAATTTGATAAGTTTTTTTGGAGTCATCAAACGCAAGCAGTATTGATACTTGAAATATCAGTATAATAAATCAGTTTTCTTTGTGTACACTTCACAGACAATGTGGGTATCGATATCTAAAGACGATAAACCAACAAAAGAAACAGATTTTCTCAACTTACACAACACAATCAAAAGTCGTTGACCCTAAAATAAATCATCAATTTTTTATTTTGTGTTGTAGCATCTGCAGAGTTTAGCTAGCCAATTAAAAATAACCTTGTATATATAATATATCATTTGATTTAGGGCTGATTTTATAATCATCTGATAACTTTATTCGGGGAATAATTTTGAAAATTTGACAGTTATTTCATACTAAAACTGTCAAACGTCAATTTTATTCCTCGAACAAAAGTTATCTGGTACAAAAATATTGGTGCTTTTTTGAATAGGGTTTTTCTCTTGTTTGAATAGGGTACCTACTTACCAGTCTTTTAATGTGCGTAGTAAAGCAATTCAGAAAGTCAAACATGTAGCCATGTAACATTGTTTGAGAAACAAATAAAGCAAGAGAGTACAAATATCGCCAGTAATTTAGAGTTAAGATTGTATTTGCTCACCTCAGTCGTGGGTGGTTAATCCCACAGGTGGGCTCCGACAACATTCATGGAATGTTGTAAACATAAGGAAAGTGTAATAAACTGTAGATAGTAAGATAGAGAATTAAACAGAATGACCTGCGTCTTAGAATAGAATTTAAACTGACCGTTGCTTGTGTAGGATTTATCG
The DNA here is from genome assembly GCA_951799955.1 of Apamea anceps. NCBI lineage: Eukaryota > Metazoa > Arthropoda > Insecta > Lepidoptera > Noctuidae > Apamea > Apamea anceps. Next base: position 11,177,495 of record OX637510.1, on the reverse strand, counting down.
AAGGAGAAGTATGAAAAAAGAATTAGTTGTTACTTAACCATTCGAAAGAAAAAAAGAAAATAAATAGATTTGACCCAGGTTAGGTAAGGCACACAATATTCACACAAAAACAGAAATAGTATTGTGTACCTCACGGCTGCGCCAAATAGGCCCAGTTCAGCATACCTGCCAGACAACTAATGCCTGACGCTGGTTTTCAACTGGACCCTACACACGATCACTGTTGTCCGTCTGTCTGTCAACACTGCAGGTACTATCGCCAAAATCTGACCATTTTGAAAACAACATCCCGTGCACAGCTGCGTCCGTAAGTAAAACCAAAGAGGAACCTTTTTAGGTCGACTAATAATATGCTGCGCCGCAAGCAGGAATAGTTCTTACGGTGGTCAGATATAGATTTTGGCGATAGTGGCGCCGATTCCCTTGTTCACAAACTAAACTAAATTTAAGTGCAATGCATCATTCTTACGCAGACGACATGGTTATCACATTCCACGCACCCACCTGGGAACAGGTCTACCGCCTTGCGGAAGAAGGATTAGCAACAGTAGCGCAAACACTGGACCATAACTTACAAAGAAAAGAAAACTTAATTCCAAAACACATTTATCTAGCCCTCCTCCCAACCTAATTTTGAAATTTCACACCTGTCAGAACCATTTGAACACATCACGCGAAGACTGCTCATGCGATTATATTACAAGCTATTCGTTATTTAGGTCTACTCATTGATGAAAATCTATCATTTAAAGCCCAGATTCAATTTCTTTCTGGTCGAGTAAGGAAACTTATACATATAATAAAGAAACTAAGAGACCGCGCTCCAAAAGACATCCTGCGAATGGTTTATTTCGCCATATGCCAGTCTATTATACAATATGGCGTATCTATTTGGGGTGGAGCTGGAAAAACATAATGATTGAGGTTGAAAGAGCCCAGAGAGCTGTTATAAAAGTTCTCTTAAGAAAACCATTTTTTTACCCCACTGACTCTGTACAAAGAGTTTCAAGTTCTACGTGTCCGCCAACTATTTATTCTCAACGCTTACCTACGCATATACAAAACCCTAAAAATCCGACCTGACTACCACTGACTTCCAAACGTGTCTTTCACGTCCCGGTACAACGGACCACATCTCTCCTAACAAGACGCTGCCCTGCCTATCTACACACAAGGTCACAAGTAGTTTGCCTTGTGACCTAAAAGAACTCACCCTCTCCACATGCAGAAATGTTGACAAACAATGGCTATTAGGTCTTTCATATGATGAATCGGAAAACATTCTCACATCACTCAACTCACACTCGGAGTCCTACTCCCACCACATGCACACACACTAATAAACCTAAACACCACACGCGCACACACCAACACACCCACACCCTATTTTTGACTATCTAACATTTTATTTTTCACTGTTTAGCATTTTATTTTTGATTGTTTAACATTTAATTTTTAATTGTTTAATATTTTTAATTGTAGGCTTTGTTCAGCACAATTTAAGCTTTATTTCTGTTTTTAATAATTTACGATTTAAGTTTTACTTTCACTTTGATCTCAATATTTAATTTAGTTTTATATAATCATTTGCAATTACTCACCTATTCTTACATCAACTCCAGTGGTAAATAGCATTATATACCACAACTCTGGTTCCCAAGATACAGGCGCCGCCTAGTTTGAGGACCGGCCTAAAGATTCAAATGATGATCGCTAACGGTTAAGATAAATATTAATATTCGTTTTGGCAATACTGGCCCTGATTCCCTTGTTCACAAACTAAACTAAATTTAACTTCTGTGCATCTTTTTCTTTCTCTTTCATTAAGAAAAGGACAGAAGATAAAATATTAGTTTACTCCTGTCAAATTAAGATACTCCATAGACAGATTAGACGTGATTAAAAACATGGCTGCTAAAATACGTCAATTTACGTCAGGCGCTGACTAGTTTGACAGGACTAAACTAATATTTATCTTCTGTCCTTTTCTAAATTAAATAGAAAGAAAAAGATGCATTGAACTTAAATTTAGTTTAGTTTGTGAACAAGGGAATCGGCGCCAGTACCTAGCTCCGAAACATATGGAAGAAGACTGTCCCATGTGTCTCCAGCCCCAGCAGTCTCGACATTCATAGCGATCGCTTTACGACCGAATTCGGTCGCAAAGTCCGGTCACTCCATACATTACACCTGTCAATCCGGGACTTTGCGACCGAATTCGGTCGGTATATGATTGGTAACAGTAATTTCCGCAAAGGTGGTTTCCGCAGACGGCATGGCTGGCAGCTTCAAGGAAAATACCTAAAAAAAATGATCGAGTACTTAGAGTAAGTACCTACATACACATAGAGTAGAAATATTCCTAAAAATCTGAATCCAAATGAGGTACCTACCTACCTACTATGGAAGCGCCGTTTGGGGGGTCAACTAGAAGCAGTGCTGCTAACCCTATCAAACTAAAAAACAGTAAATCGACAAAAAAAACCAATAGTAAACAGTAAATACCTTGTAATTTAATGATTTTAATATGTTATTATAATTTTTAATGATTTTATTTTATTATCTCATTCTAGACATTAGAATTACTGTTCTGAAATGACTATTTACTTTTTATTTATTATTTATAGCTCTTACATTTTATACATTTCGTGTTTTAACACTAGAGTCAGTAGACGGTAGACCGTTTTTGTACCCCCACGAAAAAAAAGGAACAAGAATTTTGTATGTTTTGCTTCAGATGGCGCCTTAAGTACAAAAAAACAGTAGAAATAGAATGAAGTAAAACAAAAAACAGGGATGCTATTGAAAAACAGTAGTGCAGAGATGGCAACACTAAGCTTACAAGACGAGGCAAAGCAGAGCAAATGTTTTAAAATAAGTAGGTAGTACTATCAACAAAACCTATGGATGGATTGTGTGAGGAATGATATGAAAGAGAAGGGAGTGAATGATAGTGTGACGGTTGACAGAGGAGAATGGAAGAAAAAAACGTGTTGCGCCGACCCCAAGTAACATGGGATAAGGGCAGGAAGATGATGACTATCAACAAAACCTATATCTGACCATTTTGAAAACAAAATCCCGAGCACATGATGCCCACAGCTGTGTCCGTAAGTAAAACAAAAGAGGATCCTTTTTAGGTCGACTAATAATATGCGCTGCAAGCACGAATAGTCCTTACGGTGGTCAGATATAGATTTTGGCGATAGTACATGTAGGTTACTGACTGCTCTACGGTTGGGAAACGATATCCGGAAGCAGCAAAAGCCATAACCATCTGCAAAGCAACTAGTTACAACATACTGTTTAAAACACGTGTTAAATGTAGCTGTAACGTCAGTCGTCAAGTCGAGAAATGCACTGTTAGCGTTGTTAGTATCGCTCGATATTTGGGTCGTGACGAACTGCGCGTTGACAATAACACAACATCATCTAGGGCTGTCACCTTTCTGTTGGGGGGATGCGCTAAGGTAGCCCGCGAAATTCAATTTTCCTAAAGTTTTTTGCAATTTGCAGTTCAGTGTCAGTTTTAAGATTAAAGTGTGATTTGCGACCGTAACATGTATTTACAGAATTGAAATCATGAATGCAACTCTCTAAAAGTTAGAATTGATCTAAAATTTCACATCATCATCATCTGCCTAGCCTTTTTCCAACTTGTTGGGGTCGGCTTCCAGTCTAACCGGATGCAACTGAATACTAGTATTTTACATGGGGTGCCTGCCTATCTGACTTCTACAACCCAGTTACTGGGTAATACAACCCCTTGGTAAGACTGGTTGTCAGACATTCAGGCTTCTAATTACCCGTAACGACTGTCAAAGATCCCCGAATGACAGCCGGGACCAACGGCTTTATGTGCTCTCCGAGGTAAATACATTGTTACGGTGGCAAATCATATTCCGATCAACATACAACCTAATATTGACCTGCAAATTGCAAAAAATGTGACAAAAACCGAATTTCGCGGGCTACTTTGGCGCTTTCACCTCACCTCATACGATCGCACAACACAAGGCTGGCTTTCCATTGAAGCAGAGAGGAGCGTCGAAGTGCAAGCGCAAAGAAAATTAATAACGGTGTATAGTGCTCATAAGAAAAGTTAGCCATTATAGTGCTTAATATACACGAGCGACACGCGTCAACGCATGGCGGTGGCAGCCTTCAACGTATCGGTGGCTGCCGTGCCGTCGACAACATACTGCTCGTGTACACACTTGAACATCGTACTCAAAGTCTCAAACACACGAGCGGCACGTTGTCGACGCGACGCCTGCAGTTGCCTCTGCCGTTGACGCGTGTCGCTCGTGTGTATGCACACTTAGACGTATAAATTGAAACTTGTAGCTGCGTAATATCAAATCGATAAGTGCCCATTAAAATGTTAGTTATCATTTTAATCTACACCTACATAATATCGCTTGACCACATAAAAGTTATTAAAGTCATTAAGTTTATCTTTCTTAGTATTTCTTTTATTATCGCGGGGAACATATATTAATTATCCAGTCTGTGTACCTATTGCACGAAGGACAGGTATTTATATTTATTTATAAAATACATAGGTCATAATATTCGAATTTCATTACTATATTTTACTACTTACCGTAGGTACAGGTACCTCTTATATTTTAACATATTTTTGTCGTCAGTTTCACAGCTAGTAATAAATTATTCCCAGTATCCCCGGCATCCCAGTATCGGTCAATGCGAAGTTCTTTCAAACCATTGACCAATTTTTTTGCCCATTTCAATATATTTCAATGAAAAAAAACCCCCGACTACGTGAAACCCTTTAAAAAGAAAAAAATAACCTTGAAATTATAACCCTACGTAAGTACGTATGAATTTTTTTGATTAAATGTTTTCCCGTCGGGGGACCGCTCTGATTATTAGCCTAACGTTCTGTTAAAGTTTAAAATAGTAGCGGTCCCCCGACAGGACAATATTTAATCAAAAAATTTCATACGTACTTACGTAGGGTTATAATTTCAAGGTTATTTTTTTCTTTTTAAAGGGTTTCACGTAGTCGGGGGTTTTTTTAAATTTTTAATTTAATTTTTTATTTCATGCTTTTTGTAGGGACTCCTTATTATTTCTTTTCTTTTATTTTCTTGCGTTTTAAGATTCAGGTAATTTGGTATTTAATCAGGTTTTTTGTAATTCGCCATTTTGTGGTGGTGGCCATCTTGGATTTGAAATTTGTCATAGTAAAGTATTCTGCTAGTCAAGCCCTTTCATTTGATACCCATATTGAGGGAGTTGTGAAAAAAAATAATGCTTTTTGCCATTTTGTGGTGGCGACCATCTTAGATTTGAAATTTATCATAGTGTATAGTATTCTACTAGTCAAGCCCTTTCATTTGATACCCATATTGAGGGAGTTGTGAAAAAATACGTAATCCGCCATTTTGTAGCGGCGGCCATCTTGGACCGATTTTCACCAAACATAGCTAAGAACACTCCCGACAAATTTACCTTTCAAACAAAAAAAACAAAATTAAAATCGGTTCATCCGTTTGGGAGCTACGATGCCACAGACAGACATACACACACACACACACACACACACACACACACACACACACACACACACACACACAGACACGTCAAACTTATAACACCCCGTCGTTTTTGCGTCGGGGGTTAAAAACGGAATGGAGGACGGGGTTCTTAACGGTAACCATTTGGGAACTAGAAAAGTCAAAACCCGACAGCACACAGTTGTTTTAATTTTTATAATTATCAGTGGTATCAACCCTATATGCACCAGACCCTGCAAGTGCAGCTATTGATGCACGCTGACGACGCATTTCCGTCAGCAACACTGCATATCCGGCTTGGTGCGCCCGCGCTGCGCGCCGCTCCGCTGCTGATAAACAAAGGGTCAAAGGAGCTTCCGCTCCAAGCAATAAACACTGGTCGTTGCTCTGCATGTGCCGTTTTAAATTTAGTATTATAGTGTTACTTTGTAAGTAGATACTCGTAAATACCAACGTCTTTACTTTTGATATGTTACTTTGGTAGGTAGGTAGTACCTACTAAATATCGAAGTTTTTTTATATTGATCTGAATATTCCTAGATTTGGACCCTGTTCCCAATTTATGGAGACTCCTAGGAGCATATAGGAAGAAATTCGGAACAATGTTTGATTTGATGATGAATGGTTATTTTGCAAATTAAGGAATTAAAGTTTGGGTTGGTTTTCAAACTGATCTAATGGATCTAACTGTCGCAGCTTACGCAGATATCCTGGGAGTCTTGTAGGACAATTAGTACGAACAATGATACTGGAGCACGAGCTTGAAATATTTTTGTGATCTTCGGTAAAATCTTCAAAATTATTTTTGCATTCAACATAATTATGAAGGATAACCATTAAAGGTGCGGCTAAAATCTGTTCTTACAGTCACGTCACACAACCCACAAGTTGTTTTCATTTAGGTACATCATCATATTTGTTTTTAAAGTTAACTGAGTAAGTTCGCAGGAAATTACATTTTCATGCAAACTGTCGTATAAATTAATACATTAAAATTTACTGGTAAATATCAGCTAGGCGGAGGTAGGATTCCATGCGTGTTTGACGTCATTCAGCAACCGGCGTTGCATCACGCAAACGCGAACAATTAATGTTACAGAAACGTTGGGTCGTTGAACTGAAACAATGCCGATGTACTGCACCTCGGTAGACGACCTAATTCTTCTAAAGTCTAGGAACTCGTAGACAAAGTAAGGAATTAGAACGCGAATGAGATGAATGGTGCTTTAAGTTTAATTGAACTCTGTAGCTATCGGAAAATTACATAAATTAAAATGTCAACTCCATGCCTCGTCTATTTTCAATACGTACGTCTTCATAGACGGGCGGGCGACAGTTAATATGTAGGTACTTTTGACGTTAAAAAAATGCTGATTCTAGCCTAGTTGGAATAAATGACATTTGTTTTTTTCAGAACAAGTTTTTAAAGCATTTTTTTTTTTTAGCCTGATGCTAAACCCGCGTGCTTTGCGTCGTCAAACTTGCTCTAATAACGCTAAAAAGCTCCATAGAACAAAAGTCCACACAAAACCAAACGTTTTACCAGCAATTTTTAACTCGTAACACTTTGATCAGCCGCCTCATTGTTACACATGAGAACTGAACCTTTTGACTGACAAAGGGATCAGCCGATAATCGTTCAAATGTCCGTCAGGTCATCAGTCAGAGGCGAGATGAAAGCCCCACGGTCCGGCGCAGAGTGGATAATGAAAGACGAAGCTAGTGTGACAAATGAGGCTCGCCGCATTGTTGTATCCGCTTTGTATTAATAAAGATCATGAGCAAAGCAAGCCGACTGTTCGCACTATACTGCTGACCAGTTACATATTAGTGGAGTTGTGGACATCTTCATTGATCGGCGGGGTAATTGCGTACCTCACACACTAAGTTTAGGAATGGCTTATATTTTGACAGTTTAACAACATTCATTGCGTTATTTACGTTGTAGAGCTGACCAATTTTCCAAAAATACGAAGCAATGGATTAGCGATATCTTTCAAAATGGTTCAATTAATAGTGTGTTACGCAATTAGGGTGCAGGTAAGGGTTCATTCTTCATTGAGTTTAAAACAGATTCAGTTTCTTGCCGGTTCTTTCTACGCCGGTTTTGTGGTAAGTAAATTGATATAATTTTGTTACATTTGCTATCACGTCATAAATGGTCATAATCCTGCCGCTAATCTACTTAGATTTTATCAGACTTTGCCCTAGGTGTGTAAATCACATGTATGTAATCGGCGACCAGCAATAGGTACGTATCTGAGTACCTACCTACTTACTTGCAGGATATTAGTTATGTTATAAGTATCCTAAGGGATGGCTCTTTAGGATACTTAAAACATAACTAAGTCGTCGTAAGTCCGGTTTTAGTCATTTAAAAGACATAAAATTTGCAATCACAAGTCATACTATGTAACAGATAAAAAAAACTAGCTACTCGTTATGGATCAGAGAAGGAAAACCGCTTAGTTATCTATCTATTTTTCTCTATGGCAATGGTGCCGATGTCGACAATTCTGCCAATGTCAGATGTGATATGAGAAAACGTGTGGAGAAAACAAAAAACAAAATGAGAAAAAAAAAAAACCCTAAAGTTCTAAATCCATTAATACAAAATTGAATTTAAAGTGAAACTATCTATACCTACTATATCTGTCACCGTATTATTGTGAACACCGTTAGTTAATAAACTATCTCGCGAGATTGTAAACTGACGTATCTAAATATAATAAGTTACGGGCGTGTATGAGGGCGCGCGATGATTTAGTCGATTTATTGTAACACTTTTTAAAAGTTGTAATCGATTATTTTTACTCTGTGGCTTAGAATCCATTTCTTTAGTGGTATTTTTAATTTAGAGCGGGTAACACCGAATGATGTTGGGAATATCATGGCGGCGCTGCGCTGGCGAATCAGGCGATTACTTTCGTTGCGATCGTCTCGCGGTGTACACGCACCAATCCATTGGCTCTAAATGCAAGTTTAACAACGCGATTTTTGGGAGTAAATTAAGTGCGTTATTTTGCGAGTATTATTTTCTAAACACCTGCACGTAGGTACACGCCCATGATGGAGAACCAACAGATGAGGGATCAGCAGCGACACGCGGCGTCTCAGCTCTCAGCCATTCGAACATCCGTCATATAGGTATATCTATACTAATATTATAGAGAGGTAAAATTTGTTTGTTTGTTTGTATGTAGGGAGTAAACTCCGGAACTACCAGTTGGATTTGAAAAAATCTTTTTATATTTGATAACCCAATTCTTGTTGCTCGCTATAGGCTGTACCTATAATATTACGAGACGACCTTAAGGTGCCGTGCAAAAGAAAAAATGACAGAAAGAAGGCTAAGCAAGAACGAAGTACAAACGACGCGACGGGGTGGATCGGGGAACAACGGGAAAAATTTCACGCAGACGAAGTTGCGGGCGGAAGCTAGTATATACCTATACATAGATAGTTTTATTGAAGCTGAAGAGTTTGTTTGTTTGTTTCAACGCGCTAATCTCTGGAGCTGCCAGTCGGAATCATTAACAGCATGTTACGGCCTTTGGTAGCCGAGGAAAAAAACTGAAAAAACAAAGTAATACTGCGAGCGGGCGATGCGGCGAAATATTATAATTAAGATTATGATCCATTTATGATCATACATTTTCATTTTACAGGGGTAGAAGTGGTGTAGATATTGGTATGAGAAAGTGCTAGTAATATGATATGACATATTGGCGATACCTCTAATCAGCCTATAATAAATAAATAATAAATAATATCCCTGGACATTTCACACAGCGCCATCTAGTCCCAAGCTAAGCAACCTAATGCTTGTGTTATGGTAACAAGATGGATGATAAACTACTTATATACATTTTTTTTTTTGTAAATACACACATATTATAGATAGAAAAACACCCAGACTCGGAACAAATACATGTAGGTCATACAAATATTTGTTCCGTGCGGGAATCGAACCCTCTAATGTTCCCGCTGTTGGGACACAGGCCTCATTTCAGTAAGAGGGAGTGGTACCTACCAACCCGCACGCGGCCACGCGGGCCCAATGCGGGTTGGTAGATGTCACATGTCCTCGAATTTTTGGTCCTTGGACATGCCGGTTTCTTCACGATGTTTTCCTTCATCGTTTTGAGAGCAGTGGTGATGAAATAATTTACACAAAGTAAAGTGCCTGTCTGTTCGAACCTACGACCGTAAGTCGCGGGCTCGCGGCCGTCACCACTTGGCCACCACTACTCTTGGCGACACCTAAGAAATTAACATTTACAAACGTTAAAGTAGTCGGAACGGATATTATCACTGAAAAATGTGACGATCAAAATAATGCACATAACAATGATTGTGTTAGGTAAGTATGCGGTTAAAACATACAGGACAGGGCTTAAATGTGTTGTCTGAACCATTTATTTTATTAATTTCTCTTACATTTATTCATGTTTTCAGCATATCAATAAAGGACAACAGGCTAATGCCCCGTTATTATACACTTCGCTTGCTGTAATGTCCTTTTTCATGAAATGTTTATATTATACAGAAGTTGTTTTGTATTTCAATTCGACTTCTCTGTGTTGTTGTTTGAGTTAAAAGAGATCGATTTGAATAAGTAGGTATCTAGGTATAAATATTCTTGTGAAAGAAAAAATCTCCACGCCTAAATATCATCAACTACTTTACAACAATATTTGTAAAACAAAGCAAACGTTCAAAAACAGAAGTCATTTATTCAAATTTGGCTGTATAAATAGAATCAGCATTGCCATACAACGTGGCAATGCTGCCAGCCTTTTGGGCACGTTTCCTATTGACAGCGATGCGGACGAATGTTTTGATACCCTTTGATTATTCCCCCTTCTTTTTATATACTTGTACATATTATTATTATAAGACTGTTAGCTTTTTAAATTATGTAAATATTTTGTTAAAACTAATTATAATTAGACTGAAAATCAGCAGTTTTCGAACGTCAAAATTATGTAAGACAGCCCCAAAACGCTCGCCCTTCACCACTCCTAGTACTTTATTTGGGAAGAAGTGGCGCAACAAACTCCCCAGTAGCACAGACCAAGAAACTTCGATAGGTATCGATAATCGGCCAAAATGAGAAGATTTTATGTCAGTCATCCTCTTGGCTTTATCCCAATTTATTTTAAGCCGGCGCAATGACTAGGTCTTCAAAACATTTCTACAGTCTAGCAGTCATCTTAGTTTGCACAACAACATATTTCCGTCTTTCCATTCCATTTTCTCTTTCTGGCAAGAGTTGAGTTGTGTAGGTGTTTTTATTTTATTTTGGTATTTTATTTTCTCTTCTACTCTTACACGTGGTGTCTACATCTGTTTCTATCTACTCTCCTATCGCAGGTATGCTGGGAGAGATGTATTTAGAAATAAGCATCGCCTTTAAATCTACATATTTTTCTGTTCTCTTCTTTTTGTCTGTTTATAAGCGTGTGTACAGACGCCAGCACATCAAGCTACCCGAAACTGTCAAATTTTCCCAATCAACCTTGCACCTAATGCTTTAGCGATAAAGTTGAAAATCTATTAAAGAAATTTGACAGATCGTAGTAGTTTGATGTGCTGGCGTCTGTACATAATTTTTTTTTATTTTTTTTCATTAGCCGTTATTGTCCCACTGCTGGGCAATGGCCTCCCTACTCTCTTTCCACTTCTCTCTGTTCAGAGCTGCCAAGGACCAATCTTTCAGCTCATCCCGCCATCTCCGTCTGGGCCTGCCGCGATGTCCTTTTTGCCATTAAGCGGGACCCACTGGGTCGTATGTTTGGCCCTTGGCCCATTGATCGTCTGACATGCGGCAGATGTGTCCAGCCCAATTCCATTTAAGCGTGGCAGCTTTCCGAGTGACATCAGTTATTTTAGTGATGGAACGCATTGTTGTATTCTTAACCCGGTCCACAAGTTTAATACCCAGAATACTCCGTTCCATAACTCTCTGGCAAACCTCGAGGGTGGACCTCTGCTGACTTGTCAAAGACCATGTTTGAGAACCATACTTGAGGATGGGAAGAATACACATATCGCTGAGTCTTCTCTTGAGGAATAGAGGAAGATCTCCCTTCATTAGATCTTTCATGGCGCAATACTTAGCTCTTCCAGGCATTTTCGGTGTGTCTTGCAACTTCTTTGTTTTGTCTTGCCTGGAAAGAGACTATTTGGGTAAGTATACTCATAATGTACATAAATTGTTAAATATATAAATATGGGTTAACTAAATGTGTAGGTAATTGTGGAATTTGTGATTCTCCCTTAGCAAGACTTTATCTCATGTGTTTCATAATCAGCCTATAATGTTTCCAGTGCTGGGACACAGGCCTCTCTTCGAGTTCGACTGTGATATCTACCATGCTAGATGGTACGTTACATGTCTTCGAATTTTTGGTTCTAAGACATGCCGGTTTGCTCACGATGTTTTCCTTCACCGTTTTGAGAGCAGTGGTGATGAAATTATTTACACAAAGTAAAGCACCTGTCTGGGTTCGAACCTACGACCTACAGCTCGCAAGTCGGGGCCGTTACTAGTTGGGCCACCACTATCTGTTTAGTGACTTATTATTATACATTATTCACGAATATACCTGTGTACAATGTTTAACTAAGTGGTATCTACGTAGATACATATTTAATGGAAGTTTCGTGATAATAAGCCACATGTGTCCCAGATAGTTTAAGGTAAAGCTAACATTAATATAAAGTACCCGCATTTAAACTCGATTCTATTCTGTGTCATGGAGACCAGACTCGTTACATTTATTAAATTCTTTCGAAGCATTTCTTACAAGTATTTGCTATTCCACAAAATAAATGGTTAGTCAATTTATGTAGGTTACTGAGCGTTTGTTTACGTAGGTTAAAAGCAAGAAACAAAAGGTAGTGTTAACTTTATAATACATAACGTCACGCTTTTATTCCTCGAAGGGTTGGACAGGTGTACAGACGCCAGCACATCAAGCTACTACAATCTGTCAAATTCCTTTAATAGATTTTCAACCTTATCACTGTACTAATAAGGTTCAAGGTTGATTGGGAAAATTTGATAGTTTCGGGTAGCTTGACCTGCTGGCGTCTGTACATGCAGTACATAGGTACAGTCACATTGCACCAGGTATAGGGGACGATCGTATTGTCATCAACCAGGCACAAAACTAGACTCATGGCTGCTACTGAGAAATTCCGGATGGAAAACACAATAACACTTTTTCCGACCCGAGAATCGAACCGAGGACCTCATGCTCGGCAGTACCGCTGGCGACCACTCGACGAACAGAGCAGGCAGGCAGTTTCTAATACCTATCAATCCAAATACAAAGCTTAATTATTGATTTTGTTAAAGGATCCAAATCCTTGCCAAATTGTTTCGCAGCTTCATCTCAATACGTAAGAACCGTCGCCACATTGCGAGACCTAAGAATCGGAAAATCTTACTAAACGATGAAGAAAGAAAGAAAATACAGGCGACGCGGACGTTTACCCCTTTCTTTATAAACTTTGCTGTTTAACCATACGTTTTTGACGTTTGTACGTCACTTAACTTAAACACCTTAGGGGCGGTTTTTTGATCAACCGATTTTGACGAAACGGTTGGCGCAGTGGTTGAGCGATCGACTGCTGCCCAGCGTATCGCGGGTTTGATTTCCGCACGGAAAAAATATTTGTATTGCCTACAAGTAGTTGTTTCGGGTGTCATGGCTGTTTGTGTATGTGAGTTTAAATGTTTGAAACCGCACCCACAATATAGGAGTAATTCCTAGTGTGGAGCGATAAATTTTTTGTTTATCTAATGGTTATTTTTTTAAACTAATTAGATAAACTAAAAATTGATCAAAAAACACATTTTACAAAAATTTAACCATTAATTACTATTTTTAACAATTGGTTGAGTTTAACTACGGATAAAAAAACCGGCCCTTAGTGTCGAAACAATCGTCGCCGCGTTGTCTACCAACAATGTGATTCACTGTTAGTGTAACTAACACGTTCAGTTTCTTTGTAAGTACTATCTGCCTATTCCGTAACCGCAAAATTGGTAGGTACCTAAGTACCTACACTTTGATGATGACTCCTATTTTACCTAAGTACGTACTACTTCTAAAACTTTTTCCCTTCAGCGAATTGGATTAAATCATGTTGCGATACATTTACTACTAGTTAACATGTTAGTAATACAACAAGGTTGTGCGGTTAAGAGCCGTCCTTGCCCTCGAGATCTAGAACCAACCGGACCTTGTGTTCTCAAGAGCTCTAAGTAAATCTACTTCAAAGTCTGACTTCATTCCAAATCAGAAAGCAGAAACTCTACCCGTATGGACAAAAATAATCTTGAAAAAACAATTTTACGAAAAAATACCTAGTCCGTAATGTATTTTTTTCTATTATTTAGCAAATAATTTCAAGAAATTTAAGAATCGCACACTCTTCAGCTAGTCTTCAAATAAGATCAAAATTTTATTTTATACAATTAGCGTTCAAAATAAAAATCAATGGTTTCTTAAATGAATGGTATTTCACCATTCATTTAAAAAACCATTGATTTTTACGAAAAACGAAGTATATTTTCGAGAGGGCAAAAGTAATGAAACAATTAACAGCTCCTGAGACTGACAGGAGTGGTTTAGCGCTACGAAAACTGTACTTTCATAGTCACAACGAAATGGACAAAAGATGATTTCGTGCACGGAGCCTGAAACCCAACTTGCGAAATGTGGAGAGGAAAAAGACAGAAAAACTTATTGCACCATATTCAGTCATACCTTTATCTCCTGGGGAATACCCAATGAAATAGGTTACACCATAGACATGAAAAAACAGCTATGGGTTACACCCTGGTTATGTTTGACGTCAGAATGTGTAGTGTGCTAATGTCATTTACCACATTATCCACGATATTTGGTCATTATTTATTTATTATTATTTATTTAATACATCCTTCAAGCACATACATGTATAGGGCGGACTTGATGATTCTGTGTTAAAAGGAAATTTATTCAGAATGATTAACTATTCCAGATTACGGAAAAGTTAACTTTAAAATGCGTAATAAAATACATATGTAAACTGCCTAACCTTATTTAAGACTTCTTACAGACATTGTAATACCGTACGTGTATCAGTTTTGACAAAAAAAATATAATTGCTCACTAGTTCGATCTGTCAAGAACAGAGTATAATGTGTTTAATATCGTTTTGTTTTTATTAATATTTAGTACCTAGTGTAAATAGTTTGTTATTATGTGTTTAATTAAATAAACGGCAGAACAATTGTTCTGCAATAGTTGCAGCAATTGCTGCAACTACAGATAAATGAGTTGTGGAAATTATGAAGCAACCTGACTGAATCAGCCAACATTTCTGAAACGATGTACATCTTTCCGCTATCGCACATCACACCTACAGAGGTACATCTTGTTGATTACAATTACAACACTAGCGAACGTTTCTTACATATTAAAACACTGGTTGCAGTCCTCACCTACCTACCTACGGCTACCCTTGAACACATTATTACGCCGTAGTTCTACTTATCATCTAGAGAGTCTGATAATTGCAAAGACATAAGTTGGGACTCTTAAAGCTTTTCCGTTCATGTACCTGAGTTCATAGGTATACAGTATTTATAAGTATAAATACTTGCCTGTTATCTTTTAATCTGACTTCTAGTACCCAGTGACGATGACGTTTGACTCATATCTAATAATTCTCAAGTATAATTAGGGCCTGTTGTCTCAAACGGTTGGTTAACATAACATACGTACTAGGGGTGTCGAATACCGGTTTTTTTCAATACCGGTATTAATACCGTACCGAAAATTTCCAATACCTGTATGGTATTGGAAGCCCTAGTGCGTCAAGGCCATGATTTTGTAATTGTAATTTGAAACAACGTTTTTTTTGGTTTGGCGATAGTAAGCGCCATTTTTGACGTATACGCGTGCGTCAAGTGGACGTGAAACAACCCGCCTTTAGTACCTAGATTAATAGGTATGTTATCGAATTATGTTTTTATAACGAAAGAGGATGTGCCTGAAGATGGACGGCGCCGCGCAAGGCCGGAACAGAAAGCGGTGGCGAGATGACTTGGACGCGTACCGCGAGGGCTGGTTCGAGGTGGCGTAGGAAAGGAGTTCCTGGAAGGACTTGGGGGAGGCCTTTGCCCAGCAGTGGGACAGTATAGGCTAAACAAAACAAGAAAGAAAGTACGTTTATTTGCGGTAAACATGACGCAAAAAAAAAAAAACAAACATAAAAGAACAAGTTGGGGGAAAATATACGTAACATCCACGCAAAACGGCCATCGCTCAGCATAATGCTGTGACCCTATTTGCAAGGTCATAAAAGGTCACAGCATTATGCTGAGCGATTGCCGTGACCAGTGCTGTGGCTCTCAGGCGCAAGTACTTACTTTTATGCTTGACTGAATGGAGCGATGACTTAATCGGAAAGTTATAGAATAAACTAGAAAATGGTGAAAACCCTTGTGAAAACCTTAAGGAAAAGGGATACGGTTATTTTATTAGTCAGAAGTATCTACGTACCTACAATAAAATTACTAATCCTATGATATCTCAATATTGCGGTGACGAGTATGACAGTTGTAACAAAAGGCGGCAGTCATGAGTATCGTCACTCCATTAGGTCACTAATCTCGGAAACTACCAGTAGTATTTGAACAAAATATTTTTGGACTTGGAAGCCCAATTTTTGAGAAAGGCTATAGGCTACATAACATCACGCTAAGACCCTTAGGAGCCGAGCAAAAACAAAAAAATAAATCAGAAAGAACGCTAAGCTAAGATGAAGTAATAAGGCGATGCGATTCGACGGGGTGGGTCAGGCGAACAAGAAACTTCACGCAAAGTTGCGCACAGAACCTATATTAAAATTGTATTTGTGTTTCAAATTAACTATTTCAAGTTAAACAAATATCAACTTTATTTGAATGATTTTAAGTTGATTTCAGAGTGACTAGCACTATTGAAAAAGTTATAAAAATGTTTGAAGTTTTAGCGTAAACTGAACCTTATTGTATAGGAATTAAAGTTATTTTTCCATAAACTCATATTTGTTTACATTTTTGGCGAATATGTCGCGAATGCAGATTAGTATAATCGCCGCGTAATCAATTTTGAAACTACATACTACTAAATTCGCTTGCGTGATAGAATGCAACCAGAGTCATTTTCTACGATAAGGTTCCCTTTTGATGACAACCCTTACAGTAGGTAACTCTGATTTTGAGAGGTTTATTTATAAACGCTGCTTAAAGTTAAGTAATGATTAACGACTGTTGAACCACACATTTTTGACGTTTAAAAGGTCTCTTAAATTTAAGCAACGTTTATAAATAAAGGGGTTAATTTGCTAGACCAAAATGATAGCAAAAAAATAATGTCATATTGACAAAAAAAAGTCGATCGCAGCTGTTATTTTAGTCTAGCAAAGAGCGAGATCTAGCTGTTTTCAGTAATAACTAATTTATATTGTTGCCAAAAATAAAGCAACAGAGAAGAAAAACAACTTTCAGAAATAACTCGTGTATCCATTCCCAGTCATATTTCTTGAAACTCTGCCGATAACCCGGAAATGGAACACTATTCCCTGAATTTACTTGAAATAAAAAATAAAGCAGTGGTGGCCAAGTGGTAACGGCCGCGACTTACGAGTTAAAAGGTCGTAGGTTCGAACCCTGACAGGCGCTTTTGTAAATTACTTCATCGCCACTGCTCTCAAAACGGTGAAGGAAAACATCGTGAGGAAACCGGCATGTCCCAGAACCAAAAATTCGAAGACATGTGACATCTACCAACGGGCACTGGGTCCGCCGAGAGGAGGCCTGTGTCGCAGCAGCGGGATCATTATAAGCTGATTATGTAAAAAATAAACCAATTAATTGCTAGAGTCCGTTCAGAACTACCCACGTTCATGAAACATAGCCTATCTATTCTATTAATAAAGTACACCTGTCTAATACTTTATCGAAAGTGATGTTGCCCAAAAACGTAGCACATGGCGTCCTAAATTTAGTTAATCGTTTCCTGTTTAATCCAGCCGTAAACTGAGAAGAGAGAAGTATGCTGAACATCACATTTAACTAGCCGTTTATATCTTATGAATAGGTACAGTCACCAATTTCACCAAAGGAGATAAGTTAGTGTAAAACAATCTACATGGTCTGACTAAGATTATGTCTAGACTTTAAAAGAGATTGTTACCTCCGAGTTTGTTTTGGCCTTTCTTCTCAGAGTAGTCATAAATAGGAAAGGCCGACTTCACCTAGGTTTTGAAATATGATTCATGTGTAAAAGAGTTTGTGCGACTTACAGAAATAATATTATTTATCATTAGAATATATATTCTTTTAAGTGAAATCTTCTTTACGCTGATTTTGTGTTCTTTCTGAACAGTGAACCAAACTGAACCGTCACGGTCTGGTCGGTGATGCTGAATCGGGTGTACTCGGCTCCATTGCAGTCGGTCGGTGACGCTTAGGGCCGACATACACGGACTGCTCGAGCATTTAGCGATTGATCAACATAGACGGACCGCTCTTGCAGTCATAGTCAACAGCTTGAAGCTGCCATTGATAACTGCTGGAGCAGTTGATACCAACTGCTCGTCATTTAAATCAGGTAATTGTGCGAGAGCAGTCGACAGCTCGAGCAGTCAGTGTATGCCTGGCGACTGCTTGACAGCACGACCGCCCGAAGCAGTTGCAACTGCTCGAGCGGTTTCGTGTGTGTGTGTGTACGTAGAAGACTGTAGTAGTTCACTATGCAGTCGCAGCTTAAAGCAGTCCATCCTGACTGCTTCAAGCAGTCCGTGTATGTCGGCCCTTAATCGCGTATACTCGATTCCAGTCGTAAGTTTTCACTTCTATCGTATGGTCACACACCCTCTTTTTCCTATCATAAGCGACAAAACAAAGTTACAGTTGGCACCTAATTATCAAAAGGAAAATTCACACAGGAAGTATTTTGAAAAGTTAGGCAAAGTATATTTGTATTATTTAATAAATTACCTTTTAAAATGGAGTAAATTCTGATGGTCCGATCCGACAAAAACCGTGCACAATTCCGGTACCTACATACTTTTTAAATCTTCCAGGTCCGCTGGACTACAAGCTTAGACCACCACCATACCATACTAGATACAGATATGCATACTGTTTACCTTACGTAGATATGTTCATGTGCGGTGTGCCTGATGGGTTTTACCATTGCCATTAACGTCAACATTTGCGGAAAACCACTGAATCAAAACCAATATTAAAAATTTTATCAAACAATTTGGTACATAGGTACCTAAACAAATGTAAGTCTCAGTAATTTTGGTCTGGATAGGATTAACGCCGAATATGTACCTAACCCGAATTAACCATTTTAGTAAACTAGAATATTTCTGTATGTAGGTTGGTAACTATATTTACCATGAATTAGCCTAGATGCCTAAAAAAATCTAATTAGTCCGTCAGTTAGATTATCAAAAAATATTGAACCCGTATTTTTTCTTTTGTCAATTATATAAAAAATGATGATAATATCGCCCGTTAAAGTTCCGCGTGACGTCAAGCCTTGCTACACTTTTTAGCAAGGCGTGACGTCACGACCCCCTACTCCCAAATTTTGACGCGCTTTATCACTGTCATTTTTTGTTTGATTGACAAAAGAAAAAAAAAGTGTCAATTATTTTTCGATAATCTAACTGACGGACTAAATATAATAATCATTTTTTTACCCAGGCAACTACCCTATTGTCGCGAAGAAAGTTTTGAGTATGAGTGTGGATGACTTTATGAGTAGCGGAAGACCAAAGAAACAATGAAATATGATATGGCTAAAAAGAGGACCGGCGGGGTAATGTGTAACACACTTTTAGTAGCAATGGGTTGCTTTTTGACAGTTCAACAACATTCATTGCGTTATTAACGTTATTTATTGCATGCTGCACTGGTTAACGTCATCACGTCAACGCCGGCTGCCGCTGAAAACCAGCGCTGGGGCTCTGTCTAGGGTCTTAGCATTATTCTGAGCGATGGCCGTTTTTCGTGAATGTGACGTATGTTTACCCCCAACTTGTTATTTTTTTTTTGTGTGTTTATGTTCTTTTTTATGCGTCATGTTTGCCGCAAATAAATGCATTTTCTTTCTTCTTCTTTTCTTACGTTGTTGAGCAGACAGTCAGACACATTTTTCGAACATATGAAGCAATGGATTAGCAATATGCTTCAAAATGATTCAGATTGAGATTGATAGTTTGTTACACAATTAGGGTGCTGACTACCGAGATGACGATGACCACGCGCAATGGCCACCTGAAGGACAAGTGCGGAAACCAAAACCCTCTAACATACGAGATCCTATAGCTGTGCCCCTTTACTTCGGTTTATAGAAATTTATTCTCATAAGAACTTACAGTCCGCTTATAATGAGATACAAAATAGTAGGTATGTTAATACAGTACAGTACAATTTCCTCCAGAGTATTAGAAGTTATAATGTACAGACGCCAGCACATCTAGCTACTACAATCTGTCAAATTTCTTTAATAGATTTTCAACTTAATCGCTAAAGTATTAGGTTCAAGGTTGATTGGGAAAACTTGACAGTTTCGGGTAGCTTGACCTGCTGGCGTCTGTACGTACACATGTTTTAAAAGCTTATTTTTTAAATGTAATTTGTTTTCGCTTAGCATTCTTTCTGACTTTTTTATATTTGCTCTGCTCCTCCTACTTAACATCATGCTATGATCCATAGTTTGATGTTAAGTAGCCTATAGCGTTCCTCAGGGATTGGGCTATCAAATGCAAAAATATTTTTTCATATCCGACTAGTAAGTAGTTCCAGATGTAGCACGTTCAAACAAACTCTTCAGCTTTATTATTAATATAGATCTATCTATCCATATCTATATCTATCTATCTATCTATCTATTATTTATATATAAAAATCAATTGCTGTTCGTTTGTCTCGCTAAAACTCGAGAACGGCTGGGCCGATTTAGCTGATTTTGGTTTTGAAATGTTTGTCGTAGTCCAGGGAAGGTTTAAACGGTGAGAAAATATGGAAACATTGCGAGGAAGATAGTAAAAACAAAAATTTCATTTTCCCATATAAACTGTTCTACCTACTTTCCTGTCAAACATTTGACGATCGTTCCTTCGGTACTGTAGACTCGGGTCCACTCGAATTGAAGCACGTATTAAATTAAGGGTTTTGAATAGTGTGGGAGTAGGTTAGGAGTAGGGTAGGTGTAGGGTAGGAGTAGGTTAGGAGTAGGGTAGAAGTAGGGTAGGAGTAGGGTAGGAGTAGGGTAGGGGTAGGGTAGAAGTAGGGTAGGGTAGGTTAGGAGTAGGGTAGAAGTAGGGTAGGAGTAGGGTAGGAGTAGGGTAGGAGTAGTGTAGGAGTAGGGTAGGGTAGGAGTAGGGTAGGGGGTAGGACACCACGCGAACGAAGTAGCACCGGGCAGCTAGAAATAATTTATATGGCAAAACAACGTTTGTCGGGTCAGCTAGTATTATTATATCTAATATATAAAATTCTCGTGTCACAGTTTTCGTTGCCATACTCCTCCGAAACGGCTTGACCGATTTTGATGAAATTTTTTGTGCTTATCCGGTATCTATGAGAATCGGCCAACATCTATTTTTCATCCCCCTAAATGTTAGGGGTAGTCCACCCCTAAAATTTTTTTTTTATTTTTTAGACAAAATTTTTAATTTCTATTTTTTTATGATACAACATACAAAAATACATACAATCCTCAATTTTCACCCTTCTACGATCAACCCTTATTTTTTAATAGCCATTTTAGTAATTTAATCATTTTTCCTCTCCGGTCGAAAACTGATCAATCGTCATTTGAAGTAGGGTAGGAGTAGTGTAGGACTAGGTTAGGAGTAGGGTAGGAGTAGTGTAGGAGTAGGTTAGGTTAGGTTAGGAGTAGGGTAGAAGTAGGTTAGGAGTAGGGTAGAAGTAGGGTAGGAGTAGGGTAGGAGTAGTGTAGGAGTAGGTTAGGAGTAGGGTAGGAGTAGGGTAGGTGTAGGGTAGGAGTAGGGTAGAAGTAGGGTAGGAGTAGGGTAGGGGGTAGAACACCACGTGAACGAAGTAGCGCAGTAGCGCCGGGCAGCTAGAAATAATTTATATGGCAAAACAACGTTTGTCGGGTCAGCTAGTCTAATATATAAAATTCTCGTGTCACAGTTTTCGTTGCCATACTCCTCCGAAACGGCTTGACCGATTTTGATGAAATTTTTTGTGCTTATCCGGTATCTATGAGAATCGGCCAACATCTATTTTTCAACCCCCTAAATAAGAAAAAAAAAAAATATTAGGAAATTATTTATATGGCAAAACAACGTTTGCCGGGTCAGCTAGTATGTATATAAAAATCAATTGCTGTTCGTTTGAGTCGCTAAAACTCGAGAACGGCTGGGCCGATTTTGCTGATTTTGGTTTTGAAATGTTTGTCGTATTCCAGGGAAGGTTTAAACGGTGAGAAAATATGGAAAAATTGCGAGGAAGATAGTAAAAACAACAATTTCATTTTCCCATATAAACTGTTCTACCTACTTTCCTGTGAAACATTTGACAATTGTCCCTTCGGTACGGTAGACTCGGGTCCACTCGAATTGAAGCACGTATTAAATTAAGGGTCTTGAATAGTGTAGGAGTAGATTAGGAGTAGGTTAGGAGTAGGATAAAAGTAGGGTAGGAGTAGAATAGGAGTAGGGTAGGAGTAGTGTAGGAGTAGGGTAGGAGTAGGGTAAGAGTAGTGTAGGAGTAGGGTGGGAGTAGGGTAGGAGGGTAGGAATAGGGTAGGAGTAGTGTAGGAGCAGGGTAGGAGTAGGGTAGGGGGTAGGACACACACAACGCGAACGAAGTAGCGCCGGGCAGGTAGAAATAATTTATATGGCAAAACATCATTTGCCAGATCAGCTAGTTACTATATAAAACTGTTCGCCTTTTTTTTTTTTTTTAACCGTGTTCCTTCAGTTGCCTATGCCAGGGGCCACGGTATCTCTTTCGAACAACCCGCGGCCCTGGCGGCATCGGCCCTAGCGGACCCCGTCACTTCGTGCTGACATCTCTTTGAGGCGCGCGTGGAACACAACGCGCCGTCGACCCGGGCCTGGTCCTTACCGGGCGGCGAGCTGCCCATTGCTCGCCGCCCGTAAGCCCGCGGCTACGGTGGCCGGGAGTCGGCTGTTGACTCCCGTCCAGGGCGTCTCCTGCGGCAACTAGGGGCGTGAGGGCGCAGAGATTGCCTCTGCCTCACGCGCTCCGCCTCCTCCTTCGCGAGCATTACTGCTTCGCAGAAGGAGGTGACGGCCTGCCATGCAGTCTCGCTCCATACCATGGCCTGGACCAGGGCCGGACGCGAGAGATCGCCGCCGCCACGAGGAAAATTGTTCGCCTTAGGCAACAAATACCTAATGCAAATACACGACATATATCAGCAACAATGGGGGTGCTTATAACCACCATTGCCGACCGCAGCCATATCTTATATAGACTTATCACTTTATCAGTCTATGTATGTATGTGTTTAAGTATAGTGAATAGACATACGTTTATCATGAATGTTATCATGGATTGTATCTAATTCATGACAACAATAAACGTAGGTACAGACGCCAGCACATCAAGCTACTACAATCTGTCAAATTTCTATAATAGATTTTCAACTTTATCGCTAGAATATTAAGGTTCAAGGTTGATTGGGAAAATTTGACAGTTTCGGGTAGCTTGACCTGCTGGCGTCTGTACCTCAATTCTTGAATGTTTCAAGAGCACGCTATACATACGTATAAGTGCCATTTCCACTCTTTGTTCTACATTCTAGACCCTGCTATGGCCTATATTTGAGGTGATAAGTCAGTATGGGTATGCTGGCGATTTTGGCGCCCAACGTGGGCCAAATTTTTTCTTTTCAAATCTTTATCTGCTTAGCGTGAGTCATCTCAAAGTCCGTTAAAATAAAATGTAGTGAGGAAATTTTTAACACTATTACTTAGTTTAGCAAAAGAATTCGTGTTTGAATGTTATCGCATTACACAGAAGGGCTCTGTTGACCATAACTATTCATGGTATTTTGAGTCATTCATTAATCTAACTAGCTTATCTCGACTGTCGAGACAGAATTGCTCTTACGTAGATAATATTGTGAAATAGGTTATGACGTTTTCATGGCCTTCGTTTTTCAGCTATAGGAAACATATGGGACGGATGACGTGGCACTTATGTTTATGTACTTACTGTGATCCACACCATATCCCAGTGTAGTGGTTATCTACCTATTTTTGGTACTTGCTGGCCTTGCTGCCCGGTCCCTTTAGCCAAGGACTAAATGCAACGGAATACTACTTGCACTTGATTACAGTCCCAGAGATAACACGTACGTGCAGGCGTGTGCATACGATAATAATAGCTATATCAATCAATTACCAGGAGTTATTAATATCTACAACAAACGACAGCCTTCAATCAACAATATATCATTGAAAATGTCGTATTAAAATAAGTTCCATATCATTTTCGAATTAGCGAGAAATGTGAGCGTTACGGATAAAAAATCGATTATTTGTTTATCAAATTGCTCGACCACGTCAAGTTGTAGATAATCGTATCGTAACGTCACAGCGTCGCATTCCCCCACGGCGCCAGGCGTTGGTACATCGAGCTGCTTATCTCCATTCATTTTAAACGTGATAATCACGATGACAAAACATTTCATACATTATTCCAACCGATTTTTATATGAAACTCACTTTTTTTGTAGATAAAACTGTTATCGACTCTTTGTACGCCCATTAGGAACATATTTCTAATACTGAATGTTCTCAGAAGCGGACAAATGTCCAGCTATTAACGTTGTTATTGCGTCGATATTCATATAAATGTTGGAAAACTTGTCTGTGTATAAATAGCCGGTGACAACGCCTGCTGATGGCCGGCTCAGCTGCCATCGATAATGGAATCTTCAAGGTGTGTCGCAGATTAGGTATCATCATATTCTACCATCCATCTTAACCGAGTGTTATCTTGACGCATCTTCATGACAATTCCGAAGTGTATTTCTCAGAATTGTTTGCGTAAACCGAGTGTGGGTGAAATAATGCCAAGGGCTCTCTTATTGTAAATAAGAGGAATGACTATAATTTTAATAAAGACACGCTATTTAGTAGAACGTGGGAATATTCAGTTAAAGATTCTATGGTGGCTAAAGTTTGAATAATCTGATGCACCAATGATCATATTCTTTTTTGTTACCGTAGGGTGTCGTAGGTACCTACGGTTCGCCGCACGTCAGTAACAACGAAACCAATATAAGCTGTTTTTTTATTCTATTAAAACTCCGTACTACACTAGGCCAGGCTACTAACCTTCGTCTTACTGTAGCTACCTACTGTATCCGTCCAAGGAGAATGCCACCAATATCTTGGACTTACGCAACCAGGGCCCAAAAAGTGTTGGCTGAGAACAACAAGCGGCGCTGGCTTTAAAAAAATCTGCAAATCTTTAAGTTCAGTACTTAGCTACCTAAAAAAAAAAAACAGCCGGTTGATTCTGTAAAAATCTCACCGTGAATAGTTAGGTGAAGTGAGCTTAGAGTGAGCTGACAATTTAGCATTATTGGAATATACGTTGGAATGACAGCCAATCGATTCTGTAAAAATCTCACCGTGAAAAGTTAGGTGAAGTGAGCTTAGAGTGAGCTGTCAATAGTGTCAATCCCTAGCATTAGTTGGAATGACAGCTCACTCCACGCTCACTTCAGCTGAGTTTTCACGGTGAGATGGTTACCGAATCGCACTACAGGTCACTCCACGCTCACTTCATCTAACCTTTCACGGTGAGATGGTTACAGAATCGCACTGCTGATAATGCCAAGAAGAAGTTGGTGAAATTAGCTATTGATATTATGTTGCATAATATAAATTAATCACTTTCACAAGACGGGAAATACCATTATCAGTTACATGTGATAACTTCGTAATTCGTCCTTTGATAACATTATCCTTATTAGTAGTTAAATTCATTGGAATGGAGAAATCTTTTTCCAAGAACTTTAGATTGACCAATGTGAGCAATGTGTTTATTGTAAGTACTTCCGCGTGTCTATTGTGCTGTGCTGTGGCCGCTGTGGGTCTCCCATAGCACAGCACCATGCTGTGTGGAAGCCTTCTTGTCGCAGTCATGTCGTGCAGCTGTCGACTATTTCTGTTTTGTGCTCGTGATTATAGATCTATTTTGTTTTTATTTGTATATATTTATATACTCGTATTAGAGTTAATTATCTTTTTGTACGCGTGTCTGTGAAAAATATCTAAACCTATTTTTCTTTCTTCCTTTACCTAATGGATTTACAAAACGTGGTAATCAGGCACTCGGTTGGAGCTTAGGTTAAGAAAGAATGAGATAAAGACGACCAGCTCGCACTGGGCCCGCGAGGTGGATTACAACCCATTCACTCTTACAGAGACGAGGCCTGTGTCTGAGCAGTAAGAACATTATAGGCTGATCATGAGAAATAGAAATAGAGAAGCGTACAAAATTCATAGCTTTAAACTAGACATAATCAGCCTTTAATGTTCCCACTGCTGGGACACAGGCCTCCTCTCTTCGAGAGGGAGTGGGCGGGTGGAGGAAGGGGTGGGATCCACCACGCGGGCCCAGTGCGGATTTCGAGTGGTTTCGGGGATGTTTTAGAATTTTTGGTTCTAGGACATGCCGGCTTCCTCACGATATTTTCTTTCACCGTTTTGAGAGCAGTGGTGATGAAATTATTTACACAAAGTAAAGCGCCTGCCTGGGTATGAACCCGCGACCTACAACTCGTAAGTCGCGGCCGTTACCACAGGGCCACCACTGCTCTCTCTGCTCTTTAAACTATAGTTTCATTGAAACTATAGTTTAAAGAGACAGTGACACAGAACACTTTCCTTTTTGTGTGTGGAGCGTTCTGCGTATGGTGAGAGAGTTATAAATCTCTGCCTACCCTCTCGGGGATTACAGTCATGACCTGACAGCTTGTGAATGCGTGTCATTTGCAAAAAAGAAAACAAACACATTCATTCCTTTTTTGTATGGAAATATAAATAAATTCCTGCATGTACTGTGAACACTGTATGTACTTACGAGTGTAACGGCATCACAAAAGCTAACATTCATCAACAATTCACATTGCCAGTTCGCTTCAATTAAGATTCATGTTCATTGAGCATGAGTCAAATAGCTCTAGAGGCAGTCATTGAGAGCAGTCGTGGAATAAGGCCGCTGGTGCACGGACGCGGTTCAAGTTATTTCATGCAAATTGTCGTTATTTCATTAAACTAATGTCTCACGTCCGGCGATAGCCGTCGCCTTCGCGTGCCGACGCCGCTCATTGTAAATAATGTAAATTGATACTGTTTGTTTATAATACATACTTATGCAAGTCTTTATTGCGTTTTCTCTACCTGTTACAACGCTAGGTTCTTAAATGCTGTATTTTGAACTTCCAATTTCCCTTTTGTTAGTAAACGTCTTCATCACCTGCGAATACTAATCAAAGTGGCTCGCCTTTCGTTTACCCAACTCATAGAAAGCGGGCTGTGAGTTGACGGAGTAGAAGCTCGTTAGGTAGTTTAGTTGTTATAAAAAATACCTATATCCTTTATGGTATTGTTAGCAAGTTCCCACTTTCCCGGTCGTAATTTGCTTTGCCCTTTAATTTGGGTAAAACACAGCGGACTATAATCATGTCCTTGTTGTTTTTGTGATTTGACATTAATTTATTTTCTTGCAAAAAGGTTATTCCTCCGTCCAAACAAAGCGTTGCTTGAGTCAGCAGTGGCTGCGTAAATATTTTTATTTCGGCCGCGTTCTGCGGTCTTTGTTTTGCAAATGACTTGCTGTACATCCAGTGTTTACAGTGGTGGAGTGTCTTGAGCCGATCCATATGCTCCTCTTTGACACACTGCATGTCATAAGCGGCCGAGTCACGACTACCACACCAGCCATTGTCTTAAACTTAAACGAAAGATGCATATGGATATCCTTGCTAATGAGATGCGTCCTACCTATACAAACCTGACAATCACGTTTCACAGCGCCGTTTTGCACAATTCTTGAATAAGAGAACCCTTTCAGTGCTGATAAACACTTGCAGTTATAAATAAAAGCGTTATCGACACCATAGATTTCACATCATATGCGTCGAGAGTATATAGAGTAGGGCTGTGAAATTCTATCGACATCAATTCCCAGATGAACAAATCGTGAAAAATATGGAATATTCTCCGCTAATGTAAAACGAAGCTGGAAGAGACCACATGTTTATTTATTTGTAGATCAGAGACCACTGGGGATGACGCACGGATGTTTACCACCAGGGAGAGCAGAAATAAAGCAACACAGACAAAGCCGGGTTATCGCAACAAGTGTTACTCAGCGGTCAACGCTCTATCGACATTTCACTTTGCAATGCGTTGATAACCCTATTGTTCTAGCATTGTTACCGTTTATATAAGTACCTACCTACTGAAATACACGTATTGTATTGTTAGTACAATGAGCAATTATTACCAGAATAAATATTGGCTTTGATAAGGATTGTGACAAAATACAGGTATGCGGAACAATAATGAGGAAAACTTAATAGAAAATGAAAATAAATAGTTCTTTGAAGGAAATGAAAACATTAGTATGGCAAAACGTAAGCAATTACGACACACGTTGCAGCGCACGTGTACTGCGCACTAATATCTACGTTGTTATAATAACCTAAGGTGTTTTACAAACACCATAAAAATCATGAAAATGTGTACTTATTCTACTTCTATAAACTAAAACAAAATCGGGTTGGTTACAGCATTTATAACTCAAGAACGGCTGGACCGATTTTTATGATCGTTGATTTATCTCCGCTCCGAATAACAGAATAACTATTAAAACATGGGAAAAATTCACGAAAAAAAAAAATTAAGTAAATTCATTTTCTCATAAGTACATCGACTCTGAGGCGGTAAGAAGTTCGCCGGGTCAGCTAGTATGGAACAAAAAAATGCCATAGAAAATATGGACTCAGAACAAAAATCACGTTGGCAGTAAGTAGTAAATGCTAATCGATTTGATACGAATACTTTAGAAATTAGGTAACGGCCTTCGTGTGAGATCTAGCGTTGATTTTTTTGATGCTGCGTAAACGTTGCGCTTGCTACGCGCAGACTTGATTGCAACGAATCTCAAGTCGCGTTGACGCTTTTGCATAGCGTCTGCGATGGTACCAAACACTTGATAACTTCACTAGCATTCTGAAGATTATCCTGACTATCATAGGATAAAGGGGCCAGCATCCCGAGAGATATATACTGTCAAAATTGATATAAAATGTGACTTTACATTGGCTTAACGTCTAAACTAGAGTGAGCAAGCGAGGTTTTGAATTTATCGCTAAGCCTTAAACGATAAATTTTAACCTAAAAATATTATGTGAATATTCAGAATACATCGCTGAAGCTGGTGCGACATAAACTAAATATTTAGCAAAAAGCAAAACATATGGAGCATGATGCATGAGTGTACAATGAATGTGTCGCAGACCTCCAGAGCTGCGCTCGCGCTGGTTGGACGCTTGAGACGACGGGAAATAAATTGCTGTCATTTACACACATAACAAGTGCAGTCTATTCAATAAAAGATTGATACCACGCGATGCGCAACGTGACCGGGGACGGTCTTATTATTATTATTATCTTGGTGACTTCAAGTTTAAATAATACTTTACGACTTTACCTACACAGCATTATGAAAAACACAGTTTTATTTTTTAAGAAAAATAAATTAGTGTCATTTGAAACGTTTAACCGCGCGTGCAATTTTGAAAAACAAAAACCCTCAACAATTTGAAATTCTTATTTGCTCTAGACGTGAACGGTTTACCAACATCAGATAGCCAATTCTCGTAATTTAAAACGTTCAAAATCTAGTCGCAGTCCCATCTCAGCGACTAACAAATGTCAAAAATGTAGGGAAATTAGAAGTATTTTTTGACAGATTGAGACTGAGATCTAATTTTAAGAACGTTCACAGTCTGATCTCAGTCTTAATCTGTCAAAAATACGTCTAATTACGAGAATTGGCCTTCAGACTGTGAACGGTCTTAAAATTACGAGAATTGCCCCTCTGTAATTCACCATGAAACCTTCTAGGGCATGATGTTAGTTCCCTAAATCTGCGAACAAATCATCATTATTTATAAAGATTCTGCTCGCGACTTCGTCCGCGTGAAATTTCTTGTTTCCCCGACACAACCCATCGCATCGCATCGCCTGCTCGCGCCGTTGCTTCGTTTTCGCTTAGCGTTCTTTCTTTCTTTTTGCTCGGCTCCTAGAGTCCTAGCGTGATGTTAAATAGCCAAGAATCCTCAAGAATTGGGCTATGAAATGCATTTTTTTTTATCCGACTGTTAGTTTCGGAGATTAGCGCGTTCAAACAAACAAACTCTTCAGCTTAATTATTAGTAAGTAAGTATAGATTATGTTTAAACATTAAAATTACAATTGACTGGCATTTTCACACTAACTTTAACATAACATAAAGGTATATGGTAGAGGTAGGTTAGTAGGTACCTACGCCTTGGTTGGGTAGTGGGTGTGTGTGCTTTTGTTCAAACACTAGTGACAAATTCGCATACATGACGGTAGTATGAAATCATCATACCTATTATTCTATCCATCTAAGCATAACACGTGTTCAGGAAGTGACTAGATATCCGGCTAAGTAAGTTACTAATAAGGATAAGATTAGTTTTTAATTCTCACAAAAAAGGATGAATATGCTGGAGGTCTACACTCACAATAGTTGACTGAAAACATGGCCTATGTAAGTACCTACGTACTTACCAACGGTTTTCTTACCATGTTTTTATCAAGTTCGCTCAGCCAATGAAATGGCCAGCCCACGACACGAAGCAACTTAACCGCTGATAGAATGACGAAAGCTCTTTTGATATGGATGGGTGATTCAACGGATCTCAACGTCGTCCGCGGAACTGCAATTATTTCTATTTGAGATTGCGTAGGCTGGCCAGCTTGCTACTAATATCCTAGCTGTTTGTAAGTACGTTTGTTCGCGCTAAATACGTTCTCAATCGATTGGCCGCATTTCAGCACGCGCCGCTCAATCTGAAACCGTTACTATTTAACACAATACGTAAACAACCACGTAACAGTGTTCATGAGCTGGAAAAGTTATTACTTGCGAAGTTTGTTTGATGAATACATGGACTTGCAGACCGCAAGATTGTGGAGAGCAGGTTTATGATAAACTGGTAGATTTATTGAAGTGGGTCCACATATCGTATCGACGTTTCAATCTACAGGTCTCGACGCTACCCGCATCAGTTGTCCACATTGTACAGGCTCACGAAGGCAAGGAGTTCGCATGCACTTACGTCTTTGAGCGTGTCCGAAACGCCGCAACCGGCCCTCTGCCGTCACTTAACAACCTAAATAAGTATATCTTCAGAGAATATCACGTCTGTACATAACATTTACATGTTTTTAAGGTTGATAGGTACAGCGAGTACTTGTATTTATTCACAGTTAGCTGACTAGGCTCATGCTCAGTGTAATGGTAAAATATTTGAGCGTGGCACCGTTAGCCGGCGGCGGGCACTGTGTGGGCCTGATACTCTTAGATGGTCGTTCGTCGGCACCTTTGTGCATTGACCCGTACAAGGCTTGTACACCATAGAACTTCCTAGTTCCTTGCACTTGTTAATTATACTATTTATTACTTCGATACATGATTTATTAGAAACCCATGACAAATTATTAAAAGCGGTTGCTTAATAATATTTAGTTATTTAGCAATCAAAATGCATACCTAAGCCTTTGCAAGCATTTAAAACAAATAAGTTTGAGTGTCATTTAGGTATGTAGTTGGCAAGCATGCATTCTCGCGGTTGTCGAGTCATTTTGTAATTTGGCGTAAGTGACGAGAGACAGCTATGCAGGCAAAATATAAGGTTTTATAGTGCCAGTAATACCAACACAAGCAAAAGCATAAATATAAAAGTATACAAAAATCAGCATAGCTACAAAAGCGTCACTAATAGGTAAGCATCGGAGAGAAAAATAGTTTTCACAATGAAGAGTTCGCTCAGCGAAAAAACCCTACACAGGATAAATGAATAGTTATCCTCGAATGTATCAGAACATGATTATGGTAAAGTAGGTGTTGTAAGTGCTTACTGATTTTCGGAATATCCTCCTGCTTGCGTTAGTTAAAAAAGGTAAGTAACCTTTTTTGACAAAAATGTTGAATTATTTACCTGGTCCATATCAAGGTCGTTGACGCGTTTTCCTGCCAGTTCCCCGCCACTCTGTCCTCTCCTCGCATGAGTCGTGGGACTTGGAGGAGCAGACCACATTCCGTCGCGATCGTCCTCGCCATAAACGGTCGTCTGTCGCCGATCGCCACAAGTGGCATCGTTTGAGGCACTGGGAATGTTGCGGTCGCACGTTTCGCACACAACGAGTATGGCAACACCGGCTTTTTTAACTAAATTCTACTAACTTCAGCTGTTAGAGATCACAATTATCTACAAGATGACAGCAAGGAATATTAATTCTGGACCATGACGGATATTATGTATATAGCGGATACGGCCATAATCCTGAAAGTAACTATTCTTTTAAGGCGTGAGAACACAAATCAACGGACTTAAATGGACCTCACTCTCAACGCCAATTGCAATAAATCTTGTATTGGATTTAAGGATATTGAACTCTATTCTAATAAGCAAAGAGTTTATAAGGTAAGGGTTCAAAATTATGTTTAAATTGCCGGCGAGAGTAGGCTCCCAGCCCTACTGGGAACCATTTACGTGCAACTACAAATATTACCATTTCACAAGAGCTAAAAACTGATCAACTGCTATCAAATATTTCCATTCCAGTCTCAATTATATGCAATTCAGAAGTTCATCTTAGAATTTGATGAAGTTACAAATTACTTGAGTAGGCCTGTAGGTACAGACGCCAGCACATCAAGCTACCCGAAACTGTCAAATTTTCCCAATCAACCTTGAACCTAATGCTTTACCGATAAAGTTGAAAATCTATTAAATAAATTTGAAAGATTGTAGTAGCTTGATGTGCTGGCGTCTGTACAAGAATTTACAGATTTAGATTTGAAGAAACCTTACATGACATTACGATTTACGTAGCATATCAAAGCTCAGATGACTGAATTCTTCTACCCATTCATAATTTTTACTAACGGAACACGTAATTATCTAACAGACATACATAAATAAATTGATCACCGGAACTTAGTGGTAGGTGCATAGTTATTTGCGAGCGGTGGTTAGTACCGTTATCGCAGTGGAATGGGACCATCCGCTCTATCGGTACACCACTACGACTACAGTAATGCCTTTCCTATCATTTCGGACATACATCATGCAAAATGACATTCACCAGTTTTGCAATTCGCTATACGTTAAATAACTTCGCGAAGTTATTGCAAAACACGTAAATCACTGTGTGTTGTGACTGTACCTAAGTTTTTGCTACTTACAAGGTTCGTTTGGAAATCGCAGAGAAGTAAATTAATCTTATAAATGCCAAATATCGAAATTGAAAGGGCTATTAACAGGTTTGACGCCTAAAATTAATTCAAACGGACGTGTATCTAATGACAAAACATTAACCTCTGCACCGTTTATTATGTTGGTCCACCAACCGTAATAGATATTTACGTATTTTAACAAGTCTTCTTTTTGGAGGAATGTACTCATTACTTCTTTTGCCATGGTTTTTGCATTAGTTGCTTCGGTCATCAGAAAAGAGACAGGTACACACGACGACATATCAAGCTATATGTACATTTCCAGTTTTAGCTGACCTCACATTGTGCTTTTCGTACAATGAGAAGTCAGCTTACACTGGAAATTTATAGTTTGATATGTCTTCGTGCGTACCACTGCGTATCCTAGGGCTTACATAATGTCAGGTATTTTGTTGCAATTTACAAAAATCTGACATTTTGAAGTGGTAAGGGATATTTTTGGCGATGAGAGAATCAAACAACAATAATAAATATGTTTTTAAACAATCTAACAAAAATAAACTATTGCATCAGACTAGACTCACAATAATATCCGAGAGTGACAAAAACAGTTCCATAAAAATGTTACCTTAACGGCCATAGGTAGAAACATATCTACTTTAGTAGCTAATTAGTATTTTACTTAGCTATTACAAGTCACGGAACAGGGAACAATAGTCAATGATGTAAATGACAATAGTTAGGTCGTGCGCACGCGCGCATAACCAGGCAGTATTATGTCCGAGCAAGAGTCATTAAATCGAAGGATTTATTTCACATCATGTCAGATGCAATAGCCAAAATAAAAATGGACATAATTGAAAAGGTAGATCAGTGTCAGCTTTGAATATAAATACGTGAAATTCTTATTTTTCCGTTGACGGACTACAACGAACTCAGTGATTCGTTGTCTCCAATACTGCTATAGACTTTTAAGAGTGATGTCAGTAGTCTTTGTCATTAAGAGCTCCACCGGTTTTGGAATTTAATCGTTCAGGACTTTTACGTAGCCCACATAGTACCTATGCACCGTTATACTTATAAAACTGTCTGTTATTCTGTACTTTCTAAAATCACTCCAAATAAAAGCCCATAGCCGAGCGGATTCATTGTTATTACTTATTCATGGATGATATTATTTGTAAAGATCGCACCAAGTTTTTATTTAAATTTCTCTATCCAGCGCCCATCTGCGACCCAGTTCTTGCTCTAAAAAGCTTACAAAAACATTGAATTACATATGAATAGAAACTGGATTGAATACATTAATACGTAATTTGGTACGGGCCCAGTATTTAGGGTGAGAATAATGGATGGCGAAAATTTTAAATAATATCCGATATTATTTGTGTGACCCCTTCTAATTGCACGTGTAGAACAAGTTTCGACATGATTGTAGCCAGATGCTGGCCCCAAAGATATATCTGTACTTATAATATTTTATCCGAGCGAACCCATGGAGTGAACCCATGGAGTGAACCGATGCAAAATATTGTGCGAAAGAAAAGGATTCTAGTTCTCGTGTCTCGATGTCAATAGGAACCGATGCCGATAGCTTATTGGTTTTGGTCCAGATAATAATAATAGCAATATTATTACTATTCTCGAAACTGCGAATATTTAACGTTGGGGTAAAAGATGTTTTAAGAGATGAAACAAAAGAGATTCAAAGTTCACCGGACCACCTTTGTTGTCATTGCGCCAATTTGACGAATTCATATAAAACACGCAACTAAATTTGAAACTAGTTTATTATTCTTCGAATAAGTTCTTAAAATATTAATTGATATTGGTTCTATTCTAACCGTCAATATGGACACTCGTACACTGTGCCGTTTTAAACGTAATATTATGCTCGCGGTGGTCTGTTTTTATAATCTGTGGGGGAATACAGTCTTAACTTAGACAATGTGGTTACTAATTATCTCCATAACTAGTTTTTTTGTGAAACACGAGGGCACATGATTTATAAATACAAATGCTAATATCGACCGTTCCTTTCAAAAGTTTAGAATTAGTTCGTAAGTACGTAAGTTTAAAAAAAGAAGTTAGGTAAGTGATTTAACAGTTCGTTCTTTCAACTGTTTTTTAAACAAAGTCGGGTTCTCAGTTGGTCGATAATGAAAACTTGTGATCTCATGCTGCTCCGTCATGTTTCGAGTCATGCGACCAAAATAAACAACCGTAGCCCTGATGCACTCCCGAATTGGACCTGTCGATCCCGTGTGGGTGTAATATAGGCCATTATTTCATTTGCTTCTGCTAATATGCATTACCATAAATCGATTTGTTAAAAACCTTACCTCATTGCAGACCTTGTTGGGACATTAAACATTTTGTCTGTGGTTTGCTTTTGGTCTTTTCTAGAAATTGGATGGATCTTGAATTATGCTAACAATATTAATAAAAAGCATATAAGGTAAATGTTACTCAAAAGATTTTACGACATAGGTGCCTACTGAAACTTGGTTTTGAGTAACATTCAAACTATTGTCGTTTCACATTAATTTCTTAAGAAACAGACTTGTAATCGGTCATTTTGTGGTCGAAACTCACGGAGATTTTTTTTCTTACCTGATTTTATAAGGAAAATGATTTGTGTTGAGGTCAATTTCCTCATAACATTTTTTATACCTTAGTAGGTATTGCCAAACTTCCCATGAGTTTATGATTGAAGTCTTATGACTCACTGATTCCCAGATAGCATGACCGTTTGAAGGTCAACGTCCGAATCGCGTAGACTTTGGCTATTTTTTGGCAGTGGCAATCGAACCACAATGAGGCCGTCCGTTACTTTCGAAACTATGGGGCGAGTTCAAGTGTATTCTCCTAAATAAATTAGGATGTGTGAATTAAAAACCGATGTTCTGTTTACTGTAGTATTATTTGATTGTTCTACAAGTTGCTTGAAGAGTTTGTAAGTATTAGTTTTACAGCTTGATTGTTTGAAATAAGAGCCAATTTATGTGGGTTATTCTACTCACAACCGCAAAGGAAGCCACACAAAAAAGGCTTCGTTCAAGGTCCAGGTCCCCTTCAGCTGACACACTTGTTAGTTAAGCCATGTATGACAAAATCAAAGCAATACGTTTTAAGCCTGAATAGAATATAGCAAAACAGATAAATAAAACATTTACCGACTAGCAACAGTTAGTGACTGCTCTCTTGATCTAGGTCGTGAGCATAGTTGTGCTTGATACCGCAGCGGACAGCGGTGGCCGTTGCCTCACCACGATAGTAAGCACAGCATTTGATAACGACAATGTATTAATAAATTAAAATGCCCACCGATATACATAAGTTATTTATGCATATATTATACATATAACATCGACCATAAAGCGAGCAATGACTAAAGGAAAATATAAAGAAAAACAATGTTAATAGTGAGGCGTTGTCGTGTGGTTACATCGTTCTCACATGCAAGTAAATCAGTACATGCCGCATGGAACACCTAAAGTTGCCAACACTAAGTATACTTGGTGGCTATTATGGTCATAATAGGGATAAATATAAGGAAATGCGGGAATTAGGTAAATGAGAACAAGGATAACGTTACTGCTTTAGACATTATTTACAATATTATTCGAATGCTCGGCTGGTTGAAAACTGCTAACACGTGTGTTGATGATGGAGTTATTCTCCGAGTCTTACTACAGTTTACACTGAGACTTACGGTGAGATAAACAAATTGCATACCTACTTCTTGAAAAACATCTCCTGCTAGATTAGACTGCATTTTCAGATCACCTGCTACCTCTTCATGACTATGATTCCTTAGTTGTCACCTCCTCTGTCTGTTGTGTAACCACTGGTGCCTGTTTTAGTGGTGGCCGTTGGGAGTACACCATTGTCAGGTTATTGTCATAGACTCTTACATCATATTCTCTCTGACTAATGGCGTCGCTTTTCAAATAACTGAATTTCCCACAGTTTAATTGCACTTTTTAAAAATGAATTTCTTGCTCAAAAAGAAATTGCAATCAAAAATATTGATGGAGGCATAATTGTGAAGTAAATACAGTTTATTATAAAAAAAAATATTTGACCCTTATTTAAATCATATGCATTTTCTTTGAGATTTAGAAGAATTCGAAACGAGAGAAAGTTTGAGTTTTAGAGTGCATTCTCCTTGGTGATTTTGTGTTCCAAGCTCTACAAGAACTTAACTAGGTACATGAGGTAATCACAACTGATCATCTCATCTTCAGAACTAGAACAAACCGTCACCTCTTAGCATATCACCCAAAAACAAGATAAACACTTTAACCAGAGTAATCTTATCGTTGCCATAACGATATCTATGTATTTGGTATATATATTTATATTTCAAAAGCAAGTGAAGACACGTGGGCGCATCAGCTCTGACTCATAGGACCACTAACATTATTCAAATGCACCGAGCTGCCTAAGGGCCTTCAATTAGCGTATTGCGTAACAAAACTTTATAGCATTCCATCGATCAATCGGTTCCATTAATGCCATGTTTGGACAAGGTACGTAGTGTGAAGTGTCATGAAATATTGGGCCATGAACCTATGCCTTAGATCAGTCTCAGTGAGTCTGGAAAAACTGAAGTCTACCCACTGAATTCCAATCTTTAGCAGTTTCCACTTGCAAGTGTAGCCAGTTTTTAACGGAGTTATAAAATATTGTAGTGCGTTTTTGATAATTTTTCGGTTTTCAATTTCAATATGAATCGACCTAAATGATCTACCATACATGTACCGATAAGGACATGCCATGACACATCACACAGGGCGAATTTTGTCACGAGAATTCAATAAAAAATGTTTAATGGTCTGTCCATTGTGTAGTTTCATTCTGAGGGTACCGACATTTTTTTTTAATTTTCTTATAAAACATAGGGTTTAAACAGTTCATAATATAATAAATTGATAAGGTATTAAATGTAAATGTATTCCCTTTTTATAAATAAACGATTATTATATTATTATTATTATAAATATGCTGCCTTTAAGACCGTTTCTGAAACATGAATATAAAAAATGATTTATAATAATAATAATAATATTCTTTATTTCGGACTACACATACAAGTACACATAATCCATATAATGTTAGTGTAATGATTTGGTTTCGCGTCGCAGAGTGTAGTCACTGAACTAAAAATACGACGACAGACCCGTAACACATCATCAATCTCAATCTGAATCATTTTGAAGGATATTGGTAATCCATTGCTTCGTAAATTCGAAAAATTTGTCAGCTCAACAACGTAAATAACGCAATGGATATTGTTGAAATATCAAAATGAAAGACATTGCTGTCAGCACAGTGTATTACGCAATTACCCCGCTGATAGATCTACCGATTCACGATTGGGATTACATAAATATTCATTATTACTTTTTCATTGTGTAATTCCAAATATGACTAGAATCAATTTAATTTTAATTTTGACGTTCAAAAGTGCCTTTTATGTGCCTATTTGAATTAAATGATTTGACTTTGACTTTGACTTTGACAAAAAACAATACCTATTACAGTTATCTGAACACTGAGGGTTCAGATAACTGTAATAGGTATTGCTTTTTGTCATCAGTATATACCTATTACTTAAGTGTTAATTACATCATTTCAAAACAAATACTTTCATATCGGCAATGACGCACGTTATTATGTCATGCATGAAACATCAAGTAGGACCACGCAAATATCCTTGCGGTCACTGAATGCAATATTTACTTTTTTTGCAATAAATCATTATTACAACAATTTTCCATTAGATCTGTGCAAAATTGGCTAACCATTATCATTTGCCTAGCTTTTTCCCAACTATCTTGGGGTCGGCTTCCAGTCTAACCGGATGCAACTGAATACCAGTATTTTACATGGAGCAACTGCTTATCTGACCTCCACAACCCAGTTAGTATTTTAGAATATAAAATTTTCAGAAAGTTGCTCCATGTAAAATACTCAGTTACTCGGTAATACGATATACCCCTTGGTAAGACTGGTTGTCACACTTTGGGGCTTCTGACGACCCGTAACGACTGCCAAAGATTCGGGACCTACGGCTTAACGTGCTTTCCGAGGTACGGAAGGTTCTTGATATGTACCTAAGATGGTCACATTGGTCACCCATCCACGGACCAACCGCGGCAAGCGTAGCTTAACCTGATCGATCGACCCGTGCGGCTGTTATTATTTAGCCACA
Source organism: Apamea anceps (assembly GCA_951799955.1). Lineage (NCBI taxonomy): Eukaryota > Metazoa > Arthropoda > Insecta > Lepidoptera > Noctuidae > Apamea > Apamea anceps. The sequence continues at coordinate 11,138,146 of OX637510.1, read as the reverse complement.
AGCCCCTTGGCTAAAACCATAGATTATGAAATACAGACTGTGGTCTGCGAATTATCTTTTAAACATCAATTTTTTTTACTGTTTTTGCAATTTGCAGGTCAGTCTCATGTTGAATGTTGATTAAAATATGATTCGCGAGCGTAACAAATAAGACTTACAGAATTATATTATTATTTATTTAGGGCTGATTTTTCCAACACCAGATAACTTTATCCGAGGAATAATGTTGAATTTTTGACAGTTCTTCCATACCATATACTGTCAGAAGACGTCAATTTTATTCCAAAAATAAAAAAAAACCGGCCAAGAGCGTGTCGGGCCACGCTCAGTGTAGGGTTCCGTAGTTTCCCGTCCGTCACAATAAGTGCTCCCACTTATGAGTTTAAAGGTGGGTATCCATTATGTTCGCGCTCCAGCAGCGCTCCGCGCTCCTGCAACTGCTCCCGGTAGTGGGTACGTGCGCGAACACGGAGCGTGCAACATTGCACGCTCCGCGGCAGGCGCTCCGACTCGTGACGGTTTCTAGCGCGAACACAAAGGGGAGCGCAGTGTGTCAAAGGGGAGCGCATGTAGAAGTGCGCGCGACGTATCCATTGGAGCAGTTGCAGGAGCGCGGAGCGCTGCTGGAGCGCGAACATAGTGGTAACCCAACTTAAAAAAGGCTATTTGTTACGGAACTCTAATAATTGCGGAACACTAAAAACGGGCCCACATAGGACGGTGATAACTAAAAAAAATATGTAAACGAAGTTAAAAAAAATGCTTGTATATACGATTATACTACAAACTTAGTCCAGAAATTATTTTGTACAACTTTTTGTCTTTTTTGTGTTTTGTTGTTGTTATTCGAAATACTATTTTATGAAATATCAATCAATAGGATTATATGAACTTAGAGGTTTGTATTGATGATTTTAATGATTATAATTCCGTAAATACATAGTTGTTACGCTCGCGAATCATATTTTGTTCAACATACAACCTGGCAGTCCTGACACAGACCGGCAAAATGAAAAAAACGTTAAAAAATAATAATTTTGCGGGCTTTACCTAACGCATCTCCCTTACCCCACACTTTAAGGCAATAGCTTTAGTTAAAAGCATCTATGGTTAAACAATTAAAGTATTCAGTTAAATGACACATAATTACCAATCCATAGACTAAAATACAGACTATGGTGTAGGATTATCTTTGGCGAACTAATTCGATGGCCTCCAAGACACGATGCTAGTTAAAAGGGTCTATGATTATTGGTTAAATAATTAAAAGTGTCTCGTTAACTTGGTCTCCACACCAATACTCAGTTAAGACTTGTTCTAATACAAAACTATAAAAGCTAACGGCTCATACAATAACTGTGAAAACGTTAAGTTTAATATTGTTGAAAAGCGAGTTAACTGGGAGGCGCAAAGCGTTAGAACACAAATAGTAGGTACTTTATATTAAAGCATATTTATACAGTTTAACTAAACCTATGCTTTAACTGAGGGGTACTTACATACGTCTTCTTATTTCGAAACCTTTTTTAAAAACTGCCCAAGCAAACGGAATAAAACTTATAAAGGACCACCCCTGAGGCTTGCCTTATCTATTAAAAAAGTCTTTTGTAAATCCGTCTATATATGACGGAGTTATGCCCGAACACACATAAAAAAAATGAGAACTCCTTTTTTGAAGTCGGATAAAAACATAACAACAGCAATTTTTAAGCCACAAAATATGACTTAGCGCTAAATATATTCGGTCAAAAAATCATTCTGACTCGGTCATCTACAACCGTTTAACAGAAATAGAACGATGCTTTTAAAATTCGTTTAGCACTAAATGAGAATGGTGATGCGAGCGAGCTTTAAACCACTTCTTTAAATTCCCAGCAAGCTCCAACGTCACATACTAAAAGCTACTTAGAAATAACAGTTAAGGTAATCTAAGGTCCTTGTTTCCAATTGAGTTAACACTGGCTGGATAAAAACTTGATCTTCCCGTGCGCGAGAGCAGTTGCTCAGGCGCAGACCAAAAAGTCGGCGCATTCCATTGTTGATTGGAAACAAGTCGCGGTCGCGCGCTCCAATGGGAAAAGTCGCACGGCACTGGACCTATGAAGCGATGAACGATCTACGAGTGGAGTCGGTATCTCGGATTTCTGCCGAACTATTTATACTGTAAAAATCTCTACGTGAAAACTTAGTGAAGTGGGCTTGAAATGAGCTGTCATTCCACTTACCGATCAACTCTGTAATCTCACCGTAAATACTTAGGTGAAGTGAGCTGTCAATTCCAAGCATCAGGTGAAATGACAACTTCACCTAAGTTTTCACGGTGACAGTTTTACAGAACAGATCGGCTGGGCTGGACACGATGGGTAGATTCGAAAACCTAGTGCTATATTTTATGTTCATAGAAGCAACGCCCCGTCACCCCGTGGTTTCACTCGCAAAAGTTTCGACCTCGTGGGAATATCGGTATAAAAAGTATCATATGTGTTAATCCTGGTTATAAACTATCTGTGTGCCAGATTTCATCTAAATCCGTTCAGTAGTCTTTGCGTGAAAGAGTAACAAATATCCATCCATCCTCACAAACTTCCGCGTTTATAATGTTAGTGGGATTATGATGAACTAGCTTCTGCACGCGACTTCGTCGTCGAGTTTTTTTTCTCCCCCGCCCTCGGCCCACGCCGTTGCATCGCATCGGCTGCCCACGCTATTGCTTCGTTTTCGCTTTCGTTCTGGTTTTTTTTTCTTTTTGCTCGGCTCCTAAGGGTGCTAGCGTGATGTTAAAATAATTGGGATATCAATTGCAAACAGTATTTTTGAAATCCGACTGGTAGTTCCAGAGATAAGCGCGTTCAAACAAACAAACTCTGCAGCTTTATTATTAGCAAGTACCTATAGACTTGCTGCGCCCCGCGGTTTCACCCGCATAAGTTTCGATTCCGTGGGGATATCGGGATAAAAAGTATCCTATGTGTTAATCCTGGTTATAAACATCCAAATCCGTTCAGTAGTTTTGGCGTGAAAGAGTAACAAACATCTATCCATCCATTCATACAAACTTTCGCGTTTTTATTATTATCAGTTATTATTATAAGAAAAAAAAAACCAGTTGATCCATAGATTTATATTCGCATAACTCGACATAATGACAACTGATTTTTTTTTCACGATTTCAGGATTGGTCCCTTATTAAAAGTTGTTCATAATGATGAGTACTTACAATTTTAAGGATTAAAACGATCAAAATTTTCACAGACTACCTACTATATTTGTCTCTCCTTAATTTTAATCCATCCAAAGGTTCTCCTAATAAGATCGCTATTAGCGATAAGACCGCCCATTGTGTCACCCTTTGTAAAATTTTACATTTATTTTGTATGTTCTATAATTTGTATGGTGTACAATAAACAGTATTCTATTCTAACCTAACTGATACTACGTAAATCAAAATCAAAAGTCATTTATTCAAATTAGGCTGAGAATCAGCACTTTTCGAACGTCAAAATTACAAAAGACAGTCCCCCAAAAACGCCCGCCCTTCACCACTTCCCCTAGTGCTATCACTGAGAAGAAGAAGTGGCGCAACAAACTCCCCAGCAGCATAGCTGTCTGTTCAGTTAGAAAATACTTGGTACTTAAATGTGTGGAAAGGTGAATTTGTTGTTATTTGAACCATAGGTATATTGTTCAATATCGACATGTGAGTTTGTTGAGCAATATTAATTCGATATTGCGCAATATTGTTAATATAATTAATGTATTCATATTGCTCAATATAGACAGGTGATTAGAATATAAAATTAGAACCTGACGTATGGACAATTTACATACTATCAGTTAAGATTATTCGAGTAGGTAATTTATTTTAATGACTAATTTACGCCCTGCTACTTACGCTGCTGCTGCTACGTACTTGCTAGACTGGCTAAGTGCCTGTTCACTTGCACTACACAAATTGTTAACATTTACTGTATTTTACTCATTTTTATCTATACTTATAATAAATCTGTAGAAGTGAAAATTCTGTACATTGAAAATATCAAAAAAATAAATGGCAGGGGGTGTTACTAGACCGACACCGAACCCAAAAACGTGATTAAAAAAATTGTTGTCTGTCTGTCGGTCTGTCTGTCTGTCTGTCTGTCTGTCTGTTTGTTCAGGCATCACGCAAAAACTACCGGTTCGATTACGATGAAACTTGGTATAATTATTCTTTAATATCCTGGGCACCACACTGGGTACTTTTTATCCCGGAAAAGTATATACAATAAAAAACAAACTTAATTTTGCGGTTCGATCCCTAGATCCGATTACTGTACCAACCGCAAATAATAAGTTTGTCGTAGGTTAGGTCACACGCAGTGGAGTTCATTTTTATTCCTTTTACTTTTTAGAGTTATTTAGGTTTATTTTTATATAAGTCGTAGGTATAGATTTTAATTTTAAAGTATAGGTAGTATATTTGATAGTGTACGTAGTGACCGTAGGTTATTTTATAATACTGTTAGGTAGGATAGTCATTCGTATAGATATTAGTTTTTAGAGATTTTGCTTATTTATTGAGTTTAGATTGAGGGGCCCGTGGCTAAATAATAACAGCCGCACAGGTCGATCGGTCAGGTTAAGCTACGCTTGCCGCGGTCGGTCTGTGGATGGGTGACCATCTTTACATACCGAGACACCTCCGTGCCTCGGAAAGCACGTTAAGCCGTTGGTCCCGGCTGTCATTCGTGGATCTTTGACAGTCGTTACGGGTAGTCAGAAGCCCGAAAGTCTGACAACCAGTCGTACCAAGGGTATCGTATTACCCAATAACTGGGTTGTGGAGGTCAGATAGGCAGTCGCTCCATGTAAAATACTGGTATTCAGCTGCATCCGTTTAGACTGGAAGCCGGCCCTGAACATAGTTGGGAAAAGGCTAGGCAGATGATGATTGAGTTTAGATTAGTTATCGTCATAAATAGGTTTATTTAGGTAGGTAGGTATTTTATTTTCTGTTATTGAGTTTATTTATTTTTTTAATTAGGTAGGTACTTAGGTAAAGATATCATATAGGTACCCTCTTAATCACCATTAATGAGACACAGTTGGTTTTCTATTGTAATTAGCCACAAAGGGCCCGCGAGATAGATGGCATCCTGGTGCACATACATTTTATCCTGTTAGCACGTTCCCGTGGGATAATTTCCGACATCCACGCGGGCGAAGCCGCGGGCAGAAGCTAGTTTTTTAATAAATATGTATACTAAAGAAGATCTGTATAACGCCAGCGATGCCGCAATCAACATGGCCACTGTGCTCAAATTCAAATGATATAAAAACATGGTATAGGTACAGACGCCAACATCAAGATACTACAATCTGTCAAATTTCTTCAATAGATTTTCAACTTTATCGCTACAGCATTAGGTTGAAGATTGATTGGGAACATTTGACAGTATCGGGTAGCTTGATGTGCTGGTGTCTGTACTATCGACACAAAAAAAAGAAGAATATGGACTGATAAGAGAGGGGTTCCCCTTTTTATTTCGGTTACGACCATTACTACCGATCACGTTGTCTGCACGATACTGCTTGTCTACTAAGCAGTGTAATATTCAACAATATCTTCTTCTATACTTATAATAAATCTGTAGAAGTGAAAATTCTGTACATTGAAAATATCAAAAAAATAAATGGCAGGGGGTGTTACTAGACCGACACCGAACCCAAAAATGTGATTACAAAAATTTTTGTCTGTCTGTCTGTCTGTCGGTCTGTCTGTCTGTCTGTCTGTCTGTCTGTTTGTTCAGGCATCACGCAAAAACTACCGGTTCGATTACGATGAAACTTGGTATAATTATTCTTTAATATCCTGGGCACCACACTGGGTACTTTTTATCCCGGAAAAGTATATACAATAAAAAACAAACTTAATTTTGCGGGTCGATCCCTAGACCGATTACTGTACCAACCGCAAATAATAAGTTTGTCGTAGGTTACGTCACCCGCAGTATCATCTGTGCGACCTTTTTATTCCTTTTAGTTTTTAGAGTTATTTAGGTTTAATTTTATAAGTCGTAGGTATAGATTTTAATTTTAAAGTATAGGTAGTATATTTGATAGTGTACGTAGTGACCGTAGGTTATTTTATAATACTGTTAGGTAGGATTAGTCATTCGTATAGATATTAGTTTTTAGGGATTTTGCTTATTTATTGAGTTTAGATTAGTTATCATCAGAAATAGGTTTATTTAGGTAGGTTATTTTTTTTTAATTAGGTAGGTGCTTAGGTAAAGATATCATATAGGTACCCTCTTAATCACCACTAATGAGACACAATTGGTTTTCTATTGTAATTAGCCACAAAGGACCCGCGAGATGGATGGCATCCTGGGGAAGCACATACATTTTATCCTGTTAGCACGTTCCCGTGGGGTAATTTCCGACATCCACGCGGGCGAAGCCGCGGGCAGAAGCTAGTGTATAATATGTATGTATCTATCTATATCTATACTAATAATAAAGCTGAAGAGTTTGTTGGTTTGTTTGAACCGGCTAATCTCTGGAATTAACAGTTGGACTTGAAAATTTATTTTGAGGAAGGCTTTAAACTATTGAACAATATGTTAGGATTTTTAGAAGCTGAGCAAAAAGAAAAAAATAGAAAGAACACTAAGCGAAAGTAACGAAGTAATAACGTAGGCAGACGATGCGATGCTACTGGCCGGGTCGGGGAACAAGAAATTACACGCGGGCGAAGTCGCGGGCACAAGTTAGTTGACTGATAAGAGGGGATTCCCCTTTTATCAGAAGCGCCACCGTCTACGACGATTTATGTTCAGTATACTGCAAGTTTGTTATACAATCAAATTGATAATATTGCCCGATAAAGCGGGGATTCCCCTTTTTATCAGAAGCGCCACCGTCTACGACCGACGTATGTTCAGTATACTGCAAGTTTGCTAAACAATCAAATTGATAATATTGCCCGATAAAGCGGGGATTCCCCTACGGTACTATTGAATGTCCTTCTGCGATACTACTACGCGAATACTACGAGATCTACTACGAACTACTACGACTTCTACGAAAACACTACGAATGACGCGCGTGAAAAGATCCTCGTAGCACAGTGTAGCAGGTGTAGCAGGTTGGTTATGATGACGATATTTTCGTAACAATAGGTACGTAAATACAAATATTTCCGTAGGTATACTTTTTTCTTTTACTTGACCACTTTTATTTTTTTGATTAAGTAATTTGTTTTCAAGCAAGTAAGCCTGTGTATCCAGGTAATCCAGGGTTTTTTTCTGCGGATTGTTTTTCCAAATTTAATTATTGTTTTTCTGATAACAGGATGAAAGACTGATAACATTTATCGCGCGTAATTGTTAGTGACTTAAGTTGTTTTCATCTTTAAAATAAAGGCTCGTCCGCCATCGGGTGGCTGTATGTGCCGGCGGTCGTAGCGACCCAGTGCAGGGCGTAATGCGGTGCAATCACCGCGCGTTCCCGTGAGAACGCGACCGAGCCTGCGCCCGCGCCGCGCCTCGCATGCCGACCGAAAGGTCAAATGGAATTCGCGAAAATCTACCCTTCACAGCTAAGTGGGATTTTCTTCGTAATGTTGGTAGTTTTATGGAATTGGTGTATCTACTGTTGTATATTTGGTTGTAACTTTGTATGTGTTTTTAGTTCTCAGAGCCTGTGTGGTCTCATTGCAGGGCAACGGCCTCCTTTGCTCAATGACTTATAAGTTATAATAGTAAAACGGAAATATTTTTATGAAAGAAGCTAAAAATAGCTTAAGTACTTAAGCTATTTTAACACAACACTGGTGTGTTGTTAATAATAATAACAGATAAGTAACGAAAAGACAAAAACAACAACAAGATAATAAAAAGTTGGTCACAAATACATTGTTACGAAAAAAAGAGAGCTATTGTTTATGGATTCAATGAATAACAAGAAAATTATTGTCTAGAATTGTCTATTCCGTTTAATAACTTGATAAGTACATTTCTTATGACGCGATAGCTAACTAATGACTTCGGAATGTAGTTTTCGATGTCTATCAATCAGCCTGGTTTTTCTAAACAATTAACTAATTCTATTTTAATGAATTTAAACGTGTTATGGTAATTTGGGCCGAGTCGACGTCCCATAATCGCTTGAAGGACGGACGGACCGACATTCCATTGCAAAGGGAAAGGGTTCGTTTCGTTACGGACTTTTTCATTTTGTAACTTTTATATAACACCCAGAGCGGCAGAACGTTAATACACTACACTACTTTGCTGTGGTGCACTTGGAATGAAGTATTTTGTTGTTGCTCTTTTATAAGTACTTAGTCTGTATTATTGAGTATGATTAGAAACTGCGATTATTTCAAATAAATGCCTTTCTATGGCTCCACGTCATCGTAGCAAATAAAATCCACTAGTAAAAAAATAAAAAAATAATTTTTATCCTACTTCATTACCTACTATAATCCCAACCAAATTACTTTCTTCAAACAACTTATCTATAGTATACCTATAGTCCATTTATAATAGCATTAGAAAAAAGAGGCTCGTAGAAGCAGGAATGCAAAACATTTTATTTCAAAGTTATGATAAAACAATTTTAAGGGAGATGCTTAAATTCTAATTTTCTTGCGTTTTTTGCAATTTGCAGGTTAGTGTAAGGTTGTATCTTAATAAAAATAATATGATGCGCAACAATAAGAAATGTGTAGGCAATAATACAATTTTAACCTTAAAAATCAAATAGAATCAAATAAATAGAATTGCTCCGAATTCGTCTGATTTCGCGGGCTACTGCAGCGCATCCACCTTAATTAAAATAAAATTCGGTAGAATTATAGTGAAACGAATAACGTTCCAAGTATTGTTCATCCCTGCTTCTTTTAGGTTTTTAGCATTGACACTGTAATTTTAAATTGGAGTTATATAATATAAATAAATTAAAGCCACATAATTTCATAAGATAAATAGTTAAAATGGTTACAATTAAGTGTGACAGCTGCTGTAAAAATAGATCATAATAAATTCGGCGTCTATCATAATGTAACAATGTTTATTGTATTTTTGTTACAAAGTGTGCATTAAAAATAACCTTTTTTAACTTCTTTCTAATGCTATTGTAAATGGACTATAGTACTTTTGTAAAAACCTACATGATTGATTTTTCCCATAGCTGGTGATGATTAAACGGTGATTGTTCTAAGAGAATTTTGAATGCAAGAGTGAGCGAAGCGAAAAAATTCGAAAATTCTAGCACCTCGGATAGGTTAGGTTGACTATTTATTCATACAGTAATAAATAGCAGTTACTTTGTTGACATATGCAACAAAGTTTAAGAATAAAGAGTAGGTAACTAAGACGCAATAGCGATCGACGCGAGCTGGAAGGTTGTAACCACCCCGTCTTGGAGAGAAGAGATTTAATTTGATATAGAAATAGGAGTTGCTTTGTAGACTTATACAAAAAGCTACAGAAATAAGACAAACTATGATCCAAAATTTTTGGAGCTCGTCTTGCCCACCCCCTCTCGAAAAGAGGAGGCCTGTGTCCCAGTAGTGGAATCATTTTAATATGATTAAGCTGTCCACCTACCGTCAGGCAGGCAAGCTTTCTGGTCGGGGTAGCTTTGGGGCCCCAGGGCTGGCTGGGCTCCAGCTGAGCCTGAGTGAGTGATGAGAGAGTCTTGTGGACCTAGGCGTACATCCGGGGCTGTAGGTACATGTATACCTACATGCTTTGAGAAAAGATGATATTTCCTACTACTTGCACAATTCCCGGTAACAAGTCCATGTGAAAACATCAAACAATGCAAAGAAAGAGAGACGGTTCTCAAAGAAACAGCTCATTGAAGACGCTTAACATAACACCAACGAAGAAAGAGCTCCCTCGCCCCGCTCCCGAGGTGTAAGCTCTCGTTGAATGAGGGTAGCTCTCGCGTATTATCATAGATCTTTTGTAAATGGGCGACCCGTTCACATGCATCCATTGAGGTCCCTTCACACGGTCAAATGCGACAAAAAATAATACAAAAACCGTTACGCTCCCGAAAAAATGTTCCCATAACTTGTGAATGTCTGTCATTGAGAAATCTGTATAAAGAGACCATGTGTGGCGGGGAACACTTTAAACTGGAACGATATGTTATTAAATAATAAAAAATACTGATAACTTTCCAGATTGTGCACTATTTAGTTACAATATGAATTGTTATCAACATTTTTGGACAGAGTGTGACTGGATAACCCGGCAGATGACATAATTATATCTAATATCAATAGCAAAAACATATTGCATTTAATCATCAAATACTAACATTAAGGCAAAATATTTGTGGTATTAAAACTAATCTGCTGAAACCATAACGCAAGCGGCATTTGTAGTCACACATGGATCACAAATGTGCGTGGGACCGAGTATCAAGCAAGCATGAATGGACCAAAGACATGGGACCGCAGCCCATAATCATTCTCACGGTTTATACTTATATAGATAAAAACTTTATGACATGACCCAACAGAAAGTACTGATAATTTGTTAGATATGAAGATATAGACGAAATAGACAGACAAAAGTCCAATATTTCAGATAACATTGAAAAGAATCGATATTTTTTGGGAGACCATGAGTAACTCGCGGACGACTTTGTCTCTGGTGTGGAATGCCAGCGAGGGCCGTCGTTCGAGGGAGCATTAAGCTATCATGCCATCAGCGCGTCCCCGTCTGGTCAGCATTCTTAAGCCGGGTCCGGTCCGCCTCAGGAATGTCTGCAACCAGCAACCCGAGACGGAAGGAGCAACGGCGGAAGCGGTTCATAGAACTGAACTGCAACGTTCTAGAATGACTCTCAAACCATTGCAACGTGCCTCAAATATAAACCATGCGTAAGCACGTTAAAGTCCAGTTTTACAGTTGTAACATTCTCGAAGTTGCCGGCTACGAAATTGTATCTCAGTTAGTGGCGTTAACGCTATAAGTAGTAAAGAATTTACAGACGATTTTAGGCTTTTGGTCTTTACAAACAAAGTTTAAAATGAAATTATTTGAATTCGTTACATAATTTAACGGTTCACGAACATTCTGCGCCGCAGCGCGCAACCGTTTCGCTCCACTGTACCGTGCATCCTGCCTCATACAAGTTGTAATTTTCCAAGTATTTTACTTTACCAAAGCCTTTTCGCACAATATTATAAATTTCTATGTTATTAAGCAATCAAAAGTTTAGTTGCTGTACCTGCAGATAAAATGTTCGCGGCTGGTCACTAGTCTCTGGGCAAAGAACGTGCAGGCCGCAGACCATGTTGCAACTATAACAATCTTTTGTGTCGAAACCGTGATAATCTTATTGGTTACGGTTACAGCGAACAAATGTTTAACTTCGGGATTCCAAGAGTTTGTGTTTTGACTGGCACGCGAAGGGCTGTAAATTTTCGTAGAGTGCGAATGTTCATAAGGTCTGTTGATTCGTGCGAAGTTTTCCTGTTTGCACGTCGAGTTTGGGACCTCCCGCCGCGGCCGTGTTCATGGAGGTTTACGTTTCTCATGGCATTTTATTTTAAAAACTCATAATGGCGTCACAAATTGCTGCAGTCGATTGTTGATTAAACAATTGAGCGGGCCCCGCATGCATCGTTCGTCTCAATTGTAAACTGTTATTGGAAATCAATTGACACGAAGTATATTGACTCAACGAGTTGGATGAGTGACATCCTCTCTGATCATCACGTTCGTTTGTTATGTTTTAAATTATTTCCCGGTAATTGCACAAGTTTACAATATCTTGACACGTCGGGGCGCGACTGTTCTTATCTTTCAGAACGCCATGTTATGAGAAATGATCTTTCAACAGCCACTTTGGTATAATGAGAATATGAAGAAATCAAAGAGGATTCAATTGAGCAATGACAAAACACTGGCTACGAAGTTTGCCAAAGTTTTCATTAATCTACCTTTTATATAAAGAACCAGTCCATCGAATGGAACTAGTGCGGTCGACGATTCTTTCCTACTTGATGACTTATCAAAATCTCAATAAACTTCCAGTAAGTTTCAAATAAAAAAGTTGTATGAACTCAACCTCAATCCTGGAGGTGTGCCACGCAGGGTGACGTTAACGTTATTCATTCTCTGGTTTTGCTAGCACAGTGAAAGTGAGGTCGCGGCGCTTTCTATCCGCGACGCGGCGAGCGCAACCGGCGCGACGCACCGACTTGCGAAAGCTACCACCGCACAACCAGACAGCTAGTTAGTTCGTTCAAATAGAAAGCTGGCGTGAGCAATTTACGGATACAACTCGGATGTTTCCTTGTAATTAAGTGGTTGGTAGTTTAGCTACAGATTTTCTTATTTCCCGACACCACTTTGTTTGAAATTATCTCCCAAACGGCCCCAAATGTTGCAAAATTAAATGAGGTGGACAGCTTAAAAAATATACTAAGACTTACTAAAATATTTAGGTTGCATATTTTTTTCTTAATTTTTTTTTCTTGCAAAATCTATGCACCCGCGACAACAGTCAGTTTTGGGAAAATGACTACGTTTACTCGCGCATATTACAATACCAGAAGTAATTTGTTATATCTGATACTTTTCATTTTATTGGCGCTGTCAGCGTTGATTCCCGCAATTTTTGTTACATTCTACTCTAGTTCATCTTGCTCCGAGAACACGCTGTCTCACTTTTATTCAACAACAGGAAATTACTCTTATTTCACTAAAAAACATCTTCTTAGACCTCCATTAACTTAAGGTGCTTGATGTGAGTTACCTCTGCTTTTTTATTTCTTAGAACGTTTTGAGTAAGTATAGCCAAATATCAGAATTGTGGTACACTCGGCTACACATCAAGCTATACATAACCAGTATAGGCTGACTTCTGATTGTACGAAAAACTTATACAATGCGAGGTCACATAAAACTGGAAATGTATAGCTTGATGTGTAGCCGTGTGTACGTGTTCATATTTCCAATCAATTACCGACAGACACTTCAAAACAGTGCAGTTTACTTGTGTCAGTAGGTAGGTACAGAGTTACAGACGATGGCATAACTTCACATAGCCCCACATGATGCGCTGCAGCCGCGGTGTTGTGTAAATATCCCTCTGTTCCCTGAACATGTGCCTTTCGCGAACACAATGCGGTGTATCATAATATGTGCGTGAAGGCATTCTTCTTTGAATACGGTGAACAATGTTCATTGTGCTAGACCTTAGGCGCAACGTGAAATGGGATCCTGCGCCGCGAGCCTGACGGAGTGCGTCGTCTCGGCCTTGTTCTAAAACAACAGACGCGCTATCTTCATCATTTATATAATAATTAATTACATAGTGCAGTTTAACTGAATACCTCCTACCTTTTGCTGCGATTTTGGATACATTTTCCTTACACACACTGGAAATGGCGCAGCGTTTGCAAACTGGCACCTGCATAACAAGAAATAATTAAAATCGTGGCAAAGTCCCCGAAATCTTCTGAATTAATTAGCCAGACATGTTCAAACTTGCATTGACGCCTTTGGCACATACCTACGCCACCTATTACCTAAGAGAACTAAATTAACATAGATTAACTACCTACTTATAATGAAACTTTAACTTTCCTTATAATGTGTGTCAGATTGTCTGTTCAGTCTAATATAAGATCGATACAGTCATCGACCCACTCATGCCCCTATTAAATAAGGGATTGTTTACGAAACTTATTCAAATTTTAATGTTTCTAACTTTCAGATCACGAAGATACAAACAATATGAGCATGGAGGCGTGATTAGAGAAACTCGACAATAGCAACGCTTCGATGGCTCCAATACGACGCGGTATTGAAGTGTGCTCACGTGTTAATGCCTTAATTTGTATAAATAAGATATGCAAACATACAGTAATAATATACTTTGTCCGTGGCTAGTGTGTGGTGGAATCAGATCTCTACTAATTGCCTGTCTACTTAAAGAAGCTGGGTAACTTGAGTATTTCTTTATTTTTCCCAAGGAGACATCGACCGTTGAGTGGCAAAAGACGTGACCGTTTTTACATCGCCTTACATTCTAATGTTTATTGTTGATGTGTTTGAGAATGTATTCATGTTCTAAATACATTGCTCTTTCGTGATGAACAACGATTTGCCTTGGTCTTATTCAACACGCGTCAGAGAGCCTGTTTAGCGATACGCATGGCCTGTTAAAGTTGTGTTGGCGGGTGACGTCATCTGTTCAAATTTGGCAATGCCAGGCGGTCGACCTCCAGCGTCAAGCGTGTAGTAACGCGGCGTCGCGTCGTGGCTTCTCTCTGAACTGCGCAGTAGATACGTATATAAACACAAATAATAAAGGCACCTATAAGTTATTAATTTATCATCGACGAAAATCATAGCTTTTTATGCTCTCAAATTTAATTACATCACACAATCATGTCGGCTGTACTGCGAATCTGTAAGAGAGAAGCATATACTTTGATCTTGTTTTGCATGACAAAGGCAAAGAGACAATTGCGTTTTTCTTATATGGGAATGTTGCGCTATTCTTTTCTAAACAGTCACTGCGTAGGTATTCTTGGGTACATACTCTATGTGGTAAATAACGCAATGAATGTTGTTGAACTGTCAAAATGAAAGCCATTGCTGCCGTTAGTGTGTTACGCAATTACCCTGCGGAGAATCTCTTGATACCGAGTAAATTTCTATTCTCGTTATTTAATAAAAAGATTGGGAAACTTGTGTTATGAGTTAAGAAGAGGTTAATTGGAGGTTATGGGGTGCTACACACGTGCTACGGCATGACTCAGCACAGGCCGGGCGGCAAAATCGAATAAGAAGCATTTTGCGGCCCGGCTGTGCCGAATGGTCCCGAATCATGCCGTCCCGAATAATATGTAACACGCCCAAGATTGTTAGAACAAGGTAGACCTAACAGTCGGTCGGAGGGCTGGACCCAAAAAAGCTACTTTAGTATAAAAAGACAATTAAAAAAAAATTGCTTAGTAAACGATATTACTTACAACTGTGTTACCTACTTCTTAGCGATTTCTCGTTTTCTAATCATACTCGTAGGTAAGTAATTGAAAACAAAGCAAAAAAAAAACAATTGAATACCTACTTATACCTATAGTCCATTTATAATAGCATTAGAAAAAAGAGGCTCGTAGAAGCAGGAATGCAAAACATTTTATTTCAAAGTTATGATAAAACAATTTTAAGGGAGATGCTTAAATTCTAATTTTCTTGCGTTTTTTGCAATTTGCAGGTCAGTGTAAGGTTGTATCTTAATAAAAATAATATGATGCGCAACAATAAGAAATATGTAGGCAATAATACAATTTTAAGCTTAAAAATCATCAATACATCCCTTTAAATTAGAATTGCTCCGAATTCGTCTGATTTCGCGGGCTACTGCAGCGCATCCACCTTAATTAAAATAAAATTCGGTAGAATTATAGTGAAACGAATAACGTTCCAAGTATTGTTCATCCCTGCTTCTTTTAGGTTTTTAGCATTGACACTGTAATTTTAAATTAGAGTTATATAGTATAAATAAATTAAAGCCACATAATTTCATAAGATAAATAGTTTAAATGGTTACAATTAAGTGTGACAGCTGCTGTAAAAATAGATCATAATAAATTCGGCGTCTATCATAATGTAACAATGTTTATTGTATTTTTGTTACAAAGTGTGCATTAAAAATAACCTTTTTTAACTTCTTTCTAATGCTATTGTAAATGGACTATAGTAGGTGACATTGTCGAAGGTCAAGTTTGTAAGATGTGAACTTGAAATGATAATAACAAAATCAGTAGGTATTGGTCAAGTAAATTAATGACTTTTGTATGAATCAGATTCAAGATTGTTACTTGTGAAACTGTGATTATTTCGTAAACAGAATCAACCAAGTCATGTAAAAATTTTAACTAAATTACGTTCAAGGATTTCAATGGAAAGATCCATGAATGATATTATTATTACAGCAGAGCTGACGTGTCATGGGAAATATACTCTACTAGCTTCTATCCACGACTTCATCCGCGTCATAAATTACATCGCATCGCATCGCCTGCACGCAATCTTACTTCGTTTTCGATTAGCGTTCTTTTTATTCTTACTCGGCTCTTATGAGTCCTGACATGATGTTAAACAGTTAAATAGCCCTTAGCCTTCCTGAAGAATTAGGTTAAGTATTAAAATGCAAAAATAATTTTTCAAATCCGACCGGTAGATCCAGAGATTAGCGCGTTCAAACAAACTAAGCATAGATTGTCACAGAGACTGAGCAACAAGGTCTCTCTGAGGTCACCAAATAAATACAGATAATTGTACGTATAAAATGTAACGCCATATTTAAACACAATGATTATACTTAAGTACATTATCTCTCTGCGTGTTCATTCATATAACAATAAAAAAATAAAAAAAACAGTCATTGTGAACACTAATAATAAAAAAACATCATTGTTGATGATATCCTACTATATCCTATGTACATACCTACTCATAATATAAACGTGAAAGTTTGTATGTTTGTTACCCAATCACGTAAAAACGACTGAATGGATTTGGATGGCATACATACGCACATAGATAGTTAATAACCTGGAATACCTATCACATAGCATACTTTTTTAATCCCGGTAAGTACTTAGTACGTTCCTGTGCTATTTTTCGACACCCACGCGGGCAAAGCCGCGGCAAAAGCTAGTCTTTCCTATATCCTAGGTGCTTTTAATGACTGTTTCAAAGTCCAAAAGCAGCAGTGCAAATAGATGAATAAAATCAAATAAACATTAGTTTCTTATCAAAAAGACAAAATAATTATATTTATTCTCTAATTAGTAACTGTTGATAGCTTGAAGATGTTTGGTGTGAACAGTATTAAGGAACGAAGTCGTTACTTGTAATAAACAAAAGAGAACAACATTACTTGTACAGACAATAACAAAAGAAATGAGACCAGTTCATCAGGTATATGCGGGCATTGTGGTGAGAATCTACTCCTACAACGCAAGCGCGGCATTGATGAAAACTTGAATTTATTGTGGTGCATTAACCATTTCATGTTCTCAAAAATATCTAAGATAATGAATTTATAGCCAGTAGCCCAGAAGGACTAGTACAGGAAAATAACCAAGTCGGAAATTCTAAGTATTAAAGTACTTAATCAATGACGCAGTTCATCAAAACAGCTACGTATAGCGATGACGCAATCGTGGAATACACCATTAAGAATATGACTTATATTTGGCCCTAGAACTCTATAAGCTTTATTTATATGAGTCATCACGTCCATCCCGATAATGACATAAGAGGTTTACCTACCGAAATATGGCAACGGATCCACCGCACAACATAAAAAGAACACGATGGAAGATTTTTTTTCAAACTTGTTTTTATAAATAGGTAACTATTTACTTGATGAGGAAATACGTAGTACAAAGTAGGTAAGGATCTACACCTACGTCACCCTAATTCAGCCAACAATTTGGTACGTCTCAAAGTCAAGGTCAAAGTTAAAGCATTTATTTCAAATAGTCAAAAACTACAGTAAAATAGAATTGATTGAACTTTTATTTGAAGAATAATTATGACAGTTTGACATATTGACATTTATATTCTATACAAAAACTAATTCTCAGATAAATATTATCTGACTATTGAAAAATTAGCCCTAAGAGATATTATACCAATTATACCAAATAAAGATGACCGAACCAAAGATGTCGGAAACAATATGTTCGAGCCTTTTGGGGTTGGAACACTAGGGTCCTGGGGTCCGTCTCCGAGTGCACACTTAGTTTTTCGAGACATCGCCAAGCGGTTGGTCGATTCTTCACGTGACCAGAGGGCTGGTTTATTTTTTGGCCAAAGAATCAGCATTGCCATACAACGTGGCAATCAGTGGCAATGCTGCCAGCCTTTTAGGCACGTTTCCTATTGACAGCGATGCGGACGAATTTTTTGATGCCCTTTGATTATTTCTCCTCCTTTTTAATACTTGTACATACGCCAGCACATCAAGCTACTACAATCTGTCAAATTTCTTTAATAGATTTTCAACTTTATAACTAAAGCGTTAAGGTTCAAGGTTGATTGGGAAAATTTGACAGTTTCGGGTAGCTTGACCTGCTGGCGTCTGTACATACATATTTTTATTTTAAGACTGTTAGCTTTTTAAATTATGTAAATATTCAATATTGGCTAGGCCGCTGTATTTTCCTGTTGACTATTCAATAAAAATAACACGTTTTCCATCACTAATTGGTGCGGTAATTTTAAGTGGTCCTCTGAAGTCTTAATGAGAGCAGTCCAAAGAAATAAAAATGGTCCCCTTTATTTCTAAAAGTTAAGAGACGTTGTAAACGTCAGAAATATATGATTAAACAGCCGTTAATCATAACTTAACTTTCAGCATCGTTTATAATTAAACTCCTTAGACTATACTTGAATAACACAAATCCAATAAGATTAATTCCCACGTCATCGCCAGCCCAGTCCAGATTGTACGAAATTTAGAAACTGAGAATTCTTAAAAGTCTATTTTGAGAAGCATTATAACAACGGTCGGATGCTGTGGAACTCAACCTTGCACTATTTATATCTTTTGCAATCAGAATTTGCACGTGGCTTTTTGTGGCAACGGTAGTTTTAACCCGCACCCTAATTGCGTAACACACTTTCAATCACAATCCGAGAGTTTTGAAGGTTATTGCTAATCCATTGCTGCACGTAATGAGCATGGGACAGCTGTCAAAATGAAACCCATTGTGAACAATTGTCATTTTATTTTGTGTGTGTTACACAATTACCCCGCCGAAAAGGAAAACAATGTTTTTAGTTCACTATATCGCCAGATTATTGCTGTTGGAGGAGCCAATCAGTCTTTGTGTGAAACATTCGATCGGCAAATTAAAGCAATGTAGCTTAAGACGCTTTAGTTAGGTAGACTGGAGAAGTGAGCTTAGTCCTGAAGCTGAGATGGACTGAAGTCAGAAGCCGGATGCCAAAGCTGTCTGTTTTTTTTTTAATTTTTAATAAATACCTGAGGGGCAATTCTCGTAATTTTAAGAACGTTCACAGTCTGATCTCAGTCTCAATCTGTCAAAAATTCCTCTAATTTCCCTACATTTTGACATTTGTTTGTCGCCGAGATTTTGCCGAGAGACTGCGACTAGATTTTTTAATACGCCTTCTGGTATTTGTTGACAGGCCTACGCTGTCCTCCCATACCTAATGTAATTTGAAAACATTGTAAAAGCCAATTATTTTAAAAAGAGTAACCGTGGAGTTTCTTGCCGGCTCTTTTCCATAGGAAAACGACAACACACGCCAAGTGCCATGTTAGTTTAGGTGAAATTATGTAGGTAAAATGAAATATTTTGATTTTGTTGTGTATGACGCATTTAGTGAAACAGCTATGTCATGTCCAGAAGTGGTATTGTGCATATGGGCCGTGTGATGTTTAGTTTTATGTCTTACCTATTCTTAATTTTCTTCACGTTTAATGGTCAAAACAATGTTTATCAAGAATGTCAGTCAATGTTGAATTCTTGGCACTGGTTGGACCCATCTATTCATGCCTCGACTTTATTATCAAAGTATCAACATTAGTTTTCTCATGGTGTTTTCCTTTAACATTCGATCATACTATGCCAGTCGCAGGAGGTAGGTAGGTAGTGTAGGTACTCGTATTCGTCTTGAGAAACATGATTCATGAGGAACCAATTTTGCCGCATCATTTTATCTCGTTCTTTTTTGCCTTCCTGAGGGGCAATTCTCGTAATTTTGGGGACGTTCACAGTCGGTCTGATCTCAGTCTCAATCTGCCAAAAATACGTCTAATTTCCCTACATTTTGACAAGTTTTTGACATTTGTTTGTTGCCGAGATGAGACTGTGACTAGATTTTGAACGTTTTAAATTTCGAGAATTGGCCTTCTGATCAGAACATGGAAAATGACAGTACCAATAGGTATTATGCAGAATGTTTATTTTTTTGTAATACCGAACCCATTTACCATTGGTTGGTACAGAAGCCAGCACATCAAGCTACTACAATCTGTCAAATGTCTTTAATAGATTTTCAACTTTATCGCTGACGTTTTAAGGTTCAAGGTTTATTGGGAAAATTTTACAGTTTCGGGTAGCTTGACTTGGTGGCACATAATATTTAAAAATAAATGCAGAGAGAGAACACGCACGATGAAATTGGCGGCAAACAGCTTTACGCGTTTTTTTGCGCGCAATTCATACACGATTCTGAAACCAACCATGATCAAAGAAAGCGCTGCAGGCTGTAGTTATTTCTTGAAAGGTTGGTGAAGCCAGAACCTAATACATAAATTCAAACTTTTGTACAGACCACGTTAATAATTTTGTGATGTGATCAAAAAATCTCTTTCAAATGCATTTGTTAACGTTCCACAAAAACGGACCACCAAATTGATGACACCACTATGTCCATTTTATAGTTAAAAGGACGTGAATGAAACTAGTCTTACGAGCGAGCGGTCAGAAAACTAATGATGAGCTTCCTTCGCCAGAGA
This sequence comes from Apamea anceps, assembly GCA_951799955.1. Classification (NCBI taxonomy): domain Eukaryota; kingdom Metazoa; phylum Arthropoda; class Insecta; order Lepidoptera; family Noctuidae; genus Apamea; species Apamea anceps. Next base: position 11,117,617 of record OX637510.1, on the reverse strand, counting down.
AGTTAATTAAATCTAAGTTAAATTTTACTAGAATCGGAAAGCAGCTAACTGTTAACATCCGTGCCGTTTTACTTCACTAAGATTACCTTCGCGATAGGGGAAGGGACTAGATCGTTGAGTCAGCTCTATGCCCCAAATTCCACTGTACACCATCCGTAATGTTACCTCAATGGAATACAAACCTAACCGCCATGCTTGTAAAAACTACTTTGCTTTGCTACAGACCTTCTGAGAGACCATTGTTTCGTTGATCTAGCGACTCGCGACTCTAGTATTAATGTGTAGCAGATGCTTTATGGTCGCGACAATGTTTCAAGAAACCATCAAAGTAATTGAATCAGAACCATTTTTTTTTTTACATTTCTGTTCCCCATAAAACCACTAACATTATCTATGGTATTACCGATGTCAATTTCTTTCAGGCAATGGTCGGCAGAGTCCTTTATACTTTCATGAGATATTCAGTAACATCAGATAAATTTAACAAGGCATTAAATGAATTATAATTTCAATCGGAGCTTGTTAAAGGGAGCCGGTTGCGATTGGAAAAAGAACGTTTGTGTTGCCATGCAAAACGGGATCGATAAAATTTATTTTCCAAAGGAGGCGGCCGGGATCGTATTGTAGGACGAACTTTATGTTAGGCGCCATGTGACAATAGCTGTTATTATTAGTGGAGCCGACCTTCAGGGCTGTTAGTCTCGAGAATACCTTGGGTTGTTCTACAGTGCTATCTTCTAAGAAACGTGCTGCACGCGTGTACCACGCACATTTTTTACACGGTATTATGTAGTACACTATAGACCCGTGGGAAGGGTCGTGATACTTTGTGGCCGTTGCGTTTTTTATTAGTTAGGTTTTTATTATTAACTAATTAGATACAAGTTGCATTATTTCAAATGTCTCATAGGTAATTATAGTGTTTCAAATTTCCGTTTATCCATAGGAACATCATCTCAAAGGAGCTCTTTTTATCAAAACCATTTCTGTGGTTATCTTTTCATTGAGTAGGTAATTTCTACCTAAGCCTACCTATTACTTTTGTCCTACTTCAGAAATACTACATTATTCCACGCATCTGAGTAAAAGATTTTGAATTCAAGTATCAAATTGGAAAGTGCACACTATAAATTCCTTCGCCTTCTTAGCGCCAGCCTACCTGTGGTGTAAAAAAAGCATTCTGGCTGCAGGGCCGCGTCGGCGCTTTTGAGATAATTTATAAGGCTCTGCCTTTCTTGGAATTTCGAAATCTCGACGAGATAGCTTCGTGCCCAACCCGCGGCTGCGTGGAATGGAATGTAACGGATTTGGATAGGAAAAAATAGTGCATTGTACAGACATCCATTGTGACACGTTTTCGTAACGTTTTCTCATTTAAAATTGAATAGGTAGCCATGTACTTCTCAGGTTGAGTAGATTCGATTCCTATAAATTAATGTTGCCTGTCAACAGCAGTAGAACTAAGTATACAACTTACATAGAATATGCTGTCGGAAGGTAGGTACCTATCCTATGTAACATAGTAGGTAAGTACAATATTTCTCCCCAGTCCGGGTTGATTTTATTGTTCCATTCAAGTTGTGGTTGTTGTATAAATATGTTTTGTTGAATAAAGAAACATCACTATCGTTGTCATGGTACCGCGAATCAGCAGCGGATACTTCAAACTGAACAAACACTGTTCAGTTTCAGGTCTGCGCTGCTGATTCGCCAAGTGTAAAACTTAATACTGTTAAACCGTATAAAACGAATACCTTGACTAGGGTTGAACTATTAAGATGAATAACTATTCGAATTAGGTAAGTACATACCTACCTATGTGTTAATCGTAAGATGTTCTAGGTATTGCCAGAAGAAAATTAGAAACTCAAAATGTTGGAAATAACAAGTGTTTCATATCAGCATACAATACTTGTGTTCGGCGGGCTGGCTGGGTACTTCGTGCAACTGATCCCGTCCCGCGAGCTGCGCACCGAGCGAAGAGTTCTGGGAAAAGCAGGCCGCATACCACGCCGCGAGCCGCTATTGGACCGCCTTGCCTTGTGCTCGCCCGCACGCAAAGACAATATTTCAGAAGCGGCACATATAGCCCATAACAACTAAGCGCGTTAAAAATTATGAGATTTTAAAAACCGCCAAAAAGTTGCAGAATTCCCGACTTTTTATTCTGGAATAAAAATTCGTACTTACTTTTTTTATTAAATTAAGGCAGATGAAAGGAAAGGAAATAAGGTAAAAATGGAATGTGTATATGATGAATTTATTTAGGAAAGCTCGTTGTTAGTTCATTCAGTTCAGTTCAGATTGTTTTTTTTTACAAGTAGATTTAACGAGGTCTGGGAGCGATTTTTCTATTTACTGAAATTTTTTTTTAGAATTTTTATCTGTTTGTCTGAATGTATGTTCCAGCATCACGCAAATACTACTGGATAGATTTTGTTAAAATTTTGCATAGATATTCCCTATAAGTCTGGTAGTAGGCTAGTTCTAGTGGTGGGCTATAAACTACCACGCTATTTGCTATAGAGCAATATTGCCTAATGTTCGTATTCTCCTCCGCAAATTGTAAAAAGACACTCCAAAAGGTTAGGATATAATAGCAGATAGTTACCGATTAACTTTTCTAAAGATTAATCACGCTGTACCTTTATGGAGCTAAGCAATCAATCATGATATATGCAGGGTGGGTTTTTGAGATGGGGCACAGGGGCAATATGGGCAGTTTCCTTAACCGTTGTCGCTACAAGGCGGTCTTAGAAGGTTGTCCTTAACTTTTTTTAATACTTTGATCTGCATTCCCATATTTTGAAAAAAATTACATACATTCAGTACAGTTCATTTCGTATATTGTGTTGTCTTATGCGGACAGTAACAAGTGGTGCGATAAAATACAAATCCTATCTTTACAGTCGGGTGAAATAAAAAAGCTTGTAATATCCTATTTTTTTGCCTTTCCCAGTCTCATTTTGGCTCCCACATCTTCGAACCTTTCAACGGAGTCCAACTACAATGTAACTATGTACATAGTGTCTGTGAGCCTCTACTCTATGGCCATTGTTAAGTCACGAAGTGAACGCTGTAGGCACCACTCTCGTCGGGCCGGGTTCATTCATTAAAATATGCATTTATTATTACTAACATGCGTCTGTGGTGCATTGCCGCAGCCAGACAGACCTTTTGTGAGTTTTACCCTACCCTATTACAAATCATATTTCGTGGAACACTAGAAAATTCATTCAAATTCACTATCTAGTGTTCCATGATGACTAAGACACTTAAGACCACAAAACTTTAAAGGTTTTGGCTGTTATCTGCATAAATAGATAAATTACTAAACTCTATCTAACTATTAAAAGTAAGAAAGACACACGTCCCCTGATAATCGTACCATCCAAACCAACAAAGGATGGAAAGTTGTGGATTATGCAAGTAAATTGGGTCATTTTTTCGGAATGAATTAAGTGGTGGCGAGGGAGGTGGGGTGCAAGGGATGAGGGCGACAGCTGCGGAGCACGTGAGACGGCAGCTGGTTGAGCTGATGCCGCCGCCCGCGCCTGCGCAAGCTGCATGCGCACCTGCCAACGTCAAATATTACCAGCTTTTTGTACTACCTACCTTCACATTGCAATATTATCTATGGTGGATTGACATCTGCCCTGATAAATTAACAGCTGTTTACTATAAGCAATCCGAATAGCATCTAAAAGTACTACTTGCTTACCGCATGCGGTAAGGTTCTACTCGTTTTGCCTAGGTACGTCAGATGATATCTATATAATATTATAATACCTTCTTAAATGACACTATTAAATTATTAGGAATACCGATGATTTTAGGTTTAGCTAACCATGTAGCCCATCCACTCGTTCGCTGTAAAGTTGGGTAATGTAGGTTGAAGGGGCATCACAAGAACTTCTCAAGGCTCAGAAATCAAGAGGACTAAACTACTTACCTATAGAAGGATTGTACACTGCACCGGAGACAAACCCTGGCGGTTTGATTGAACAATTCTATGCAATACTATTAGCTAAGTAATCACTGGTCGATTGGTTTTAATAAATGGGATGTTATCGCCGTACTTACGAGTATCTCGGCATAGTTTATCTATCCGTAGTATTGAAGCGACAGCTGCAGTGCTCGCTAGTTCTCAAGTGCTTCTTTACAGGTAAAATAAAAAACTTACCAAGGAAACATATCGATATTCTCCAAGGAGGTAGGCTACCAGCTTGGGACCATCGATTTGTTTTTGTTTATCTCTGGTGTTAATTTATCTTTGATCAGGTGTGATAAACGTCAGATTTTTTTTGATAAATTTTCGCTGAATTAAATATTTAATTTTAGCAGAACGTATCTAAAACAGTTGATCAAATAGTGTAAAGTGAAACTCAAAAATATTCCTTTTGCATCTCAGGGAATGGAAACAAGCATACCGAAGAAATATGTGGATAATACGTCCTCGAGTGCTTCAGTGCCAGGTAAGGGTTTATTTATTTTTTCCCTCCCATCAAACACACCTAGATTTTGTGGTCCCTTGTATCAACGGAAGTAAATTTTACCCACATTGTTTATTTAAACGCTGGATGCTCCAAATTATTTTCAAAATAGTAGGTCTGTTGACATAAAAGAAATAAAGGATACTTAGCACTTACCAACACCCTGCCTTTATCCAAAACTTCCTTCATGCGCGCTATGAAGCGAGCTATGCTCCGAGTCTCTTTGAAGGATGAAATCTGGAATTAAATTATCCGTAACTAAAAGAACCGGCGTTACCGACATAGCTTGCAAAGTGGGCAGACTGGATGCGGAAGGCGGAGCACAGGGTGTTCTGGCGCAGCCTGGGAGAGGCCTATGTCCAGCAATAGGCTGGGTTGATTGATTGACTTCCTTCATAGAGTAAATAATTTAAAACTTTTGAGTAGCCTACTATAGTTGAAAATAATACGTAACAAAAGATATGTAGGTTCAAGATTTATTTTTTAATTAAATGATAATAAAAAAGGGTGGGTGTACCAAAGATATTGGAAGAGAACATGAGTAGGGTAGGTACCTATTTACATACCAAAACAATACATCGTGATTTCGTGATGTCGATAATATTAACATCAATAAGATCTTTGTTTTTTAAAGCATAAAATCAAGTTCTCCGATTGTACCTACCTACATAGAACATTATGTACAGGTAGGTATACCTACCGGTACATAATGTTCTATGTAGGTAATTTTATGTATAATACCTATCTACATCAAATAAAGATAGAAAGATAAATTCGATATAAAGTTCCACGAAAAAGTGGGTAGATAAAAATATTTTATCCACTTGTTTGTTAGATTAGAAATTTATATCGTCAGCTATCAGAGAAAACCACCTCTGAAATGAATGAAAATGTAAGTTAATGTGGATAATAATGTAAGTTCTGTTTCTTTATAACCGGACCATTCAAATAATTAAGCGATAGGTTCGAACTCAGACAGGCGCTTTACTTTGTGTAAATTATTTCATCACCACTACTTTCAAAACGGTGAAGGAAAACATCGTGAGGAAACTGGCACGTCCTAGAACCAAAAATTCGAAGACATGTGACATCTACCAACCCGCACTAGGCCACTAGTGGATAACCGGAGCCGGTCGAAACCCAACAAGGTTTTGAAAAGGCAGTGTCCAGAGAAGGACACGAGCGACAAGCATGGTTTCATCAAGGTGGAGAAGAAGAAGAAGAAGCCTCCTTGTCAGAACCAGTGCGGCACCGCGCCGGCAGGACCCAACATGCTGCTGCGTCCAGCAATCCCGACGACGCAGCTGTACGTGTCCAGATTGCACCACTCGACGAAGGTTGAGGAGATCGTGGAGTACATGCGTGAGAAGACCAACTGGACTTTGAGGGTCGAGAAGTTGGAATCGCGTCACAACACGAACTTCAAGTCGTTCGTGGTGCGTGTTCCGACACATCATCTCGAGAATTTCCTCAAGGAAGAGTTCTGGCCGAAGGGTGTTGTGTACCGCCGGTTTCGTGGCCGGCTACGAGACCAGTCAGTGAAACACGACGTAGACACTTCGTGTGCATAGTATGTAGTGTAGTTAGTTTTTAGTGTAATTATAATGTTGTATGTATTTATAGTATTTTTAAGTTATATTAATATTGTATTGTATGTGTTTATATGGGCCTTGATGCCTGAAATAAATGGTTAAATAAATAAATAACGGCACACTCCCTCTCACCGAGAGGAGGCCTGTGTCCCAGCAGTGGGAACATTTTAGGATGATTAATTATGTAAATAATTAGGTGCTTATGCATTACGAATACCAGCGAGAACTTTAGGAACAAATAAAAACTTTAAAAATAATCTCTATAAAATTAGAACATTAAATAGTAAATTACTTTTAGGTTTATCTTTTTTAAATCAAATAAAGGGAACTCACTGCAAAGCAAACTGAACTCCACAGCATTTGCAACGTAATGTTACCATGTTTTTAAAGCAATTCGTATAAATATTTGGACAATGTTCGAAATTGGTTTGGCTTTTAAATATTATTATTGTCAAAAACCAAAGTAATTTATTAGTCAAGTGTGTTTTTCAATATTATTTAACGAAGAGGTTCATATATTTTCAATTGGCAAGGATACCGTGGATAAAACTAATCGAAATCGTAAGGGCTTTGAAGATCCGTGGCATACCTACTAACGCGCCATTTTTTTTTTTTTTTCTATACAGGATAATTTTTTATTCAGTGCGTAAATTTTCACAGGGTGTTCTACCCATGAGTATGAACAACTTTCACTATGGGACCATCTCTGAAATCACAAAAAAAAAATCAGCTGTTTCTTATAAAAGTTCAATACCTACTCGACCAAAATGTATGAATCTGCTGATTTTTTTTTCGTGATTTCAGAGATGGTCCCATAGTGAATGTTGTTCATATTCATGGGTAGAACACCCTGTAAAAATTTACGCACTGAATAAAAAATTATCCTGTATATATCGATAGCTGACATCAATGCAAACAGAAAACATAATCAAGACCAAACCCTGTAAAGTGTCACGTTTCCGACGTAATATGGATGTCATGTGATCAATTTTGAAAGTTCTTCGATGTTTATAAGTATCATGCGTGGCCGCCATTTTGAAAAAAAAAAGCAAAATGGCGCGATAGAAGGTATGTCAGGCTCCACATAAAAATCTTTTATTACTGAGAATAATTTAAGTTAGATAATTGCAGTATAATTATGCTTATACAGGGTGGCAGGGACATCGACGCGCAAACTGTAACCATGGATTCAGCACATGCGTTTAAACCCCATTATTTTTTTGATAAGTAAGTAACGAAACTTATCGTCGGTTATCAAAAAAAAAATCTTCTGTTTCATAGAAAAGTGCAATACCTACGCGGTCAAAATGTATGGAACACCAATATTTTTTTTTAATAACCGTCGAAAAATTTCGACGCTATGGGGTCTGAACAGACTCATGTGCTGAATCCATGGTTACAGTTTGCGCGTCGATGTCCCTACCACCCTGTATAGAGGGTATGAGGAACAGGGTGTAAAGTTCGCTCATCCTCCATAGAAAAGGGAGAATCTTCCGACCAGACGAGTATTGTGTCTGGCGGGCAACTGCCCAACGACTGATGTCGGGAAGGTTGTATGTATGCTAATTGCGCGGTAAACTCTGCTTGCGAGATGCAGGATTTGCGTGACGTCAGTATGACGCGTTGTTCGCATGTGGCGTTGTAGATACCGCTACACTTACGATAAAAAAATACCGATTTGTAGATTCCGGATTAACATACAGATTCGATTATAATCTCTTATCTGGCAACACTGAATACTGTTTACTGAGGCGACTGGCGGCGAGCCGCTCAGCGAGCGTTGTGCTTGTTCGTTGAATAGTTTTAGTCCGAACTCCGATCGTCGAGGAGTAACGCATTTTTTACCTACTACTCGGGCCCAGCGATCAAACCGCTGTGAACGTCAGTCGCGAGTTCGCACTCATGAGTTGTGTTGTGTTGTTTGTTGTCAATCCGTTGTACGTTTGACAAGTGAGAGTGAGAACTGCTTGTAGGAACCTAGTCAAAAACAATCAATTTGATGTGGTCGTGTTCCTTACCTTGTGTAAATACAAAAAAATCTGGATTACAAATGGATATTACCAAAGGTAAAAGCGATTTCCTTTACATAACCTTTTCACGACCATATGTTTGATTTGGAACGAGGGCGACGTCACAATATCCTCGTCACTAGATTTATAGTTTCATTTCAGGTGCTTAAATTTTACAAGTAAACGTTGGCAGTATTTTATTTCGTAGCAAAATAATTAAATTATTGTTAAATGTTACAGTCATGTCAATCTTTTCTTTTGATAAACTTACCCTAAACAGGCTTTTTAAGAAAGTTCAGTGCCAGTTTTTTCAATATTTGAAAATATTAATCCAGGTTACACTTTTTTGTTCAGGGGTTTTTATCTGGAAACTCTTAGAAAAATACCTATTTTACTGTCAAAACAAAACAAAAATAACAGCTGACACAAATTCCTGCATTCCAAATCTACATTAATTATTGCCATTACTTAATTATTCTTAGTTGAATGTTAATATTGAGACAACCAATAGCAAGTATGTATTATTATTTTGCTTTGTTGCAATAAAATGAAATAGTTTAAAGAGAAGTAAATTTTTCCAAAAAAGTCTGCTCTGATTCAATTAATTGAATACATATAATTGTAGAGTAACAAGATTAACTCAGTAACAACTAAAATAAACCCCTAAAAGTATTATTCAATTGTTCAAGCTCTATACCAATGCCATCTATCAACGCAAGTGTAAGTTAAAATTAAATGCTGATGTCATAAAGAAAAAGAATGTTGATTGAGTGGAATGGAATCAATAAGTGACCCTTTAGAAGTGTAGTGTGCATAAAGAAAATTTCCAACAACCTGTTTTCAAGATTACACCTAATAATTGTTATCATATGACTTATGCTTCTAAAGAATTATAACTCACAGATAAGATATAGTATTGATTTTACTTATATTTCACTCTTCAGATAAGATTTATTACTTTAGTCTTTACCTCTAACAAAACATGTGGGGAATAACTGTAGTACAGCATTCATTTGATTTATCAACAAACAAGGGGAAATCTACTTTTCATGGCTCAAGAGTAGTATTCATATGGCCTTGCCATTTGATTATACTCTACCCAGTGGGGCCTCTTCGATGTTACCAAATTTGTAAGTACCTAACTTGTAGTCAATATGAAGACAACATAGTCATAGAAATTAATTTTATATTAACCTAATTTATTATTCATTTATTTCTTATAATTTTAAGTGAGTAATAATGCCATCATGTTTAAAGCGGAAAATATGTGCCATTTACATATACAATATGCTCTTAGGGATATCATTAATAGGTAAAACCATTATTATTCCCATAAGTTTCCTCCACATTAAATTTGTACCGATTTTAATTTAAAAACTTTTCCTCTTCTATAAGTTCTGTTTGTTCGGAACAGTAGTTTTTAGCTTTACATACTAGTAGCGCCATCTGTTATCAATGTAAGGGATTTTTTTTTAATAATCTGTTTGGCTCTAAGTTTGTATACATAGATAAAATGTAAACAAACAAATGACGAATGGTTCGGTTATTCGATCATGTACAGTCAGCAAAAAACATTGGTACTAAAAACTTTAATTTTTTTTATGACTACTAAACACTACCGAAAATGGTGTTGCCAACATACATATATTTTTATTTATGTTCGCAACACCATTTTCAGTAGTGTGTAATCAAATGTTTCAACCAAATTAATCTACAATACTTAATCTATTGGAGATTAGGTACAGTCAGCAAAAAAACTTTGGTACTAAACACTTTTAAAATGGTGTTGCCAACATAGGTACATATATTTTTATGTATTATCAAAGTAACTTCACTTATTCCTAGTTAAAAAGTTGCAAGTTACATGTAACATCAACTTTACAGTACTGGTAGCAACAATTTATGTTGATTATTCCTGAAGGCCAATTCTCGTAATTTAAAACGTTCAAAATCTAGTCACAGTCTCATCTCGGCGACAAACAAATGTCAAAATGTACGGAATTTAGACGTATTTTTGACAGATTGAGACTGAGATCAGACTGTGAACGTTTTTAAAATTACGAGAATTGCCCCTCTGTTTGATGGTTACGATTGCGATTTTCGGGAATGTTTAATTTTGGAATGCAGTAGCAGGACAGCTCTTATGGAGTAGGTCGTTTATGTACACGCACGTTCACAAGTATGTACCAAATGAATGTGGAACTGTCCAATATCGGGTAACGGCGCGGCGGTTAGGTCACAGATAACATTAAATGGGCAGTTAGATAACGCAATGCCAAAGGATCAATATTGATCTTTTATCAAGCTACAAGTAATATCGGCCTTTTTATCTTACCGTTGCAATATGGAATTTTTGTTTAACTTAGTTGCTCCTAGCAGGATATTTTTCCTCGTACATTTTATATTCAATGCCGAGCTCTTTGATATGTATGTGCCCCATCTGGCGGATGTTCTCTTCCGCTGACACCAATTCCGGGCTATCCTTTAGTTTATTTTTCCTGCTTTTATGATGAGAGAAGCCATGGTTTGTTTATACTACGCTAAGGCAACAAGCATAAAATTCATTCATACAATCCCATTTGAAGACTGATTCATTTTTGGGTTACTTCCAATTAGAAATAAGTACATACGACAATTCGTAAACAGTTTGAATTTAAAGAGAAATTGCTTAGATACAACTGTACTGAAATTACGTAGACGTATGTAGCTAAATAGATAGCAGTCTAGCGCGTAGGCGCTACAGGCGAGGCATTGGAATTCGAAAGCCGAGCGCCGACCACCCATAGGCATGAGAACGTGGCCCCGTCCCGTTCCCCACGCTTGCTCCCGCTCGGCGCCGCCTCTCGCCGCTCTCTTAAGGCACAATGCTGAATTTCATTTGCTTTTTGCGGCGAGTGACGTGAACTTTGCACATGATATCACTCTGCCCGCTGGACTTAACAACCAACATGTTTGCTGATTTATTGTTGAGGAGTATTTTTTGCAATACAATAGTATCGTGTTTAAATTGAAGTATTTGTCAAAGAGTCTTTAATGTTAATGCACTATTACTTTTATTAACATTGAAGCAATATTACTGTAGTAAAGATTCAACTTTCGACAGTTTACATCTCTACTCTTTTTGTTAAACTAAAGTACTGTCCGCATTCCAAGCATCCACTTTTGTCTACTTTTTATTTGGTGTTGTATTAGACCCGCCCATCAGTAAACTACTGCCACATTCCACAGGCCCTTTTTTACGCTGTGTGGTCGCGGTTTCCGCTGAAGACGGCAACGTCGCGTCTCAAATATGAATGAAATCCGGTCGGCTGTGAACGGCACGGCAACGTCGCACCAGACGCTTGCCTGATTGAGAACTTACTATCAGTGTTGCCAGATGGAATTTGAGGGATAAAGTAGAATGAGTTTTACCCACATTTCAGGGGAAAACATTATTTTTGTAAAAGTATTGAAGTTTTATAGTACTTAGTTATTATTAAAGTTATGTTGTCTTGTCGCGTTGTATATAGGAAAAATAATTTGGGGGGTAACCAAAAAATTTCTAACGCCGCCTTCTTACTAAACTAAGACCTAGGGTACATAAAAAAACTCTTTTTATGGTTTTCTACTTCTTTATCTGCTCGATATTTCTTGTTTTGGAGCGGTTATAAGAATCTCTTCCTCTATGTCCTTTAGCACTTCTCCCTATTGTATCCGTTAGTGCGTAGTAAGTACCAATAATACAGCATCGTATCTCAACTTTATGAGATACAGCTCTGTATGTCATAAAATCGAGATTCTGCATACCGATAGAATAAACGCCCAAAATAAAAAGCTTATCGTATATCAATCATTATAATTACTCCTTATCATAATTAAAGGTAATTTAATAACTTATGGCTTAAAAAAGACAATAAAGTAACTATAATCATGATTAGGTATTGGTAAAAAACGTATTTAGTTGGTTAGAGCTTTTCTGTACTTTTCGAATATTATCATTCCTTTAATCTATAAGCACGTAAAATTGCCCACAGTCTACGGAATGTCGTACCTAACAGCTGTGTTGTATTCAGTCCACAATGGCGAATTGCCGAATAGCAGCGCGCACCCCATGTGCACGATAATATTCCTGATCGCGGAGGGTTGCAGTCCGACTATTTAAACCCTCTTTTGAAGTGCGTACGCTTGCGCAGTGGGGTGGTCGCTGTAGCACAATATCTCCACCAGGCGGCACAGTATCAGTATACGTACAGCCAACGATGTCCGTACTCACACGTACGATATCGCGCTATCATTTTAATTCCACAACTATTATTTGCAAAAGTTCTAGTTTTTTTGCAATGTGTATTTGCAGTGTCACGTGAAAAGTTCTGTGTGTACAATCCCCGCCAAAATGCCTCTTTTAGTCGACACTAACAGTAGAAATGGTAAATATCGATCCGTGTACTGTCGGCCATTTACTATTTTGGAGGCCTATTGTTTTGGTAACATTGGAACTTTCTTTCTAATAGAGATTTGGTGATCAAATGAAATGTATGTACGAATAAAAATGAGATAAATAATAGGTTTTCTCATAAGAAATGATAAAACAAATGTTTTTCTACAGTATTTTTTTTGCTGTAACATGAAATCGTTCAAGTGTCGTGATAATAATTTATCTGAGACAGGTCACTGCGGTCAGTGACAGTTGGAAAGCTTTTGTTGTCTATGTGTATTTTATCGACCATACTTTTCATAAAATTGCAGTCCTAGAAGAAAATGTAGGTTCGAAGAAAATTCCGAAATGCCGTGGAGCGTTTTAGAATTAATAGTTATCTGCTACTACAATTCTGTCGATAGTTCTGCTAATAAGATTTCCACCTAATAAGAACCCCAAAACCAATCATCTGTTTTGGGCCTTAGACGTCTTCGTATACTAGGGTTAGAAAACTGATTGTGGTCATTCGGTACATGCGCACTGAGTGCACTTAGGGAGGAATGAGGGCGGGCTGCGGGGCGGCGGCAGGCATTGGAATGTCGATGACGCAGCCAGCCGGGCCGGCCCCGGCGGCCGCGAACTTGTTGTTATGTGAAACTGTTTTTAAACGCACACTCGTACACGACCATCTTTTACATATGGCTGCGTCTTGTATGTTTAAGTGATATTAAATTAGCTCTGAACTCATTATAAGTGTTGCCTGTATAGAGGCGTCATGCCATTTTGTTTGGGGTTAATAGTATTACTGGTGTTATCAATTTACGCATATAAGTACTGTACCTACCAAATAGAATTGACATAAAACTTTACGGAACTGTAAACATTTAAGACCTACCTAGTTGATACTGATAGACATAAGCGTGATCTTTAAATTTAAAAGCTTTGTAATTAACAAAAACTTTTCTTTCTTTCCAGTGGCATCCAATGGGTCACCATTAACGCACGCGCTATTCAGGAGCGCGCACGACGCTAAGCTTAAACCGCTGGCCAAGAATCTAGTGCAGTCAAGCTACGACTCAAACGCCGGCTCTCCGGTTTCGTCACCCACCTCACCTTCGTGTTCCTCTTCGTTCTCCACCGACAAGACCGACAACCACGACCCCTTTAACTTCGGGACGGACACAGTTGATATGCGCAGAGAAGATGAACGGATTAAAACTTTTGAAAAATGGCCTGTAACGTTCCTATCTGGAGATGAGCTCGCTCGTAATGGATTTTATTACCTCGGCCGTGGAGACGAGGTACGTTGCGCATTCTGTAAGGTAGAAATTATGAGATGGGTCGAAGGCGACGATCCTGCCAAAGACCATCAGCGATGGGCGCCGCAGTGCTCATTCGTCCGAAAATTGGGCGGCGGCTCCAACAATGACACGAGTAGTTCCGGGCGAGACGAGTGCGGCGCGCGCGCGGCCGCCAGCAGCAGTACGCCGCCGCGCATGGCCGGCCCCGTGCACCCGCGATACGCCTCCGAAACCGCACGCCTGCGCAGTTTTCGAGATTGGCCAAGGTGCATGAAACAGAAACCTGAGGAGCTCGCCGAGGCTGGCTTTTTTTACACTGGTCAAGGTGATAAGACCAAATGCTTTTATTGCGACGGAGGCCTGAAAGACTGGGAGAACGATGACGTGCCGTGGGAACAGCACGCGCGCTGGTTCGACCGGTGCGCCTACGTGCAGCTGGTGAAGGGCCGGGAGTACGTTCAGAAGGTGATGACAGAGGCGTGCGCAGTGCCAGCGGCGGACGCGGAGCGTGACGTGGTTCCCGCGCGGACCGCTACCCCGCCAAGCACGCCTGTCCAGTCGCCAGAGAACTCCGTGGACGACTCCAATTTATGTAAAATTTGTTACGCGGAGGAACGCAACGTGTGCTTCGTGCCGTGTGGACACGTGGTGGCGTGCGCCAAGTGCGCGCTCGCGGCAGACAAGTGCCCGATGTGCCGCAGGACGTTTCAGAATGCAGTGCGATTATATTTCTCGTGAAAAGAGTAGCCGAATCGAAGGCTCGATTCTAGTCTTAAGGGACGGCCCGACAGAGCTGTGTGTTGGACCCCATAGCTCCTATGTCACGTTTCCACAGGCGGAGAACCCTATTGAAACTTATTGTAGATAAAATAGGAACTCGCTAGTGTAACAAAAGACGAATACGCTTTAACAGCTGATTGAGAATGAGTCCTCAGGAGTACTTACGAGAAATTTACCTAATAGTAAAATATGAAACAACATACTTAGGTAACATTCTTACAAGAAGAATAGATCGATACGCTTATTACTTAGTACACGATTCCGTTTTTAACGTGATATTGCAATTATTTATTTTATACATATTATAAACAGCTTTAAATAAAGTAGAATAATACTGCTCATTTGCGTAAGAAATGACAGTTCAATTATTTTTTCAAATGAGCCACATAAAAAATTGTTACTATCTTATTACAGCTTCAAGCGATATTACCGTTATTGGCAACATTGTGATAATTATGGGAATTTACTTTACTATTTCTGACTGTGGAATCGTGGCCTTACAGGGGCCGCCCTTGTGATGTAATAAATTAAAAGCGGTGGGGCAATTTTAAATAATAATTTATAAGACAATATAATATTCTGATGTTAAATTAATGTCCACATTTTGGTAAGATATGAATGTAAGCGCAATAGTAAACCTAAATCAGGTATGTTTTTTGAGGTTTACTCAGTTTGTACAGTCGCCAGCACATCAAGCTACTACAATCTGTCAAATTTCTTTAATCGATTTTCAACTTTATTGCTAAAGCATTAGGTGCAAGGTTGATTGGGAAAATTTGACAGTTTCGGGTAGCTTGATGTGCTGGCGTCTGTACAAGACTAAACTTGGTTTTATGTAAAAGCTTAGTCTGATAAATTAAGTATTAGATACAAATGTAAAAAGTGATAATATTGCAATTTGAACACAAAGCAACTATTTGGTTTTATCATTATTTTCAAAAATGTGTGTGCGGCCTGTTGTGACATAATTATAATGTAAATATTCTAGCTTATCGTTTTGTCCCACCGGCAAGTGTAAATAATGTAAAAACTTTTTGTAGCACAACTGACAAGACAGACTACCAAAAAAATACTGCATTTTGACATAAAAACTATACAAAAGTTTGTTTTGTTTCTTGTGCTAACCAAATGTCAAACAGAGTAAATTTTCTTAATAATGTAAATTGAAGTTCAAAACAAAACATCCTATATTAAAATTTTATTTATGTTTCAAATTGACGTTATTTCAAGTTTAACAAATATCAACTTTATTTCAATGAAAATTAAGTTGATTTCAGAGTGACTAGCAGTATTGAAAAAGTTATAAAAATGTTTGAAGTTGTAGCGTAAACTGAACTTTATTGTGTAGGAATTAAAGTTATTTTTCCATGAACTCATGTTTGTTTACATTTTTGGCGAATATATCGCACATTCAGATTAGGTACTGACAGTTTCAGAATTATTGTGAACTAGCAAGCAATGTAGATTCAAACATGTCGCATTTAAATTGTTTCTCTCAAAGCAAACCTCCGAATTATATTTTGTGACATAGAATTAAAAACCAGGCATTAGGGTGTCTATTTAATAATAACTTATTAAATTGTTTTGAATAGGTGTAATTTAAATTAGTGGATTATCACAGATGTCTATTTCATATTACTTACAACACGCCACTAAATTATATCGTTTTTGACATTAAACATAATAATGCATAAGAGAATTCATTTAAAGGTCATTAAAATTGTTTTCACGTGAATACTATTTCATTATTAATAAAAAATGTTAAATAATAACAACATTGTTTTACTGGAATTTTCTCAAATTCACTTCGTCCATTACCACCTAGCGGCTAAGTACACATACTTTTCCGCTTCCCATCTCTGAACCTATACATTTTCTATAAGTATATTATCTATAAGTCCGAAGCTCAAACCCTACTTGGTTTCGCTGTTGGCTTCTATTACCCGTACAGTCACGAGCATAAATACTATGGACAGATCAGCAATATTGGCGCCGATTCCCTTGTTCACAAACTAAACTAAATTTAAGTTCAGTGCATCTTTTTCTTTCTATTTCATTAAGAAAAGGACAGAAGATAAAATTAATATTAGTTTAGTCCTGTCAAATTAGTTAGCGACAGACGTAAATTGACGTATTTTTAGTAACCATGCTTTTAATCACGTCTAAACGGCTTCGGCCTTACTTATTTTTGAACAAGGATGTAACTGAAGACGAGGCTTTGGCCTTACTTTTAGTCAAGAAGGACAATAAAGACTGAAGACGAGGCGGTATGGTCCAAGACCTTAGCCTGCCCAAGAAGGGCGAAGGAAAAAAAAAAAAAAGAAAATGTCTATGGAGCGTCTTAATTGGACAGGACTAAACTAAAATTTATATTTTGTCCTTTTCTTAATGAAATGAAAGAAAAAGATGCACTGAACTTAAATTTAGTTTAGTTTGTGAACAAGGGAATCGGCGCCAATATCTCATCTATGGAAAACATACACGAGTAGCAGCACAAATATGTGACTTCGAAGAAACTCTCAAAACTATCTGACGGGACACAACGCCAAAATACAGGATAACTCATCGGCTTCAAAGAGATGTCACGATGGTAGGTTGATTATGTTAGCTTAACCTAACTTATACACAGGTTAGGTTAGCCAAACCTAGCTTACACACAGGTTAAGTTAGCCTCACCTTTTTTTTTTTGTGGATGGGAAATCATCAAATGACTCCTCCCGCTCTGGGTGGAGCAGGAGGGAGTGTCAGACTCTTACTGACTAAAACCCACCCGTGTTCCTTCCTTAGCCCTTTATGTTCCAGGGCAGCGGTAACCCTTTCGGACAATCCCGCTACCCAGTTAGCCTCACCTAACAAGCTGTTTTCTATGATTTTTGACCTGCTGGCGTCTGTACAATTACCCAATCGCAGGAATACGTTTTTTGGTACAATTACCCAATCACAAGAATACGTTTTTTGGTACAAATACCCAATCACAAGAATACGTTACTTACTGCATGATCAGTTGATCACTGTTAGGTTAGTCTAACTTAACTAGCTTGTCTAGATTAGCTTTTCATTTGACTATTCACACAGAAATACATACATAACATGACGCCTGTAATCAAGTTGTCTTATAGTACAACCATATTTCGCCAGTTATGTTGTAGATTTGTGCCCGGTTGAAGGCAATACCTTAATCAAATTTAGAATCACTATGCGAGACTCATTCATGAAGTTATTGTTCTATATATGCCAGCTAGTAAAAGGCCGTTGACCAACACCTTTTTTTTTGTTCCTCGTTTGTCTACAGTTCTGACCCAGCTGGTAAGTAGCGTAGCTCCTTGAATGATTTTTTTGCACAGAGTGGTCCCAATTTTAATAGACCATAAAAATAATTTTAGTTTTGGTTTTAAGTGTTGCTATTGGGAGGCGTGAAAATAACCAGCGGTGGTTCCTCGTAATAGTTACCGCAAATGTTGTTAGCCGAAATAAAAAAGAATTTGGTAAGGACTATTGAATATTTGTCGTGGTTTTAAACGCGATAAAAAATTTACTCGTCCTTCCTTCGAGGTGCGAGGCCCCTAGGAGAGCGAGGCCGTAGGCGATGGCCCACGTCGCCCACGCTTTACGCCGCCTCTGCATGGAGGTATGGCAGAGAAAGGAGCTTCACAGACGCTTTTTCCGGGCCCTACATGGACCCGATGTAGATTTAGTAGCGTCTGTAGCAGTGGCGTACCTAGCTCATTCTAATGGGGCCCTGTATCATTTTGGGGGCCCTTTTTACCAAACTGTGAAGCTACAGTGGTATTGTTTTTACAAAATAAAGAATATAGCATACTGGCTTAGAAGGTGAGGGGCTCGTGGCTAAGTAATAACAGCCGCACGAGTCGATTGAAAGTTAAGCTACGCTTGCCGCGGTAGGTTCCGTGGATGTATGAAAATCTCAACATACCAAGACCCCTCTGTGCTTCGGAAAGCACGTTAAGCCGTTGGTCCCGGCTGTCATTCGTAGATCTTTGACAGTCGTTAATGGTCGTTGAAGCCCGAAAGTCTGACAAGCAGTCTTACCAAAGGGTATCGTATTACCCAGTAACTGGATTGTGGCGGTCAGATAGGCAGTCGCTCCAGATTTAAAATACTGGCATCCAGTTGCATCCGGTTAGGTTGAAAGCAGAGACCGTAGATCATCAGGCAGAGGAGATACATTTGTATCCAGCCAGCTTGAAGTCAGGCTGGCTGGACATTAAGTTTTTATTGATTTCTCGTAAACCCTTACATGTGACGCCATAAATCAAACGTTATTACTGTTACACATTGCGTCACTAAATGTTAGTAAAGGAGCCATATTCGAAAACGCTCAAATTCAAGCTGGCTGGACACAGATTTTTGAATTTTTCTACTAAACCATACAAAACTTTTAGCTCGATGCCTGTTACAAATTTATGTGACGCCCGTTGATATGCAAAAAGTCGTCAAAATCACTTCCGTTACCGAGATTGAGAGGCCAGCGAAAAGTGGTTTTTAAAGCAGGCTGGACACGTTTTTGATCGATTATCTCAGATTCTGTAGCGTTACAAATTCTGAAATAAAGGTGTTTGGCCGTCACATAAAGTGCCCTATTGACCTAGTTAAATGCGAGCTATTTTGAAGATTTGTCCAGCCAGCCTGTGTCACATATAAAACCAACCATACCAATTTACAGAAATATATATCATTTTTAAAAAAGAATTTTAGGTTCTAGATATTATTTTACGAATTTTTGCTTACACACATCGCGTCGTGGGCCCCTATAGCTCAGGGGCCCGGTATCGTCGATACGGCTGATACGGCGGTAGCTACGCCCCTGGTCCGTAGCCTGGCTGCTTTCCAGTAACCTCTTTGGAGAAACTGATGGTTTTGTCTGTGCAATTATGGACGAAGTTATGATGACGAACAATTACCGGAGATTTATTGTGAAAGAACGGTACGACTGACATCTGTCAGGCATGCCACCCGCCGGGGGAATCAATCAGGCATATTATCTCCGGGTGTTCTCGTTTAGCTAACGGAGAGTACTTGTATAGACACAACCTTGTGGCCAGGATAATCCATCAGCAGCTTGCTCTGAAATACGGCCTTGTGGAATCGGAGGCGCCGTACTTACAGGTATGTGCCCCGTCCCAGTTCTCGAAAATGGAAATATCACATTGTACTAAGATTGATCCATCATCACTGACAGGACTATTGTTGTTGTTGCCAATAAGCCTGATATAGTGCTGATGGATCGATCAGAGCGGCGCGCAATGATTGTTGACGTAACCGTTCCGCATGATGAGAAACCTCGTGAATGCCGAGAAAGACCAACAAATAAAGTATCTTGACTTGGCTCACGAGGTTGTCGACATGTGGGATGTGGGCTTAGCGATTATTGTGCCGATAGTCGTGCCAGCCAATGGCTTGATAGCCAAGGGCCTCAACCAACACCTGAGGAGGCTCTCGTTGGGCAGCTGGATCAAGGGCTTGATTCAGAAAGCGGTAATTCTGGACACGGCTCGCATTGTCAGAAGGTTCCTCTCTCTGGAGCCCTGATCGCCGGTACCCTGTTTCCCGATACCGGTGGGTTACTATTTTTCATATTTTTAAATGTTTTTTTTATCTCTTTGTTTATAAAAATATTTAAGAATGTAATTTAAAGTAATTTAAATGAAATAAAAGTGGGACATCAAAGGCTTTTAATAATAAATAATAAAGGAAATAAATAAAAAACAACTGTCATTTCATACTGAGATAGTATATTCAGTCCAGTCCAGTACTTGTATCATATAGGTCAGTGACAAGAATATAGCTATAATATTGAGAAATACTTAGCTATATTGACTTCAATTATAGAGTTCCATTATTGCACAACTGAGATTTCCTTCTCACTTGTTCGATCACCGAACATCGAGAATCAAAACTTGATGGTTGGATCTTTAGTATTGTTATATAGAATAGAGTAGGGTAGACTATGGTAAATTCCAACTCTACATACTGTTGGTCATACTATCTTTAAAAGATGAGTTTACGAAGAGCCCAGGAAACAAAAAAATAACTGCCCCTGAACGAACTTTCATAGCATTTTTTTTTTATGTTAGACTAAGGATTGAACCATTTTTATATGTATTTTTTTTGAGATACGTTTCTTTGCTGTAGGTTAAGTTTGATCCTTCTTCTTTCAGGTGACAAAATCCAACAAGCTACTAGGTCCAGGGTTCTAATTCCGGGTCGGACCCGGAATTAGAACCCAGGACCTAGTAGCGTTTGATAAATGATTTATTTTCATTTATCATAAGCGTTTGCGACGACTAGAACAATGAACACAAAAAGGTGTAATTACATAATTTGAGTGACGGGTTGGGTAGGTAAATAACCAAAATGCAAATTTAAAAAATGAAAACCATTTATTTGACATGAAAGTAGACATAGAGGCCTCAGGCCATAAGAGATTCCACATACTTATTATTAGACTGTAGCAATTCTTGCTTTAGCTTCGTTATTTCCTTTATCATAGTGTCATCCGATGTTGTACCCTCATGTATTAGTTTACATTTTCGCAAGAAATCTGCGATTAATTTGTGACCCTCCGTTGTTTCCTTCGTTTTAACAGCTGCCTCCACGTCGAACAAGTTGATTTCTAGCTGCGCTTGTTGAGACTCGGCGTACTGAAAATTAACCCAAAATTAAAAATCAGCGTGCCATAGATTATATTATTATACCGAAGCAAGGATGTTAGGAACACTATTATAAGATAATATCACGGATGTATTTCCCGAAGGAGTAGGCACAGGTGTACAGTCATTGACACTAAAGTATTCGATATTACTAGGTGTGCATTATTCAGGACAGAGAAAAATAAGTTGATTGAATCCTGGCCTAACCTTTTCACCTATTAAATGGTATCAAAAGTATTTTTTTATTCAATGTACTTTTTGAGATATCTTGTTTCAAATCGAAGCGCGCAGGGTGGGCCGATTTTTTTGCACGCAAGTGAACTTATATTGTCTCTCAATTGCCCCTCAGATCAAAGACCAGGCAGGCGAATACAAGCTTATTAATTGTTTTAAGATTCGTGATTGATTCGGTATAAGCATGGTTAGAGGTAAACAAACAAGCATTCAGGCACGCATGCAAGCAAACAAACAAAAAAGAGCTTAAACAAACAAGCGAGTAAGCAAGCAAATCTTATTTTGCAATGATACGCTGCTTTTAGCAAGGAAGGGAGGCGGAGAACCGGTTGTTGTGGCGCAACTTGGGGAAGGCACATTGAGCCCAGCTTTGGACTGCGATAGGAGGTGAGGCTACTTTTGGCATTATACAATATACCCTGTCAATTAGGTAAACCAGTTGTGGACAGATGGAACTAGTGATTGCAGCAACACATAATACATTGATTGATACGCGTACGGTATTATAATGTCTGTAAGAAGCCATAAATAAGATAAGGCAGTTTATATATTTATTTAATTATGCATTTTAAGGATAACTTTTACTTAATCTGGAATAGTTCATTCTAAGACAGCTGTCAAAAAACGGTTAACCTAATGGACTGGGGATCTGTGAGTACAGTCGAGTGTTTGAAACAGTGTGGATTTTTGAGTTGGGGCAGTAAGGGTATCTTAAACGTACTAGCTACTGGAAAACACGGAGTCTGTCATTAACTTGTTAAGAAATTTTGTACAGCATTCTCAGATTGGAAAAAAATGTATGAGAATAGTTTTTGTGACTTTTCTAGTACTCAAACCTCAACTGGCCCGATAGAGTTTTATGATCCTTATAAGAAACGTCATAACTTCTACGTAGCATCGCAGTAGCCGGGCAAGTCATGTGACTTGCCCGGCCACTGCGATGTTGCGATGCGATGCAGCCAATTGCGTGTGTACGCAATTGGCTGCAAGGCTGCGAGGACTCATTTGTGTGTTTAGCAACGTGGAAGAATCATTGCGCGATCCTTTAATGATGGGTATGGTAGCGGGTCCTGTACGAGAGAAGCTGTTCGTTTACGGCTTGGAGAGCTTGGCTTTGGCGAAGGCGGTGGAGGTAGCAGAGTGTGTACGATGCGCGGCCATCAGTTCCGAGGATGATAAGTGATCGGTGTGCGGCCGTGGTCATCACAAGTCGTCAGAATGTCGATTTGCAAAGTACAACGTTATAGGCAAATGCCTATAACGTTGTTCTTTGTTTGAAAATGTTTTAAGTTGTATCGTAAATTGAACTTCATTATGGAGGATTTAAAGTTATTTTTCCAATAACTCATATTTGTTTACATGTTTGGCAAGTAAATCGCGAAATATATATAGTTTCACTGGTCTCCTTAACATACCTGTATCAATAATACAATAACTAAAGCAAATTCCATCGTGCAATGAGCAGGCAAAATTTGTCCTTTAGATGACGAACATATTTAGGATGCGACTGTACAAGTTCCTCACCTCAATAATAGATTCAGGTAGGTCTGCGAGCTTGGCAACGTGTAGACCTAGAGAGTGCAGCGCGGGGCCGGGCGCGATGCGGTGCAACAACAGCAGCTGGCCGCTGACGACCGACGCCTCTGCGTGCGAGTTGACGATGGCGCTCGGGTGGGCACTCGCCAGGCGCGTCAGTTCTTGGTAGTGAGTTGCAAAGAGGCAGAAACATTTACTCTTTGTTGCTAGTTCCCTGTAAATGTAAATGAGGAATGTGGTGAAAAGGCAGGCGTTTATGCAGGGTGTAAAAAGAACCATCACATAACCGTTACCTATACATCAAGCGAAGTAACATTGAGTACCTATACATTATTGCTAAGAAACGACTTTTATTTTTGGTGTGAAAAATCGTTGTTGACGGCAGCACGCAATGAAACGCACGAAAAACATTGTACTTGTGTTGATGCATGCAACGGTACAGGAGTTTTGGAGGTATTTAAAGTTAAGTTCACCCAACCACAAGCAACCATTACGGTTAAGATTTTCGAAGTCGACCGTACCGATTGGCAACCGCTCACACAAAACACTTGCGGACCTTGTCTTGCTTTGGCCTATAAGGTTATAAGCTCTACAATATATATTTTATGTACTTACTCTGCGATAGCCCAAGCTATGCCGCAACCTTCGTATGTTGAAGTGCCTCGTCCTAATTCGTCGATAAGGACGAGCGAGTCGGGTGTCGCCGTCTGGAATGAATAAAAGCTTTGGTTACAGATTTCCAAAATAATATAACATCACGCTTGTATTCCCCAAAGGGTTAGGCAGAGGTGTATCTATAGTAAATCCACGTTTCGCCCGCTCTGCTAAAGACCCAAGTAATAGAGAGCGAGCCTGTTGCTATCGTCCGGGCACAAATCTAGACTCCGGGCTAAGAAATTCCAGATGGAAAAACCCAATAATCCCAAAATGTCATTTGTTATTTTATAAAACCTTTGCAGGTTGGGCGTTCAATGTAAAGTTGCACAATGCTACGCTGCCTCACTGATAGCGATTGTTAATGTAATATCGCAAACGCCTTGTTTTCACGACAATTTCTCAACCATAAGTAAGAATTTCAAGAATTAAAAAAAAATTAAAGATCCACGTGTAGCAGTGCCGCCGCTACCGCTATACTCACCCGCAGGATGGCGGCCGTGTCCAGCATCTCGCGCATGAAGGTGCTGTGGCCGGCGCGCTCGGCGTCGGCCGCGCCCACCCGCGCCGCCACGCTGCGCAGGCGCGGCACGCGGGCGGCGCGCGCGGCCACGTGTAGCAGTGCCGCCGCTACCGCTATACTCACCCGCAGGATGGCGGCCGTGTCCAGCATCTCGCGCATGAAGGTGCTGTGGCCGGCGCGCTCGGCGTCGGCCGCGCCCACCCGCGCCGCCACGCTGCGCAGGCGCGGCACGCGGGCGGCGCGCGCGGCCACGTGTAGCAGTGCCGCCGCTACCGCTATACTCACCCGCAGGATGGCGGCCGTGTCCAGCATCTCGCGCATGAAGGTGCTGTGGCCGGCGCGCTCGGCGTCGGCCGCGCCCACCCGCGCCGCCACGCTGCGCAGGCGCGGCACGCGGGCGGCGCGCGCGGCCACGTGTAGCAGTGCCGCCGCTACCGCTATACTCACCCGCAGGATGGCGGCCGTGTCCAGCATCTCGCGCATGAAGGTGCTGTGGCCGGCGCGCTCGGCGTCGGCCGCGCCCACCCGCGCCGCCACGCTGCGCAGGCGCGGCACGCGGGCGGCGCGCGCGGCCACGTGTAGCAGTGCCGCCGCTACCGCTATACTCACCCGCAGGATGGCGGCCGTGTCCAGCATCTCGCGCATGAAGGTGCTGTGGCCGGCGCGCTCGGCGTCGGCCGCGCCCACCCGCGCCGCCACGCTGCGCAGGCGCGGCACGCGGGCGGCGCGCGCGGCCACGTGTAGCAGTGCCGCCGCTACCGCTATACTCACCCGCAGGATGGCGGCCGTGTCCAGCATCTCGCGCATGAAGGTGCTGTGGCCGGCGCGCTCGGCGTCGGCCGCGCCCACCCGCGCCGCCACGCTGCGCAGGCGCGGCACGCGGGCGGCGCGCGCGGCCACGTGTAGCAGTGCCGCCGCTACCGCTATACTCACCCGCAGGATGGCGGCCGTGTCCAGCATCTCGCGCATGAAGGTGCTGTGGCCGGCGCGCTCGGCGTCGGCCGCGCCCACCCGCGCCGCCACGCTGCGCAGGCGCGGCACGCGGGCGGCGCGCGCGGCCACGTGTAGCAGTGCCGCCGCTACCGCTATACTCACCCGCAGGATGGCGGCCGTGTCCAGCATCTCGCGCATGAAGGTGCTGTGGCCGGCGCGCTCGGCGTCGGCCGCGCCCACCCGCGCCGCCACGCTGCGCAGGCGCGGCACGCGGGCGGCGCGCGCGGCCACGTGTAGCAGTGCCGCCGCTACCGCTATACTCACCCGCAGGATGGCGGCCGTGTCCAGCATCTCGCGCATGAAGGTGCTGTGGCCGGCGCGCTCGGCGTCGGCCGCGCCCACCCGCGCCGCCACGCTGCGCAGGCGCGGCACGCGGGCGGCGCGCGCGGCCACGTGTAGCAGTGCCGCCGCTACCGCTATACTCACCCGCAGGATGGCGGCCGTGTCCAGCATCTCGCGCATGAAGGTGCTGTGGCCGGCGCGCTCGGCGTCGGCCGCGCCCACCCGCGCCGCCACGCTGCGCAGGCGCGGCACGCGGGCGGCGCGCGCGGCCACGTGTAGCAGTGCCGCCGCTACCGCTATACTCACCCGCAGGATGGCGGCCGTGTCCAGCATCTCGCGCATGAAGGTGCTGTGGCCGGCGCGCTCGGCGTCGGCCGCGCCCACCCGCGCCGCCACGCTGCGCAGGCGCGGCACGCGGGCGGCGCGCGCGGCCACGTGTAGCAGTGCCGCCGCTACCGCTATACTCACCCGCAGGATGGCGGCCGTGTCCAGCATCTCGCGCATGAAGGTGCTGTGGCCGGCGCGCTCGGCGTCGGCCGCGCCCACCCGCGCCGCCACGCTGCGCAGGCGCGGCACGCGGGCGGCGCGCGCGGCCACGTGTAGCAGTGCCGCCGCTACCGCTATACTCACCCGCAGGATGGCGGCCGTGTCCAGCATCTCGCGCATGAAGGTGCTGTGGCCGGCGCGCTCGGCGTCGGCCGCGCCCACCCGCGCCGCCACGCTGCGCAGGCGCGGCACGCGGGCGGCGCGCGCGGCCACGTGTAGCAGTGCCGCCGCTACCGCTATACTCACCCGCAGGATGGCGGCCGTGTCCAGCATCTCGCGCATGAAGGTGCTGTGGCCGGCGCGCTCGGCGTCGGCCGCGCCCACCCGCGCCGCCACGCTGCGCAGGCGCGGCACGCGGGCGGCGCGCGCGGCCACGTGTAGCAGTGCCGCCGCTACCGCTATACTCACCCGCAGGATGGCGGCCGTGTCCAGCATCTCGCGCATGAAGGTGCTGTGGCCGGCGCGCTCGGCGTCGGCCGCGCCCACCCGCGCCGCCACGCTGCGCAGGCGCGGCACGCGGGCGGCGCGCGCGGCCACGTGTAGCAGTGCCGCCGCTACCGCTATACTCACCCGCAGGATGGCGGCCGTGTCCAGCATCTCGCGCATGAAGGTGCTGTGGCCGGCGCGCTCGGCGTCGGCCGCGCCCACCCGCGCCGCCACGCTGCGCAGGCGCGGCACGCGGGCGGCGCGCGCGGCCACGTGTAGCAGTGCCGCCGCTACCGCTATACTCACCCGCAGGATGGCGGCCGTGTCCAGCATCTCGCGCATGAAGGTGCTGTGGCCGGCGCGCTCGGCGTCGGCCGCGCCCACCCGCGCCGCCACGCTGCGCAGGCGCGGCACGCGGGCGGCGCGCGCGGCCACGTGTAGCAGTGCCGCCGCTACCGCTATACTCACCCGCAGGATGGCGGCCGTGTCCAGCATCTCGCGCATGAAGGTGCTGTGGCCGGCGCGCTCGGCGTCGGCCGCGCCCACCCGCGCCGCCACGCTGCGCAGGCGCGGCACGCGGGCGGCGCGCGCGGCCACGTGTAGCAGTGCCGCCGCTACCGCTATACTCACCCGCAGGATGGCGGCCGTGTCCAGCATCTCGCGCATGAAGGTGCTGTGGCCGGCGCGCTCGGCGTCGGCCGCGCCCACCCGCGCCGCCACGCTGCGCAGGCGCGGCACGCGGGCGGCGCGCGCGGCCACAGCGCAGCCCGCATGCGCCAGCACGCACGCGGCGCCACACGAGCGCATCCACGTGGACTTGCCGCCCATGTTGGCGCCCGTCACTATGTGCAGCATGCTCGCACCTGGAACGTTACGGTTAAGGACGCTGTTACATTTTCGACGAACTCAAATTTAGGTATCTAAAGTCGCACACAGCAACATCACCCGTACGCACACATTGAGTCCTCGATTTTATACATCACATATAATCTTGGTCCTTGATATTTTTTTTTTATTTTATTGAAATTGATTCCGGAAGATTACTTGGATCTTTGAAAATGCATTTGGTAACTGTTACCATTAGTATCGTCATCAAGAAAACGAAAATACAAAACCAAAGACACCGACTTCCGAAATCAAAGTTATTTTTCACTTTGTGGTGATTTTTTTGTCTGTTTTATTTTTTGTGAGAAAGTTTTTATCACTGTTTCGGTTTTAGCGGGAAAACAGATGTCAACACCCAATATGGAGTACCAACCAAAACTAAAAGGAAAAAAACTGTCCTGTGTCGAAAAACATAAAACAATAGATACCGACACCGACTTCCGAAAAGAAAATTTATTTTCATTTTGTAAAGCACGCTATGTGAAATAAGTAGGTACTTAAATAAAACAATTTCCGTTCATAAGGATTAAAAACGACCATCGATATTGCTATTACATGGAACATATAAAATATTATTATCTAAAATTTTACGAGTATTACATAGTGAGCTAATGAGTTATGACATACTAGCCTGGGCATTTAGTTAAAAATTTTGGTAAAATAAATCTCCACTCCCGAATGATCTTTGTGACTGTGGTGTAGGCTCAGCATTTTTGATGAAAATTAAAACACACGGAAGTAGTAAAAATCTATAATATATTTAATAAAGGCATGTTACAAAAGTACACCAACTCATTGCTACGTTTGTAGATTTTTTTGGTCTATATCCAAATTTCCGAATACGGGGCATCTAAAAAATAAAGATAAATATATTAACAAAATAACCTACATAAAAACTAAATGCTACACTTGGTGGCAGAGCTCACAAAGTACAACGTTTGCGTTACGCGTTTTGTCAAACGCTATTAGTGACATCTACCATGCCATATTTATGAAATTGACACCCATGACGAAAAGTGGCCAAGTTTTTGTCGGTGCCATCTTGGATTTTGGTTTTGACCCCATATTCGTTATTAGCTACCCCAAAAACCATGAAAATGACACCTATGACGAAAAGATGTCTAATTTTCGTAGGCGCCATCTTGGATTTTGGTTTTGACCCCATATTCGTTATTAGCTAACCAAAAAACCGTGAAAATGACACCCATGACGAAAAAATGTCAAATTTTCGTCGGCGCCATTTTGGATTTTGGTTTTGATCCTATATCCGTTATTAGCGACCCCAAAAACCATAAAAATGAGACCCATGACGAAAAGTTGTAAAATTTTTATCGGCGCCATCTTGGATTTTGGTTTTGACCCCATTTTCGATATTAGCAACCCCAAAAACCATGAAATGACCACTTTTTGTCATAGTCTTGGTTTTGACCGCACATTGGTCATACATACATAACTACATACAAACCGGTTAAAATCATAACTCTCCTCCCGCCCATCCACTTCCAGACCTCACCGCCGACAGGTTGACCTTAGCCATCCAAATCCTAACCTTACTAAGAGCTCCTTAAACCCATCCATTTCTCAACCTTGTCCACAGCTGCTTAACCCCACCCATCCAAATCCCGATCTTACACAACATAATAATATTTTTTTATACTTACAAAATAAAAATAATTTAAGTATGAAACTCGTATTTACTTTTATTTCAGTCCAAAAGTATCAACTCCTTCCGATCACGATAACCAACGACGGTACTCACACAACAATCTTTTTCTATTACTTTTATCGTATTTATTTTTTGCGAGAGAGCGATATACCCGTCCTTCCATGAGCGCTTCTGAGCGCGGAATGATGAACCGTGAGTGCAAAATGTATGAAGAAGTCTGCAAGTGTTTTTATTTTAGCTAATAATTGAAAAATATATTGATTTATATACAAAACAATTAGCTAAATCTATAAAGGACTATATATACCGCAATTTATTATAATTTTGAAGATAAAATATGCTGTAAATTTACCTAAACTGGTACCTATTCGGACACCTATTTTTTAAATTTTCTGTGATTATTGAGTAGGGAAAAACGTATTTGTGCGAAAATTTTGTATGACGTCATACAATTTTTGTGATGCCAATGTGGAGATGAATATATTACCTTTAAATCAAGACTTTGATATGTTAACATTTGTGATTGCTTATACGTTAAAATGGTACCTGAAAAGCACTGTTATTTGTAGAAAAATGTAAAAGCGTCCTTAATGGGTGAGAGACATCAGGAGGTAACTTTAATAAGAGCTGTAACACTTCCAAGATCTCTTGGCGAATCAAGTACATTGATGCAAATAAACGAATATGAATATGACAGGGGGGAGTGCTTTTGGTAAACATTTGTGCGATTATTTTGTGAAAAGTATTGAAAAAATAAAACAAAATGGCGGCGACAGTTCCAATCTTGGTCACGCGCCAAAAGGTCCTTGTACAGTTATTGTACGACGATCTTTCTGGAACTCTACTAGGATTCTCCACAATATTATCGCGAAAGAAGTGCGATATTATCCGATATATTCGAAGTCAATAACTTCAAATACACGTGAATGTCTTCACAGCCTATAATAATAATTACTTAATTCAGCAATAAATCCAAAGGCCTTTTAAATCCTGATGCAAACCATACCTCTTTTAAAAACTACATCATTGGGTATATAAGACACGCCTTCAGCGACCTCAAGACAGGGGTGCCTCAACTCCTCAAACACCAGTTCGTCGAGTTCCTCCGTGAGCACCGGCCGCACGTACGACACCGGAGCGCTTGCTGCGGCCACCGCGAACGATACCAGCACGTCCAAACGGGACAGGATGTGGGATAAACAGAACAAGCATTCGGAATATCCAGCTGAAACATTAATGAGAGAATTGATATAATACCAGCTTATATAATGCCAGCAGAATAGTAAATACTTCTTCGGATCCAGTTTAGCAGCAGCTTTCTTATTTAATAATATATTTTATTAGACCAAAAGAATAAACAAGTTACACAATTTGTCTTAGCTATCTAAAATTATGTTTAAGAGTAAATCTGTTAAAATTGTGTCTAATTATTAGCATCTGCTGCCGAACTAAGTTTATAGCCTGTGTTTCAGCACGCAGCGCCTCAAGCCCTCGGACTGGGTATGCAAGTATGAGCTTAATAACAAAAGGAAATAGTTTATTAAAATATAAACATAATTATATAAAAAGAATGAAAGGTTGATGTCCTCTAGGTGTGTAAGGTGAAGAAGATGAGTGTATGTGTGAGAGGGTGAGTAGAGAATTAAGTAATTTCAGCTAGTAGAGTCTTTAGGTCAAGCCGACAAACTGCTGTATCACAATTTCAGGATGGTCAGCATATTCCCCGTTTGGTCGTAAGTCAACTTCCAAAGCCACAGAGATACCGAATTCTTGATAGTTACTTTATTCATCGAGTATATTTCTAGAATCTTATTCATTTTGTCATACAAATAGGGGCCCAAAAATGGGTAAAATCTACGAATAAAAGCCGTTTTTAGGTGTGATAACCTCTTGCATACAGATAAACCTTTCCGTCTTGTTAACAGGGTTGGATTGTACTCCAAGATTGCTGTTTTGCGACGATACTCAAGACAAACAGTTGGCGTACAGTCAGCACCTCACAGTATTCATAAAGAAGTGTGGTAGAGTAACGGAAAGGCTTAAAAGTACAGAGTTTCAGTATGGTTCCCTGTGAAACCTCAAGTTGGTTTATCGTAGTTTTCGGTGCACCGCCCCAGGACAGCATGCAATATGTAATCAGTGACTGACAAAGCGCATAATAAATTTGTTTTAGGTACATCGGGGTTACTACCTGTCTTAATGTTTTAAAAATGTAGGTAGGCTTAGAATCCTTTTACTCAGCACTTGAATGTGTGCTTTGAAGCTAAAATTTTCATCAATTACAACGCCCAAATATTACATTGTCCTTGTACGTTCTAGAGGGGCGCATGAGCATTTAGAATAACCCAAAGCGTCAAGGGTACAATTATGCGCGATTAGATTTAGACTCGAATGTGTAGGATTACGGATCGAAAAGGTCAGGTACTTTGTTTTTTCAATGTTTAAGGTAAGTACATTATTATAAAGCCACTTCTTTACCAAATCAAAACCCTTTTTTTGGGCTAGCTGGTAAGTCTCATTCCATGTTTAGCAGTGAAAATGAGGGCAGTGTCATCTGCATATGATATTATTTTTCCAAGAAATGAGTTCAGACAAAGGAGATCGTTTATGTAAACGAGAAAAGGCGTAAGGCCAATAATGCTACCTTGCGGAACACCATAACTCACTGGATGATCAGTACTACTGTAGGGACCAAACACATTGAGTCCTGTCTGTTAGATAATCGGTCAAAGGGGTATGTTTATGTTTCCCCCTAATGCCAATTTACTCAACATGTTGACCTTTCCTTTTTGGAAGTGGGTTAAAGACAGAAATACCATCGCGAACGATGGCTGTTGACCACTTTTAAACTTTATTACTAAAAACATAAGCGTGAGGTGGTTAACTGTCCGCGATGGTGCAGTCAACAAAAGAGATAAGTATGCAGGGTCGTCGGATATAGTTGAACTTTAGTAAGAAACCGATGCATGTTTTCGAATGGAATTTAGTTTGATAAATGAACTGTTTGTTTTCTATTCTTTAATTCTATTAAATAAAATTTTATCCGAAAACATCGATCCGTTTCTGACTAAACTTCAACGGTATCCGACGACCCTGCATTCATGCCTTATGGTACGATATGGCTAATGGACACTATTGTTTATATGGGACCTTTTCTTTTGTACCCATATCAGGCCTCCGTCACTACATGTACTTGCGCGCTATAATTACCTACCGCCCGGCCGAGCGGTCTCGGGCCGTCTGCGGACCAAATTCAGTACGGTTTTCGCAAGCGAAGCGCACGCACGTTGTTCAATTTTCAACTGTACGCTTGAATATTTAGGCACATTTTAGAATGCAGCGATTGCTGACGCGACGGAGTAGGCTATTATAGCAGTAGGTATTGGAAATTTTCTACTGAGTGAAGTATCTGTTACGTAGTAACTATTTAGTAATCTGTGCCCATATTCGCAAATGAATAAATGATTATGATTATTAATAAAGAATTAAATTAATCTCACCTGCTATGCCGACTATTTCAGCGACCACTTTATCTTGCTCCTTCTCGTATGTAGACTTGATAGAAGTATATTCTTCGGTGATATTCTCCAATGCCTTTGTTTTAAATCTAACGCCTCCCTTCACCGCATCGATTATGGTATATTTCTTGTTTCCACGCAGTGTTTGCTCTTCTTTTAAAGTAACTCTGTGAATGTTATAGAATTTGTCACACTAAGGTCATATTTGGCTTTGTACGATTGTCTGCCTAGTATTAAAAAAAACGTTTAATTCAAGTAACAAGATTCATATACCTACAAACAGATATCACATAAAAGGATACTGACAGGATAACCAGCACAGACAAAAACGAACACTCACAATGTAGCAAATATGTCTGCTGCAACATTGCCGGATATAAGGGCAATCCAGTCTGTTGGCGATTAGCGCCAGAACGGAGTTGGCGCTGATAAGCTATTAAGGCTCAATATACAGGGTGACAGGCATTAATTTAATGTTTCATAAAAAAATACATCCATTTTCGCAATTAATTTCGTGAATAGGTAACTATAAACAACTAAATGTACTTGTACACTCTATCATTTTGTTGATCTGTGTTCGGTGTAGGCACTGTAGGCACAGAATAAATAATAGTACTAACTGTAGGCAGGAAGTGCGGCAAATTGAAGGAAAGATCAGCAAAGTACATTTCTTTTGCATTTCACCGATTTTATCGGATTTTTGCCAGTTCCTAGATTTCGTTGATCGCAAACGGGCGTGCTGTTTGTCGCGAATTTGTGATCTTAACGTAGTTTTTAAAATCAAAAGTAATTTTCTCTCTCTCTGTGTGTGTGTGACGTTCAAAATGTTTGAGAGTGACGTTTAAAATGCCTTCCAGACCTGAAAAAATTCAGTGCCCGCGAATACGGGAATATTCTCATGTGCTATGGCGAAGCACGTGGGAACGCAAGACGGGCACTACGTATTTATGTGGAGACATATCCCGAAGATAGGCACCCACAAGATTCTCGTGTAACACGACCGTTCCAACGTGTCTTGTCAATCAGCCCATAGTACCACAGCGCAAGGGAGCTGGCAGGCCGAGTGTTGCGAACCACATACTGAGTGTCGTGCGGCAGAACCCGCGACTGGGAATACGCACGGCAGCTCGCTTAGTTCGTGACCGTTACAGGTCCCGAGTCTCACGCTGGACTGTCCATCGGGTTTTACGCAGAGATCGGCAGCGGGCGTACCGATTTCACAAGGTGCAGGCGTTATTGCCCGCAGACAGAGTTCGTCGTGTCTCGTACTGCCGGTGGCTGCAACGAAAGCACGTCGCAATGCCTACGTTTGCTGCGAATGTGATTTGGACGGATGAGTCTACATTTACTCGCAACGGAATGTGGAACAGGCGCAATTCCCATATCTGGGCGCATACCAATCCGTTCGCGTTGCAGCAGACGGGGCACCAAACTCGATGGTCGGTAAATGTGTAGGCCGGTATTTATAAAGACCGCGTGATTGGACCCATTTTTCTCCCTGTACGACTAAACGGGCCACGATACCACGACTTCCTAAGAACAACTCTCGAGGAAATAATCGAGGAGATATCTGTGCTCCAGTTCCGCGAGGCATGGTTCCAACACGGCGGCGCTCCCTCACACGTGACCCTTCCTGTCCGACGCTGCCTCACCGAATCTTTTAGAGACCGGTGGCTTGGAAGATTCGGTCCACAACCATGGCCAGCTCGCTCACCGAATTTGACCCCATTAGATTTTTTTCTTTGGGGTTACGTCAAGGATAAGGTGTTTGTGACCCGAGTGCGATACCGCAGCAGAAATGAGAGATCGCATTGTGAATGTGTTTGCGACGCAGCGTGAGGAGTGTGTCCAGGATCCCACTTTTTTGCCCCGTGTCCACGCTGAAACTCTGCGCCGCGCTCAGATCTGCGAGCGAGTTGGTGGCGGTCACTTCGAATCCTATCTCTTTAGGAATTAGCGAGATTAAGGTAAGTTCATTAATTGAACATTACTGGATCGCTAAGTTCTTATCAAGCATCTTTTTTGTTATCAATTCTCATTGGTATCGCTATTTTATGGGAATAAGCTTATTGTTAGTTGTATTTCCATAACGGATACTTAATAAGTAACTAACATCGGTTATCAAGACTAATTAAACATGATTTTATGTGGTAGGTACTTTTTTTTTGTTTTCGGGGGGAAACCTTCGAAAGGCACCCGACCTCCGGGGAGTGGGGTCGGGGAGTGTGGGATTTTTACCTCACTAAAACCACCCCGGTGATCACCATCCGCACATAGGGGTGGTCGTAGGTACCTATCAATGTTGTCGTTAGGCGATATTTCGTAGGTACGTTCACGTTCGTACGTCAGCGGCAGTGTGTGTATAGGAAAGGTAGCGCGCGCGCGCGCCATCTGCGTAGCGTTTTGATCGCGTTGTCTGCAATACATTGCGCACTCAAATATGTTTTTTTTTTTTGTAACCGGTCATTTCTGAGATGTTTGACTTTCGTAATTTTATTTATGGCATCAGGTGTAACCTTTTCACGACGTTTGCGGCCACCCTGTATACCAGGTGTCAACAAAACGGAAAAAATAATTTTACATAAATAGGTTGTGATACTAGACGTCATGAAAAGAAAATAAATAGGAACACTCAAAAGGAACCAAAAAGTTATATTTTCCTACCTAAAAAAGAATCCATTCTGCGGATTGCTGTCTAGCTTGATAGTCTTGCCGGCATCGAGTCCGAGATCCCTGGCCGCTTTGTTAAGTTCCCTTTCGGCCGATAACTGCATTTGTTCCAATTGCTCACTTAAGCTCTGAAGTTGTTCGTCAAAGGACGGCTTTACGAGAAAATCACCTGCAAATGATTAAATTATGATTATATTTAACACGCTCAGCGCCATGTGTATCTTTTGCGATACACACTGTCTAAAGCTAAACACGTGTGTATCCTATTTGATACACAAGCACCATTCCAGTCTAAGCGCCGTGTATCGCTAACGCGCACACTTTCCATACATTTTGTATACAAAAAATGTTGCCCTGGCCTAGGGAATTTTCCTGGTGTAGTGGTATTGGCATATGGGGCTTGGCGCTGAGTGTGTTAAGTGTCCTTGGAAGGTTTCTACGGATTTCGTCATACAGTTAAGCCCATAGCAGCCCACTGCTGGATAGCCTGTTTCAAAAACTTAAAAAACGTTACACTTCAAAAACGTTAAACTTTAGAATTTTGGGAGTAAAGTTCAAAATAACTAACTGGCTCTAAGGTTGCACTAAAGTTATAATTTTTTTTGTAATGAGACAGTTTCAATGTAAAAAGTAATATTACCCCTGTCAACAGCCTCCATATCGACGGTAGTTTCTATCATCTGCAGGAACTTGCCCAGGTCCTCATTCAGTTCCGATATCGGTTCAGTGATTGATGAATGAACGGTTGCGTTCTCTGCTTCAGCTAGACAACGCAGCAGCGCTGGCAGCCTATTGATAGCCTGGAATTTATTATGATGTTGGGTTAGTTTTCAGAATAATATAACCGTCATACACGATTTCCTAAAATGTGTAGACTAAGGTTTTCTGACTAACACAGTATGTAGATGGAAGAAGGGAAGTACAGTCAACAAAAGAGATAAGTATGCAGGGTCGTCGGATATAGTTGAAGTTTAGTAACAAACGGATTGATGTTTTCGGATAAAATTTAATTTAATTAATAGAAAACAAGCAGTTCATTTATCAAACTAAATTTCGTTCGAAAACATCCATCGGTTTCTTACTAAACTTCAACTATATCCGACGACCCTGCATACTTATCTCTTTTGTTGACTGTACCATTTGTTGAGCATGATTTTACTTATTAGTACTTAGTTCATTTAACGCGACATTACTGCGTAAAAACTAAAGGCTGTGGTCAACTGATAACCAATCGGTTATATCCGAATCATGCACGTGACGTTTTACTAAACTACTCACGGTAAATGCTTAGATAAATGCTTCACAAAAGTTATTAAAGTTTATCTTTTCCCAAAATGATTACATTATGACCTTTCTTACCTTGTACCTATTTTAAAGTTCAGCCGTCGATTGCGCCTACGACACATCTTCCTCCAAAGGTATTAGAACACAAGATGTCCCCTTACCCAGTACTAGACGTAATTTATCCTCTTTTTACCTGATAAATCCTATAGCAGTCATGTAAGTTAGCCTTCTTCCTGGTCAGTCTCCTGGCCAAGGCCTGCAAGTCAGGTATCCTCCTGAGGTGGTCTTCGTGCAACTGTAGTCGAAGCTGTGAGTTGCTCATCAGCAACTCGACGATGTCCAATCGTTCGTTGATAAGGTTTATGTCTCGGAGCGGCTGGCGTAGCCATTGGGCTAAAAGACTGCAGAAACAATCATAGTTATTATCGTAGAAAACGTCGTTAATATTGTAGTTATTATCGTTCGTGGTATTCAGCTGCATCTGGTTAGACTGGAAGTCGACCCCAAGATAGTTCGGAAAAGGATGAGATGATGATTGATCGTAGAAATGTTTAAATAATTGACGTTTTAAAGGTAGTTGCTGGACAAAATTTACTACACCATGACGTCAATTTTTTAAACGCTTATTCTCTTTAAATACTGTTTTTGGCAGCTCTTAGAACAATATCTGAGCGGAACAAGGACTAAAAAATTACTACTTACTAAAAAATTACCTGAAGTGCAAACACAACACATCAAAACATAAAAAAATAAACACATCATAGTATTAATCATTACTGGAACTTTACTAGTAATAATAATGAATCCATTGACATTTTAAGTGTCTCACCATGATGTCAGAATGACAAAATCAACTTCTTGTTAAGATGAATCATAATAACTTTGTTAAGATGAATCATGTTTTTTTTTTTGTTAAGAATAAGAGTTATAGATACTTTGTTTACTTTAATTTAAACCACCTTTCAAATTGTTCCAAGTTTTGATATTTCTTTCAAAGACGAATACTTCATCTTGTCTTCACTTATGAGGAATATGTTAGTCGAAATTTGAGAAAAGTTGGCTAAGTTTATTTTATTTTCAATGTTTTCAGCCATTTCATCAATTCGTCTTTGCACAGAATTATTACACAAAGGAATTTTTCGGATAATATCTGTGGCCGGTTTATGAAACACAGTAGTTATTAGTTCCTTTATTGCTAGCAAAATTAACTATTCTCCGATGTTATGTGGTTTGCCTTTTTGAGCCGTTACGACGCATATTGACTAATTCGCATTATGACCAATGATCCCGTCATAAATACGCGAAATGACCAATCGCTAAATGACCAACACGCTTAATGACCAATACGCTAAATGACCCACAAGTGAAATGACAGGTGAAACGACCAACTAATGCAATCCATTGCCTACAGTTGTCCACTGTTGGACAATAGAATTGATATAGCCCGAAAATCTGACAACCAGTCTTACCAGGGGGTATCGTATTACCCAGTAAATGGGTTGTGGAGGTCAGATAGGCAGTCGCTCCATGTAAAATACTGGTATTCAGCTGCATCCGGTTAGGCTGGAAGTCAACCCCAACATAGCTGGGAAAAGGCTAGGGAGATGATACCTAGTACATAAAATAAAAAAAATATATATATTCTATGGTAATGATAAAAGATGATAAATGATTTTATTTTGTAAGTAGGTTTGTACACTTTTACACGACAATCATATTTGAAAAACTAGATGAGGTCGGCGTTTCCTATCTGACTAGTCTGAGAAGAAATGCCGAAACAAACTCAGAGGTCACAGTCTCTTTTAAAGTGTAGACATAATCTTGGTCAGATCATATGAAGACCATGTAGATCGATGTCTGAGATGATCTTTTGAGAAAATAACCACACAGATTAAGAGGACATGTCCAGTCAGTGCACGCATTTGTCAGAAATCGTGCAGCTCAATTCAAAACTTAAGGAGCTCAACGATTCGACGAACAATACCAAAGAAAGGACATTTGGGTAGGCCACATAAATTACTCAAACATCAGCGCTACCGTCACCCAATATAGGCACTATGCGGGGTGACACCACATTCCGGCTCGCTACATGTTTGCGTCTGGGCGCTCCTTGCGGAGCTCCACATTGCTGTCAATGCGGTGAAGCGGTCGACTGCCTCGGACACCATGGCCTATCCTGCTGCAATAGCGCAAAAAGCTCTCTTGTCACTCCTTGTATACCTAATTTTGACTCTTAAGTTGATATTGGTCATTTTGCATCATTAATATAGGTCAATGTGCGTAATAAGAAGATTGGTCAATATGAGTAATTGAGATTGATCATTTTGCGTATTGGTTATTTTGCGTGTTGGTTATTTCGCGTTTTGGTCCTTCTGCGTTATTTTCACCAATACATATTGGTCATTATGCGTCTAAACCCGAGCAATTAACAAAGAGATATTGTACGAAGCTCGAAGTCCGTCGTCATCTTGCTTAGCAGCCGCCGAAAATAGTTTTGCGACACTTGCCTGAGTATTATGCTTCTTTTCTAGGTCTTGAAAATAAGCTACATTCTTGTCTTTCTTATCTGGATGCATTTTATTCAAATGATCTTGCAGTCTTGAAGGCTTCATTGCTTCATTCGAAAATGTTTTTAGACACAGAAGGCACAAAGGCGACGATAGGTTTGTGGGATTTTCAATGAATCCGAATTTAATATATTCCGCACAGTATTGCAGTCTCTTCTAGTTCAACCAGGTTTCAGGCTGGCTAAAGTAGATTCATCT
Source organism: Apamea anceps (assembly GCA_951799955.1). Classification (NCBI taxonomy): domain Eukaryota; kingdom Metazoa; phylum Arthropoda; class Insecta; order Lepidoptera; family Noctuidae; genus Apamea; species Apamea anceps. Next base: position 11,078,393 of record OX637510.1, on the reverse strand, counting down.
TTCATGGGGTACTGTTTAAAATGTTACAATAAAATACCTCCCCACATAATAGAACAGAATGAAACGAAATTTAAATCTTGTATAAAACGCACACTATGCAGCCAGGCATATTATAAATTGGGGGATTACATCGCTGATAAAAATGCTTGGCTAAACGCTGGTCCTGCTCCATAAGGACGCATAAATAAATTGATTAGCATTTGAAAATACTGTTGGAGCTGCTGAAGATTTTAAAATACTTTTTTTTGCATTATATAAACTCAATCTCCTAGTATTGTATAATTGTATAGCACATGTGTGAGTACTATGTACATACTATAAAGCTACCATTTACTGGGTACGTCTTTCATTGACTTGAATGTGCCCTGGCAGCAGAGAGTATGTCATGCTCACTCAAATGTCTCGCTGACGGTGGCGCATGTGTTGGATCATTTGGCTCCCTTCAAAATGGTTGAGCTGAATGGTGCTAATCCATGCGTCATGTTCGTGAACGGGCGCCGTCAGTAGGGACTGGTCATCTTTTTGCTGCCATGGCTTATTTTAATTTAATTTAATATTTGAATTGTTCTTATTTTTATTTTCCTAAACTTTTCATTACGGACGCTTTTAACGTTCTGCATCGTTCTCACATGCATAATTTCTAACATGAATGATGTAACCAATACTTTGTAACCATATTATATTGATTTAAAAGAGTGTCCATGGAGTTTCTTGCCCGTTCTTCTCCATAGGTACCTACGCTTTGGAATGGGCAACTAGCTTCATTTTTCTGACTGACCGACCCCTTGACAATTCAAAAGTGCCTGTAATGGTTTAATTGAAATAAATATTTTGAGTTTGAGTTTGAGTTTGAGTTTTTCTTTTTTACTTTCGACATTGTATTGTTTTAAGAAATTAAGTGTTGAATTTAAGTACTGCTTATCTATTACGCGCGATACCGCAAATGAAAATAAAATAAATATTACGTTGTTTATATAGGATTGCGTAAGCAGCAGGCACCGACAGGAATAAGACAAACATGCATACTCGTTTATCTCATTCGACGCTCAATCGTACTCAACAAGTAAGAACAAGTATTCTATGAACCAGAAACTTGTTAAAACATGATTGCCCGCGGTCTATTATCTACAAAAATTACCTATCTAGGAATACTAATACCTATTAAAATGCGAAAGTGTGTCTGTTGCCTTTTTATTTGTTTACTTTCATTTCGAAACGGAGCGACCGAAGCATAGTATAAAGAGGGAAGTAAGTTATCTTCATACAAACGCACCGCGCGCGGCTTGTATGTGTGCGCCAAAGTATCTATGCGTCGCCGCACGCACACTTAAACAAAATCTCGACCCGTTTCTCAGTGCGCCAGTCGGGGCTAACACCGCACGAGGTGGGCGCGTCACGGCTTTTCGGCACCGCTAAATGAATGAAAAATGTGTGATAATCGCAGGAGAACGTATTGCTTGTGTTTATGTTATTGGTTTATTTTATCCCCCTTTTTTATAAATAATACTGCTCTGAATCTTGAATACATTTCTGTATTTGTTAGGCAAACCATTGTTGAACTTTATTGACTAATGATCACTGAATTAGTTAAACAGAGATGTGTTATCTTTGGCAAGGGCCGGGCTTTAAACTAATGAATTGGTGACAGTAGTATCAGTAACCTACCGTTTACTCGTGCTCATCACCGTCCCGCGCCGCCCGTCTGCTGGCCCGTCGCTTTCTTTCATCGTGAAATATTTCATCATCGTTTAGGTAAAACCGACCTCACAAACCCTGTACCTAGACAATAGAAGTAAAAAATACAACTTCCCGACCCTTGCCAATTTATAGGCACTGAATTATAGCTAAAAGTGACAACCCTGAGACAGTAGGCAATTATATCGCGGATTGGGCCGGAGATAGCCTACTTCCCCTCATTATATATAACCGAAGGGGGCGTTATCGTCCACTTTGGGAAAGGCTGGCCTAGCGATACGGTATCGGGGGTTTTTACCGATCTACATTAATTGAACATTGGCCTATTGACAATTTTACTTTCTTGTTTGCGTTACGAAACGAATATAAATACGCGAAGAGAAATAGAGATTGATCAGTGTAGTAGCGAGAATGGCACTCTTGAAACGTTGTTTTGTGCCCTTTCTTCTGATGACCGTGGCAGTATGTCAGCCACCAACGCCGCAACCTGCTGAAGCCATAAACTTCGACTGTTTCGACGCCTTACAAATTTCTTTGCGACCCGATTCACTGCGAGTTCTGAATATTCAAGATCAACGAGAAGACCATGAATACGTGTTTCTATCCCGTCATCACATCATACCGTTTGCGACGATGCGTGATTTTTACAACAACTTGCTGATCAGAGACCTGCGGGCGTTTCAACGTTTGTTTCACGATGTGATATACGTGGCCGCCGAACACGTCGGCTTGATACTAACGACGGGAGTTTTGAACGTGCACGACTATTACTTGCCCGGACTCGCCGAATTAGCAGGGAATCACTTGCAAATCCGCAATGTAAATCAGATACAACTCATCCAAGAAGCGTACGCGTGGTTGCCGTTTAACATATACATCGGACCGAGACCGGCCGACCGAGAAGATGACAATCAAACTAACACTTTTGACAACACGGCGCGCCCCTTTGTGGGTGACCCTCGATATAACGTACTGATGCATTTACACGATGATATTGTGAGATATAATTTAAACCCTAACTCTGTCCGTGTTGACACGATTATTGACACTATGGGTGATCTGGTGCATCTGCAGTTAATGCCGTACGAATTCATTCCATCACAGTGGCGAGTGAGACAAGGCATCAACGAGTACCGTTTCATAATCGCAACTGATGTCGTGAGAAACGACCCTACTTATCGTGAGTTGCGCCCGGAAGACTATTGCAACACCGACGGTCAAGCGGCATACAACAGATACCGCGATCGACATGATCTGATGAAACGCGCGATCGACTCGCGCCCCACCACCAAGTGTATCATGCGAAACGCCAACAACGACGTCTTCTGCAGCAACAGTCTCAATAATTTACGTAGCGCCATCAAAAGTGGTAAATTGATCCTTCAAAGCGCTACGAACACCATCACCGCAGCGAACAACAACAGCATCAGCACGAAAGACAAGGACAGTGGGCCGCTCGACACACGTCCACAGCTTACACCTACAGGATGGTTCGTACACATCATCAGTCTGGGGACGTGGCCGTAAATGTATATTAGCGCGTATGGACTTGAATCTTTATTGTGACAATCGACAGCTACCAATTGGCGACTGTTATTAATGACTAGGAGTGTTTCCACTTACGTCTTGTTACTGTTTATTATATTTTCAATTAGAACTTTCGTCCACTTGAGATGGTTGGCGATAATATAATTGGACCGTGTCTAAAATAATATTGTAATCCTTTCAAATGCATAATAAATAACATTTATATATTTGATGAACGGCTGTTTGTTGACGGCGGGGTTTACGTACAATGGACTTCATATCTTCCCCTCGGTACTAAGTGCGCAGGCTTCATCGTGTATTTCAGTTACAATATACCTGCGCAAGGAATTCTCTTTGTAGCCTTGCTTTGGCAGGATGGACAAATCCAGCTCGATCTCGTTTCTCCTGTTAGCTTGGTCTGATTCCCAATATATATGCATAGCACATGCGACGTGGAACAGCAGATTGCATTTGGAGAATTTTATATTCGATAATCTTAACACATTGTCACATGAAATGTTTATTTAAAGAATTGTATTGATTTTTATGGTCGCGAATTATTTTTTAATTAACATAAACCTGACATTGACCAGCAAATTGTAAAAAACGTAAGAAAATTTGAATTTCGCGGGCTACCTTAGAAAAAAAAATAAGTTTATTTGACCCAGGTTAAGTAATGAACGTGATCACATGTAAACGGCGAGGTGTCAGTGACAATTCGTTTTATGGTATATTAGCACTGACAGCTCTTGAACGCGGTTTAGAATTGCTGGTCGCATTCAGCGCCCTAATTGCGTAACACACGATCAATCGGAATCTGAATCATTTTGAAGCAAATTGCTAATCCATTGCTTCATAAGTTCGAAAAATTTGTCAGCTCAATACGTAAATAACGCAATGAATGTTCTTGAACTGTCAAAATGAAACCGATTCCGATTGATCGTGTGTTACGAAATTAGGATGCTGTTTCATTGGTCTTAGGAAGCCTGAAGAAAAAAAAAGGGTTTCAAATAGCCAAAAAGATTAGATTTAGTTTAGAGGGGACTCTCCCAGGGTGTGTGCAATGCGTTCTGATCCGATTATAACAATGTGGTAAAGCACACGAGTTCATCATGAATGTAGTATGAGCGAGCATACCTAGCGCTTGCCTTGCTATGTCCGGGATCTGTACTAACACACAAAGTACCAACTCGAACAGGCGTGCGACATATCACGACGAGTACTTATCCATACTAATATTATAAATGCGAAAGTAACTCTTGTCTGTCTGCTACCATTTCACGGCCTCCGAGGCCATGGACATAGGGTACTTATTACCCCGGTCGTACGTTCCCGTGGGTTAATTTCCAACTACAAAAAAATCAAAAGCTAGTGTAGCATAAAGCATACCGTTTGCCCTGCTGCGTGCGACATCTATCTAGTAAGCCATACAGACTCCGTGAAGGTGCGTGGGACGTGTCGCCGAGTTCAGGGAACACGTTGAGGGCAGATAGAGCTGCCGAGTCCAAGTGTAGGAAACAGTCCGCTTGAATGGTTGTCAGACGAAATCTGAAACAATGTTGGAATGATTGAGAGGTTGTTTTAAGCAAACTACAGGGCCGGCGAATACCTGGCGAAGCGCGGTTTTATGTGCCAAGAAAATAACAATATTACGAGCATTGAAATAAAGTCGAAAATAATATACTTAACCACATGGTTTTGTCTGTTGCAAACGATGCACTTGCGGACTGTAGTTAATCTTCGGGATTACACGAATTGTATCATTTAAAAGTTACATCTTTATTTTTAAGCTTAGTCTGGTATTAAAAATGTGCTAATGTGTCTATAGTTTTACATACCTTCCAAAATTAGTACTATCATTCAACAACGCAGAGTATTTAATAACTGCAGCCAAACTGGTCATGGCAACATCTTTTCTAGTCTCCGGGAATGCATTCGCGTCTTGTTGCTGATTCTCCTTGAACTTGAGCAGCCGGTTCAGGTCTTGTATGAGCCCTTCGGTTGAAAACTCAGACTTCTTCATTTTAGTCACAGTGACGTTTGTTCGTTCCATCACTTTTCTTAATGCTTTATACTGAAAAATATTAAAAATTAAATCGTTTTTAAATATTTTGTTGCTTTATGATTCTTTCTTCTCTTTTTTATACACATGTACAGTCACCAAAAGAGATAAATAACCAGGGTCGTCGATTATAGTTGAAGTTTAGTACGAAACCGATGAATTTTTTCGAATAAAATTTAATTTGATATATGAACTGCTTGTTTTATATTAATTCAATTCAATTTTATTCGAAAACATCCATCGGTTTCTTACTAAACTTCAACTATGTATATCCGACGACCCATGGTTACTTATCTCTTTTTGTGACTGTACATACATATTATTATTCTTTTAATCTGTTAGCTTATAATTATTATGTAAATATTATCTTACTTTCTATTCGAATAATCGTTGAACAAAGTAATTACTTGCTGACGTAATAACCGATGTAAAGTTAAAAGCACATCAGTGGCAGCACTTGCTATTCGAAAACCGCTCTTATTGTTACGACATAAAAGCGGTGTAAATTACTAATATAAAATTCGCTTCAACCCAGGTTAGGCGTGAGTTAAGTAGTCATATTTGTGTCCACTTGTATGAAATGTTCAATATGAAAAATTCATTTATTTAAACCAGTCTTTTGCTGTTTGTACTTACATCATCCTGTTCGCTTATCGGTACGAGACATTCGGAAGGCGCCATCTGTACCGTGATAGTTTCCAGCTCCGTAAGTAAGTCGTCATCGGTGAACTCCGTAACAGACATCTGGTAGTCACCAGCAGTCACGCAAGCTACACCTAGAAGACGACCCTAGAATATAATGAAGATGTTCATTAAATGGACAGCAACAAAATAAGGTGGAGTCGCGGCAGGTCATGAAAGATGCCGCGGGAAAAAATGAAGGACATTTGCGAAGAAGATCAGTGAGAAGGTGGCTAGTATACAGGTCACATTATCTGCGAGCTTTAGCAGTCAGTCACCGAGCTTTAGTAACCACGGTTAGTTCTTAGAATGGAGTCTGTTTTCTTTAATTGAACACTATGATTGGAAGACTACTGCAAGGCGCAGTTGCCGAATCGAAAGTCGTTTGGGCAGTAAAATCTCTGAAGTAACCATATTTTTATTTTTGACCTTTAAAGACCTTTTTAGGGTTCCGTAGTTAACGTCTCGGTACCCTAATAGTTTCGTCATGTACGTCCGTCCGTCCTCAGCTTACCTTCCAAACGGTTAGTGCTAGAAAGATAAAACTTTGCATGGATATGTGTGTTTACCACGTCGACAAAGTACTAGAATAAAATCACGAAAAATATTTTTTTTGGGGTACCTGCCCCACACGTAAAGTGGGGTAATTTTTTTTTCTCGCGTCTACCCCATAGTGTGGAGTATCATTAGATAGGTCTTTTATAAACATTGAGAGGTTGCTAAGACGATTTTTTTATTTAGGTATCCGTTTGCGAGATATTCAACTTTATAGCGCATTTTTGTAAAAAAACAAATGCATGAGCGCATGTTTTGTTGTTTGTTGTTTTTTGGTGGTCTCCCCCGCCCCCCTCTAAAAGCTAAACGGCTGGCTCCAAAAATCTGTAAAAAATCATGATGGTAGTCCATGTGATGAACTTTAAAGGAAAACTATAACGGCTTGGATAACTTTGTTAGTTCAGGAGTTATAGAGGCCTAACTTGTAAAATGCGCTTACTTGGAAAACTTCGTACAAAAATAACGAAATAATAAGTAAACATGTAAAATATTAAAAATAAAATCATAACAATTATCTATTGGACATACGGAACTCATCGCGCGCGAGTCCGACTCGCACTTGCCCGGTTTTTTAAAATAGTGCCAATAACTTCAGATATGTACCTACTCATAATACCACCGCCCTTAAAATTCAAAATGAGGTTTCTCCTTGGTCCGCAATTCCCGATACACTGTCTACCGCATTCAGATCTCCAGCAGAGAACAGAATATTAATGTTGTTAGACGTTGCACCAAACAATATTAGAATGAAATTACTTTAGTAACAGCATCGGTCTTGATATGAACTGCCATCAAACATGGGGTGGTTTCGTCAGAGGCTCCCAACCCTTCGCCAAGTATTTCTTCCAGCTGTGACAGGTATCCAGGCGAACCTTTGTACTTCAGCGACCAATCGCTGCCTTTCACTGATCCTTCAGCCACATATATTTCTACTCTATAACGCCTTACCTGAGAAATAAAAATAATAAATATTGTGTGAACCATAAATTTTAATAGTGTAGATTTCTCGCGATAGTATTTTTTCTTGAACACCGTTCGGACAACAAGTCTTAAAGGTGAAGTTTTTTTTTGTTTTTTGTTGACTTCATACTAATTGTCTTCGAAATGATACATCTTTATTTATTTACTCACTCAGGTTTTTCCAACCTTTTCAAACTGCTATAGCCAATTGGCAGTTAGAATCTAGCCAACATTATAAAGTATGTATGTCATCTTATGCAAAATCAGGTCATGCAGTGAATAGAAATGGATCTAAATAGCTCATTATAAATGTGCAATGTCCATTTATCTATAACATAGTGTAGAACAATTAATACAATTAAAACGTGTTGAAGATGATCCGTGTTTACAAGAGGCCGACTGATAAACGTGAGATAGCCGTGATAAAGTTTAAGGTCACGTGTCATTAAGTGTCGACGTTGCAGTCTCCTCGTGTTTAGATCTTTTTGATTTATCCCTATTGGTCATAAGTGATTAAAAACAAATCGCTCTGACCAATCTGTATAATGTATCAGTATTATAAATTAAGGTCGCTTCTCGTGTCTGTCTGTGTGACCGCGTTGTTCTTCCAAACTCCGCAACGGATTTTAATGCGGTTTTAACCATCATTTAGAGAATTAATTCCGAAAGGTTTATGTGTATAATACATTCATATTAAGAGCTAAAACCCACCACCCGGGGCGTACACCGGGGGAACGCTGCGTTCCCCCGGTAGTATAATGAAATCTCGATGTTATGTCAAGTCGTTAAAACCGTGCGAGGCTGGGGCTGGCCGCTAGTATCCAAATAATTGACTATTAAAAAATACGTAAAATAATAGCCAATCCAAAACATTGTGTCTTCTTTAAAGTGACGATGGCAAAATTCAGCAACGCTAACGATTGTGAAATTAATTTTTAATTGGTTATTTCAGTTTTGGATTTCTCAAACAAACTAATAAACTAAGAACTAGTAGTACACACGGCTACACGTCAAGCTATACAAAACCAGTTTGTCTTGGTCTCACTTTGTATAATATTTTCTCACAATGAAAGGTCAGCCAATACCGGTTTTGCATAGCTTGATGTGTAGCCGTGTGTACATAGCTGTTAAAATATTAATACAACATTGACCTTATCTTGAACACATCGTCATGTGCGACACATAGTTCAATGTTCTTTTATATCTATCAAGCATGTGACACTGTGCACAACAAAAGACGTTTATTTTTAGGAATCAAGGATGTGGACTTACCAACAAAATCTTTTTTATCAGGATTTCGAAATTGCCTTTCGACAATACCAGGTAATCGAGGCGATTCGGCTCAAGGCCCATCTTCTTGATGTTCGCCACTGAGGAAAATACTTCCCTGGCAGCAGTCGTTGCGTCAATTCCATGGACACTGTAGTAATCATTGCGGTCAAAAATCCTTACAGTTGTAGCTGGTTTCTGAAAAATTTGCGGTCTTTTTAAACTACTCGGAATCGGATAATACGGTTTTATTAATTATCTTGTTTACGCGTATTTTTTTTTTCAATTATCTTGATTACGCATTGCTCATAATTATCTACATATAAAAAATCTAACATAAGTAGGCACTGTTGCAAGTTGCAAGTCATAGTCCTGCGGTCTATGAGATGGCTCATGTCTAGTAGAAATTACTTACTATGACGATATTTTTTTATGCTTTATAAAAAATATTGTTCATAAAAAATCTTTAAACGCTAGCGTCTCCAGCAGATTGTGAGGTTAATTAATGATAAAAGAAGTTCTTGATAATTTTATAGTAAACAAAAATAAAAAATACCTATTAATAAATTACAAGAAAAAATGATAATAAACAAGTCAAGACTTTATAAAATATTGTTGTCGATAATGCTAAGTGTCTGTCCTTATAACTCCTCAATGATGTCCCATTTTTAAATAAGGGCAATGTCATTACTGAGTAGGTAATGTAGGTATTGTTATTTATGATGAAATACATAATTTCTCTCTGGAGCCAGAGATTGCCACAACAGAGTCTAAAGGGCAAAGGCCTTTCTCACACATATACGGAACGAGCATCAATCACTACATTTACAATGTGCCGATTGAAGGTTTTAAACTAGTAAGTAGGGTCTTAGGGTCTTCACACACATCAGGATCAGAGCCTTTCGGTCAGGGCCGGAAAAAATATTGCTTGCATACATTTTACATGAACTCGTTCACACATATTAGGGTATCGGCCCGTATTGGCCCTTCATATTGGTGGGTATGTCTATGATTTCTAAAGATTGAATTGACCTGGTTAATGTATATTCGAAAGACTTATATTGGTATATGCCAGAAGGTCTACTTCCTAAGCACGTAATCCGTAATTTCATTTCAAACATACGGGGGATCCCTAATTCGTAACACCAACGGACACAAGTTTAGTTTAAGGCCCGACCGAAGAATTAATGACATCACCATTTGACAATCGTCCCTACTCCCGATGTGTTTTTGCCCGTCCCAAAAAATCTAATGAATCAGGTGTAGGTATCACACCGATTTTTCGGATTACTTTCGGACTTATCTAGACAGCAGCAACCTCATGACCGAGAAGGGAGGGGTTTTCTCTATGAAAAATTAGGTGTGGAACCGTACACTAACGCTTAACGTTTCTTAAATAAAAACTTTAAAATCCAGAAGTAATATTATTAACAACAAGACTGGAAACAATCTATATATATATAAATCAATTGCTGTTCGTTAGTGTCGCTAAAACTCGAGAACGGCTGGGCCGATTTAGCTGATTTTGGTTTTGAAATGTTTGTCGTAGTCCAGGGAAGGTTTAAACGGTGAGAAAATATGGAAAAATTGCGAGGAAGATAGTAAAACAACAATTTCATTTTCCCATATAAACTGCTCTACCTACTTTCCTGTCAAACATTTGACGATCGTCCCTTCGGTACGGTAGACTCGGGTCCACTCGAATTGAAGCACGTATTAAATTAAGGGTTTTGAATAGAGTAGGAGTAGGTTAGGAGTAGGGTAGGTGTAGGATAGGAGTAGGTTAGGAGTAGGGTAGAAGTAGGGTAGGAGTAGGGTAGGGGTAGGGTAGAAGTAGGGTAGGAGTAGGGTAGGGGTAGGGTAGAAGTAGGGTAGGAGTAGGGTAGGGTAGGTTAGGAGTAGGGTAGAAGTAGGGTAGGGTAGGTTAGGAGTAGGGTAGAAGTAGGGTAGGAGTAAGGTAGGGGTAGTGTAGAAGTAGGGTAGGAGTAGGGTAGGGTAGAAGTAGGGTAGGAGTAGTGTAGGAGTAGGGTAGGGTAGGAGTAGGGTAGGGGTAGGACACCACGCGAACGAAGTAGCACCGGGCAGCTAGAAATAATTTATATGGCAAAACAACGTTTGTCGGGTCAGCTAGTATTATTATAACTATTTGTATTCCACGAAATGGCGACAAATAAGTGTCATATTATTAGTTAATTCGGAGAGTCGGAGAGAAAGATAAGAATATGCAAAAGGTCATCAAACTAATCAGAAATCGCGACTCGATTGGCTTATAGAAAACCTTATCGGTGTAATGCGTTGCGTGTATATATGTTTAAGTACTATTAAACCAAATAAATAGTACAAAATCACAACTGCAGTCCTAGGTGAAAAAAGCATAGTTACATAGCTAGTAATACCTTACGCGTAGACTTAGTTGAAACTTTATGAATGAATGAAGTCACTTTACCGCTGAATCATTAGGCATACAAACACAATCCTATAAGTTGACAATCACCAATATAAATAACAGTGATCGTTGGGCCACTCAAGGTTTTGGACTTGAGATTTGGTATATTTGCAAGCCCGCTTCTGAGAATAAAAGATCACTCATGGTCCGGTCATGAGGTTATCTGGGTGGAGATAGAATATTAAAGCTCAATAAATTGGCGCGTTCTGTTCAGCCAATGTCAGTATGCGACACGCACTAGTCGCGGTGTGAAATTGTAGTAATTGTGCAAGTGCTCTGTATTTTATTGTTAATAGGTAAGTATATACGCCATTTGTTTTATTTTTTGCTGTTGCCTATGTTAAAACCATTGTTTTTTTCTATATGCATAAATCTTTACAAAGGTATAAATAATATTTAAATGTATTTAATTAATACAAAAACACATATTTAAGTACTTTTATTTTAAATACAATTTAACTGTTTTTGGCAAAAGTGTTCTATTCGATACGTTAAAAATAGTGCATTCAAAAGAGTTAACACTGCATTTATGGTAGATTCGATAAGTGTCAAAGGGCGACTATTTTGTAGATAATCAAATGAAGCTCCTGCAGGCCGCGACATTGTTCTCCTGGATTTCGGATTCTTTATAGTTTCAATACTTGATTTTAGTCAGTTTCATTATGGTAATACGTGTACACAGTTCTGCCTAAGTTTTCGGGGAACAAAGGCGTGAAGTTATCCCTCAGCATTAGCATTTCCCTTAGCATTCGCCTAAAATTCAATAGTTCAGATTCGAGCATTAGGTTATATCATTGAGTGACGAGAACCAAGATTACGGTAATATACATATTTAGTAATGCTCCCAATCCAATCTTGGATTGTTACATTTCAGGCGAATGCTCCCGGTGCGCCTTTGTATTTATTATACTAGTGTTTTTTTTTTATCTTAATTGTTATTTTACCTTCTTTTGTTTTATCTTGGCATTGTAATATTTCGTGTGGCGTGGGACAGGGACAATTATATTTATCATCTTCAAATCGCTCTCAATACTGGCTCCTTACCTACTATTAAACGCTCATGATAGTTACGTCATACATGAATAACGTTAGCGTTTTCAAACTTTTTCTGGTGTTGAAGCTAACTAATTACTTGAACTTTTAGCGGAACTTGGTGTTCTAAACGTACCTACATACTTTGATGTTATTTTGCATTTATTTTATGACGTGTTATTAATTATAAACAACCAGGTTGTAGTTGTTTGATATTTTGGTATATGTTGAAATAATTGCCTGTTGACACTTAAGGTAGGTCAGTATCAGGTTGTATATTGAATAAAATATGATTAAAAAATCATCAATACAACCCTCTAATTTCATATAACCCTATTGAATGACTACTTCATGAAATATCAATAAGAGGGTAGGAGGGCTAAAAGTACTTACCCTACGTGTCAATGCAGGTTACTAACTACTTATTTTTGTGCCAAATTACATCCAAATCCGTTTAGCCATTTTTGTGCCAATCCGGAACATACATTAAATAAACAAATATGTTTTCTTTATCGTTTCAGAGTGGATCAACACTTCAACATGAAGCGTCTTCTGGTCTTGGGCACAGTTTGGGCCTTAGCAGTGGCTAGGCCTGAGCTATACAAAGAAAAGGAAGATTTCCAATTTTCAAGGAGCTCCTCTGATGATGGGACTAAATCAGGATTTTATGGCGCTCAGAGAGGTAACATGGGCGGAAATTTCGAACGCGCTCATAACATGGACTCCTTAGCTCAAAATCAAATGAGTGGTCTCGTGCGGCAAGTCGATGGAGAGTTAGGTGACGGCGCTAAGACGAGAACTGGAAGTGTGTTTACCGCTGCCAACTCCAGAGGTACTTATGGCTCGGGTCATTATGACCTCAGCAATCTTGGTGGCCGTAACTTCCAAGAAAGCACTTCTTACGGAGACTCACAGTCGCAAGCATCACATTCAGCAGCTTCAGCGTACAATGCTGCAGCTTATACTAATAGTCAATCACAAAGTTCAAGACACAGTGGATATCAAGCGGCAGGACACTCAGGTCTTAATCTCCAAACTGATGACCTACAGGCTCTAGATCAAACACAAGGAGCTGGCCAGTATGACTACGGTAGGCAAACAAGCCACGCTGCAGGATATAACGCGCAGTCTGGTTTCCAACAGCACGCTGCCTATGATGCCAGCAATACAAATTTACACTCCGGGGGCTATGGCTCAAACGTTCACACTAGGTTAATTAGTGCGACGCCGGTGAGAATTGTCGTCAGGCCAGGAACGAGAGTTGCCATACCAGTAGCTGCTCAAACGTACGATCACTCACAAGGATCTAGTCTGATAGACCAAAATTCCCTAACCAGTGATGCTGAAATCTTAATTAATGATAACCAGCGTACTGTATACAGACCTAGTAACGCCAAACATTACGAATCGTCGTACAACTACCGTAAGGAATGGGAGAAACATGACACAGTTCCCTCAAGCGTTATCTCGCCTAGTTCTACAGATAACCCTTTCCCAAGAAATAGTGAGCTGTACGAGGATGGGCAAGCACGCACTGCTAGTGACCAATATAACACGCACAGAGTGGATTCTCAGAGGGCACACTCGGCTTATGGCGGATATAACGCTGTTAAATCAACATCTGGTCAATCTCGTGTTAATTATGACACTCAACGCAGCGGAGCATCACGCACTAATGCCAATGCGTATACTTTGGCGGGATATGGAACAAACCACCAAGAAACTTCATCAGACTCTAGTTTAAATGCTTATAACATTCAATCCCAATACAATGCTGGCAGACATCATGGAGTTGCGGCGGATGCGTTGACTCAAGCAGCAGTACATAATACAGGATTTAACTCTGCCGCCGATTTAAACAGTCAAGTTGAGAATTTAAATGGAAAACCCAAAAGTTATCAATCAGCCTATTCATACCATAAATCATGGGAACGTCAAGGTGATCCTTATGTTATCAAGCCAGCATCTGGTGCATACTACGATGGCCAATCCTCTCAGAGATTGACGACAGGTTCAACACAGAATCTAGGGCATTCGGCGTCTGGGTCACATTACCAGCATTCACACGCAAGCGGAGACGACTGTGACGAGAATGGTCATATAAGAGTGGCTCGTTCTTATAACACTGATCAGTTTCAAGACACGCAGCAACAAAGTCAAAATCTAGAAGATTTGGGTCAGCAGCAACAAAGCCAAAACTTAGAAGATTTTGGTCAACAGCAACATAGCCAGAACCTTGAAGATTTCGGTCAACAGCAACAAAGTCAAAATCTAGAAGAATTCGGTCAGCAGCAACAAAGTCAAAATCTAGAAGAATTCGGTCAACAGCAACAAAGCCAGAACCTTGAAGATTTTAGCCAACAGCAACAAAGTCAAAATCTAGATTATTTTGGTCAGCAACAACAAAGCCAAAAACTAGAAGACTTAGGTCAACAGCAATACAAACAAAATGTAGAAGATTTGGGTCAACAAGTTGAAAATTTAGGGCAGCAAGCCCACACCACGTGGGATAACATAGAAAGTTTAAGTCAGCAATCGCATGCAGGCATGCAGCACACGTGGGATAAATTTGAAGATTTGGGACAAAAATCTCAAGATATAGATAAGCAACTCTCGTCTAACATTGAACAAAACAATCAAAGTAAGTGGTGAAATAAATGACAATCTTATAACTCAAAACCACGCAGTATCATGTATTCGTCGATACTGGTTCATCACTAATTTAACAACTATCAATACCTATTTAAATATTATTTTAACCATTTGTATTTCTAGTAATATAAACATTTGTGTTTAGTCATACTAACCAAAGAATATATTAATATACCTAAAAGTAATACTCTGTTATTTAACCACATCTCATCCTTATCTCACTACTCTTATAAATATCAGATTTCTTTAATTTGTCAATTGTTTTAAAAAGACAATACTTAAGTACTAATTTGGTGGCTGGCTTCACTTAGTAAACTTTGTTTGATTTTAAACCTTCTGTTAATTGCGTTACACAGTCATGACAGTTTTAATTTCAAAGCATTGATTATTTTACGATATTTAAAAATCCGTACTTATTTAATACATAACATGTTTCATACATGTGTTGTGATTATGTTATGCAATTAAGCTAATGGTCACTGGTGTGAGGGCGCTACTATATAAATATTTTATGAATGGTAGGTAAAAGCTGATTTTTTAAGTAATATTTTAAATAAAAACATAATTGACACAATAATGGGGTTCTTTGCCTCCCAAGCAGGTAAAACTGGTGATTTGGAAGTCAAGGAGTACCTACTCGCCCACTTATGAATATAATCCACTTTTTCAGTTATAAGAATATTTAAAAATGAAACAAACCAAACTACTTAAACATAACTATTTTAACTCATCAATCAACTAAAAACAAAACAATGTGGCAATCAAAATTAATAAAACCTTCTTACTTAATTTAGATGATCTCGGACAACGCACACAAGATAGCGAAACGAAATTAAGAAATTATCCTCAAAATCAACAAGCACAGGATAAATGGGGTTTCAATTACAAAAGCCAGGATGATCAAAGAACTGATAATGCCCAGGACAAATATCATGAACAATCCAACAAATTCAATCAGCAAGAAACACAACCTCAACTGAGCGACGACGACATTTTCAATGATTCACAACAATCACGTATACATAATGATGATCAAATGAGTGTATGGGATAAATTTGACATTGGATCAAATCATAATGTACAGCAAGATAAATACAACAGTGAGCATACGAATTCTAATGGTAATCAAGTAATTTTCGTTACGCAACAGACAGGCCTAGATCTACAGCCGCAGTCCCAATCAGTTCGTCATAGTGAAAACAATGGCTTAACTGCTGCTGAACAGACGACAAGTGATGCACAACAATCCGACAAAATCCCAGACACAAATGAACAAAGTAACACAGAATATTTTAACTTACACGATGGACATTTCAACACACAAACCAATCAGAATCAATTTTGGAACAACGAAAACTCTTTTCAAGAAACTCTTGGGTCACACACACTCAGGAACTCGCATTTCGTAAATAGCCACAGACAAGAACAGACTACGACCACCGACACCTACTCACATGTTAACACTTTTGATACAACTTCACCAAACAGAGCGCCTCTTTCCGGCTTGTGGAATAAATTAGGTAATTTCGAACAAACACTGTTAACGGGTAATGTGGATAAAGGTGAAGGAAACGCATTTTCGCAAGTACAGACCAACACCCAGAGCTCTTATGGAAACTCAATGCATGCATACCATAACCCTAGCACTTCGCAGGATCATCTTAATAGCGATATGAAACCTTACCATGATATGATACATATTATTGAAAAAGACTTAAGTCAAGTCAATAAATCAAACGACACAAAGACGGAAAAAGAAAGCTCTCTGGACGTAGGTCGTGGAGATATTAGCCCTGAAGATTTATCAGATTTACAACCAGAAAAATACCCATCTGATATACCTGTAAGCTCAGAAACACTTCAAAACCAGGATGAAAATAAAGTTACTAATAATAACACAAATGCACAACATTATAACCGAGATTTTCATCAGCACGAAAGCACACATGGACTAAATCATTTCCATCAGCATCACGATTTCCAGGAGCAGAAAGATTTGGAAAATACGGAGCAACAAAATCTGTATGTTTTTTCACTGCATGAAAACATTAAACCACCAAATCCACAAGATTCCGAAAAGGAACATAACGTAGAGCAACACAATGTACACAATAAAGAAAGCTCGGAGCAACAAAATCAACAAAATTTTGTCCAGCAAGAAAACAATGAGCAAATAAATTTACATGAATTAGGAAAACAAGATAACTTGGAGCAACAAAACTTACAAGACTTTGGGCAGCAAGTAAATGTAGAGCAACAAAATTTACAAGACTTTGGGCAGCAAGAAAATTTAGAGCAACAAAACATACAAGATTTTGGACAGCAGGAAAATTTAAAGCAACAAAATCTTCAAGACTTTGGAAAGCAAGATAACTTGGAGCAACAAAACTTACAAGACTTTGGGCAGCAAGTAAATGTTGAGCAACAAAATTTACAAGATTTTGGACAGCAAGAAAATTTAGAGCAACAAAACATACAAGATTTTGGACAGCAGGAAAATTTAGAGCAACAAAATCTTCAAGACTTTGGAAAGCAAGATAACCTGGAGCAACAAAACTTACAAGACTTTGGGCAGCAAGTAAATGTTGAGCAACAAAATTTACAAGATTTTGGACCGCATGAAAATTTTGGACAACAGAATCTGCACGATTTTGGCAAGCAAGATAACTTGGAGCAACAAAATTTACAAGACTTTGGGCAGCAAGTAAATCTAAAGCAACAAAATTCACAAGATTTTGGAAAACAAGATAACTTGGAGCAACAAAACTTGCAAGATTTTGGACAGCAGGTAAATTTAGAGAAACACAATTTACAACATTTTGAATCACAAGATGACCTGCAGCAACAAAATAAACATCTTGAACAATTCAATCAAGACTCAGAACAACCTCTTAAGTACTTAAAAGAAGAACGAACAGCAGTTCCAATAAATAATGTACAATCACAAAACAACCTTCCTCCGCCAGAAGTAATTGAACAGCCCATTGTTAAAAAACAAAATAATGATTTACAATCAATTCCTGCACAAACTCCAAGTACTGAAGCATCTTCAATAGAGCCAGTAACTGAATCAACTGGTTTCTGGAAATCTGTTGGAAATAAATTCTCTAGTGCAAAAAGTAAAATTGCTTCATGGTTCCAATGACATGCCAATGTAATGGATTTAAATATTCTTAAATAATATATTTATTCAACTACCTAGTCATAATGATAATTAATGTGTTATAAAATAACTGTGAAGTTATTGTTACTTTAAAAATATTTGTGGTTGTGATGTGGAATAGATGTGTATGTTTGTAAATGCCAGACAGAAATAGTATTTCATGATTTATGTGATAATTATTTAAATGAAATAAGGACTCACCTCTGGGAGAGAGTGGAAATATTTGACAAAAGCCTGCTGCTGAACCGAATCTGTAAAAAATATTATTATAATGATAGTTATTGTTTATTAATAAAGTTATTATGCAATGATGTTATGTTTTTTTATTTGTGTTTACTATGAAATTAAATAACTAAATAGGTCTGATAGGCAGTCGCTCCATGTAAAATACTGGTATTCAGCTGCATCCTGTTAGACTGGTAGCCGACCCCAACATAGTTGGGAAGAGTCTAGGCAGATGATGATATGAAGTTAAATAACTGATTGAAATTTAATTTTATGTAGATTTGCTCAAAGAACATAAAGTATTTATTTATTAAAGAGCCAACAGCATAGACATTCTACAGAGGTTTACAGTAGTATTTAAGAAAGGTATAGGTAAGGCTAATGTATACACAAAATTAACAAATTTAAATTGATTAACTACACAAGTGATATTTAGGCATGATAAGTATTCATGAGCAAATTAAACCAAGAATGGAATTGATAAAGCTCAACTTCCTCAGTCAAAAAGGCCTTAGCTGCCACTTTTCTGTGATCAGTTTTCCCTAAATAATTTGACACCCCAAGTATAGTATTCTCTTATATGACCATGTTAAGTGCTTACAAGCTTAGTGATTAATACTGACTGCAGGGAATGGTCACAAACAAGATATTATTTATTTATTTAAACTTTTCGCTCAAAAAGGTACAAAGGCAGACTTAATGCCTTAGGCATTCTCTACCAGTCAACCAAGGGTAAGGGAGGGAGGTGGTTTAAATTGAATTGATACTCTAATACATACAAAATAATTACACAAGCCAAAATGAGGCAGAACAAGGGCACAATATTAATATAATGCACTTATGCCCATTACTTAAAACTAGTTTAGTGCCACTTGTTTGGTTAAAACTAATTTTAAGTTATGCTTGAGGTTTGAGTGAGGTTCTGTAATATGGGATTTAGGTTGGTTACTAGAAATTAACTAATGGATGCGACTCAAATAGGTAGTCGCTCCATGTAAAATACTGGTATCCAGCTGCATCCGGTTAGACTGGAAGCCGACGCCAATATAGCTGGAAAAAGGCTGGGTAGATGACGATGATGGGTGGCATCTTATCTATTATTATGTGTAGTACAAAAAAGCAGTGATCATCTAATCTTATGCTTATTTTTGCTTCCTGGGCCAAGGCCTCCCTCCACTCCCAATATATGTTTATTAAACTAATATTTATAATTCGCCAGAAGAAGGGTCAGGACTATGATCAGACCTTTAGTCCTGTAGCCAGAATGACAACGGTTCGAGCTGTACTCAGTGTAGCAGCTAGTGAAGGCATGAAGTTGAGTCAGTTTGATGTATCAACAGCTTTCTTGTATGGGTCTTTATCTGATGAAGAAATTTATTTGAGACAGCCAGAGGGCTATGATGACGGAACAGATCGAGTATGTCTTTTAAAGAAAAGTCTATACGGCTTAAAACAAGCTCCTCGCTGTTGGAACAAATGCATTTTGGATTTTTTCAAGAATATAGGCTTTAAGGTTAGTGATGCAGACCCATGTCTGTTCACTAGAGAGAAGTCAACGGGAAAACTTGTAATAGCCTTGTATGTGGATGATGGGCTCTTGGCTGGGACAAATCAGGAGCTTATTGATGAGTTTATCAATGAATTAAAAGGAAGGTTTGAAATAACAACCAAGCCAATCTCCTATTATTTGGGTTTGGAGATTAATGTCAGAGAAGGCGACATAAGAGTACATCAGACCTCATATGTGCAGAAAATCTTAAGGAGATTTGGAATGCAGGATTGCAGACCTGTAAGTACGCCGGTTGTGAAGGAAAGTTTTGGATCTGAGAAAGCTGAAAACAACGACGATTACTTCCTGAGTAACTACCGACAAGTAGTCGGAGCACTTGCATATCTGATGGTCGGTACCCGACCTGATATCGCGTACGCAGTGAGTGTAGTATCAAGAAGCTTAGAGAATCCAACTCTAACTGATTGCGTGCGATTGAAGCGCATACTTAGGTACTTACAATATACACCAGATATGAGCATCATATATAAAAGAAGCTACAAAAAAGGAATTTTGGAGTGCTACAGTGATGCGGACCATGGTGGGGATGTAGCAACAGGAAGGTCAACGACGGGAGTTTTATGTCTGTATGCTGGAGGTGCTGTATCATGGCTAAGCAAGAGACAGCAAAGCGTAGCTATTTCAACAACAGAAGCTGAAATTGTTGCAGCCAGCGAGGCAGCGAGAGAGAGTATTTGGCTTGCTCGTCTTCTACGGGATATAACAAATTTGAGCGATTTGCCTGTGCTAAACGTAGACAACGAAGCAGCTGTAAGACTGGCAGAAAACCCCGAGTTCCATCGCAGAACTAAACACATTAGGACCAGGCACTTCTTTGTGAGAGAACTTGTTACGAATGGAGAGCTACAGATAAATAGAATCTGCAGTGAGCTTCAGCTGGCAGATCTACTAACTAAACCGATGGCTAGGCCAAGATTGGTGAAGCTTGCAAAATTACAAGGTCTTCACATTGAGAGAAGGTGTTAGAGTAAAAACTCTTTTTAGATCAATGTGACACCTTGTAAAAAGAAGAAAAGTGTTGTGTCATGTTGATATACCTTTTGACTTAGAAAAAGAATTCTGTTACTAATAAAATTAAAATATTGTTTGTGTTTCTAAGAATATATATTTGTACGATAATATTAGTTCTGCTTATTTCTGCCTTAACTCTCCTATTATTTGGGTTTGGAGATTAATGTCAGAGAAGGCGACATAAGAGTACATCAGACCTCATATGTGCAGAAAATCTTAAGGAGATTTGGAATGCAGGATTGCAGACCTGTAAGTACGCCGGTTGTGAAGGAAAGTTTTGGATCTGAGAAAGCTGAAAACAACGACGATTACTTCCTGAGTAACTACCGACAAGTAGTCGGAGCACTTGCATATCTGATGGTCGGTACCCGACCTGATATCGCGTACGCAGTGAGTGTAGTATCAAGAAGCTTAGAGAATCCAACTCTAACTGATTGCGTGCGATTGAAGCGCATACTTAGGTACTTACAATATACACCAGATATGAGCATCATATATAAAAGAAGCTACAAAAAAGGAATTTTGGAGTGCTACAGTGATGCGGACCATGGTGGGGATGTAGCAACAGGAAGGTCAACGACGGGAGTTTTATGTCTGTATGCTGGAGGTGCTGTATCATGGCTAAGCAAGAGACAGCAAGTCTTTGCCACTAGACGAGCCTTAAACTTGTCTACTGTCCCGTCAGGGTTTAACTTCACCTTATAGACCCATTTACACGGAATGGCTTTGCGATGTTTGGGCAATTTCTCAAGAACCCACGTTCCATTTTCTTCCAGAGATTTTATCTCCTTATTCATAGCTTTGCGCCACAAATCCTTATCAGAGCAAGAAACTGCGTCCTTATAAGTCACTGGTTCTGTGTGACAGTCAACGCTTGTATCGACATGAGTTACATAATCGTTGAATTTTACCGGGCGTTTGAGGAGTGATCGATCTCTGAGTTGCATGGCACTTCTTGCCAACTCTTCTACGACCTCACTCTCATTTTCCTCAGAGGCAGCGAGAGAGAGTATTTGGCTTGCTCGTCTTCTACGGGATATAACAAATTTGAGCGATTTGCCTGTGCTAAACGTAGACAACGAAGCAGCTGTAAGACTGGCAGAAAACCCCGAGTTCCATCGCAGAACTAAACACATTAGGACCAGGCACTTCTTTGTGAGAGAACTTGTTACGAATGGAGAGCTACAGATAAATAGAATCTGCAGTGAGCTTCAGCTGGCAGATCTACTAACTAAACCGATGGCTAGGCCAAGATTGGTGAAGCTTGCAAAATTACAAGGTCTTCACATTGAGAGAAGGTGTTAGAGTAAAAACTCTTTTTAGATCAATGTGACACCTTGTAAAAAGAAGAAAAGTGTTGTGTCATGTTGATATACCTTTTGACTTAGAAAAAGAATTCTGTTACTAATAAAATTAAAATATTGTTTGTGTTTCTAAGAATATATATTTGTACGATAATATTAGTTCTGCTTATTTCTGTCTTAACTTGTTGTAACAGGAACAAGGCAAAGATGTGGCGGTCTGTACAAGATAGATTGCAAAGTCGTACGCCCTGAGTTAAGGCAGAAATAAGCAGAACTAATATTATCGTACAAATATATATTCTTAGAAACACAAACAATATTTTAATTTTATTAGTAACAGAATTCTTTTTTCTAAGTCAAAAGGTATATCAACATGACACAACACTTTTCTTCTTTTTACAAGGTGTCACATTGATCTAAAAAGAGTTTTTACTCTAACACCTTCTCTCAATGTGAAGACCTTGTAATTTTGCAAGCTTCACCAATCTTGGCCTAGCCATCGGTTTAGTTAGTAGATCTGCCAGCTGAAGCTCACTGCAGATTCTATTTATCTGTAGCTCTCCATTCGTAACAAGTTCTCTCACAAAGAAGTGCCTGGAAGTGTTTAGTTCTGCGATGGAACTCGGGGTTTTCTGCCAGTCTTACAGCTGCTTCGTTGTCTACGTTTAGCACAGGCAAATCGCTCAAATTTGTTATATCCCGTAGAAGACGAGCAAGCCAAATACTCTCTCTCGCTGCCTCGCTGGCTGCAACAATTTCAGCTTCTGTTGTTGAAATAGCTACGCTTTGCTGTCTCTTGCTTAGCCATGATACAGCACCTCCAGCATACAGACATAAAACTCCCGTCGTTGACCTTCCTGTTGCTACATCCCCACCATGGTCCGCATCACTGTAGCACTCCAAAATTCCTTTTTTGTAGCTTCTTTTATATATGATGCTCATATCTGGTGTATATTGTAAGTACCTAAGTATGCGCTTCAATCGCACGCAATCAGTTAGAGTTGGATTCTCTAAGCTTCTTGATACTACACTCACTGCGTACGCGATATCAGGTCGGGTACCGACCATCAGATATGCAAGTGCTCCGACTACTTGTCGGTAGTTACTCAGGAAGTAATCGTCGTTGTTTTCAGCTTTCTCAGATCCAAAACTTTCCTTCACAACCGGCGTACTTACAGGTCTGCAATCCTGCATTCCAAATCTCCTTAAGATTTTCTGCACATATGAGGTCTGATGTACTCTTATGTCGCCTTCTCTGACATTAATCTCCAAACCCAAATAATAGGAGATTGGCTTGGTTGTTATTTCAAACCTTCCTTTTAATTCATTGATAAACTCATCAATAAGCTCCTGATTTGTCCCAGCCAAGAGCCCATCATCCACATACAAGGCTATTACAAGTTTTCCCGTTGACTTCTCTCTAGTGAACAGACATGGGTCTGCATCACTAACCTTAAAGCCTATATTCTTGAAAAAATCCAAAATGCATTTGTTCCAACAGCGAGGAGCTTGTTTTAAGCCGTATAGACTTTTCTTTAAAAGACATACTCGATCTGTTCCGTCATCATAGCCCTCTGGCTGTCTCAAATAAATTTCTTCATCAGATAAAGACCCATACAAGAAAGCTGTTGATACATCAAACTGACTCAACTTCATGCCTTCACTAGCTGCTACACTGAGTACAGCTCGAACCGTTGTCATTCTGGCTACAGGACTAAAGGTCTGATCATAGTCCTGACCCTTCTTCTGGCGAAAGCCCTTTGCCACTAGACGAGCCTTAAACTTGTCTACTGTCCCGTCAGGGTTTAACTTCACCTTATAGACCCATTTACACGGAATGGCTTTGCGATGTTTGGGCAATTTCTCAAGAACCCACGTTCCATTTTCTTCCAGAGATTTTATCTCCTTATTCATAGCTTTGCGCCACAAATCCTTATCAGAGCAAGAAACTGCGTCCTTATAAGTCACTGGTTCTGTGTGACAGTCAACGCTTGTATCGACATGAGTTACATAATCGTTGAATTTTACCGGGCGTTTGAGGAGTGATCGATCTCTGAGTTGCATGGCACTTCTTGCCAACTCTTCTACGACCTCACTCTCATTTTCCTCATTCTCCCCCCCTAATTCAACAGATTCTTGGTCAGACAGGTCTAGCCGCGCATCTTCAAACTCGGCATCATCACTACTATTTACAAAAGGAGTATTTATAACATCTTGACTTCTGTCTAAAAGTGACTCCTCGTGTGTTTCAGTGACAGGCGTAGTATGTGTCTCCTTAAATGTCTTTCTCACATACAAAGGTACTTCTAGTTCTTGTACCTCTTTGATTGTGCCTTCATCTTCTAAACTAGAGTCCAGTGGTCTTTCATCAAAAGTGATATCTCTGGACCTCATTAGAGAATTTGATTCTTTATGCCAAAACCTATACCCATCATCGTTGTCATAGCCTATCAATATGCACTTATTTGCCTTCTTCTGCATCTTTTTCCTTCTCTGTTTAGGAACATGCACGTAGCAAGTTGAGCCTATTATCCTTAAATGCTTAATTTGTGGTTTCTTCCCAAACCACAACTCAAACGGCGATTTGAGGTCAACAGTAGTTGGTCCCGTTCTATTTAAAATATAAGTAGCTGTATTTACCAACTCTGCCCACAGCACTTGAGGAAGCTCCTGATGAGCATGCATCATTGCTCTGGCCATCTCAACGATTGTCCGGTTATCCCTTTCACTACACCCATTCTGTTCAGGCGTGTAAGGCATAATTAATCGCTGTTGAGTACCATATTTCTTCAACTCTTTTCTGACTTTCTCGTTATCAAACTCGCCTCCGTTATCACTTAAAATCTCTTTGATGGTATGTCCAGCTGACTTCGCTTCAGCTAACATTTGACTCATCTTCTCAGGGACTTCTGATTTCTGTTTCATGCAATAGACGTAACGATACCGAGTGAATTCATCCTTAAAGAGTACGAAATATCGATATCCTGAGATACTTGAAGGGAAGGGACCACAGACGTCAGAGTGTATGCGCTCACCAGGTTTCGTAGCTTTTTCGCGAACACCAAATGGTTGTCTGTGCGCTTTCCCAAAGATACAACCTTCGCATAGTTCTCCACTATTTGGCGTCTCTATTCCTAGCTCCTTCTTTATCAATCGTTTGACATGTTTCTTATCTTGATGTCCCATACGTTCATGATATAGTTGCAGCATATCTCCATGCTCAATTAAGTTTACTGAAACAGCAGGGCGTACGACTTTGCAATCTATCTTGTACAGACCGCCACATCTTTGCCTTGTTCCTGTTACAACAATCCTACCATTGATCTTCATGGAACAATTTGTAACCCGAGACTCAAATACGCTCGTTGGGTTTTTGTCCTGTGAACTAAGCACAGAGAAAAGATTCTTGCTAATCTGGGGAACATACCAAACATCTCGCAAATAGAGGTTCTCAATTCGTCCTTTAACATTGGCTTCTAGATGGACTGTGCCATTTCCAACAGCCTGAATAACATTCCCATCCGCCGTCGTTACCGTGTGAGCTTCACCAAAACGTTCAAAATTTTGAAACAGATCTCCTCGCATAGTGACATGGTGAGTGGCCCCGTTATCCACATACCAATCATCACGATCATTGTTAGAATCTGTTGAATTCACCGTCAGCAACATCATGTTAGAACCTTGAGCTTTGTTTTCCTTCTCCTTTATCCCAACTCTTGGGCAATCCTTTTTGAGATGACCCCGTTCCTTGCAAATAAAGCATTTGTACTTTTTCAGTGTTCCTTGGTCTCTATAGTCATATCCCTTAGCAACCTTTTTATTTACCTTCACATAAAGCGCTGTCTCACTTGATTCAGCATCAGCCATCTTAGCATTAAGCGCTTTTTCATGTGAACACAATTGGCTTGTAATGTTTTCTACAGTCCTTTCCTTCTTTGACATTAACAGCCAACTCGACTTGAACGAGAAATAGACTTCCGGTAGCGTATCAAGGATCTTACAAATCAAGAGAACTTCAGGTAACTCTACCTTCTCTTTTTTTAATAACTCTTCCTTCAAACTGTGCCACAGGTTTTTCAATTTCGATACATGAGTCGACATGTCATCTGACGGATCCCTCCTAAGCTTGAAGAAATCCAAACATATATCATAGAGTCGGCCCTCATTAGGTCCCTCATATAATCTATGGAGTTCGTCCCAAACTTCTTTCGGTGTGGACAATCTAATTACTTTGCCAAGTGTCTCATCTGTCACATTATTAGTTATCAAGAGCAAGGCTGTACTCTCTAACTTCACAAAATTACGTAAATTTTTATTGTACGATTCTATTACAGCATCACCGCTTCCATCTACGGGTCTAGCTGGCCTTTGTGTTTTACCGTCCACGATATCCATGAGTCCATCCATACCTCTCAGTAAGGCTACCATCCGGTACTTCCATGATATCCAATTGTGGCCGTCAAGTTTCACAATTTGAATTTTCGAAAGCTCCATTTCACAAACTTCTGGGTCTGGGCCCATAACCAGTTAATGCAGAAATAAGCAGAACTAATATTATCGTACAAATATATATTCTTAGAAACACAAACAATATTTTAATTTTATTAGTAACAGAATTCTTTTTCTAAGTCAAAAGGTATATCAACATGACACAACACTTTTCTTCTTTTTACAAGGTGTCACATTGATCTAAAAAGAGTTTTTACTCTAACACCTTCTCTCAATGTGAAGACCTTGTAATTTTGCAAGCTTCACCAATCTTGGCCTAGCCATCGGTTTAGTTAGTAGATCTGCCAGCTGAAGCTCACTGCAGATTCTATTTATCTGTAGCTCTCCATTCGTAACAAGTTCTCTCACAAAGAAGTGCCTGGTCCTAATGTGTTTAGTTCTGCGATGGAACTCGGGGTTTTCTGCCAGTCTTACAGCTGCTTCGTTGTCTACGTTTAGCACAGGCAAATCGCTCAAATTTGTTATATCCCGTAGAAGACGAGCAAGCCAAATACTCTCTCTCGCTGCCTCGCTGGCTGCAACAATTTCAGCTTCTGTTGTTGAAATAGCTACGCTTTGCTGTCTCTTGCTTAGCCATGATACAGCACCTCCAGCATACAGACATAAAACTCCCGTCGTTGACCTTCCTGTTGCTACATCCCCACCATGGTCCGCATCACTGTAGCACTCCAAAATTCCTTTTTTGTAGCTTCTTTTATATATGATGCTCATATCTGGTGTATATTGTAAGTACCTAAGTATGCGCTTCAATCGCACGCAATCAGTTAGAGTTGGATTCTCTAAGCTTCTTGATACTACACTCACTGCGTACGCGATATCAGGTCGGGTACCGACCATCAGATATGCAAAATAAGCAGAACTAATATTATCGTACAATATATATTCTTAGAAACACAAACAATATTTTAATTTTATTAGTAACAGAATTCTTTTTCTAAGTCAAAAGGTATATCAACATGACACAACACTTTTATTCTTTTTACAAGGTGTCACATTGATCTAAAAAGAGTTTTTACTCTAACACCTTCTCTCAATGTGAAGACCTTGTAATTTTGCAAGCTTCACCAATCTTGGCCTAGCCATCGGTTTAGTTAGTAGATCTGCCAGCTGAAGCTCACTGCAGATTCTATTTATCTGTAGCTCTCCATTCGTAACAAGTTCTCTCACAAAGAAGTGCCTGGTCCTAATGTGTTTAGTTCTGCGATGGAACTCGGGGTTTTCTGCCAGTCTTACAGCTGCTTCGTTGTCTACGTTTAGCACAGGCAAATCGCTCAAATTTGTTATATCCCGTAGAAGACGAGCAAGCCAAATACTCTCTCTCGCTGCCTCGCTGGCTGCAACAATTTCAGCTTCTGTTGTTGAAATAGCTACGCTTTGCTGTCTCTTGCTTAGCCATGATACAGCACCTCCAGCATACAGACATAAAACTCCCGTCGTTGACCTTCCTGTTGCTACATCCCCACCATGGTCCGCATCACTGTAGCACTCCAAAATTCCTTTTTTGTAGCTTCTTTTATATATGATGCTCATATCTGGTGTATATTGTAAGTACCTAAGTATGCGCTTCAATCGCACGCAATCAGTTAGAGTTGGATTCTCTAAGCTTCTTGATACTACACTCACTGCGTACGCGATATCAGGTCGGGTACCGACCATCAGATATGCAAGTGCTCCGACTACTTGTCGGTAGTTACTCAGGAAGTAATCGTCGTTGTTTTCAGCTTTCTCAGATCCAAAACTTTCCTTCACAACCGGCGTACTTACAGGTCTGCAATCCTGCATTCCAAATCTCCTTAAGATTTTCTGCACATATGAGGTCTGATGTACTCTTATGTCGCCTTCTCTGACATTAATCTCCAAACCCAAATAATAGGAGATTGGCTTGGTTGTTATTTCAAACCTTCCTTTTAATTCATTGATAAACTCATCAATAAGCTCCTGATTTGTCCCAGCCAAGAGCCCATCATCCACATACAAGGCTATTACAAGTTTTCCCGTTGACTTCTCTCTAGTGAACAGACATGGGTCTGCATCACTAACCTTAAAGCCTATATTCTTGAAAAAATCCACAATGCATTTGTTCCAACAGCGAGGAGCTTGTTTTAAGCCGTATAGACTTTTCTTTAAAAGACATACTCGATCTGTTCCGTCATCATAGCCCTCTGGCTGTCTCAAATAAATTTCTTCATCAGATAAAGACCCATACAAGAAAGCTGTTGATACATCAAACTGACTCAACTTCATGCCTTCACTAGCTGCTACACTGAGTACAGCTCGAACCGTTGTCATTCTGGCTACAGGACTAAAGGTCTGATCATAGTCCTGACCCTTCTTCTGGCGAAAGCCCTTTGCCACTAGACGAGCCTTAAACTTGTCTACTGTCCCGTCAGGGTTTAACTTCACCTTATAGACCCATTTACACGGAATGGCTTTGCGATGTTTGGGCAATTTCTCAAGAACCCACGTTCCATTTTCTTCCAGAGATTTTATCTCCTTATTCATAGCTTTGCGCCACAAATCCTTATCAGAGCAAGAAACTGCGTCCTTATAAGTCACTGGTTCTGTGTGACAGTCAACGCTTGTATCGACATGAGTTACATAATCGTTGAATTTTACCGGGCGTTTGAGGAGTGATCGATCTCTGAGTTGCATGGCACTTCTTGCCAACTCTTCTACGACCTCACTCTCATTTTCCTCATTCTCCCCCCCTAATTCAACAGATTCTTGGTCAGACAGGTCTAGCCGCGCATCTTCAAACTCGGCATCATCACTACTATTTACAAAAGGAGTATTTATAACATCTTGACTTCTGTCTAAAAGTGACTCCTCGTGTGTTTCAGTGACAGGCGTAGTATGTGTCTCCTTAAATGTCTTTCTCACATACAAAGGTACTTCTAGTTCTTGTACCTCTTTGATTGTGCCTTCATCTTCTAAACTAGAGTCCAGTGGTCTTTCATCAAAAGTGATATCTCTGGACCTCATTAGAGAATTTGATTCTTTATGCCAAAACCTATACCCATCATCGTTGTCATAGCCTATCAATATGCACTTATTTGCCTTCTTCTGCATCTTTTTCCTTCTCTGTTTAGGAACATGCACGTAGCAAGTTGAGCCTATTATCCTTAAATGCTTAATTTGTGGTTTCTTCCCAAACCACAACTCAAACGGCGATTTGAGGTCAACAGTAGTTGGTCCCGTTCTATTTAAAATATAAGTAGCTGTATTTACCAACTCTGCCCACAGCACTTGAGGAAGCTCCTGATGAGCATGCATCATTGCTCTGGCCATCTCAACGATTGTCCGGTTATCCCTTTCACTACACCCATTCTGTTCAGGCGTGTAAGGCATAATTAATCGCTGTTGAGTACCATATTTCTTCAACTCTTTTCTGACTTTCTCGTTATCAAACTCGCCTCCGTTATCACTTAAAATCTCTTTGATGGTATGTCCAGCTGACTTCGCTTCAGCTAACATTTGACTCATCTTCTCAGGGACTTCTGATTTCTGTTTCATGCAATAGACGTAACGATACCGAGTGAATTCATCCTTAAAGAGTACGAAATATCGATATCCTGAGATACTTGAAGGGAAGGGACCACAGACGTCAGAGTGTATGCGCTCACCAGGTTTCGTAGCTTTTTCGCGAACACCAAATGGTTGTCTGTGCGCTTTCCCAAAGATACAACCTTCGCATAGTTCTCCACTATTTGGCGTCTCTATTCCTAGCTCCTTCTTTATCAATCGTTTGACATGTTTCTTATCTTGATGTCCCATACGTTCATGATATAGTTGCAGCATATCTCCATGCTCAATTAAGTTTACTGAAACAGCAGGGCGTACGACTTTGCAATCTATCTTGTACAGACCGCCACATCTTTGCCTTGTTCCTGTTACAACAAT
Organism: Apamea anceps; assembly: GCA_951799955.1. Lineage (NCBI taxonomy): Eukaryota > Metazoa > Arthropoda > Insecta > Lepidoptera > Noctuidae > Apamea > Apamea anceps. The sequence continues at coordinate 11,047,832 of OX637510.1, read as the reverse complement.
CCTACCATTGATCTTCATGGAACAATTTGTAACCCGAGACTCAAATACGCTCGTTGGGTTTTTGTCCTGTGAACTAAGCACAGAGAAAAGATTCTTGCTAATCTGGGGAACATACCAAACATCTCGCAAATAGAGGTTCTCAATTCGTCCTTTAACATTGGCTTCTAGATGGACTGTGCCATTTCCAACAGCCTGAATAACATTCCCATCCGCCGTCGTTACCGTGTGAGCTTCACCAAAACGTTCAAAATTTTGAAACAGATCTCCTCGCATAGTGACATGGTGAGTGGCCCCGTTATCCACATACCAATCATCACGATCATTGTTAGAATCTGTTGAATTCACCGTCAGCAACATCATGTTAGAACCTTGAGCTTTGTTTTCCTTCTCCTTTATCCCAACTCTTGGGCAATCCTTTTTGAGATGACCCCGTTCCTTGCAAATAAAGCATTTGTACTTTTTCAGTGTTCCTTGGTCTCTATAGTCATATCCCTTAGCAACCTTTTTATTTACCTTCACATAAAGCGCTGTCTCACTTGATTCAGCATCAGCCATCTTAGCATTAAGCGCTTTTTCATGTGAACACAATTGGCTTGTAATGTTTTCTACAGTCCTTTCCTTCTTTGACATTAACAGCCAACTCGACTTGAACGAGAAATAGACTTCCGGTAGCGTATCAAGGATCTTACAAATCAAGAGAACTTCAGGTAACTCTACCTTCTCTTTTTTTAATAACTCTTCCTTCAAACTGTGCCACAGGTTTTTCAATTTAGTTAAAGCAGAAATAAGCAGAACTAATATTATCGTACAAATATATATTCTTAGAAACACAAACAATATTTTAATTTTATTAGTAACAGAATTCTTTTTCTAAGTCAAAAAGTATATCAACATGACACAACACTTTTCTTCTTTTTACAAGGTGTCACATTGATCTAAAAAGAGTTTTTACTCTAACACCTTCTCTCAATGTGAAGACCTTGTAATTTTGCAAGCTTCACCAATCTTGGCCTAGCCATCGGTTTAGTTAGTAGATCTGCCAGCTGAAGCTCACTGCAGATTCTATTTATCTGTAGCTCTCCATTCGTAACAAGTTCTCTCACAAAGAAGTGCCTGGTCCTAATGTGTTTAGTTCTGCGATGGAACTCGGGGTTTTCTGCCAGTCTTACAGCTGCTTCGTTGTCTACGTTTAGCACAGGCAAATCGCTCAAATTTGTTATATCCCGTAGAAGACGAGCAAGCCAAATACTCTCTCTCGCTGCCTCGCTGGCTGCAACAATTTCAGCTTCTGTTGTTGAAATAGCTACGCTTTGCTGTCTCTTGCTTAGCCATGATACAGCACCTCCAGCATACAGACATAAAACTCCCGTCGTTGACCTTCCTGTTGCTACATCCCCACCATGGTCCGCATCACTGTAGCACTCCAAAATTCCTTTTTTGTAGCTTCTTTTATATATGATGCTCATATCTGGTGTATATTGTAAGTACCTAAGTATGCGCTTCAATCGCACGCAATCAGTTAGAGTTGGATTCTCTAAGCTTCTTGATACTACACTCACTGCGTACGCGATATCAGGTCGGGTACCGACCATCAGATATGCAAGTGCTCCGACTACTTGTCGGTAGTTACTCAGGAAGTAATCGTCGTTGTTTTCAGCTTTCTCAGATCCAAAACTATCCTTCACAACCGGCGTACTTACAGGTCTGCAATCCTGCATTCCAAATCTCCTTAAGATTTTCTGCACATATGAGGTCTGATGTACTCTTATGTCGCCTTCTCTGACATTAATCTCCAAACCCAAATAATAGGAGATTGGCTTGGTTGTTATTTCAAACCTTCCTTTTAATTCATTGATAAACTCATCAATAAGCTCCTGATTTGTCCCAGCCAAGAGCCCATCATCCACATACAAGGCTATTACAAGTTTTCCCGTTGACTTCTCTCTAGTGAACAGACATGGGTCTGCATCACTAACCTTAAAGCCTATATTCTTGAAAAAATCCAAAATGCATTTGTTCCAACAGCGAGGAGCTTGTTTTAAGCCGTATAGACTTTTCTTTAAAAGACATACTCGATCTGTTCCGTCATCATAGCCCTCTGGCTGTCTCAAATAAATTTCTTCATCAGATAAAGACCCATACAAGAAAGCTGTTGATACATCAAACTGACTCAACTTCATGCCTTCACTAGCTGCTACACTGAGTACAGCTCGAACCGTTGTCATTCTGGCTACAGGACTAAAGGTCTGATCATAGTCCTGACCCTTCTTCTGGCGAAAGCCCTTTGCCACTAGACGAGCCTTAAACTTGTCTACTGTCCCGTCAGGGTTTAACTTCACCTTATAGACCCATTTACACGGAATGGCTTTGCGATGTTTGGGCAATTTCTCAAGAACCCACGTTCCATTTTCTTCCAGAGATTTTATCTCCTTATTCATAGCTTTGCGCCACAAATCCTTATCAGAGCAAGAAACTGCGTCCTTATAAGTCACTGGTTCTGTGTGACAGTCAACGCTTGTATCGACATGAGTTACATAATCGTTGAATTTTACCGGGCGTTTGAGGAGTGATCGATCTCTGAGTTGCATGGCACTTCTTGCCAACTCTTCTACGACCTCACTCTCATTATCCTCATTCTCCCCCCCTAATTCAACAGATTCTTGGTCAGACAGGTCTAGCCGCGCATCTTCAAACTCGGCATCATCACTACTATTTACAAAAGGAGTATTTATAACATCTTGACTTCTGTCTAAAAGTGACTCCTCGTGTGTTTCAGTGACAGGCGTAGTATGTGTCTCCTTAAATGTCTTTCTCACATACAAAGGTACTTCTAGTTCTTGTACCTCTTTGATTGTGCCTTCATCTTCTAAACTAGAGTCCAGTGGTCTTTCATCAAAAGTGATATCTCTGGACCTCATTAGAGAATTTGATTCTTTATGCCAAAACCTATACCTATCATCGTTGTCATAGCCTATCAATATGCACTTATTTGCCTTCTTCTGCATCTTTTTCCTTCTCTGTTTAGGAACATGCACGTAGCAAGTTGAGCCTATTATCCTTAAATGCTTAATTTGTGGTTTCTTCCCAAACCACAACTCAAACGGCGATTTGAGGTCAACAGTAGTTGGTCCCGTTCTATTTAAAATATAAGTAGCTGTATTTACCAACTCTGCCCACAGCACTTGAGGAAGCTCCTGATGAGCATGCATCATTGCTCTGGCCATCTCAACGATTGTCCGGTTATCCCTTTCACTACACCCATTCTGTTCAGGCGTGTAAGGCATAATTAATCGCTGTTGAGTACCATATTTCTTCAACTCTTTTCTGACTTTCTCGTTATCAAACTCGCCTCCGTTATCACTTAAAATCTCTTTGATGGTATGTCCAGCTGACTTCGCTTCAGCTAACATTTGACTCATCTTCTCAGGGACTTCTGATTTCTGTTTCATGCAATAGACGTAACGATACCGAGTGAATTCATCCTTAAAGAGTACGAAATATCGATATCCTGAGATACTTGAAGGGAAGGGACCACAGACGTCAGAGTGTATGCGCTCACCAGGTTTCGTAGCTTTTTCGCGAACACCAAATGGTTGTCTGTGCGCTTTCCCAAAGATACAACCTTCGCATAGTTCTCCACTATTTGGCGTCTCTATTCCTAGCTCCTTCTTTATCAATCGTTTGACATGTTTCTTATCTTGATGTCCCATACGTTCATGATATAGTTGCAGCATATCTCCATGCTCAATTAAGTTTACTGAAACAGCAGGGCGTACGACTTTGCAATCTATCTTGTACAGACCGCCACATCTTTGCCTTGTTCCTGTTACAACAATCCTACCATTGATCTTCATGGAACAATTTGTAACCCGAGACTCAAATACGCTCGTTGGGTTTTTGTCCTGTGAACTAAGCACAGAGAAAAGATTCTTGCTAATCTGGGGAACATACCAAACATCTCGCAAATAGAGGTTCTCAATTCGTCCTTTAACATTGGCTTCTAGATGGACTGTGCCATTTCCAACAGCCTGAATAACATTCCCATCCGCCGTCGTTACCGTGTGAGCTTCACCAAAACGTTCAAAATTTTGAAACAGATCTCCTCGCATAGTGACATGGTGAGTGGCCCCGTTATCCACATACCAATCATCACGATCATTGTTAGAATCTGTTGAATTCACCGTCAGCAACATCATGTTAGAACCTTGAGCTTTGTTTTCCTTCTCCTTTATCCCAACTCTTGGGCAATCCTTTTTGAGATGACCCCGTTCCTTGCAAATAAAGCATTTGTACTTTTTCAGTGTTCCTTGGTCTCTATAGTCATATCCCTTAGCAACCTTTTTATTTACCTTCACATAAAGCGCTGTCTCACTTGATTCAGCATCAGCCATCTTAGCATTAAGCGCTTTTTCATGTGAACACAATTGGCTTGTAATGTTTTCTACAGTCCTTTCCTTCTTTGACATTAACAGCCAACTCGACTTGAACGAGAAATAGACTTCCGGTAGCGTATCAAGGATCTTACAAATCAAGAGAACTTCAGGTAACTCTACCTTCTCTTTTTTTAATAACTCTTCCTTCAAACTGTGCCACAGGTTTTTCAATTTCGATACATGAGTCGACATGTCATCTGACGGATCCCTCCTAAGCTTGAAGAAATCCAAACATATATCATAGAGTCGGCCCTCATTAGGTCCCTCATATAATCTATGGAGTTCGTCCCAAACTTCTTTCGGTGTGGACAATCTAATTACTTTGCCAAGTGTCTCATCTGTCACATTATTAGTTATCAAGAGCAAGGCTGTACTCTCTAACTTCACAAAATTACGTAAATTTTTATTGTACGATTCTATTACAGCATCACCGCTTCCATCTACGGGTCTAGCTGGCCTTTGTGTTTTACCGTCCACGATATCCATGAGTCCATCCATACCTCTCAGTAAGGCTACCATCCGGTACTTCCATGATATCCAATTGTGGCCGTCAAGTTTCACAATTTGAATTTTCGAAAGCTCCATTTCACAAACTTCTGGGTCTGGGCCCATAACCAGTTAAAGCAGAAATAAGCAGAACTAATATTATCGTACAAATATATATTCTTAGAAACACAAACAATATTTTAATTTTATTAGTAACAGAATTCTTTTTCTAAGTCAAAAAGTATATCAACATGACACAACACTTTTCTTCTTTTTACAAGGTGTCACATTGATCTAAAAAGAGTTTTTACTCTAACATTATTAAACTAATATTTATAATCACTCAGTTAATAAACATCTGATCTGATAAAACTTATATTCTTTTCCTACTACTGTGAAAGTTCTACCTCAACCTGTATTCAATTTCTCTAAGGCAGCAATAGAGTAGTTTTGAGTTAATCTGCCAGTGTCCTTTCCTTTAGCAGACTGGTGTCTAAAAGATAAGTCTGTTGAAATACTTAATTATAGAGGAGAATTGAGAAAAAAAACTGAATAGAGATACAAGTAAAGCCTACTCTAAATTTACTGAGAACAAGCACTGTACTTATATTAAAATTTGTATGTCGTTAGTCCAATTTGATGTTTCCGTGTGTCGGACTACTGTCAGTACAAGAGAACTCCAAGTTATTGGTCTTTCGCTAATATGAACCATGAATACACACAAATGTTTGTCACCGGTAGACCGATTTTATTTCAAAAGGGAGTTCGGAAGAGGCAACACACTTACCCAAACTCAATGCGTGGATAGGTTGCAAAGAAGACATGGCTGTTATTAATTAAACCGCTTCTAAACGTGGAAATTTTAATAAAATTCAATCAGCAAAACAAACTTATTTTTATGACAATTGACTTTGACTTGCTTTGACTGGTTTCATGGCTTGACAATTCTTTAAATCCCGCCATAAATAAATTTTGGTTTGGCAACTTCATATGAAAGTTTAATGTTGCCAAACTAAAATTTATTTAAAGAAAATAGGGTCGATGTTTGTCCGATTTTTGCCACGCGCCAAAAGTACCGATGTGCATGATACTTTGATTTTTGATCAATAGAAAAACCCACAATAATATAAAATTATGATTTATGGGAAACATGCCCATTACTTACAACCAGTTTAGTGCCACTTGTTTGGTTAAAACTAATTTTAAGTTATGCTTGAGGTTTGAGCGAGGTTCTGTAATATGGGATTTAGGTTGGTAACTAGAAATTAACTAATGGATGCGACTAGGTGGCATCTTGGTCAGATAGGCAGTTACTCCATGCAAAATACTGGTATTCAGCTGCATTCGGTTAGAATGGAAGCCGACCCCAACATAGTTGGGAAAAGGCTAGGCAGATAATGGTATTTCATTTGCTGTTTAGTTTTTTTTTTTGTTTTTTTGTTTGCTGTTTTGTCTCTATTCTCTTACCATTAAATTCATTCAATTCATCATTCTTATCAGCATTATTTTATTTGTTTCTACGTCGATTTAACATACCACCGCGCGTCGTTGGCCCGTAGCAGATCTTCGAATGAGCTATGTGGTATTGTGTTTCATGTGCTTGTTATAGAAAGCCTTGGTTCTATTCAGTAGAAATATTTAAAACTCACGCTCCTTCCAACTGTGATGTCAACGTCAAATTCGAAATCGAAAGAAATGTCAGTATGTCAGTTGCCTTTGTATTTAGAAACGAAGTGTTATAGTAATTATTATCTTGTTCTAATTTATTTTGTTAGCATAATATGTTGATATTTAAGTGTGGCCTGATCATTCTAACATCAACGTATATAGTTTCGTAAGTAGTATTTTATTTCATTGATGAAAATAATGTTGTTGGGCACTTGTGTTTTTTGTTTTGTCTGGTAGGTAATTCGCAAATAAAAAAACCAAATCTAATGTCTATTTGCTCAATAAATTGTGCCACCTAGGTAGCACGTTCATGCCACAAGTTTTGTTAGCTACATTCATTCTGTATTGTAGTTGTTCTCTTTGAGTAACTTAGAATACATTCTTTGCTACTTTCACTTTCATTTGGAATGCGCTAGTTATTTATTTTTTATAGTAATAAATTGTTTTCTTTATGTTTCAGTCTGTGTTTCCAAGTTTTGCAAGACACAAATTCTTTGGATACTGGCCTTGCTTTTTTGTTCATAGCCAGCGGAGCAATTGGTGAGAGGGATTTATGTCTGTGTTATAGTCAGTGTTGAAATATAGGTGCAATGATATAAATGCACTATGACTGCTACATCATTAAGAACAGTTTATTGAAACTAAATCAATTAATTTAATTGAAATCTAGTCAAAACAAATGATGAAGATTATTCTAACTGTGCTGTACAAGTTATAAACAAGTTTTTAACAAAAATGGCTAAACTTTCGTATAGAACTAAAGTTTTGCCATTTTTTGGTTTTTCTAACAATATTTTGTTTTTGTATGTTTTTTTTAAAGTAAATAATATTTCATACTCATTAAAAAGTCAAGGTCCACTTGCAAGATTTATAAATTTTAAATATGCTTGATATGTTACTATGAAAGTAATAATGTGCTTTTTATATTAAAAACCAGGAAATAGAAATTAGTTTGATTCCATTCATTAATGTTTTCATAGTGTAAGATGTCAAGGGGCAAATAAAAAATAGATAAATTTTAAGGGGTATTATGGCAATGTTGTTTAAGGATAGAATGTAATCAGATCACATACTGAACAGTTTAACAGATCCCTTTTGAGGATCCTGAGAATAATATTTGATAGTTTTCCGAGATCTTTGTCAATAACTCTACAGTCCCATGCTGCCCCATGTTTTTATTATCATCATGGTTTTATAATTTTATATCATCTACTAATAATTTTGTGCTAACAATGTGTCTCTTTACAGCTGGCAAAATATTATATGACAGATACCAGCAAATACATATACTCGGCTCATTAACACCAAATCCAAATGTTACTTCATTTGCAAATAGGATAGCTTCCTTTTCAGCCTCATTCCTCTCTCTGGGCTTCCTGGTATATTTCTTCCTTTTCCTGTTCAAGGTAAGATCATCATTGATAAACAGTCTAGAACAAGCATTTTGGGGGCAGAAAGTAAAAAAAAAATAGAATTATTGTGAGTTTAAAATGTTACAATATATTTAAAGTTGTTCTCAGAAATTTATCTGATCCAGTATACTTAAAAGGTACCCATTACAATGCATTATGTAAATTAAATCATAAATTAATCTGTGTATAGTCATCTTACTAACTTAAACTAACATAGAGTAAACTGTTTTAATAAAAAATGTTAACATAAAATATCTGTAACATTCATCTTTGTCATTGCATTGTAACTCTTGGGCATTTCATAATAAATACCTTACTAATGTGAGTTCTAAATATTTATGAGCATGAAGTTAATGTCATATACTAGTACAGTTACACATTGACATGACTTATGTAATTATTTGCAGGTGGATAATCATTGCCTCACGGCATTGAATATTTTTATATGCGGATTTGGCACTTTATACATTTGGATGCAGGTATGCTAACTAATTATAGTGTATCTTACTTCTATATCTTGTATTTTCAAGATTTTCTTTCTAATTGATCTTGATAATGAAATTATAATTAGGCTATTTTTTAAATTAATTTCAGAAGAACATGGATCATAGCTATTTAGTCATTTAATTCAGTTGTTAAATGTTGTATAATGATAAGCATTTTAATGTATATGAAATAAACATCCCACTAGGTTTCAGTAAATTAATTTTGCAACTAAATTGTTGGCAAATGAAACTCTTGCAAAATTAATTTTGCCATGGTACACCCACTCCTTTCATTTTAACTGGCGCGTACACCGTTGTGCGTGAGCTAATCAAAAAGAAGTACACATTTCCATAAGTTTACATCATCTGCGTGCGCGCTCTTTGCTATAATCATTTTAATAGTACCAAATTATTATTCTACTAGCTGTGATGTAACAATAATGTCTCATGCCTATTTTTTTTTTTTTTTAATAAAAGGAGCCTAAGTTACTCCTTATAACATCAGCTATATGCCAATGAAAGTCCCGTCAACCACAGCCCAGCCGTTTCGGAGATTAGCCGCAACAAACGGACAGACAGACGGACAAAAATTAAAAAAAAAATGTTTTTTGTTATAAATACCGTATATAATTTCGTATGCATGTAGTAAAAAGCTGTTATTTTGAAATAAAAAATAGATAGTTAAATTTTATTTATTTGTAAAGATTTGGTCGATTTGGTGGTTAGGTGTAGATCAACTCGAAAAGTCGGTGCGAGGAGACGTAAATGTCTTTTTATTTAGAAGTCAGAAAATATCCATATTAACGGTTACGGTTATATTTGTACGGAATTGAAGTCAGTTACCCAGACTGACAATTTAGTGTTCAGCGGGGTAATCGTGTAACACACTAACAATAGGAATGGCGTTCATTTTGACGGTTCAACAACATTCATTGCTTTATTTACGTTGTTGAGCAGACAAATTTTTCGAACATATGAAACAATGGATTAGCAATATCCTTCAAAGTGATTGATGGTGTGTTACGCAAGTAGGGTGCAGGCTGGTTCATCTTGATTTTAATGCATTCCACTAGTTCTAACAAAATGTTTATTGTTCCAGTGCATCCTCACGACTTATACCTCGACTCTGTTTTATGATAAAAATTTAACAGTGTTTCGGCAATGCCTTGCCAACTTGAGCTTCCTTCTTCTGGTTTTAATGGCAATATTTGGAACTGTAACATCTTTTTTGCCATTGAGTAAGTAACACGTGTATACCTACCTATTTTATAAGCATACTTCGGAAACAAAAGATCGTAAAACATCGGGAGCGTTGGCAATGGTTCATAACCCACATAACTGTGACATCCTGTATAATAATAATAATAATATATTTATTCAAAAAATTATAAGGCATTAAAATTAGTACAGTTTTGCTTAAATTTAAATTATATTTCTAAGACTTACGTGCCTGAACTAGGTAATCCTGTGTTTCAGGCGAAAAGAGCTGAAATAGTCTTTAAAAATTAATAAATAAACAAAGTTGACAATAGAAAAATAATTATATGTTGAGTAGCATAACTCCTAGTTTCTAAATTTGATAAATATTTGTATACCTATATTTACTTTAACACAGTTAGTAAATTCTCTGTTTCTTCGTAAGACATGCTATGGAGAGCCTCCTTGAGGATTCTCTTACAATTTGTATAGTTCAGAGAATAAATGCTTGCTTTCGAGTTTAGTCTATTATATAGGAGAGGTCCGAGGTACAGGTAAAATTTGGCTATAAAAGCATGTTTTGTAGAATGTTGTGGACAAACTATATCTTTACGTCTTTTGTTAGTATATCTAGTGCTGTAGGGTAGAGCTTTGTGTTGTTTTAATACAATGCCCATAATAAATAGCTGTCGAACTGTTAATACTTCACAAGACTTGTACAGGAGGCTAGTAGGAAAAAGAAAAGGGCGGAAAGTAGACACTTTGAGAATCGCCCTCTGAGCTCTCTCGATGGTTAGTAACAATGTTTTACCCGCTCCACCCCATGTGGTAATACAGTAAGTTAAAATCGATTGACATAGAGCAAAGTAAACTTGTTTAACTATTTTTGGATCAGCAATACAGCGTAACTTTTTAAAAACAAATATCAGCTTGCGAATTCTATTATTTAAAGCTTCTATATGTTGCTTGAACGAAAGTGTTTCATCTATTATAACACCAAGGTATTTTGTTGTATTTGCCATTTTAATGTTAGGACAAACACATTGGTTATTTGTGGGAATTGTGCAATAATGAGCATATAATGTCGAGGTAGTGCCAGTTGATGTTTGCTTGCGCATCGAAAACTTAATATAATTTGTCTTGTCTGCATTTAGTGTTAGTGAATTATGTTGAAGCCATTTATTAACAATATTGAATCCGTGTTGCGCCACCTTGTAAACATTTTTTTCCGAGTCAGCCGAAAATAGAAGGGCAGTGTCGTCAGCATAAGAAATAATTTGGCCATGATCTAGACTTAGATTACAAAGATCGTTTATGTATATCAAAAATAGTGTAGGCCCTAAAATACTTCCTTGGGGAACCCCAAAGGATGTGTTTTTTTTATCCTCGCTGAGAACATCTCCAATCCTTACACATTGGGTACGATCTTCTAGATAACTCTTAAATAGTTTCAGCTGAGTGCCTCTGATACCTATGGTTTCAAGCTTGTGCAACAGAATAGGAATAGAAACCGTGTCAAAAGCTTTGGCGAGGTCCAGGAAGATTCCTACTGTGTGGTTACCATTATCAAGTTCTTGTGCTAGATAGTCAGTCAGGTGGTGTACGGCATCGTCTGTTGACATTTTAGGCCTAAATCCGAACTGCCGCTGAGACAAAATCAATTTATCATCCAAATATTTGTAAAGCCTTTTATTTATAATTTTTTCTAATAATTTAGACATAGAAGGCAGTAACGAAATAGGCCTATAATTTGTGACTTGATCTTTACTGCCTGATTTATAAACGGGGACAACAACAGCTTTTTTAGGCACTCGGGAAAAATACCGGCAGATAAACATTTTTGGAAAATATAAGTTAATGGCAGTTAATGAAGTCACCAACCGTATTGTTTTCATTAAAATCTACTCAAGATTAAAGTATTAAATGCTATTCAATTTTCTTTGAACTAGCTGTGCCCGCGACTGTTCGCGTGCATGTCGGAAAACAAATTAGATTTTATGGGTTTTAATTTTTGCGCGGAACCCTAATACAGTTCTAAAATAAAAGTAAACTTGTACTTAACTGAAATGTGAATATGATAAAAAAAAAGCTGTAAGCTCATATTGTAAGCTCGCGGCTGCGCTCGCGTGGATCTCGGAAATTTATGGGTTTTAATTTTTTGGCGCGGAACCCTAATTCTTTCTTTTTCTAAATAAAAGTAGTTTAAGTTTCTCCTTATAACATCAGCTATCTGCCAGCGAAAGTCCCGTCAAAATCGGCCCAGACGTTTCTGAGATTAGCCGAAACAGACAGACAAAATTAAAAAAAATCGTTTTTTTTATTAGTAATACCGTATATACTTGCATATGCATTTAGTCAAAAGCTGTTATTTTGACATTACAATCAGACACTTCAATTTTATTGATGTGTATAATATATTCAAATAACTTTTCTATTTCAGATGGTTCCAGCACACTCTACTTCTGTTTCATCGTGACTTCCCTATGTAGCAACATATTAGCAGCAATATTTTGTGTGTTTATACTCACCTTTGAAAAAGAGTATGCATATTTTTCTGAGGTAAGATCAATCAATTATTCTGCATTTGCGACATATTTGCCAAAAATGTAAACAAATATGAGTTTATGGAAAAATAACTTTAATTCCTACACAATAAAGTTCAGTTTACGCTACAAATTCAAACATTTTTATAACTTTTTCAATAGTGCTAGTTGCTCTGAAATCAACTTTATTATCATTAAAATAAAGTTGATATTTGTTTAACTTGAAATAACGTTAATTTCGAACAAATAAAATTTGAATATAGGTACCCCATTGGATTTCAGTTTTTGAAGGGTCTCTTTCTGAATTGTTCTTATTATTTTGTTTATCGAATTTCAGGGTTTACGATCAGAGCTTCTTCTCGACGATGGCAGTTCCTTGGACAATGCATCATTGTCGGACATGGATAGCATATTTGGGGCCCAAGAATCAACTTCAAGTACAATCGTCATAAAGGGTAACATCAGTTGCGCCAAGACCTCCTGACCCGAGGCCGTGCCCACCGCGGGCACGGTACTACAGCAATCGACTGCCGGCACCCCCATGTCGCCTTCGTACGGCAGCTTCGGTAACACTAAGATAAACATCGATACTATTAAGCAAAATAATATTAACGAACATCGAGAGGACAAAGACGCTCTCGAAGACAATGACAGTGGAATGTCATCCGAGGAAACTGACGACTCTCTCAAACTTAACATAAGCCCTAACAATAATGATATCGTAAGTAAAAATGTAAGTTCAATTGTAGAAGATAAACAAGAAGTTATAACGAAGTGCCTAACTATAGAACCTCATTGTGCTGAGCACAGGAATGAGATTCCAAGTTGTTCGACCGCTGTTAATCATGTAAGTGTTTTTATTGAAGACGCGGGGGCCGGGTCTCACCCGGTGGAGCCTAAAGATCTGAATGTTGATAAAAAAGTTTCGGATTATATTGTGATAGATCTGACATGTGATGTCGACAATGTTCGTGCATTGTCTAAAGGTAAAAATAAAAAGAAGGTTGTCGGTACAAAAAAACGTAACGTTCATTGTGATTATTCAAGTATACCTAGTGTAGAATCGAGCCAAAGTTTAGTTCCTGTTGCGAACAACGAAATTGTGAATACCGAGAACCAGAAGTTGCTCAGCCTCTCTCTGTCAATACTTCTCGCTGCCCTGCTGCAAGCGATGCGCTGTTTCGCCCAGTTCTTAGAAGATATTGTGGTTCCTCAACGGTAATAAAGAATGATATTGTGTTCCTTTGTATTTTTGGTGCAGTATTCACTAATATATTACTTATTTTTAAGATTAAGAAATATCAATGACATTATATTTAATAACATTGTATGTACTGTGGTTTTAATTCTAATGCCCCTTTTTTCTCTTTTTTTTTTGGGTGGGAATTCATCAAATGACCTCTCCAGCTCTGGGCTGAGCGGAAGGGCGTGTCAGACTTCTCATGCCCCTGTGGCTTACTTACTGCTGTCCCACGGCTAAAGGCAATAATTAAACGAAAATAAAATTGTAATAATAATTTAATAAATTATTTTGAACAATACACAAACGCTACTATTCACACACATCAAATAAATTAATGAGGTTATAGGTCGTACACTAACTGATTATTTCTATTTATTGTCTGAAAATTATTTCACTATCATTTCAGAGTGATTGCTCGTTGATCACTGTAATCAGACTATTGTTTGTGTTATGGCACTTTTTCTTCCACTTGATAGAGTTTTTGGCGTGAATCTCTGGTGAGTCGGGACGTTCTGGGATTGTGGATGGTTGTGGCGATGAGTTGGCCACTACGATGGACCAGCGCCGCCCACGTCGCTCGTTGAGGGTCGGCAGCTCGGCTATCAGATTGTTTTCGTATTCACTTAACATTAAATAGTTTTCGACCTGGGAACAAGATTTTGAGATTAGCAGTTGTTTAGTTTGGTGCTTTAGGAATCGTTAGTGTCCTATGCGAACGAACCAAAAGGTACTGATAACTTAGCCATGACCATCAAAAATCCATAGCCACTGAAAAACCTGCAAGAATTTGGGACGTTACAACCTTAGCGGGCTGCTGGTTCGCTAGCTTGGGTACGATGCCGAAACAAAATCAAAACAGAACTCATTACCTTATTACAACTAGTGATACAATCACCCCCGCAATCTAAGTCCTCGAGGAGATGCTCTGGTATATCCAGATCAAGGTCGAGGTCCAGGCCACCTTCCTCGCTGATACAGGTCAGCTCGGGCGGCACGTTCGGCGGCGGAGAGCCCAGGGTGCCGGGCCGAATGCTTTCCAGCAGGAGGTTGCGACCCGTACGACCTGGTGCTACGAATTCTGCTCCTAGAACTGAGAACATAAATATTGATGCTTAATTTCTCGTTTGTCAAAACACGAGTAGTTTAGGAGTTATAAGGGAGCAGCTGAACATACATACATAGCATGTTGAAATCACAAACCTCTTTGGTTTTGCTGTAGTCGGGTAAAATTATGAATACAGACAGATGTACGGGGATTTATTTGTCCTTTAAGATGTCGACATCATTATGAACTTATGATGACCTCATGATGGAGTAGGTGCACGAAGCCTGCACTGACGTTCATGCTCGAGCTCATCACAGACGTAAGGAGAAACGGGGTGTAATGTTCCTCTATCGTATTTAAAAAGGGATGATCCTCCTTATAGTATTCAGACCAAATGTTTTGGCAGCACCATATTTCTTCTCGTTTCCGTATTCCTTTTCTACCACATTTAATCTTATCAACAAAGAATGACTTACCTAAGGCGGTGGCTGCGCCTGCGGCTGTGCGCGGTTCATGTTCGCGACTGCGGCTGCGTCGCGACGGCTCGCACGTTGACTCACAGTTTGCAGTTCCACCGTTTTCTCTGCAACAGAAGTTGAATACATAATAGATAGGTATACCTATGTATCATCTAGGAGGGACGGTAAAGTATAGAATGAGTTTGTATCCTGGATGCAATTAGACTTTTCGGGACCACTACTAATCAGGGAGGTGGGCCAGCTGAGAATCTGTCCAGTTGCTTCGGAGGGGGGAAAATGTGTCATTCAAAGGAGACAATCCTGTGGTAGAATCGACCTCGCAAGTGCTTTAACTTTTTGATAACACATCGTAAATTGAAACTTCCATTAAGGTTGAAACCCAAGACATTTAAATGCATTGTAGAAACTCTCCCGAAACGTCAAATACAAACAGACGTTGTACTTTTATGACGCGCAATTGACATTCAACCTGAGGGTGGTTAAGCAGTTACGAGGTCAACTATACCTAAGCAGTACTGTGACTACTATTTTTAAATTAACCCTAAAAGTTTAGGTAGTTATCAAACTTTTTCTAATAAGTTAAGTATACGTACTTGGTGTGTTTGTGCGCTACACTGCGCCTATGAAGATCGATACAGAAGAGAGATAGGGACCCGATGAGGGAACAAGTCGAGCTGAAGTAGTAGCCCGCTTTGCCACCGCAACCCACGTTTATGTACCCTGAAAATTTTAAGATATTATGTAGATAGGTACAGTCAACAAAAGAGACAAGTAAGAAGGGTCGTCGGGTATATATAGTTAAAGTTTAGTAAGAAACGGATTGATATTTTCGGATAAAATTTAATTTAATTAAAGAAAACAAACAGTTCATTTATCAAACTAAATTTCATTCGAAAACATCTATCGGTTTCTTACTAAACTTCAACTATATCCGACGACCCTGCATACTTATCTCTTTTGTTGACTGTACCTAAACATACAGCCTTATTTGCACGATAAAAGTTTCTTGCGTGTGGCATACCTATAATAGAATTGAAGCAACAAATGACTTCGCATCGTCTAAATATTAGTGTACCTATTTAGACACCCTCTAGGCTAGGATAGGCCGTCATTGATAGACGGTGTATCTTGTTGTTGCTTCAACTTAGGGTATGTCACAGGCAATTAAGGACCCCATCACATTGGGTTTGAACCCACGACGTACAACTCGTAAGTGCGTTAATACTGGGGCACATTGCTCTCAAAGGTTTGCTATAAAGATTTATAATTTTTTTTGATAAATAAATCCATTAAGAGCATTTACATATTTATGCGTCATAGAGAATAACGCCAGATGATCTATTCTGTAAGAATCTAGCCGTGAAAACTTAGGTGAAGTGAACTGAATAGTGTCAATCTATCCTTCAGGTGGAATGACAGCTCAATTCTCCTAAGTTTTCACGGCAAGATTTTTACAGAATAGCACTGCTGGTCTAGGGTGCATCTCACCTGAAAGCGGCACCCCTATGGCGATGGGCACGGCCTGTGAGCACTGCACGAAACCCCACGTGCGCGCGAAGTTGCGTGAGCGCACGCGCTCGTACGTGTACATCTTCAGCGAGTAGTGGTAGCCTCCGCAGAATATACCTGGAAGTTAAAGCTAACCTTTTGTACAATCCTAACAGCAAGCAGTCTTTTATTTTGATAAAAGGTTGCAAACATACTCACTAAAAAAGTTCAAAAACGTTAATGGCAAATCATTGCGCAACATTAATTAAAGTAGGTACCTACTAACACATTTTGATTTTTCTCTCTGTCGGAGTAGGTTATGCATGAATAGGTAGGCCCTCGTAAATCTTAGTTCTAAGTCTAAAATAACCAGCCACATAATTACCATAAACCCAAGCAAACAAAACATAGCCTCGATAGGATCCCTCCACAGCCGTCAGTGCCATGGTCGCCAGTCCACACACGAACACGGCCGCTTGAGTGAGGTACTGGCGGGCAATCCTGCATTCTGCCGATTTCTGACGGACTAGGAGACCAAAGGCCGCGCAACCTACTGCCCAGGCTAGCCCGAGGTACGCTTGCAGGAGTTCCACTGTATCGCCTAGACCTGGAAAATAATAGGGTGATGTTATTATACCAGTGAGGTGATTAAGAAGGTCTGATATAGATAAGTATGAAAATAGACAATAGGATTGAAAAGGAGGAGGGGCGAATGCCTGTGATAATTTAATACCATTGGCACGTAATTTAAATGTGACTGAAATGGTCAACGTGGAAGCAACATGGTGTCCTCTCTGACATAGTAGTTCGAAATTTTGAGTTAACTTTAGACAGCGCTTTCTTAATATATGATAAATATCTTGAAATAAGTAGGTCCTAATCTAATGTGTAGAACAAAAACTCAAAGATTTAAAGAAGATAAATAAAATCTTCCGAATAATAAGTACCTTCTTCTTCAGCATGGTAAGCCAAATAGAATATCGGCGTGTTGATACCAAACGCCGATATCCCAGTGGACATGAGCAAGATCCTCACTGTCTTAGACTTCAGTGTGGAGAAATCGAAGAAAGGCTGGCGGTCATCGCTCTTGTTCCTATCCTTCATCTTCCGTTTGATTTTGTTCTGGTTCTTAAGGTGCAATATTGCTCGTCTCTGTGGGTGATATAGGGACGCTGATCGATAGAAAGTGCCCAGAATGAAGGTAGCGAATACCACTCCCGTCACAGCCTGCAGTCCTAAGCGCCAGCCGATCGCTCTGAAAGATTATGCAAATACAATTACGTAAGTAAACCTGCCATCATGTTAATCTGCTAGAAGACTTAATTTCCGTATGGTCCTAGTGTTGTAATGAAACTAGTTGCAGTGTGTAGGTAGCTACACACTGCAACTAGTTTAATTACAGCTCTGTTCACCAATCTACATTGGTGAACAGAGCTCAACTTTATCAAACTAATATTATAAAGGCGAAAGATTGTGAGTTAGTGTGTGTGTGTGTGTGTGTTTGTATGTTTGTTACTTCTTCACGCTCAAACGGCTAGGCCAATTTTGATGAAATTTGGTACGGACGTAGCTGACACTCTGGATTAACACATAGGATATCGTTTTTATCCTGATATTCCCACGGGATCGAAACTTATGCGGATGAAACCGGGGGCGCAGCTAGTATGTAATAAGTTGGTATACTATATTGTAGAATGTGAGTTAAGTTTTGTTACTACCATAAGTTTCTACAGATGGGTAGGTTATATATTTTTTATTATATGCATTTGTATAACGTTAACGTTATAAATACTTACTTCTCAAAAGTAGGTAGGTATTTCAACGACTGAACTAACCACATTGCGCCACTCCGTCAATGAAATACGTTATTCCCTTTTAGATGCTTTTCCAAGAAGTATCAATATTTATTTACCTTATGACACCTTTGATGAAGGTGGACATGACGGCGATGCCCAGTCCGCTGCCGCTGACGATGAATATCTCGACGAGCTCCCGTCTCCGTTTGAAGTATTGCGCCACCATCAGCGTTGAGCAGTCCCGGGTCAGGCCCACGCCCACACCTACCACCGTCCCTGTGAAATGTGTAAAATTGTGAATATCTAGGTAGGTACTTATTAAAATTGACATAAATTATTAACCTTTTTTTTGGGTTGGTTGTTTCGATCGAAATGATAAATAGGTTAGGTAGTATAGGTAATTTCTAATTCTTTCGACTGCAAAAAAACTTCCATTTTTTTTTTAACTCTAAACAAAGTTTTAGCTGAATTGTATTTTTTTTTTTATAGTTGTTAAATAAATAAACTTTTCCATCACCACTATGTTATGCTGACCCACGGGTAGGGTTTCTCCATCATTATTTATTTGATAATACTGAATATATAATTCATGTAGTACCTAATATTTTTGCAATTCACGTAGACGTAGCTACGAGCACGCGTAGTTCACTTTGCTACGCGCCTACGACACTGGCTACGAGAGTCTACGTTCTACGATAAAAATTACGTATTTTTGGATGTTGGAAATTGCAATAAAATTGGTTCTTGAACTAATAATGTTGCATATTGCACTGGGGAAGTTGATGTAGTCATCTCGTCCAGGATATCACCACTTGTTAGGTTTCACAAGGGGAGCAGTAATATGACGGGTGACAAATCATCTTTTCATTCTCATACGAGTATTATGTGACTACTAATTTGCTTCCAGGGTGTCCCACGGAGCATATGGTGAGCCATATAGGGAAGTATACCTCACTCAACGATAGATTTATGGTTAATTACAGATTCCTAATTGATTACGTTTGAATGCAAATTAATTACTAGTCAGTCTGGTATCAATTTAACTACCCATTACGTGTGTAGTTAAATTGATACCAGTTATAAATGACTAGGCAGGTACTGATACTAAATTATAGCGTAGGTAAATTAAGCTTTTAAATTTACATATTAATTACTTATTTAAAGTCTATTCAGAGGGAAAAGCACTGCAGCACCCTAATTGCGTAATACACTATCAATCTCAATTTGAATAATTTTGAAGGATATTGCTAATCCATTGTTTCATATGTTCGAAAAATTCATCTGCTCAACAAAGTAAAAAATGCAATGAATGTTGCTGTTAGTGTGTTGTGCAATTACCTCGCAGGTCTATCTTATGTTATTCATGCGTAAGTCGACATTGTTTCCGAGACAAAAAACACTGTCTTTAGCAGCCTCCTCCCATCCCTGTAACTAATGTAGAGACTCAGTCACATGTAACCTACATACGTACACAGAATTAACGCGCTGCTATTTACTGATAAGTTAAATTGCGTGGAAACACCAACAGAATTAAATCGGCTGAAATACGAGTGCGAAAGTCGTGAGAAATACATATAAATACACGACTTTTAGTGTTGTGTATGTATACAAACTGTTCAATAGCATTAGACATTGCAATCATGTTTATTCAGCAAGAGGTCTTTGTTGAGATAAACCTGCATCAGATTGCGGTATCGAGATGTAGTCGTCTATTTTCCTTTCATGAAACGGTTTCGCTAGATCCTTCGTAGGGACTGAATATAAACCAATAAATCTTATTTATTTGTGCCTGTGATAATTCCAATAAATCAAAAATTATAGCCTTTAGAAGTATCGGTTCTTTAATGGATAGATTTATGGTCATGAGTTATTGTTTTAAAAAGTGGTCTCCTTTTTATTTAAAATTAGCTGTGCCCCGCGGTTTCACCCGCTTAAGACTCGATCCCGTAGGAATATCGGGTAAAAAGTATATTTTGTTCTAACCCAGGTCATGGTCTATCCACGTGCCAAATTTCATCCAAATCTGTTCAGCCGTTTTAGCGTGAAAGCGTTACAAACAAACATACAAAAAAACATATTTTTCTGTTTATAATATTGGTTTAGATTAGCTGACCCGGCAGAGGTTGTTATGTCTTGTTATAATAATACTGGTTTTGTAGTGTCATTATGTATTCAAAATTCTTCTAATCATTCTATGTAACCTGGTTACCTGTTACTTCAATTATAAACAAACTATAATGTACACGTCTTTTCTTTTTAACTAATACAAAATTACAACAAAACGTTATCAGCACGACGAATAGCTCGAGTACCTATTTGTATTCAAGAAAAGTAATGCGTGTATAGTTGTTTCGTAATAATTAGGAAGTGATATTTGTGTGAATTTTTTGGGTGTGAAACCAAATAGTTTTTTCCGTGTACTCTTCTGAGATGGCGAACCCAAATGGAGACACAAATGAACGAGGTATGCGTAGTTCCTCTATTCCAACGTTCACCCTACACAATAGAGAAGGGTATAGTACGTGGAAATTTAAAATGCGTAACTACCTTATGCATGAGGAGTTGTGGGAAGCGATTAATGGCTACCCAACAGGAATGAATGTTTCGAATGTCATAAAGACGAAGAGCGATCAGAAGGCACTAACAAAAATTTGCCTTACCCTTGAAGCTTCTGCAATTACGTATGTTCGAAGTGCTACCACGGCAGCTGAAGCGTGGAAGGCGTTACAAAATGCATATGAGGACAAAGGCATGGGTCGGCGTTTACATTTAGAAAGGAAGTTATACAGATTGAGACTTGAAGACTTTGATAATAATATTGAGTCGTATATCAATGCTGTTATTTCCACTGCCCAAGATTTGGCGGATATAGACAAAGTAATAGATGATGCGTCCATTGCTGCTATTCTATTGGGAGGTCTAACGTCGAGATATGACCCATTGATTATGGCTCTCGAAAATAGTAACGTTAACGTTACCACCGAACTGGTAAAGTCAAAATTACTCAACGAAATGTCCAAGGAAAGCTCGATAACACTGGAGACAGCTATGAGGTCAAAGGTTGATGCCTCCTCTGTTGAGTCTAAGTCAAAGAAAATTGTGTGTTATGGTTGTGGAGAACCTGGTCACAAGAGACCAAACTGTCCTTTAAAGAAAAAGAAGATCATGAAAAGGAAGAATCCCACTGATAAGGACTCGACCTCTTCATCTGCTTTAGGAGTAACAAATGATTACGATATGGACAAATGGTATATTGATTCAGGCGCTACCAAACATATGACTTCAAGACGAGATTGGTTTGTAGACTTAAAGCCTATGGATATGAAGGTAACAGTTGCAAATGGGACAAAGATTGACGCTAAAGGCATCGGTAAAATATCTTTAAATACCGAAAACGCCGTCGATACAATCAGTGATGTGATTTATGTACCTAACCTGAAAACAAATCTTCTATCTGTGAAGACAGCAGTAGAAAAAGGGTTTACTGTAATGTTTGATAAATCCGGTTGTAATTTATTTAATTCAAAAACCTTCTCCTTTACAGGTGATGCGGTTCTACATGGCTCGCCCTGTGGTGGATTGTACACACTTGATTGTGCGGTAAATACTCCCCAATTTAGCCTATGATGTGCACTCTGATTCTATCTCAAGATATCAGGTATGGCATAAGCGTTTAGGTCATTTATGTCGTATTGGTATGAATCTGTTGAAAAATATGGAGGTTATTGATTATAAGGATGTGGATAAAAATCCATGTGTTCCTTGTGTTCAAGCGAAACAAGCTCGAAAACCGTTTAAGACGATTTCTTATGAAAGAGCAACTTCAATATTAGAATTGATCCACTCTGACTTATGTGGACCAATGTCAGTTGACTCTTTTCAGGGTAATAAATACTTATTACTTTTTATAGATGATTTTTCCAGAACTATTTTTGTATATTTTATTTCTTCGAAGACAGAGGTGAAGGCTAAGTTTTGTCACTTCCAGTCTATGGTTGAAAGACAAACTGGGGCTCAAATTAAAACAATAAGGACGGATAATGGGAAGGAATTCGTAAATAGTGAATTTTCAAGTTACCTTAGATCTTGTGGTATTCAACATCAAACTACGGTACCATATAGCCCTCAGCAGAATGGAGTTGCCGAGCGCACTAATCGCTCTATTATAGAAAAGGCACGCTCTCTTATGGCTGAAAGCGATCTATCTAAAGCTTTTTGGGAAGATGCTACTCGAACGGCTGTGTACCTGAAAAATAGATGTCCACACCGTGCCTTAAATAATAAAACTCCCTACGAGTTGTGGAATGGTTGCAAACCAGACCTTAGTAATCTCAGAGTTTTTGGGTGTAGAGCTCTTATACATATACCTTCTTGTCACCGTAAGAAATTGGATCTTAAAGCTGTAGAAGCTATATTTGTAGGCTATACAGAAGATCCTAATAGTTATCTTTTTAGAAATTCATCTTGCCCTAGAACTTTACAAAAGTCTAGAGACGTTACGTTTTTTGAAGATTGTTTTTCTACTTTAAATAATAGGAATGTTAACAATAATAAGACGTCTACTGAACCTTTAGTACTTTCTAATAGTCTGCCTATACAGGAAGAAACCAGTACAGTTAAAGAGTCTTTTGAACATGCTCCAGTGGTCACTGATGAACCAGCTCCAGGCCATACTATTGTCACTGAAGATCTAACTGCTGAAACGGATCAATTTTTTGAAGCAATTGAGGAAGCAGTAGTTTCTACTAGTCATACTGATGGACAACGTAGATATCCATCAAGAGACCGGAAACCTCCTAATTACTTCTCATACCAGGTTTCTAGTAAAGCGTCAGGTGAGCCTAGAACTTATAATGAGGCTACATTTTCTGATGATGTTGATAAGTGGCAGATGGCAATGTCAGATGAATATAATTCATTAATGAAGTTGAAGACATGGAAATTGGTTGACAGAGAAAACAGGAAAGTTATACCATGTAAATGGGTTTATAAATTGAAGACAGATCCAGCAGGAAATGTTCTGAAGTACAAAGCAAGATTAGTTGCCAAGGGATTTTCCCAGACGCCAGGTGTAGATTATTTTGAGACATTTGCTCCTGTCGTGCGGCACTCTTCTTTGCGTACTCTACTGGCTCTCGCAGCCGAATTGGGTTTGAAGATGCGTCACATGGACGTAGACACTGCTTTTTTATATGGAGATCTTCAAGAGAAGGTCTACATGGAGCAACCTCAAGGTTTTAATGTAAAAGGTATGGAGAACAAAGTATGTCTCCTGCAAAAATCCTTGTATGGACTTAAACAAGCTCCACGTGCCTGGAATACAAAGTTAGATGAAACTTTATCATCTCTTGGTTTTATGAAAACTCCATCTGAACCGTGCGTTTATACCAAACTTTTTGGAAAAGAGGTGGTTATCGTTGCAGTCTTTGTCGATGACATAATTGTTTTTTACAGTGATGCTTGACGTTTGACATTGTCAAAAATGACTTGCAAAAATATTTTTCGTTAAAAGATTTGGGCTATTTAAGCTGTTATCTTGGCTTAAATATCACCAGAGAAAATGATGAAATAAGAGTTCATCAGAAAAATTATATAAACAATCTTTTACAAAAGTTTGGAATGGAGAATTGTAAAACTTGTACAACTCCCCTATCTGGAAAACTGGAGGTTAGTACCAGTAGTGATAGTGATCATAATCAAGAAGAGTATCCCTATCAAGAATTAATTGGTTGCCTCATGTTCCTAAGTGTTAATACTCGTCCAGACATCGCATACGCGACTAGTTACCTGAGTCAGTTCAATACTCGGTACAACAAGACTCACTGGTTAGCCGCGAAGAGAGTCTTACAGTACCTAAAAGGCACTTTAGATTACTCGATTTGTTATAAAAAATCAAGTATGCCCCTTGTAGGATTTTCCGATGCCGATTGGGCAAACTGTAATATAGATCGCCGTTCTTATACGGGTTACTGTTTCAAATTAGCAGGCAGTCCGGTATCATGGGCCTCGCGGAAGCAGCAAACCGTAGCCTTGTCCTCAGCGGAAGCCGAGTATATGGCAATAACAGAAGCTACGAAGGAAGCGATTTATTTAAGGAGGTTTATCACTGAATTAATTTCAGATCCTATGGTAAGGCAAAAGTTATTACCTAATACCGTAACTATTTGTACCGATAGTCAGAGTGCACAGAGTTTGGCCTTAAATCCGGTACACCACCATAGGACGAAACATATAGATACCAGATTTCACTTTATTAGAGAAAAGATTAGTGATAATTCGGTTAACTTGAAATATACCAAATCAAGTGATATGCCCGCTGACATCTTAACAAAACGATTGCAGCGTGTGGCACATCGTAGATGTGTACTAGGCTTAGGTTTAGTGTAAATATATTTTTACACGTTTACTTCAGAACTTAGTATACATTTTCCTTTTTTTTATTGGTATATTTTGAGTTCATTTTTGTATGTAATTTATTTGTGAGAATTTTGATTAAGGGGGTGTGTTATAATAATACTGGTTTTGTAGTGTCATTATGTATTCAAAATTCTTCTAATCATTCTATGTAACCTGGTTACCTGTTACTTCAATTATAAACAAACTATAATGTACACGTCTTTTCTTTTTAACTAATACAAAATTACAACATGTCTAAATTTCAATTGTTTTTACAAGATTGCCATACAAAATGGACTTTCAGTTTTTTCCCAATTTTCCCGACAACATTTCCATTTTTTTTCTTTCTTTCCCTAAAAACCTAATTCCGACTATTACGAACATTTATTTATTTTATTCATTACTAAATGGGCCTGCTCTTGACCTCGATCACGCCTGATGGAAAGCGATGGATGAGGTCTATTATGCCCAGAAGATGTTTGTTCTCTCAACAACATTTTAAAACAAAAATAGCCAAATCGGTCTAGCCGTTCTAAAGTGATGCGCTTACCATCGAACAGTATTTCATTTTTATAAGGGTTCCGTACCCAAAGGGTAAAAACGGGACTCTATTACTATGACTTCGCGGTTGTCCGTCCGTCTGTCTGTCACCAGGCTGTATCTCAAGAACCGCGATAGATAGCCCTTCGTGGGCGAGTCCGACTCGCACTTGGCCGGTTTTTTTATATAGATTAAGCGATTCATAAAAAGTTCTTCAAATAAAACAGGGTTTCCATTCCCTACATACCTACATTAGTAGGAAAACCATTCTAGACGTAGTTCACCTTTTTAGTGGTGAGCAGTTGGGTAAGTTCCTGTTCCTAAACAGCTAGATCCTACTTAATTAATCTGACTAGCATTTTCGCAATTATATTGGGGTGAGCCTGCGTGTCCTGCCAGCTGCACGTTACAGGAACTGATAGACGCCGGTGATGGCGCCAAACAAGTAGCCGAATTCTGGGCCGAGTCTATTTAGATTGCTATCGACACGCTAAGAAGAAGAAGCATCCAGTCTAACCAGAAGCAGTTGAATACCAATGTTTTACATGGAGTAACTGCTTAGATCCGACTATTAGCAAGGAATCCCCTTTTTTATATCATCATTAGAACCGTAGTTAAGTTGCTACGAAAGCACGCGAAAATGTGAGTAAGGCGTGAAATAATTTCATCCTAGGATGTAATAAAAAGAGATACGAAAGGGCATTAAACCGACAGTAAAACAAACAAGACCTAACTTGGGAATAAGAAAAAGGAGTAGTAAACATAAAACCTGATTATTCAGCTCTAATTCTGTGATATTTCAACGTTAGATGTCTAACCTAGTTAAGTAGATAGGCAGGGATTTTTATTTCGTTTTACAGACATGATACATAAAGCAACCATAAGTCATACCTGAGTTATTTATTTAATAAAATAATTCAGTAACAATAAATTAAATAATCATTTTGCATTTAAATGTACAATTCAATATCCAGTATTTAAAAAAAATTAACACAAATAATATTTTTATTTTTTTTAAACGTTGCCCCAAACTAGGAATTTCTCTTGTATCGTGGGTGCGTTTACAAACATTTAAACTCACATACACAAACAGCCAGACCTGGAACAACCACTTGTAGGTCATAAAAAGATTTGTTCCGTGCGGGAACCAAACCCGCGACAAGCAGCGCAGCAGTCAATCGCTTAACCACTGCGCCAACCGTGCCGTCAATAATCATCATCGTTAATTCATCATTGAATTATGGCGATCGTTGTCATCTATAATCTCAGTGATACTGTAATAACCCTTCCTCAATAAATATGCCCTATACCATTTAGTTATGTTACCTACTGATCCAAGTAGTGGGTGGGTAGGCAGTATATGTACTGCTTTAGAGTTAGTTCTTGTACTAATAAACTAGTATGTTCTCTAACTAATTTTGTCATACATCGTAAAGACAACCTTAAGGTTAATAATGTGCTTTCACGATGTGCTTATAGTACCTAGGTATGACTCTTCATACCCACATAGATAAATACTTATTTTGATTCATCGGAATGATTATTGCCATTCGAAACTATGACGTCCGCTGTGTTTAATCAAAGAGATCATAACTATCTTTCAATACCCAAGGAAACCGGGACCGCGGTCCCGGTCCCGAAAGCCCCCCGACCCATTACAACAGTGCTGTCCATGTATTATTCCTATTACGCTCATAATCAGCCTATAATGTTCCCACTGCTGGGACAAAGGCCTCCTGTCTTCTAGAGGGAGTGGGCTGTAATCACGCGGGTCCAGTGCGGGTTGGTATTTGTCACATATCTATATATTTTTGGTACACAGCCGTGACACACATGGCATGAACGTGCCGGTTTCCTCACGATTTCCACGGTTTCCTCTTACACGAATGTTTAATATTTTACACCCGAAAAACAATTCCATTTCGCCTATTTCTATTCATGACAGTGTCCAGTATCATAACAGTTGTGTTATAATGTTATTGTCCGTGTTACAGTGGGTGCGAAGTGCTATCGTTATTCGAGCATCGTTACTCGCACATTCATTGCTCGTTGCATTTGCAGTGATGGTCGCAATACCAATCGAAAGTCGGTTTATATTGTATTGCTATCGTGATTTTAACCATGTAACAGGGTGATATCTAACGAAATACGATCTCTTTGCTAGCGTTAGTCGTGTAGTCTCCAGTTGTGAAAGTTTTCCTCATATATAAGCGGTGTTTCCTATGTAGCTTGGAGGACTGATTTCCCTGAAGATTGCGAGGATTCGAGGAATACAAGCATCGAATCTTGCTCATAATCGTTCGAGCGAAAGCGTAAGTCAGCTTAACTAAGTAGGTAGGTATGCAATGTATTTTTCGATAGATTTATATATATCGGAATATTAGATTCTATAATCTGTCTTATTCCTGGAGTCTTAGACAAGAAATTATTTTTCCTGTGTCGTCCCAGAAGGCTTTTTATGAAATAAGTAACGGTTGTTAGAAACTTAGTTCGGATACAAACTTCATTCCACATAAGGCTCGCTCAGGGTGTGATTTTCCAAAAAAAATCTTATGCAAGTCTCTGGTGTATGTTTCTAACTGTTTCTTACAGTCGTTTCGCTTTTCGTTGAGGGCCAGTCACGGCAGTCACCCACGGATAGTTCTCATGTAAAAGATATATTATTTTTTACTTAATCGTGGTTTTCGAATGGGTATGTGTGGGTTAGTGCAACTCAGTGCAAAGTACCTGATAGGGGCACTTCACTGTAACGGGGCGGTAGCGTCCCAATTTAAATGCTAATGTCGCGTTCTGCCGGGCGCCAACGCGTTATCCTTGAAGATAGAACTAGCTCACAGTATGCATGTGAGCACGCATGCAGTTCGCTTCAACATTCTCATAAGATCCGACGTTATTCGCAAGATTTGTAGAAATAGCCAATAGGTACCATACAGTACCTTCCTATGCATTACGTAGGGAATAAAATACGCCACGTTGATCTGATTCAATTTGTGGCTTATTCGGTAATAGCCCGCCAGCCAATCCGTAAAAGCGGAGTTCGTTTCGTTGAATTATTTCTAAGGATTATTTACTACGCTGAAAATTCAACTCCAAAGTCCAAGAATCAAGATATAAATAATTCAGTTCCATTCAACCGTTTGATAAAAATAAATTTGTTATATTTTCAATTTCTATGGGCGAGGCATTATTTGATAAATCATGTACTTAATAAATCTTTTCTTTTTTTTTCTTTTTAAGAAAACGTGGCCCCACACTAGGAATTTCTCCTGTATCGTGGGTGCGTTTACAAACATTTAAACTCACATACACAAACAGCCAGACCTGGAACAACTACTTGTAGGTTATACAAATATTTGTTTCGTGCGGGAATCGAACCCGCGAGACGCAGCGCAGCAAACAACTCGTTTCAGAAAATATTCAGGATTCTATTCTGGTCTGTACGAGTATGCAGATATCCATTTATTTTCACAGATACCCAATTAGCGGATACCTTTGAAGTTCACTAAAACGGGTTTCGGATATGAATCTGATGAAATAAATTGAGTTGTCAGAAGCGCGCGCGGCGGTTTCAGGTGCATTAACGTTCCAATTATTTATTCTGTGTTAATGCAAGTGTACGCGCACGTCCTGAACCGGATTCCTTGCGACATTTTAGTATTATTAGGCGCATCGTTAATTTAATTCGGTTTGAGTGCTGCTGGTAACCTAGATCCTGTAATGCAAAACAGGAATAGTTTTACATATTACAAAACTGTTTGTAAGTAGTTATCGGTGAAAACAGAAGAAAAACATCCATCTTCGGATATCGATCTGTTTTGAACAAGATGGACAATCGATGCAATTCGTCATTCCATCTTATGGAGTCTTCATCTCACGCTCAGCTTTCTAATCTTTGTTTTTAAAATTTTTTTCGATATTTAATTTCGTTATACTTACCATAGCTGAAGAAGAGCTGGTGGAACTGCGTGGCGAACGAGGTAAAGAGGCAGCCGAGGGCGGCGACCAGGCCCCCTACGACGGCCGTCACGCGCGTGGACTTGCGCACGCACAGCGCCACTGTCACCGGCGACAGCGCGAGCGCCACCCCCGCTGATAACGCACCCAGGCATCCTGGAACAGACGTATAAAGGAATAAGCCATAGAACAGTATCTGTAAATAGTATAAGTCAATAACAGCAGCGAACTGTTGTCTTTTCAGAATTGTAGGCAGTACCTAGTTGTCCTAACCGGTACCTACAAAAATCCTGCTTAAGAGTTACGGTTCTATGCATCGAATACGAATGGATGAGGACCGTAGAGCGAGCGATTGAACCATGTCTTGCGGCATGACACTGGCCATAAGGTTCGATAAATGTGTATAACGTCAGCTCGTAGCTCAATAAATAAGAACAAAATATTTCACAGTTTCACAAACAATCCCCGCGAAAATATTTGTATACGTATCCACAATTTTCTCAATAAACACAATAGTCCAAATTCAGTGCTTTAGCTTTCTACGCCACGTTTTTCCTTACCAAGTAGCGGACCGCTACAAAAAGCTCGTGATGTTTATTGTTATCCGACGTCGTAAAGATTCGCGTGCAGGCATTCCGTCTGCCTTGTACGGACGCGTGGCTCCTGCAGGGCTGGCTCCGAGAAAACGAGATTTATGTCAAAATTATTTATGAACACACCTTTATATGTGTTAAGCGACAGTTTAAATAATTTGACATAATGTTATAGTCGTTCTGCTTTATGCATGAAGTACTCTCCAAACAAATGCTTGTGGCGCCCATGAATTTTCCATCTTGTGATTTATTTTCGGGCCGAAAAGTATCGCCTTGGCTTTTTTCTTCAAAAAGGTACGGTGATATGCTAATTAAGTGTCAGTCAACATAATTAATGTTTTTTAAATAAATTGGCACTGGAAGAGTACACAGTGTGTCAGTTTTAGTTTGTGCAAGTGACAAAAACCCTCTCCACCTAGGAGAGTCGTTATTTATTTGTCAGATCTGTTATGATGAAAAAAAAAATGCACTTAAAAACGAGACGCAAACGCCATTATTTGGCGTTGTACGGAGTCTAGCGGTATGGTGTCGATATGAACCCTGGTGCGACAGTGATCGTTGAGACATGGTCGGGACACATACTGGCCTAGGAACTGCTCAGTGTCCTTTTTAAGTCCAGAGTATTAATTCTGTGTATGTGTTGTGTAGTGTTTAGTACTGTTCATCTAATTAATTCTATAACAATTAACAGAGTGGACATTATAATAAGGAGTTATTTCTCTAGTTTACCCGTATCCCAATTCTGCGCTCATAGTAGGTAATTCTGACACTATGTCTAACCCCGATCCAATGTAGAGGATCCGACATATTGGTTATTTGATATTTAGGTAAAAGTTCCAATGACTTGTGACTAATTGAAGTAAATAGTAGTACCTAATGATATCTGAAATCGATTGCTATTACCCTCAAGATTGCTATCATAGCATTGGATATACAGAAATAAACATTAATTCTGAACTATGAAGAGGTGACATCCCTAAGTCGCGCAACGACAGTGACTACACTTTATATGAAACTTGACACGTTAGTTAAATGGAAATTATTGCCATAAAAGGCCTTTTATTATTTAAATAGTCCATTAAGCTAAATGATTATCGCTCTGAAGAGATATTCATTATCAGTTATGTCTGCCATCTGTTATATTTTCACGTTGCATGGTGCATAAGAAGAAATAAGAATGTTTTAATACATTACAGCATGAAATCTTACTTATGGCATCCTTTTCCAAGTTTTCTTAGCAATGGTGTAGTAAAATATAACGTACTCTTAGTTTCAGGTCATTGTCAGCGCTGTCGTCCGAAAGAGTTAGGGCGTGAATTCAATGAATAAGTAAATTTTATGTTATTCAATTTCTGATGAAGAAGTCGACATAGCTGAACGGACAACTTATTTTGAATTTTCTGCTCTAGGGTCCACTATCACGAAAGTATTTTCTATCAAGTTGCAACTGCATCTTTTTGCTCTGATTTTATTTCGTAATATTTTTCAATCCTTAATTTCGAGAGTTATTGGGTCCAAATGTAACATTGCTTTTTGAGTGTATTTTTTATTATGTTGCTATTATTATGTTGCTCGAAAGTTTTGTAGTTTTCTATTGTCCTGAATTTCTGTTCTGTTTTTTCTATAGTTGCTTCCACTACTCATTTTCTTGTCAGGCAAGTTTATTCTGTGGCTTCAGTTTATTATGTTGACAAAAGGTTACAATTCTTAAATATGAGCAAAAAGATTATTGGGCGTTACAATACATCAACGATGAAGTAATTAGGTATTAGAAAGGTACCTATAATTAATTTCTAAAAATATGGAGTTGTCTAATTTATATGAAGTGGGGCCAAAATCTTCAAGAGGATCTGAGCTCCATATCCCCTCCTGGAAGCCTCGATCGTGCAGGCCTGGGTGTCTTCACCGGACAGGCCTGCTGATATAGACGATGAGGCGGAGTGGTTCCGGGAGGCCATGTCCGAGATCTGTGACGTGGCAATGCCCCGAGTCCGGCCAGGATGCGCCCGACGTCGGGTGTACTGGTGGTCGCAGGAGGTGGAGGCGTTGCGCAAGGCATGCGTCGACGCGCGACACCGGTACACCAGGCACCGCAGGCTCCGCATCCGCCCTCCGGATGCGGAAGCCACAGAGGCGGAACTGTACGAGGGGTACAGAGCGGCGAAGACCGCCCTCCGAGAGGCTGTCCAGCGGGCCAAGGATGCGGCCCGCGAGGAGATGCTGGAGACTCTGAACAGAGATCCATGGGGACGCCCTTACAAACTGGTGCGGAATAAACTCCGCACCTGGGCCCCCCCGCTGACTCAGAGTCTCCGCCCACAGCTGGTCGAGGAGGTGGTGAGCGCTCTGTTCCCTTCACGGGGGGAGCATACTCCCCCGCCTATGGCTCCGCCACTGGCGGTGCCCGAAGCGGACCACGCGGACGACGACGACGACACCCCTGAAGTGACCGGGGTAGACCTGAGAGCGGCGGTAGGCAGGCTGAAGGCCAAAAACACCGCCCCAGGACCCGACGGCTTGCTGGGTAAAGCCTGGGTCCTGGCCTCGACGGCTCTCGGGCCTCGACTGGAGGCGCTCTTAAGCGCATGCATGGAGAGAGGCCAGTTTCCGCTCCGTTGGAAGACGGGGAAGCTGGTCCTCATTCAGAAGCCAGGGCGCCCTGCGGACTCTCCGTCCACATACCGGCCCATAGTGCTGCTCGACGAGGTCGGCAAGCTCTTCGAGAGAGTAATTGCGGGCCGCCTCGTCGGGCACCTGGTGGGGACTGGGCCGGATCTTGCGGATTGCCAGTTTGGCTTCCGCAAGGGGCGCTCGACGGTGGACGCCATCATGCGCGTGAGAGCCCTCGACGGGGGACGCGGTGTCCCGGGGTGGGGTAGTCGTGGCGGTGTCACTCGACATCGCCAACGCGTTCAACACCCTGCCCTGAAGCTGCATTGGGGAGGCACTCCGGTATCACCGGGTGCCGACCTACCTCCGTCGAGTAGTCGGGGCGTATCTGACGGACAGAGCCGTCATCTACCCCGGTCGCGACGGGAACTGGAACCGGCGAGAGATGTCGTGCGGTGTCCCACAGGGATCGGTTCTGGGGCCGCTCCTGTGGGACATCGGTTACGACTGGGTGCTGCGGGCCGACCTCCCTGAAGGCGGTACGGGCTACCTCCGGGATCCCAACTAGTGGTAGGAGGGGTTCACATCGGCGTCGAGACCACGATGAGGTACCTGGGTCTCGTCCTCGACAGCCGATGGAACTTCGTCGAGCACTTCCGACGTTTGGCCCCCAAACTGGAACGGGCCGGGGCCGCCCTAAAGCGGCTCTTGCCCAACCTGAGGGGGCCAAACGCCTCCTGCCGGAGGCTTTACGCGGGGGTCGTGCGGTCCATGGCCCTATATGGGGCCCCGGTATGGGCGCGTTTACTGCGGCTGCGAGCCGCACACTATCTGAACGCGCCCCAAAAGGTGGTAGCCGTAAGGCTGATCCGGGGCTACCGCACGATCTCGGGCGAGGCAGCAAGCCTCCTTGCCGGACTGCCGCCATGGGATCTGGAGGCGATAGTACTCGCGCGCCTGTACGATTGGCGCGCGGAGGCACTACGCCGGGGGGAAACTCCGCATCCGCGGCAAACCGCGGCGGAGCGGACGAACCTCCGGCGTGATCTCATGACGGCATGGAAGGAGCGACTATCGCAACCCAGCGCAGGGCACGCCACGATAGCGGCGGTAAGACCCCTCTTTGAGGAGTGGCTAGAGAGACGTCACGGCGTTCTCACCTACCGCCTGACGCAGGTACTCTCCGGACACGGATGTTTCGGGAGGTTCCTGCACATCATCAGGCGGGAGGAGACGCCCGGGTGTCACCACTGTCAGGATCGGGATAGAGGCGATCGGCAGCGGCGGCAACCTCTCGCGTCCGGCCCTGGTTCAAGCCATGGTCCGGGGCGAGAGGGAGTGGGAGGCAGTCACCTCCTTCTGCGAAGCAGTCATGCTAGCGAAGGAGGTGGCGGGGTGGGCGAGAGAACGCACCTTGCGCACCTCACGCCTCAGCCGCCGCGGGAGACGCTCCGGGCGTCGGGAGCCGCGTGACGACCAAAATTACTGGTAAAAATGACAACTTAAAAGTGAAAAATAAAAACTTTTTTGCAAAAAAAAACAACCGACTTCCAAAAACGACACTACAAAGTGGAAAATTAATTTCGGAAGTCGGTGGCAAACAACGAAAATGCGAACCCAACGACACCGACTTCCGAAATTAAAGTTATTTTTCACTTTGTAGTGTCGTTTTTGGAAGTCGGTTGTGTTTTTATGCAAAAAAGTTTTTATTTGTTTGTATGTTTGAACGAGCTAATCTCTGGAACTACCAGTCGGATTTGAAAAATCTTTTTGCATTTATTAGCCTAATTCTTGTGTAAGGCTGTAGGCTGTAGGAGTGGGAGGCAGTCACCTCCTTCTGCGAAGCAGTCATGCTAGCGAAGGAGGTGGCGGGGTGGGCGAGGGAACGCACCTCACGCCTCAGCCGCCGCGGGAGACGCTCCGGGCGTCGGGAGCCGCGTGACGACTCCCGGCCACCGTAGGCGCGGGCCTGCGGGCGGTGAGTAATGGGTAACTCACCGTCCGATCAGGACCAGGCCCGTGCCGGACGGCGTGTTTGTGTTCCACGCGCGCCTCAAAGAGATGTCAGCATGAGTGACGGGGCCCCATAGGGCCGAAGCCTGCCAGGGTAGCGGGATTGTCCGAAAGGGTTACCGCTGCCCTGGAACATAAAGGGCTAAGGAAGGAACACGGGTGGGTTTTAGTCAGTAAGAGTCTGACACTCCCTCCTGCTCCACCCAGAGCGGGAGGAGTCATATGATGATTTCCCATCCTCAAAAAGAAGCTCCATATCTCCATTATGTTTAGGTAAGTAAAGCTCGAGGTTGAAGACAGCCCTTAATTTATTTCAAGAGATTTAAACAATAAATGAAAGCATCAAAATACTGTCTAGCGAAGACAGATTGTCTCGTAACTTCAAAAGTACTAATCATACAACGCAATGCTATCTAGCGTTCCACTGTCGAGAAAAGCCTTTAAGAGTTATTTGTAAAATAATACGAATGTTGAGTGTACACTAGCTATTTGTGCGGGCTTCGTCTGATGTCTAACAAACATTTCTATTGAAAAACTTTACGGAGGACGGGGCGTTTGTGAAGTTCGTCGACTTTGGAACTCGCCACCCATCGGTCACAAATCTGACGAATATATCCACGAGACGTTATTTAGTCTAGATCTAAGGATTGATGAGTGATCCGTGATCCTCAGCTGTCGCTTTGTTTTCAATTTTTTTGGGAACTGTTTTTTGTTTTGCAGCTCTAACAAATAAACAGCTTTCAACTTCAAGCCTTCAATCACCTTTCTTGAAAGAACTGTGACCATTCTAAAAAGTAGCTTGATACTTTCTCCTCAAATGTATCCTAGATGTCTCTAGATTTTTTTACGAAATGTTTTGTTAAGAATGAAACTTTATATGAAAGGGGAGCAGTAAAGGCGAAATATACCGCTATAAATAAGAGCTGGGCTTTTCTTTAGACGGCAACAAATGCACTGGAACATATAAAGCGAGCTTTTGGTCGCTCATCTCAATCGAATCGAAATAAAGAAATTGCGCAGTCTCATCGTCTTGTAAATAACTGGCAAATTGTCAGTTTTTAACTTATTTTGAGTCATATCGGACACTATCAGCTAATATGTGATGGGACATTCAATAAAATGAAATCGAAAAAGTAGCTCTATTGCTTCAATAACGTTTTCTTTAAGGCACTTATTTTTTTTTTTTCAAGATTGTTAAATTCACGGAGTAGGTACCTATAGTATTTAATGACAGCAGTTACGATATTCTATCGAAGATTAAATTTTATGGTATTGCTAAACATTGAATTCTGGTTTGTTTGTTCAATGATTTAACTTTTGGGTCCAACAGTACATGACAGCTTTGCGAGGATCCTGTAACTTTATGATATGAAACATATGACGGTGCAGTGCCATCTGCAGCATTTTACGGATAGTTTCATATTATCCGTTGTGTCTGTGCCATTTTACAGCTGAAATAAACTTTGTATGTTGTCGTGACATAGTTTACCCAAAAACAGACGATTATTTTGTTTGATATAAAATAAACTGAAAACTTTGTGACGATAAATCGATGCCAAGTAGTATTGATAGTGTTAAGAGGATTACAGGTTACAGGATTTTTTTTCAATTTCAATCTGTTACCACGAATTTAGTACATGATTCTTCATTGGTTATCAAAAAAGAATCTAGTGTATACAGTAGAGTATACAATTTG
Source organism: Apamea anceps (assembly GCA_951799955.1). Classification (NCBI taxonomy): domain Eukaryota; kingdom Metazoa; phylum Arthropoda; class Insecta; order Lepidoptera; family Noctuidae; genus Apamea; species Apamea anceps. Next base: position 11,011,755 of record OX637510.1, on the reverse strand, counting down.
CGGACTAGTTAAAAAAAAAAAACTGTAGATAATCGTGTGTCTGGATAAAAGTTTACTACACAATCGGACCTAAATCGTCTTTGGCAAATGCATGTACAAATATTATTTTCCCTGCTGGCTTCTTTCACTACATTCCTTTTTCATTTATGTTCATTACTGCCCTATTGTTACAAACTTGAAGCTGTGCCGGCTTTTGCTGCTTCATAATTTAAAATTCTACGCATGACAACATTTTTCAGCTCCCCATGTTTTTGTACCTATCCATATTGCAGAACATATTGATTGGCTGGTAATAGTTGGCATATATTATTTTGTTTGGCCCTATTCCGTCGGCGTGAGGTAAATTCGGACACACGTCTAGTTTACAAGTTCATTCACAACAAAATAAACAGAAATAGAAAAACTTTTGCGACGCTACAAACAAGGTGGACAAATATGCAGCACACAAACAAATTGAACTTTGGGCCATATGGTGGCTTTATTTGACGAGAGAGGGAGGAATGTCCTATATTATGTATGAATGTTGCTTAATTTAAATTATTTATTGCATTTTAAGGAGGTGCGCAGATAGGTAAAGTTTTTCTAATTGATTTAACTTAGCATAGCGACAGGTTTTTTTTTTTCATGATACTAAAGAGCTAAAGGGAAGATGAAGATGAAGATGATGAAGAGAAGATGGCTACACGAGTAGGTGAAGACCAAAGAAACGATGGAATACCGTGTCAAACATGATATGGGTAGAAAGGGACTACCGAGATGACTAATAGAGAAGTATGGAAAAAAATACATGTTGCGCCGACCCCTAACAGATAGGAGAATGATGATGGTGAATGATCACTAAAGAACTAAAGAGAGACAGTTTCGTCATAACACAAAAGTATGTTTACAAAGGTTGTATGAAGAAAGGATGACTTTGCGTTACCTTTTTCATAGATGTTATCGGCCTAATAAATTGGGAACTACTGGCTAACTTTTGGTTTACAGTGGAAGTTTGGATTGTAAAGTAAAGAATACACTTTTGAAAACATTTTTTTTTTCGCTTTGTTACCGATGTGCTGACAAAGACTAAGCTGAAAAGTTGAAATAATAGTATTATTATCTATTCGCTTTATATTAAAATGATTCAAATTCAAGGTAATTTATTGCCTTCATTAAACTTTATTGGATACTATCTTATTAAAACACATCGCGCTTAGGTATCCAGAACTACTGTGGTAAAGGAACTTTCGATATGGACTATGCCAAATAATAACATAACATGATGAGGGGTTAGGTAGAGATGTACCTTAGTACACCCAAATTTCGCCAGTTATGTTTAAGTCCCATGTAATAGGGATCGAGCCAGTGGCGTAGCGTGCCTTGCGGGGGCCCTGTATCAAAATTAGTTGGGGGGTCCATATGAAAAATTTCAGTTTTAAGTCCTTCTGCATAGCAATCGGATACTGCTATAAACCCCAAAAAGGACTCACAGATTTTTAATTCTTTAGATACATTATCATCATTTTCTGTTATCGAGATGTATTGAAAAACTACAGAAAGTTGGTCCATGTTTGACAAGTTACGTATGACAGTTTTTTTATATGTTTTTTTTTCGGGAAGCACTAAATTAAGTGACAATGGCACCGATTCCCTTGTTCACAAACTAAACTAAATTTAAGTTCAATGCATCTTTTTCTTTCTATTTAATTTAGAAAAAGACAGAAGATAAATATTAGTTTAATCCTGTCAAACTAGTCAGCGCCTGACGTAAATTGACGTATTTTTAGCAGTCATGTTTTCAATCACGTCTAATCTGTCTATGGAGTATCTTAATTTGACAGGAGTAAACTAATATTTTATCTTCTGTTCTTTTCTTAATGAAATAGGAAGAAAAAGATGCACAGAACTTTTTAGTTTAGTTTGTGAACAAGGGAATCGGCGCCATTGTGGATAACTAATTTTTGCTTACACACGTTAGGGGGCCCCTGTAGCCCAGGGGCCCCGTATCATTGATACGGCTGATACAGCGGTAGCTACGCCCCTGGGTCGAGCCCATTGCTATCAACCGGGCATAAATCCAAACTCCGGGCTTCTACTGAGAAAAACTTAATGGGGAAAGCTCACTAACAATTCCCGACCTGGGATTTGAACCCAGGTCCTCATTCTCAGCAGTAACGCTTGAAACCACTAGCCCAACGAGACAGTCACTAAGCAAAATCTTCCATAACATTTCATATATTAAATACCTGACCTAGAAATAAAATAAATGATGTCATGATTGAAAAAATATGCGAATTATAATCTTTCGCCGTCAACACATTACCGTGGCGGCTGTCACCGAACTGAAACATATTAAACGTTCTATGACATGATAAATGTGGCGTGAGCTCGGCTCACACGCACAGGCCTGTCTCTCGCCTCGTCTCGATCCTAATAAATGATTGGCGATGATTGACATTTAGGGCACAACCCACCCTATCTTAGACACGCTGGGAAATCATTTTCAGTACTGCACGCTTTGCGGTATTTTGGAAATCTATATACCTACTAATAATAAAGCTGATGAGTTTTTAACCGACTTCAAAAAAGGAGGAGGTTCTCAATTCGATGGTATGTTTTTTTTCTGTGTTTGTTACGCGATTACTCCGCCAATTGTGGACCGATTTTCAAAATTCTTTTTCTGTTCGAAAGGAGGTACTTCTGAAGTGGTTCCATAGAAATTTCATCAAAAACGGTTCAGTAGTTTGGTTTTTAAACCAAAATTACTGGTAAAAATTACAACTTAAAAGTGAAAAATAAAAACTTTTTTGCAAAAAAAAACAACCGACTTCCAAAAACGACACTACAAAGTGGAAAATAACTTTAATTTCGGAAGTCGGTGGCAAACAACGAAAATGCGAACCTAACGAGACATAAAAAGCGAAGCTATATGTATAAGTATATAACATTACGTTACATACCCAAACAAAACAAAAGTCAGTAAGAACGCGAAGCAAAAGCGAAGTAGTGCACGTGAGCGATGCGATACGACGGGATGGGACTGGGGAACAAGAAATTTCACGCGGATGAAGTCGCAGGCAGATGCTAGTAGATGTATAAAACCTGTTATATTTAGGAGTCGGGTCTTCTATATTGCGAGATCGAAAATAATTAGAATGACGAGCAGAAATGTCCGATAGGTATAGGTTTTAGTAAGATTCATTATTGTTGGTGAAATTGATCCAATAGTGACATCTAATAGTTCCTGCGCTATAGGAGAATTTGGGACGTCTAAATTATGAGTGTTCGTCAATCAATCCGAGGAGTCCTCACGAGAAGCCTCCCAGAGTGACGTTCGAAATCGGTACCCAAATCCCCAAACTCCCCGCGCACCCTGGACACCTAGCACTCGGTAACGCGAGAACAATCCTAATCCTTTCACCACGATGGCACGAATCGGTCAATCAAGTGAAATCAAGAAAAGTGTTTACCGAACTGGTAACGTATTCTCTATGACACAATTTAATGAACGAAACCACGCGAAATTGGCGTGATTACCTACGGAATTGACGTAGTTTCGTAGTTAAGGAATCATTGAGTGGTCATAGTGTATTGGGGCCCTGCGTGTAAACTCTATCCCCTTATTAAAAACACGGAGGCAAGTTGTAACCAGCTGGGTTAATGCGTAACATACTAATATTAGCAATGGCTTTCATTTTGACAGTCCAACAATATTCATTGCGTTATATATGTTGTTGAGCAGACAAATGTTTCGAATTTATGAAGCAATGGATTAGCAACCATTAAAATTATTAAAAAAAAAAAAAAATTGTGATTAAAGTAGGGTGTAGCTTCAGTTTAAGCATTCATTTTCTAGCTTTAGTTTGGGATAACTTTTGGTACTCCGTGTTTATTAAAAACGGGGTAAATGACAGATATATGTACAAATCTTGCAAGCAGTAAGTAACTACACTGTGCAGTATCACGTATCACATCACCCTATGGAGTGTAGATCATAAAATGATGACTTCCGCCTATAGAGACAGATATAAAGATCAGTAACGGCTCTATTTTAGCAAGTAATCGGTTCTTCACGATCATTTACACACATTATCTCTCTCTATTTATCGACTGTTATTTTTACGACACTCTTATGGTAACAATAAAACTTTAATGGGAAATGGATGGGAAAAGTAAAATGTCGTGGCAGCCTAATGGTAAATGCCTCGTTGATCTCGTGGTTGCAAGCGCGACTGCTGAGCGTAGAGTCCTGGGTTCGATTCCCAGGTCGGACAAAGTGCTTTTGTGTTTTCTATTAGGAATTTCTTAGTAACAGTACGGAGTTTGGAAGTTGGCGGTTTAATGTGTGCCTCGGAAAACACGTAAAACCGTTGGTCCTGCGCCTGATCTCACCCCGGTCATGTCGGATTGCTGTCCCATCGGAACCCGACTGTGAGAGCAAAGGAACAGAGAGTGCACCTGTGTTTACGCACACACTTGTGCACTATAATATCTCCTGCGAACCTGGCTAATCTCCGTTGAGTTTGGCCGCCGTGACCGAAATCGGAGGCTATTAATTAATTAAAGGCCTCGCCTCTCAAGCATGAGGGTGTGGGTGAAAATCCGGGCAAGTACCAATGTCACTTTTTCAATTCACTTGTACTTTTTGAGTTTATTTTGGACATTACTAATGTCTAAAACCTGGGGGTCTACTCCGAAGTACTATCGGCCGAATGTTCGGCCGTTTCCTGCTACGAAGTTACTATTTGGTTCGGTCGGTTCCGATCCTACACTCTTTCGAATATTGACTATAGTCCCGACCCAACTAAGCCGATCCGAACTTTTTTCGCATTTTCCAATAATATTCGGTTCGGCCATGTATCGGTCCGATCCGAACATTCGCACTTTGCACTTCGGAGTAGGCCCCCTGGACTTATATTTAATATAAGTCTGAAACCAACCCGTCTTGAGCAAGCATGATGATCAATGCTCGTGCCTTCTCTATATGAAAAGAAGTCTGAGCTCTGCAGTGACACAATAATAGGCTGGTATAATTTATTATCATAATATACAGGGTGACAGGAAAACTCGACGTATTTTTTGAAAGGTGTTATACTAGAGGTCATTGTATTGTCATGTATATTGTTTTGAAATAAATGACTTTATGACTTTATTAGCAACCAATTTAGTCCAGTTAACTAGGGTTCAAAATTGGATGGTTACCGAGCTGTGTCGGTTCTTAGATTTTTTAGAAATTTCCTGACTTGTTACCAAAAACAATTAATTATGAGAAAAAACTACTCCACTCCAAATATTTAATTGATAATTTTCTGAAAGTTGAAAAAAGAGCGATCATTTAATAAAAAAATGCTTGTAAAACTTACATAATCTCAGAAATAAAAGGTCTTTAATAGTAAAATTTTTATTTTTAATCCATCCACTTTTGACCCCTAGTTCACTGGACTTATTTTGTTGCTAATGACCTCTAGTATAACCCCTTTCAAGGAATACGTCGAGTTTCCCTGTCACCCTGTATATTATACAGGAAATGGTAATGTAGCTTATTTAGTTTCGCTGAAGAGTTATGGGACATAAAACTATATTGCGGTTAGGTTTGTACAGCCAACTTTATTTAGCAAGAAGCTCAAACAAATCGTATCGCTAATAGCTATCGGTAAAAGGGTGTACCAAAGTCGTTTGTTTAGACATTTTCTAATAGAGCAGAAATTATGAAGTTATTTAAGTAATATAAACCTAATCCATATTATATTCCACTAGCGACTAGCTCTTGCTTCGTACGGTTTTTACGACTAAAACATCAATATTTCTTTATTAAACTGTAGCATAATCAGCCTTGTCCCCGCTACTTGCGCGCTTGACTGCTGCGCTGCGTGTCGCGGGTTCGATTCCCGCACGGAACAAATATTTGTATGGCCTACAAGTAGTTGTTCCGGGTCTGGCTGTTTGTGTATGTGACTTTAAATGTTTGTAAACGCGCCCACGACACAGGAGAAATTCCTAGTGAGGGGCAACGTTTTTAAAAAAAAAAAAAACAAAAACATACTGGGACACTCTTCTCTTCGAGAGGGAGTGCCCAGTGCGGGTTGGTAGATGTCCCATGTCTTCGAATTTTTCGTTCTGGGACCTTTGCTCACGATGTTTTCCTTCACCGTTTTGAGAGCAGTGGTGATGAAATTATTTACACAAAATAAAGCGCCTACGTAGGTTCGAATCCCCGACCTACAACTTGTAAGTCGAGGCCGTTACCATTGGGCCATCACTACTCCTTATTAATAATGTATTTTAATATTAATGTATTATGCACACACACTTTCAGGAATAAATTCCTTGAATTACATTCTACAGAAACGAAAAGCGACTTCAATTTATAATAATTGTATAGATTATCTATAAGTAATTCTCTATGTATATATAGATTTCAGGACAACAACCTTTCTCCATTCTTTCTCGAAACAAAACTATTTAAAGTGTGTAAAAGAAGCTTTGTTACGTTATGTATGTGTAGTGGAGCTCAATGTACTAGACTGTATATGATGCATTCATTCTGCGAACATCGCAAATTTTCTGCTCGACTGATAGTCTCCAAGAGACTGTAGGTACTCATATTTGTGATTTTATATAAATGTACTTCTACACTTCTAAGAGTTAGTTAAGTGAATTCTCTCATATCGAATGGAATGCCTAGTTGGTCTAGAGGTCGCAAGCACTGCTGCTGAACATGTGGTCCTGGGTTTGATTCCCAGGTCGGGTCGGGTCGGTAAAGTGTTAAGTATTGGGTTTTTTCATCTGGCATTTCTCAGTAACAGTCCGAAGTCTGGATTTATGCCAGGTTGATGGCAATATCCCCTGTTACATGGGACTGATACATAACTGGCAAAATGTGGGCGAATACTATAGGTGCACTTGTGTCTAAACCGAGGAAACAAGACGCGATGTTATGTCAGAGAACGCGAATCATCTGCATTTCCATATTCACTTCGCGTTACACGATTCAATTTCTTTGTGACATTTACTTCCCTGTGGATAACAAATAGCGATAACAAAGCTGATGCTTATGAAAAATGTACTCATTTTTCTCCCAAGTAAAATGATCCGCGTGTTGTCAAAGTTTGAGAGGGCCCGTGATTCACTCAAGTGTATTTACATGCGTACAGAAAAATATTTGTACGTGGGGAAATTGTGAAAGCGTCTAGGGGCAGAGGAACGTTGAACTTTAGACTTATAGATACGTAAGGCGCATTACTACTGAAACTATACATCATCATCGACACTTCGTCTCCGTCTCCCAGTCTTTGGACGCCACTCGGTCACCGCCTAACTCCACCTGTCATCATTGCGCCTTGCCAGGTGTCCTGCCCAACTTTAGTTGAGTTCCATAACTCTTATTCGATGTCGAAACTATACACTGTAAGCAAATTACTGGCAATAATACCTGTTTGTAAGAGTTGAAGGAGAATTTAATAGGCACAGACGACCATTCTAACTCCTCAACCTCTGTCGCAAAAGTTTTTTTTAATAGTATATCGTCCAGCGCTATGGAAATATTGGCTTTTGTATGCAAACTATTCCCCAGCGTATAACGAGCTTATTGTTCATACATGTAAACTAGGGAAAATTGGATGCCACCCAAATCGATGAGTAAAAACTGATAGTTTCTAATTAAAAATTGTTGCATAGTTTGTTAGGACAACATAGTGAAATTAGGGCAATAATTTTAACAATTTCTTGATAAAAAAAAACCGGCCAAGCGCGAGTCAGACTCGCACACAAAGGGTTCCGCACCACCGTAAAATTATTTTATTTTTATCGTTTGTTGTTACAGCGGCAACTGAAATACACACTCTGTGAACATTTCAGCTGCACGGTACATGATATACAGCTCGCTGTCAGAGGGACGGACGGGCGGACGGACGGATGGACAGCGGAGGCTTAGTAATAGGGCACCGTTGGCACCCTTTGGGTACGGAACCCTAAAAAGACATTCACATGGCTTATGAAACTCGTGATTGAAAAGCTAAATATAAACTGATTGCTGTCTGGGTGTATATGTTGATAAAGATGAACCACCTACATTATTTGGCTCGGACAAACAAACAAAAATATAGAAATGTAATGAGATATGTCTACGAGATATGTTGGCGGTGGACCTGACGCAACAGTTACTAGAAATAAATGAAGTACTATGGGGATGGCGTTTAAATTGATACCGGATCTATTTTGGCAATAAGTATTTGAGATGTTATAATATAAAAATAACATTAATTAAAATAAAGTTTTATTAGAAACAACGCAAAGAATGTCTGGTTTATAATATAATAATACCAAACTATTATTGTCATTATTGTCCCACAACCAATTGGCCTCTTCTCAAACAGAGAAGGCACGACCATTGATCACCAGTCACCACGATTGCTCAAGACGGGTTGGCGTTGAAAATATAATACGTCAGCAAAATATTTATGTATTTGGAGTCAACAATGTCCTTGCTTCGCGTCATTTTATTATGATTGATACCCTTTAATATTGGTAAGCCCAACATTAAAGCTAATAAAACAGATACCTAACAAACAAAATTACAAGGTAATTTTAAAGCTGTCGTTCCAGGAAAGATCCATCTGAAAAAAGCTTTACTGACTGTACGCACGGATTTGAACCATAATTTCAATTTCTTTAAATGTAGTAATTTTATGATGATCTCGAACGGATTCCATACATCAAAACTCGGCGCGGTAAACCAGAAAATTGTCGAACATAACAAATGTAGAGAGAAAAGGAATCCGCCTGTTATTTCCCACATGGACAATATTGGACATCGTTAACATCTTGACCTCTCCGATATTTCATTGGACCAGAAATATGTCAACAATGATTTATGTTATTTGTGATAGATACGAAGTTAAAGGCTGAAATGTAACGTCTTTGTTTGGGATCTTTTATGGGCTCGCACCTTTTTAAGGGTCAAGACTCTTGAGGTCTCGAGGATAAAATCTTTTATGTTAGGGTTGTACGAGTATGCGAGGATAGTGTGATTATATCTGTTCAGGAGTGGCGGTAGAATACCAGTTAAGCACTTGAGCAATATTATACAGAAGCAACATATCATTTCAGCGATTATCTACGCGAAATTATTCTTCTTCCCAGCCAAACTGCAGTACTTTACGGGGGTATGCTAATCTTCAAGTAATCTTCAGAATATGCTATCGATGGTATTGTAGACTGTACCTGCTTGCATGCGAGTCTCTGGACCAAACCGTTTGACGGTCTCGACGGCGAGCACAGCGGAGGCCTGATGCAGGCCGTGCGCGAGGATCTGCACGAGAGTGGCAGCGGCAGCCACCCCCCAGCCCCAACCCCCCTCGGGGTAGTAGTGGCGCGTGAGCGTCAGTAGCTGGCGCGGGTCGAGCCTGGCCTGTCGCGTGGGTGCGGCGCCGCTGGCCGCCTCCAGTACCAGCGGCAGAGACCGCGTGCGCAGCAGCGGCGCACCGCCCGACGACCATGACTCTTCCATCAATGCGCGCGCGCATCATGCGCCGCACGCATCACCGCCGCTCCGCACTTACACCGTCGCGCTCTCTCATGTCCGTGTGCATAGTTTGTAGAACACTTTTGTATACTGTATAGATTTTTTCTTCTGGTTTAGGCGAGAAAACGATACCCTAGTTTGATTAGAAAATATGAACCTGGCGCCGATTATATCTGGAAGATCACCATTCCTACTGATTTTTCTACGTATAAGAATTAGACGAACGCCTTTTTTACGCCTTGTTGAAAAACATTTTCTTTTTCAAAAATATTAGCTACAATAAGTAGGCCCGCCGAAGACGAAAAGAAAATCAGGAAAAAAAACTAGTGAAGCGTATGCGGATCATCCGGTTTGGATGCTGAAATATGCGTAGCAGTAGGTAACTATTGTGTATACCTAGGTTTAGATAGGATGGTTGAGAGCAGTCTGTCTAGACAAACATAAATCTTCTTAGATTGAGCGTCAGTGTTCAGTATTCGCTAAATCTCGACAAACTATCTCCGAATTAGTTAAGTAGTAGCCTTACAATAATTTTCTTTACCTATTGAAAGTTTTGGAAACTCTACCTTATAATAATAAAAACGCCTTGTTTTTTCAAAACAAAAAGTAAAAACATTTTGCGAATAAAAGAAGTGTGGGCTTTTTTGTTAAAAATTTATGAATGCCGTAAAAAATAAAATTCATTGTTAAAGTTGCCAAGTGAAGATTATGGAAGTTTAAAATCACGTACCAGGGGATTGGAGCATACCTACCTACGTTTCTGCAATAACATCAAACTTTTAAGGTGTAGAAGTAAATAACATAAAAAGTCTGCTATTTTTGGTTTATGGTTGGTTATTGGGTTTATGGCTTGTGGCTAAGTAATGACAGCCGCACGGGTCAATCGATAAGGTTAAGCTACCCTTGCCGCGGTTGGTCCTTAGATGGGTGACCATCTTTATGCACCAACACCCCTCCGTGCCTCGGAAAGCAAGTTAAGCCGTTGGTCCTGGCTGTCATTCGAGGATCATTGACAGTCGTTACGGGTCGTCAGAAGCCCGAAAATCTGACAACCGGTCGTACCAAGGGGTATCGTATTACCCAGTAGCTGGGTTTTGGAGGTCAGATAGGCAGTCGCTCCATGTAAAATACTGGTATTCAGATGCATCCGGTTAGACTCGAAGCCGACCCCAACATAGTTGGAAAAGCAGATAATGGTGATGGTTGGTTTTGAAAACAAAAAAAAAAACAAATTTTCTCTCTCAAATCGCAACTTACTGTTACGAGCTTCGGGTTCGTGACAATTAAAAATGCCGATAAAAATTACCAAAACTTACACTTTAATCAATCAACACTAACAACAATTCAAAACACACTAATTATAAAACACAATCACTCTTAAGTCGCACTTGAAGATCGCTTTCGATGTATTCGCTTGTGTCGCAAAACCAAGTCTGCCTGCTCGCGGCTAATCCCGGCCTTATATAGTGCCGCAGATAGTTCCAGAACCTTCTATCGTAGAAACATCTAGAATGTTCGAGTACATACCGGCCCCGACTGACCAGATGTCGACAGTTCTAGTTTGTTCTAGCTTCGACATATCTACTCGTCAATAGATGGCGCTGACGGATGGCGTGACTATTAGTTCTACTATTCCATAATAGATGGCGCCAGTTAGTTCTGCCAATCCACAATAGATGTCGCCAGTGGTAACTAATGTCACCGTGTATCAGGCATTAATTGCGGCGCGTAACATTACTAATTATCTACTACAACTACAGAACTTTCATTTGGTTTATACGAACCCTAATTTTAACGAAGATTACCAACGGAAAATAAATACTCGGTTATTCATTAATTGCGCATACATCACACAATGACCTTTAAGTATACTCAGGCAATTAATACATTTATGAAGATGATCATTATAAGTTGCCAAAAATTGTTTTGATTTATGTCTGTGCCACAAAGAAAGGGTACTTAAAGTTTTTAATAATATCATAATTACTAGCCCGCGAAAGTACCGTTCACTTGATGAGCTTTATTTATTTAAGTTTCAGAAGTAGGCAAATCAATTCTATATCTTTGAGAATATTAATTTGATGCCAGTACTTTGGTCGTGAGCAAAAGGAATAATGCGGTTTAAACCCATCACAGACGTAGCTATATAATATTTTATTATAAATCGTAGCTAGGCTATTACGATATACTTTCAATAGTATTATAGAGGTATGAGGAACAGGGTGTAAAGTTCACTCATCCTCCATAGAAAAGGGAGGATTCTCCGACAAGACAGGTGTTGTGTCTGGCGGGCAACTGCCCGATGAATGATATCGGGCTATTGTATACATATATGCTAATTGCGCGGTAAACTCTGCTTGCGCGATGCAGGATTTTGCGGAACGTTAGTATGAAGCGTAGTTCGCATGTGGCGTTGTAGACTGATACTGCTACAGTATCTTTGAGTAACCGGATTTTTAGCTATAATATTTATTTCTATGACGTCAGCAACGTATACTGTAGTTTATATCATATTAATATATGGTATGACCGACCATCAATAAAATGAAGGCACAAAATATATATTATACTACGTCTGTGATGGGCTTTAGCCTGATTAAAAACAAACACGACCAAAAGCTTCTTTATTACACACTTAAAGTATCACGGAGATAATGTTCTGTGTAATAACATGACATGTTACAGTATTTGTCGATTCAATGGCGCGGAAACTGTGAAAAGATATTTGATAGGCTTCGACTGCGGCCAAGTCCCACCGGTACGGATAAGATAAGGACGCTTGTTTGTTCATCTCAATTTATTGCCAAACATTACGGAGACATCGCGAAACTAAGTATTTGCTCCCACACTGTTGTTTTTGATCATTTGCTTGGTGTTTTGGTACACTTATTGTGAGTTACGGGCTCGATTATATGCTTACATTTCGCCCGCCATCTTTAACCAAAATCTCGAACCATTTTGGCTAGACCATAATGGAAAAATTACCAGAAAATTCATTCCTTTATTCTGTGCTCTTAAGGTTGTAGGTGTGGGCCCTGACGTATTGATATATTATGTATAAACGACAAGTATATATTATGTATAATGTTTATAGGTATTCGGATAAACAAGCTCGTAAAACATGATCTCGTTATATTTCCGATGACGAGGGTGCGATCGTTTTCACGAAGATGACCTTCAGACCCTTGATGTATCCTACAGCTTACATTACTATCTTATCGTGTTTATCATTTTTCATAAGTACCTAGTTCGTTTTTCCGTAAAAGATTTTCTTTTAATTTTCTGCAGAGTAAGTAAGCATAATCAGCCTATAATGTTCCCACTGCTGGGACACAGGCCTCCTCTCTGTGAGAGGGAGTGGGCCATAATCCACCACGCGGGCCCAGTGCGGGCTAGTGGATGTGCAGATATCTACTGTGATATCCACATGTCATGAATGGTTCGAATTTTTTGGTTTTAGGAAATGCCGGTTTCCTCACGATGTTTTCCTTCACTGTTTTGAGAGCAGTAGTGAGTATTTTATTATTATTTTAAATGATTATTAGAGACTAACTAGTTAATTAACTAATCTAACAGATACATTTATTAGGAGAAATTTATATGCTATTGATATTGTGTTAATAGCCTTGCTTCGTTTGTATGATCTAATAGAGTGATGGGCCATCTGGGGTCTAGATAATTGTATTATCTTGCTTCCCTATACGACAGTGTAAGCTAGACAATACCATCCTCCAATAACCACTATATCACAGTTAACAACGTTCAAAATATGGGCCGTACTTCCTCTTTTTGTTCCCATTAGGGAATCCTTTAATTGCGTGATAATTTCTCCCAACTGCCACGAAATTGAACGTTTTAAAAATAAATTCCCAATAAAATTTCCATTATAAATCTTCAGGGACAACTGGCTTTAACGGGGATCTGACTGAGACGCATAATAAATTAGAAAGAATTTTAAATCTCGTTTATGCAGATCGATCTGGGTTTATCAGTCGACAAATAGATTCATTGGACTGCAATAACTTCGAATTACTAAAAAGGTTCGTTGTTGGAATACGAATATTAATTCGTATTCCTAGCTCTTCTTTCAATCACATGTTGGTAAAACTGAGGGTTTTAACCAATCAATCTGTGTAGCTTTTTCCCGACTATGTTGGGGTCGACTTCCAGTCTAACCGGATGCAGCTCAATATCAGTATTTTCTATGGAGCGACCTCCTATCTGACCTCCATAACCCAATTACTGGGTAACACGATACCCCTTGGTAAGACTGGTTGTCAGACTTTCGGGCGTTTTACGGCCCGTAACGACGGTCAAAGATCCAAGAATGACAGTCGAGACCAATGGCTTAACGTGCTTTCCGAGGTACGGAGGAGTCTGTGTATGTTAAGATCATCCATCCACGGAACGACCGCGGCAAGCATAGCTTAACCTCGTCGATCGACCCGTGCGGCTGTAATTACTTAGTCACAAGCCTCTCACTGAGGGTTTTAACCAGTTACCTTAAATATATTTTGAACATTCTTAATGAAGCAAGTGTCATATATTTTTGTGCATTCCATCCGATTAAGAGGACTCCCGCAAGAATGTAAAATAATATTTTTGCTGTTTCGCAACGAATGAAATCTGAATAACTGCTTGAAATGGAAGCAATTGTGAAATTTTTGGCCTTTAAGCGGTTGTCAGTTATGAAGTCTGGGACAGTTTAAAAAGCTTTTTATGAGCACTAACAGCACTTCACATGTTTTTGATTACTCCCTGTTTCGTTACGGACCCTTATTAAGCGATCGGTCCAGACATTTTCAATGCTGCTTTTTTACTTCGGAATTTTAAATTTAATTTTCGATAACGACTCGTTTTTAATTTAATAAAATTTAGCATGGTGTGGCTTCTTTATATAATAATAATCACATCGTTAAATGACTTGCAAGAATAATAGCTGTACTGCAGAACTATTCTGTAAATATCTCACCGTAAAAACAGATGAAGTGATCTGTCATTTCACCTAATACTAGGATTTGATTCTACAGACGCTCACTTCACGCTCATTTCACCTTAGTTTTCACAGAATAGGAATGCTGGACTTAAACATCATCCCACAGACAAAAATTTACACGTGATAATAAATTGACAACGCAATTTAATATTATGCAATATCGGGAGTTCTGTTTTAATTTCGGCATACTTTATCTCCCCTGTAATCTTCGTAGCGATGTAAATTATGAAGATGTTGCGTTAATAAATAATTAATAGGCCGTTAAAGTGTCATCGTGTGATTGTTACAGATTCGTACCTCGTCGCAGCGTCGTATAAATGAACTATTTAGTTAATTAACGCGACTATTCGAGCGCGCATTAACGTCACTTTTACATCCACATAATTCTTTCCAAGCCATTTCAGTCTGTTAAATATATTTGGAACAAAAGGAAAGGAAGTTCGGTTTTCATACAGAGTGTATGAATTATGGCGTGCTCATTTGTATGATATTAACATGAAAATATCTAACTCTTCGATTAAAAGAACTGTGACCAAGCATTTCTTAAATGTGTTTAATTTATGAGTCTGGCTCCTATCTAAAACTGATTTCTTACTGTGATTTTTATTTGTTTTTCTGTATTAATTATTGTAGTAGATACCTATGCTGTTTCATAATATTCAAGCGAATTGCCGATTTTTTAATAAAAAAAAAACTTTACCCCGCACTTGGAATTACTCCTGTATCGTGGGTGCGTTTACAAACATTTAAATTCACATACACAAATAGTCAGACCCGGAACAACTACCTGTAAATACAAATATTTGTTCCGTACGGGAATCGAACCCACGACACGCAGCGCAGCAGTCAATCCGCTCAGCCACTGCGCCAATCATGTCGTCAAAATTTAACTGTAGATATGTGGTAATATATCTTAATTGCTTAGGTTCCTATTTTGATCATTTACGTAACTAAAGTGATATTCAAAGCTAAGAATACACATTTAAGCATACATTGTGGGTAGGTAGGTACATATTTTAAGTTCAAAGCACTAAGCCCGGTGCAGTATCGTAATAGTGAAATCAAAGCAAAGACTTGAGCAATACGTAGATAAACTCATGTGGGCTTATCTTTTCGTAGCGAGAAAGGACGATTTATTGCGTCTACCTACTCAATAAATATGTACAGTCAGCAAAGGAGTTACGTATGCAGGCAGAAAATACGAGTAAATCATTCTAAATGTTAAGCGTCAGGGTAGTCCGCGAAATGCAAATTTTCTTACGTTTTTTGCAATTTGCAGGTCAGTGTCAGGTCTTATGTTGATTAAAATATTTCGCGACTGTAACAAATATGACTACAGAATTATTATCATTAGCATCAGCAATTCCTTAGCACATCCCCCTTAATGCTGAGCTGGTAGCCCTTTTTTAATATAATCGTATATAGGTTGGCAGTGATATCGACGCGCAAACTTTTACCATTCTATAATCGACGTAAAGTTGGATCCAGAATCATGCACCTACTGAATCCATGTTAAAAGTTTGCGCGTCGATATCCCTGCTAGCCTGTATTACTTTCTTGATGAGGACAGAGTTTCCCAAACTTCTATAAGAAAACCTAAAACAAACTGAAAATCTACTTTTCTTTTAAAGTTCAAAGATTTCGCATTAACGTTGGGAACTGTATTCAGATTTGTCTATATTTTTATAGTCTTTTCGATTCGTATGTATAAGTTTACTTTCAATATTTTATTTTTATCTTTTCTTATTTTGCAGTATTACGTAGCTGTTATTAGGATCGGAGTTGGAACAAAATAAGGAACAATCAGTGACTTGTTTACTGTCAACAAAAGATCCACGGAAATTGGTTAATGTTTTGCTTACAGGCATTTTTCTAGCCGATACTAAAGGACAATGGAGATTATTATCTTGGTGGAGACCAGGTTACGGCAGCTACCTGTCTTTTACCAAATTAAACGAATAATTATTTCACCTTTCTTCCTTTAAAAAGACTTTAAACCTAAGAAACACACTCAGACAAACAATGACATGAGTATTATGACTACAGCACAGGCACAACAGGAATTAAAAAGGAGTTGTACCTAGCTATCTGAATGCATACTTATCTTTTTTGTCGACAGTACCTACATGTAAATACATACAGCATCATTTGAAGCTATGATGAAATATTAAACGCTGTTTACAAGCAATTTCATTGACGGCCGAGGAAACTATAAATACATGTTTTTAGGACCATTTAATGGACGTATGTGGGTAATTTTACAAAATTAACTTACATTCAATAGCCTATAAGCCCTTTGAGTTTATTGAAAACCGGCTTATTAAATGGGACTGTTACACGGCGACTGTTTGTGTACTAGGAGCCCTTTACAATTGCCGGTGGAGACGGTTTTGCATAGGAGTCGGAATGAAAATTCTGTAAGTGTGCATATACAGGGTTATTTTTCAAAGACCAGCCAAATTTAAGGATGTGGTACAGACCATCAAACTGAACAACTTTCTCCATGGCACAAATAGCATAATCGTGAAAATTTTATCAACTGTCCCATAGAAAACTTCAATACCTACTCGACCTAAGTGTATGAGATGGCTGAATTTTTATTCGCGATTACGATGTTGGTCCCATGGAGAAAGTTGTTCAGTTTGATGGTCTGTATCACATCCTTAAATTTGGCTGGTCTTTGAAAAATAACCCTGTATACGAGCGACACGCGTCAACGTCAGAGGCAACTACAGGTTGCTGAGTACAGGTGGTTGAGTACGGCGCTCAAATACACGAGCGGCATGTTGTCGACGGCAGCTGTAGACGTGTCGATGGATGCAGTTACCTTGTGTATGACCACTAAGGTTTTTATGATAATTATCATAAGGACGGTGAAAATTGATAAGAAAAATGCAACAACAAAAAATATTATTGAACGTGTTTTTTGACGTAGTTTTCTCATACAATTTTTGTTATGGCCTTTATACCCTTTCCAGGAATAATGAATTGGTGTATTTCATCAGTCCTAGTCTCTTGGGAAGGTAGTCATCTTGTGGTGAACTTTGCAATTCAATTCAATTAATCTTTATTGCAATTCGTAATGTACTTACGAACACATACAGTACATTACGAATTTTTTTTTTACGTATGACCACGCATAACTTTTTACAGAATACTCTAATTTTGATAATTCTTTTTTTATTGGAAAGGGTCCCATATAAATTTTGAAAAAAAAAATCCAACCCTAAGGGTGGGAAAATAGGGGTGATTTATTGTTCACTCGCAGATTTGAATGCTGAGTTGTGTATCTACTCAGTGCCACATATGGCTGCCCTTTGGCAAACAATTAATAGATTATAGCCACAAAAAATTATGAAATAAAAACTTTTTAACAGTAAAATTAAACCGCAGAAAAACTGAAAAGCAAAAAATAATAAACCTTTTTTATTTAACCTTAATAACTAAGTTCTTATACTAATGTAAGTATACCAAAATAATTTTGAGTCGGAGCCGTTTAAATTTAAGGCAATTTTTATTTTAATTTTATTTTTGACGTTCAAAAGTGCCTTTTATGTGCCTATTTGAAATAAATGATTTGACTTTGACTTTGCAATTTAGTGATCTTTGTTTATTGATTGTTTAGCGCTGACTCAAAATTACTTAGGTATACTTATATTAGTTTAAGAACTTAGTTATTAAGGTTAAATAAAAAAGGTTTATTATTTTTTGCTTTTCAGTTTTTTCGGCGGTTAAATTTTTTTTTACAATAGTCTTAGTTCTTTATAATTTGTGCCACCGCGGTTGTTAACTGCCTCATTGGTCTCGTGGTCCCAAGTGCGACTGCTGCGCTTGGGGTCCTGGGTTCGATTCCCAGGTCGGACAAAGTCTTTATTGGGTTTTCATTAAAAATTTCTTAGTAACAGTCCGGAGTTTGGAAGTTGGCGGTTTAAAACCCCCGTGCTTCGGAAAGCACGTAAAGCTGGTGGGCCTGCGCCTCATCTCTCGTCCCATCGGATTATGAGAGTTAAGGAACAGAGAGTGAACAGATTGGGCACCGTGACCGAAATCGGTTGGCAGGCTATTATAATTATATAATATTATATTCCTTTATTTCAATATAAATACATATAAATTATATTTTTAAATATTAGAATATAAAAAGTATAAAAACATTTAAAAATATAAAAAATAGTACTCAACCGATATCGGGAACACGGTCCAAGCTACCCTTGGTCAGGGCTCCAGAGAGAGGAACCTCCTGACAATGCAAGCCATGTCCAGAAGTACCGCTTTCTGAATCAAGCCCTTGATCCAGCTGCCCAACGAGAGCGTCCTCAGGTGTTGGTCGAGGCTCTTGGTTATAAAGTCATTGACTGTCACGACTATCGGCACAATGATCGCTGAGTCCACATCCCACATATCGACAACCTCGTGAGCCAAGTCAAGATACTTGATTTTTTTATCTTTCTCGGTTTTCACGAAGTTCACATCATGCGGGACGGTTATGTCAACAATCATTGTGCGCCCCTCTGATCGATCCACCACCACTATATCAGGCTTATTGGCAACAATAGTTCTGTCAGTGATTATGGATCGATCCCATTACAATGTGATTCCAATTTTGAGAACTGGGTCGGGCACATACCTGTAGTACGGCACCTCCGATTCCACAAGTTTGCATTTCGGAGCAAGTTGCTGATGGATTATCCTGGCTACAAGGTTGTGTCTATGCACGTACTCTTCGTCAGCTAGACGAGAACACCCGGAGATAATATGCCTGGTTGATTCCCCCGGCCGGTGGCATGCCCGACAGATGTCAACCGTACCGTCTTTCACAATAAATCTCCGGTAGTTGTTCGTCATCATAACGTCGTCCATAATTGCACAGACCAAACCTTCGGGTTCTCCAAAGAGGTCACCAAAACGCAGCCAGGCTACAGACGCTAATAGATCTACATCGGGCCCATGTAGGGCCCGGAAAAAGCGTCCGTGAAGCTCCTTACTCTGCCATAACTCCATGCGATCATTAGGATCAAGCACTACTGTTTTGCGCCAGTTCTCTTTACCCAAAGAGAGCAGGGTGAGGCCATTGTCCACTGCGACTATATCTCGATGCATCCCCACGTCGGTTTTTAGGAAATATTCCCTGAGACTACATATCTCGCGATTGTGGAGGTTCTTAGCGTTTAAAAAGCCTCGATCTCCACACTTTTGCGGGATATACAGCCTCATTACCGATGACCGTGGGTGATGCATTCGATTTGCAATCAGCAGCGTACGGACCCTCCTATCCAGGGCGTCAAGTTCGGTCTGAGTCCATTTGAGTATGCCGAAAGAGTACATCAAAACCGGCATGACCCAACTGTTGAAGGCGCGCACCTTGTTTCCGAAGACTATTATACTTTTTTCAGGTGGCCAAAGAAGCGCTCCTTCAACGATTGCTTCATGTCAGTAACATTGATGCCCAACGCTTCCGACATACCCAAATACTTATAGGTTACGGCTATGGAGAGGGCTCTAAGGTTTGTGGAATTCGAGAGTTGGGTTCCCACGGATTCCACAATCTCCCCTCGCTTTATACGAATGACCACACATTTGTCCACACCAAATTCCATCCTGATGCCGCTACTGAAAGTTTCAGTAATTTTCAGTAGCTCCATCAGTTACAAATTGTTGGGGATAAAAGGTTTTAGGTCATCCATGTAGAGTAGGTGAGATATAACCTGACCACCTCTCCTGAGCCGATAGCCTAGACCTGAATCTTCTAGCAGCGTGCTTAGAGGATTCAAGGCTAAGCAGAACCAAAGCGGATTCAAACTGTCGCCCTGGAATATGCCTCGCTCGATCCTTATTGGTTTGCTAGACCATCCTCCATTGCCCCATGTCCACGTCATCAGGAAGGTGCGCAGAGTTGTATCTATACTTTATACAACTCCAGCACCCTCATGAGCCATGTATGTGGCACCAAGTCATAGGCCTTCTTGTAATCTATCCAACATGCCGACAGATCTTATATCAGATATATTATTATAATTTATAACTCATGTGTAACAGAGTTTATAGTATTGTTGGGGTAGATACAGGGCGAGTATTCCGTTGTCCTTGGTTTATGGCTCATTTTAGATACCATCGAGTATGGTCGTATTGCGGCGAATTGTTGATAAACTTTATTACCACATAAATGTTACACTATGTATTGCCGTGTTGATGGCTTCCATTTTATGTAGGTAATCTTTGGGCTCTACCAAATCGATCAACACGACTTCAACAAAGCTCCTTGAAGCTTTCATGATCGATTATGTTTAGAATTTATTATATTTTATTACTATGATCTTCATCATCTGCCTAGTCTTTTCCCAACTATGGGATCCAGCTGAATACCAGTATTTTACATGGAGCGACTGCCTATCTATATTTTATTACTATGATATGTTTTCTAATTTTTTTTCCACTGACAATACATTTTCAATTTATATTTTAAAGATTATGCTTTTACCTAGGTAACAATGAGATCTACAAATGACTAATAACGTTGACTTCGTAACTTATGATTGATTTTGTGCAATAGTAGGCATTTTTAGTTGTCCCTTTCACTCCTAATTGATTTATTAAAGTACGAAACAAAAAAATAACCCTGCGTTTGCTGTCAGTTAGTCGGGTACCTATTAAGTATTCGTCTTTAAACATTTTATTCGTTTTTTGATAGAATAACTGGCCCAAATTGTGCAGTTTTTGTAAGCCTGCCTACTATTCATATGTTTTCTCTAACCAACATGTGACGACCTACCTATGGACAATAGGATGATAGTCGATCAGTGTTAAATGTGAAGTGACAAAGTGACAACATGAATATGAATGACGATAGGGTTTGCAGCCATGTATCATGGGCGGGGGGCGTTGATTGCCGCTGACAGGAATTGAGTGAGATGCTTGCTGGGAGCGTAACGCATGTAACTGGGTCAGGCGACCTAGCCACGGCTGACGTGGCACTTATGTTATTTGATGGTGTGTACTCCTTGCGCGTATGACCGCCTGGTGCATTATTCTCTGTAGGTAAGTATTTAAGAATCACAAAATACACATATTATCGCGTTTATACTTTCGGTGTAGGTTGTGTTTTTACTTCCGTTTCTTAAAAGTTTTTTGTTTTTTGCCAGCGGCAGATGGATCTGATTGAGATTGTCAATAATTTATATTGAGAAACAAGAATGTGTGATCTAATACAGAGAAATTTATGTCGTTTTTAAATTACACTGTGCGTCATATCGGACCTTGGGAAATGAAGTTATAACAATTATGAAATCATTACAAAATGCGGACTACATTCGCAAATATGAAATTAATAAAGATGGCAAATGAATAGGTGTCTAATTGTATTAACACTTCTTCATTCGCATTCTCAAGAGTAGCGAGTACCTACTTGCGAGGCGAGTTTTAAAACAATCCGCGCGGCTCAATCAATCACAAAGCTCTTAAACGTCCCAAGTTTGACGCTACCACATTACTCACCTTCTAGACACACGATTAATACCGTGTTATTACACCCAGCACCGTGACACCAAATACAGCAATACGTTATTTTCGAAACGTTACGCGTATTTATTACGATTTTATAATCTGCCAGATAAAACTGCACATTCGGACAATTTATTTGGTGAACACTAGCCGTTAAAGGAAGGGCAAGACCCGCCACGCGACGTCCCATGGCGCAGCGCGACCAGGGATGATCAAATCATACATATTTTATTATCACGTTTTTGTGTCAATGCGACAGTGAATATCGTAAATAATTTCGACATTCTCACTGATACTTAAATAAGATAGGAACACCTTCAGAAATTGGAGGTGTCTCTTCGGAAGAAATAATAATCGTATAAACTGCGAAGACATAAAACGCGGGAAATTGCGTGAAATATTATGAAGTTGAAAACTATGAGATGGTAGTAACGTTTTACAAATAAGAGCGACCCAAGGTACTCTGTGAAGTGATTAGTTTAACGACTATAACATTATACATTGATGTGTATCGGGCGATCGATCTTCAGTAAAGACAGGTTACGGTACATCACGACGAGAGCAAAAAGTGATAGAATAAGCCGTAAATACAATGGAACATTTATTACATACCAATATGATCATCATCATTATTAGTGTTTCTTTATCACAATGGAGGCATCCAATCGACATTCGACAGTATATCACGTACTCTGTGACGGAACTGAATTGTAGACCATCGAACAATACTCAACCGAGCGATATTTGTCCGTAACATTTCGATATGGATTCAATATAGATTGATAAAAAACAGTTACAAGTTGTCAAACATCAGTTACTAAGATTTATCATATGTGTAGTTACTAGCTTATGTTAGGTTCGGCGAAGCGAGCGTTTTTATAGCCACTTCCTTACGAGATGTCTTTAAGATATATGCTGCGAACTTTATTTGGGAACTTGCTTTTTTTCTCACGGTTTAGGGTTCCAGTTATATATTAGGGATTGCATATGTATAAATCGCATAGGCACCCAAACTACTTGCAGCTTTTGTAGATCAGGGTATATATTCTATTGGGGTTCTGAATTAAATGAAAACAAGTTAAAATTTTAGTGTCTAACTTTTGGGAAATCTATATGTTTTTTCTTCCATAACATCAAATGTTAATCCACCAGTTAAATGTGGAACAGGGTTAATTCGGATTAAATGTTTGGTTCATATTAATTCGTATGAGATAAGCTGACAGTAAAGCTTCCTGAAAGTTTGCACTGCTGCCATCATAAACTCCTCTACCTCTTAATTTTCAAGCTTATGAAAGTTCTTAGTTGGTGGCGTAGTTTAGTACTGAAACAAAATTATTGGTGACGTTTGGCCAGGACCCAATGTCGGGACAGTACGTGATTGGAAATATTGCGAATTGCCTATTCATGACTACCCGCGTATGGAAAACTTTTGCACTGGCTCGTGCTGAAACTTCACGAAAAAGTAATCGGGTTTACTGAGCCTCAATGTTTTGGTAGGAAAGGGACCCCGGAGCCAAATCCCTAAGTTGATATAGCGATTCAACAAAAACTAAAGTAACAAGCGAGGATTTGGCAATATTATTATAGGACAATACCTACTAGAATTTTGTATAATCCTAAAATATGCCCTCACTATTAAATATGGTTGGGTAATCGTTGGTATGTTTTCCATATATTACCTACCTACTTAACAGACGAATTATAGGAACAAAACGTTTTTTAATTGCTATAGGTAGTTACCGGAATAAAGAGGTAGGTAACTGTTTTATTTCTATTTGTAACCCGGTAAGCGGTGATAAATAACACTAAGTAATAATTAACTATCTCTTAATTACAGATACGGATCTTCAATTTGATAATTTAAAAATAACTATTAGTCATGCTGCTTAGGCTGAGGGACGAGTCCAAAAAACAATATTAAATTAGACTTTGAAAATTACTTATATCAGACGTGTCAACTTCGCTATTCAACCCAAGTTTGTAATTAAATTTAATTACAGCGGCCTTCCTTACAGCGACGACGAAATAAATCTGTCTTTATAGTGGTCAGGCTCTAATTGTAAGCAATAAATGAAGTAAGTAAATAACGTCTTACATTGAGTTGCTACCATTAAGCTGATGGCCAAATATTTCTGTTATAAGGAAATTATTTGACGCATGTTTAAAGGTAACTAATTACCTCAAATCCTTTTGTAGTGGGATGGCTGAAACTTCATCTACTAATTATGTCCTGGAGACTGTTTCTTACGGCTTTTCAAATAGCTTTCATCTCCATTCCTTTTTTTCTCTGTCTCCGTAGTCTTCTTTTGTTTTATTTCTGTGAGCATGATCAATTTCTTAATCCTTCGTATTAACGTCATGCTGATCTTATTTGTATTTATAAAGCAGTGCAAATACACGTCATATGATGAGAACGGAAATTAATTGACCTAGTAATATTTAATCAGTGTTAAGTAAGTAACTATGTATATGAACACACGCTAAACAAGTTTTAGTTTCGCTTTTGATTAATGTTTGTGTTAACATGTGATCTCAAAATTAATGTAATTATTTTATTGTTTGGTATTAAAGAGCCTTAATCTCAATTATGGGTATGAGCATTTCGATTTAATTTAATTCGGGAACGCCATTTGTGTTTTCGAAAATTCTTATCACGTCGTAGTAAGAATTGTCGAAGAAACAGAAATCCGTAAGTCATTCAGAATCGATAATAGAATTATATTAAAACTTGTATAATATTATGTAAAACTTTTGGACGGGATAGACGGGCCCCATAATAAATTAATGGAAGTGAGTTGTTTAGGAAAAAAAGTTCCCAGATTTCCTTCAGTACAAATGGCAATAAAGATTCTGGAGGAATGTTGGGCGAAAATAAAAACGGCTGAAAGGTCAATCTCTTGGCCAATAGACGTCAAAGCTCTGAAAGTGGTTAATTAAATTAAGGAGAAAAAATGCGAGCCAGATTCCGAAAATGTTATTAAATGCGAGTCGGAACTTTTCAAAGATATAATGCTTTGTGTACCTATATGTAAAGTAAATTGTGTGTGAGTGCCTAAGTTAGACATATTCATTCGCTTTCATTAATGGACCAGACGGTGGCAGACAAGAACATTCTCTCCAAATATTTACCCAGACTGTACTTTTGACGGAAGTTTCAACGAAATTGCATGTGAGTTAAGAATCAATCAATTACCTACAACATAGTGAAGTAGATTTGTTTATCAAACTGCCGCGAAAAAAAATCGCGTAGTTTTATTGAGAAATTTCTAATAAATAAAAGTTTAATTAAGTGAAACATGACTCACACGGTACATAACAAAGTGAAATCATGTCTATGTGTGTTTATATTTATTGCGGTTCGTTTATGTTCAATTCAAGTTTGTTAGATTCCTAATTAGGAACGGTACTAATATAGTTTCTATCGATACTTTCGAAAATAAAAACAGTTCAATGCAAGTGTGAGATGACAAAATAGGTGAAGTGAATGGTGAGCCTCCAGACGCAATAGGCACACACGTGCTCGGTCGTGATTCTATCGGCGAGGCGGCACGACCGATCGCAGCCTAACGACCGGACCTCGGGCCACGGCCATATGTTGTTAACTTACACACCAACTAACAATATGACACTTTTCACTTTAGATTTCCACTGGAGTACTTAGTTGATTGGGGAAATAGTTGAGGATCGGAAGGCTGGACCGGAGAATTCGTTCGGAAGTTGTGAGTAAGTTTAGCCGGCGCGGTAAGTTCGTGCGCTAGAGGCACGCGGGCGAGTGCTGGCGGCGGGAGCGAGCGCGCGACCGGAGCGCCTTGGTGTACAGCTTACACTGATTTTTTGTCGGAGGCATCGCCGCTGGCACGCCGCCTGCTCCACATTCGACGACCGGTGTGATACGCGGTATGGTGCACCAATAGGGTTGACACTACCATATATGTGCATCTGATTGCAAATGTTGACTCTAGACCAATTTTCGTCAACTTTTCCAAAAAATTTGGAAGGAACCAGCGGTCAAACTAATCAACTTTGAGGATTAAAAAGATGCTTCATTGACCCCTTCATTTACTTAAATTGTTTAAACATGCACAACAGCTGCATCCCTAAAACGCAATTCATCACTTCTACTCAACTTGCAATTAACAAACATTTGCATGCGACCTCAAGTGGGAACCCTATCACAGATTCACAACTATTACTCGGCCAGGCGTGGCTCCCCACAACGCCTGGCCACAACTTAGCAGTCAGTTAACTTCTGCCCCTGGTTGGATTACCTCACTTACCTGCTACGTGTCGGTACAATTACGTACTATTACGGTTTCGCAACGTGGATACACTCTATGTTCTCTCTTATTAGCTTCGATAATAAAGTAATTGGCACACTGTATATGGAGATTAGGCTTCTAAGCGTTCTATTCTCGAGCGTCTGAAGTTAACTTGTGCGAATATCGAGTAGTATTTGAAATAAGTATAAAGTGATATGTTTATGTAAACGATGAGCTTCCAATAAAGTTTTTTATTGATGAAGCAATTTAATGGTATCTTAATGGGCTTAGTATCTTCGGCAAGTACTTTACCGACTCTTGTTTATAACCGCACTATCAAACGTAATTACGTATGTATTTCACTGTCATGATACTTTTACATACCAACTGTTTTTGGTTCTATTTTAAAGGGGTGTATAGAATATCCACATCTCGCCATTGTGTTTCAGTTAAATGCAATAGGGGGCAAGTCTGTCCCATTAACCGGCGACAAATCAAACTCTGGGCTGCTCCTGATAAACTTCTAATAGCAAAATCCAAAAAAGCTTTGCCCTAAGGATTGAACCGAGGACCCCATGCACAACAGTCTCCATGACGAACACGATTTTCCTTCTAAAAGATTTTCCCTCTAGGTACAAACTTTAAGGAAATTGGGTTTTCACGGAATACTTATTACAGAAAGGTTGGTGTTGGAGCCCATCTCTATCCTTGCACCTGATCAACGATGAATACTTCTGCACCTTCTAGGGAGGTCAATTGTTACATCGACCTCCCTTGTTACAACAATTGTTATGTCTGGTTACGAGTAGTCCATTATTCTCTGTCCACTAGGTTAACCGTTTTTTGACAGATCGAACTAGTGAGCAATTATATTATGTTTTTTGTCAAAACTGATACACGTTCGGTATTATAATGTCTGTAAGAAGTCATTGATAAGATAATTCAATAAGATTAAGCAGTTTATATATTTATTGTAGTAGGTACACATTTTAAACTTTTACGTCATCTGGAATATGTACGTTCTAAGACAGCTATCAAATTACGGTTAACCTAATGTTCAGGGTATAGGCACACTAGTCGCAACCAGAAATAACAATTGCCAATCACCCGTAGTGTGTTTATCGGGCTCTTTAGTCAACTGAGGCCGCTCGAACTTATCCCGCGGGATGAGTTGACTAAATAATTAATTTTACTATTTTTCCTTCGGCCCAGTCTAGTCACCTGTGTCGAAATATGTAATATAAATACAACAATAAATAACGGAAACCCCGCACACAAAAAAATAATTGTGTAAGGTTATAATAAGCAGGCGCCGAAATACATTCATTCTTGTTTGCCTAACATTTGATGTGATTCATATCTTGTCAAAATATAAATTAAAAAATCGATCGTCGTTAGTCAAAAGTCTGAGAGTTATAATTAAGTTGCGCGTTATAAAGTAGCTATTTCCGGTACGGAATAAGATAAAGATAATTTAATCTGGAGACTATATTATATTTTTAGGTTATGCTGGTATCTCCATTTCAGAAGCTTAGGGCGGGAACTGAATAAAGCTTGGTCTATGGTAAAAAACACATTGTTTTCTCTCATTTAAGCATAGCATAATCAGCCTGCAATGTTCCCACTGCTGGGACACAGGCCTCCTCTCTGTGAGAGGGAGTGGGCCATAATCTCAAACGCGGGGCCACTGCAGGTTGCCGGATGTCAAATGTCTGAATGTTTGATTCTAGGACATGCCGGTTTCCTCACGATGTTTTCCTTTACCGTTTTGATAGCAGTAGGGATGAAATAATTTTCTCTCATTGTCAGTAACTTTATTATTATTTATTTATTTATATATACTTTATTGTACCCCACAAAAATACATAACAATTTTTTTTATCGAATACTGCAAAATATATAAAGGGGCGGCGCCGGCGGCGGTAACTTTGTGCGACAGTAAATTTCAACCAATGATGGTTGGGAAGATAGAGGAGTCGAGTACGATTATATTCTCTTGGTGTAACGCAAGCTAAACATCTTCGATGTTAGTTTTGAAATTCCGATCATCCAAGATCCAAGGGATTAATTAAAGATTGGAAAGCCGTACAAGCTAAAGATTGTGACACAATGTCAAACAAAGCGTTCCCTTAGAAATGAACTAATCGTAGCGTATTTTGTTTCTGTCTCATAACCCATTTATATGTGTCGTAAAGTTAAAAGTTTAAATTCATGTGTCCAAGAATTGGATTAACTAATCAAATATTCAATGACTACTTGTGAATATTTCGTATGTATAGTCACGTTCCTTTCGTGGAATTGCATACTATATTTTAAGGTTCATTAGTCATAATTTCACCAAATTCTCGTCGACATTATGTTTAAACATTTAAGGCGAGTTTCACCAAACTTTTATACCTAGAATAAGTCTTATACTAAGAATAAATTTTTAATTTTTGACAGTTGTTCCATACTGGAATTGCCCGATGTCAATTTAACCACGGTTATAAGATATCGGGCAATTCTCGTAATTTTAAGAACGTTCACAGTCTGAAGGCCAATTCTCGTAATTTAAAACGTTTAAAATCTAGTCGCAGTCTCATCTCGGCGACAAACAAATGTCAAAAACTTGTCAAAATGTACGGAAAATAGACGGTTTTTTTGACAGATTGAGACTGAGATCAGACTGTGAACGTTCTTAAAATTACGAGAATTGCCCCTCTGATCTCAGTCACAGTCTGTCAAAATACCTCTAATTTTCCTACACTTTTTACAAGTTTTTGACATTGAATGTCGCTCAGATTGCGACTAGATTTTGAACGTTTTCAATTAGGGGAATTGGCCTTTCTTTGGTAAAATCAGCCCTTAGTGTGATTATCTTAACCCGAACATTCCAAATTTGAGCTTTCAGTTATATGATTGTTTCAGTTCCAACATCATCTTTTGAAGGTAACACATCTTCTCACGCATATTTTAATTAAATTAATTTTAAGAAATTCATCATGAATATCTCTTGAAGCATCCGCGCTGCTAATGTGACGGGAGACACCTGTTTGTTATATTTCAAAGTAAAGACATTATGATATTACAGTCACATCCGGCATGATCCGGACATTACGTGCTAAATAGAAAAATAATTTTCTCTTACATTCTCAGGTGACATTTTCTTAGTGTAATTTTGCTTGCGGTTTCTTTATTTAGCTAGAGGAGCATACTCTCGTTCTATAGACACGATCGTAATATAACTATTATTTCCGTCGTCAGTAGACAGTATGTTTTTGCTATTCTTTTAGTTTTATTGCTGAATGGGCCTGCTCTTGACCTCAATCACGCCTGATGGAAGGCGATGAATCAGGTCTATTTCAATTAAAGATTTCAGATTTGCATTTATGTATGTTTTATTATTGCTATCACGTGGTTTTTAGCGCAAACCATAATTTACGCATTTCTGCTAACCCAAAACTTTAACTGTAGATGATAAACAATGAAGTTTCTGTAACCTCAAAATATTTTTTCTTAGAAACTTTAAAGATAAAGAGGAGTAAGATTCTATGAAACGATGTACATAAATAGAGTTTGTAATCTTAATCCTGTCACCGACTGTCGTAAATGGAGTGAATTTACTTGCAAAACTTTGAAATGAATTCGAATCGAGTGGTTTTCACTATAAATAGTATTTCTTGAATTTAAACATTTCTTCATTTTTAAAATAACTTAAATGCAATTTTGTGAATTGATATATGTGTCCGTAGAGACATGTAATAATTTTAGTAGATGGCTTTAGTTTATACATTAAGCTCGTATAGTTGAATTTCTGAAATCCAGAATTAGATCTGGAAAAAAGAAAATCTTAACAAAGCACTCAAACATTTGCGTTCTTCACACAATTTATATGTTGACTTTGGAGAAAAAAAAGTTGTTGCAAAGCAAATTGCATTGTTAAGCTGAACAGCAGACATCAGCAAGAGACAAATACATTTGTTGAGACAAATAACAACAGTTTCATTAGCAAAGAAATGTGTGGTTACGAAAATTGGACGCCATTTTAGGAATAATGCTAGGACTGATATCTATTTAATTTGTCGTCGTCAAGTAATATTGTCCTGACGCCCGTCTTTCACATAAAATTAATTTGTTTTTTTAAATTCCTAAAATAAACGAAGAAATATTGAAATTCTGCTGACAACAATCATTTTGAAACAATTTCATTCCGTGGAAAGGAACGAGTCATTATTTTAATTTCTGCTCAAATCCAACAATATCCTCGAGCACTTTTTCATTTAAAATGTTTACACTTAGTAATTGATGTACTTATACCACTAATCGATTTTACGGGGTGGTCCAAAAATAAAAGGAAATATGCGCGGATCGAAGTTATAATATACGAATTTTATTACAAAAAACCTTAATTGCTTTGGAAAATTGATGACGAATTGTGAGATTCTCGCTAACTAATTGGTATGTTAAAATGATTTTAAATGGCTACCACCGTCATTTTTTACGTTATTTACGAGACTGAATTGTACTTTGGGAATTTATCGACAATTACAAATCGTGGTCGGAGCCAGTCGGAGGCGTACGGAGGGCGTGACGTCATGAGTGCCGGAGGGCCACCAGGTGACGATAGCATTGTGTACCGTGCCTATATTACACATTTATATTAGGTAATTTAGTGAGCCAAAAATGCTTAGCTTTGGAATTCCAATACTTAGCAGAGGACAGCAAAGGAGTATGTTGGCCGACAATGCTTCTTCTATGTAGTCAATAGTAAAGATACCTATAAGATCTTGGGGATATACTTTGTAACTTCGTTCCATTCACCATAAAGCATTTTACTATGCTTAATTAGGTAATAATTTTAATTTAATTAATATTATCATACCCTTTTCATAACATGTGGTGTGATTAACTTTCACTTCTCCATTAAAACCTTATTTTTAAATATTGTTTAAAGTCCGTTCGCATGGTAAATACAAATTAGGTTAAGCAGGGAAACCTATTATTAGCCTTACTAAACTGTGTTTCTTTATTTGTATTATATCATATGTATCGCTGTTGGTTTTCTAAATAAATAAAATAAAATAAAAATACCTACTTATGCCAATACTTCAGGAAAATATTTGATAAGGGACAGGGAAAGTAATCATAGACCAACATGGTCCTTCCATATTGATCTAGGATTATTTTACAACTTAGTAAACCATAAAGCTATATCTTAGGTCCTCCAGGAAAATATTTTATACGGGGGAGGAAAGGACCATGTTGCTCTAGGATGCTTTTTCAACGTGGTCATCCCTAGGGAAGAGCTTCCTTGGGTCCTGCGGGACATAAGGCTTAATAAAGATAAAGCTAAATCTGTTTTGGAGCTAAACTTGAAATACAAACTGGAACTGGACTAACTACTAGATATATAATCATTTCATACTATTCCCGAGATAATAATGAGAACGACCTGAGACCAAGAAAATTCACAATCGCAGTGGACTAACTACTGCAATTTAACTCATAGACCATATTACTTTTCAGATGTCTTGTTCAAAAGAATGGGCGAAGTCGCACTTGCTTAGTAATTTTATTTAACGGACTGTAACGCCCCGTGGCGGGATCACAGCATTGTAATAACATTTAAGTATAGTAATAACATTGTAAGGGGTGATCCACGAAATCGCATCTCCGACTATAATAATAAAGTTAAATTTGTCGCACACGCGTGTGGAATTCAAAAAAGAGATTCTACGTGAGCAATGCCGCTTTTATTAAAATTTGAAACCCGGAATGTCGTGGACGATAGCTCTAAGGCATCGCCCCACAGCAGCATATGGCTGAGCTACGCACTAGGATCTTAGCTTCGCACGAATGCGTGGACCCAAACAAATGAATAGCACAGGTACCTTGGCAAGCATACAACTCCATGCATATCCTGCATAACAGTGGACGGTCGACTTTATAGGATTGAATCCACATAAACAAGCCTGTACGAGTTATTTGTAGTGTAAAAGACAGATGGTTGATAATATGAACACGTGAGCTTTGAATAAAACCGTGTATTTTCCTCGTGCGTCGTATCACGTACGTTTTGTTGTCAGGAGCTTTGGAGAGATGGCTTGTTATCTTCTTCTTACACTTATTTTGCTGTCAAAAGTTGAACAGTTATTTGTCTTGGCTGTTTTCTTGGCAACAGCGCTTATTTTAACATCATTCTGAATGTTTATTAAATATTTCAAATCATAAATGTAGAGCCATTTTACACGTAGGGCCTAATATGATTCCCACGGGAACCCCAAAAAATACGATTCGCTAAAAATCTTTTGTTGTAACTTGCTACTAAACTGTCTTCACAGAATTCACAAGACATAAAATAATGTGTAGAACCCCTTCTAAGAGATAAAATTATATTTCATGCGTACAAATATGTTGATAATAATAAAAATAATAATATGGCATAGTTTCCTTAAGGAACTTCTGTTAATAATCTTAACACAAACAATAATTCCGAGCTTTTTGGCGCCTATCCTATTTGTTAGTTTATACATTATATATACATACATATATACATACATAAACTCACGCTTTTTCTCATGGAGTTAGGCAGAAACGAAATAAATGTCTCCTACTAATTTATGTGGTTCTGTTTAGTTTTCCTTGCAAACTGTACATAAAAATAATTTTAAAAAATTGTCTTTCTAATTCAAAATTTATTTAAGATTACCTACTAAATATCGTCCAGTATTTGGTATATCGCCGTGTGCAGCAGTAACATGAACAGCGAGCAATATCTCGACGGGACAGTTGCGCCGCGCCACCGCGACAGTTTACGAGGTGCGAAGTACGAACGATTCACCTCCCAGATTTATGTTCCACTTGATTTGTGTGGGTGCACCGCTCAATATAATCACTAAGTCAATCCGGCTATAAATCAGACAGTTCGGGAATATGAGGTTTTATTTTTTCAAAATATAACGTTATAGTGGATCTGCGTCACGACTACCGTACATTCCTTATAAAGATGTTTGGAAGTAGCTTAGATGCGTATGGACTGCCAAAGTAACTGATGTTTAGAAGGTCTATTTTCGATCACGGGGTACCTACTTAAGTGTTCTACTAGTGCCAACA
Source organism: Apamea anceps (assembly GCA_951799955.1). Taxonomy (NCBI): domain Eukaryota; kingdom Metazoa; phylum Arthropoda; class Insecta; order Lepidoptera; family Noctuidae; genus Apamea; species Apamea anceps. The sequence continues at coordinate 10,978,409 of OX637510.1, read as the reverse complement.
CTGCACCCTAATTGCGTCGTACAGTCCGAGCACCAATATGTCAACACTTGGCCACTTTCAATTGCGATTTTTTCATGAAATAACGAATGCAACATTGAAATACGACACATTACATAAACATATGGGATCGACAATGCTATGTTCGTAACAACATAAAATTTCATTAAAAAATAAAGGAGTAAATCGCTTTTGAATAAGGCCGAGTGTATACATACTTTTGCTTGTGACTGTACACTATGTATCCCAATCTGAATCTTTTTGAATCACATTGCTTCTTATGTTCGAAAATTTGCTTTTAGTTTCCACGACTTCAGTTAATGCAAGGATACAAGATGGTCCAGTGGTCTTTGCGCTCAGCAAATTGTTCCATTTACCAGTTTTAAACGTTTTCGTCTCCTTAATAAGAAGTTTGATTATAATTTAAGATAGAGTAGACGCGGAGTATACTTTTAAAGAGTTTTCGTGACGTGCAAACAGACTGTACATTAAGTTAAGATAAAGAAACTAATTTGGGGACAGTCCACAAGTATTTTCGTCACTGACTTTTATTAATGAGTCGGTTTTAAAATTCTGTGCAGTAGCGCCGGCGGAAGAGTGCGATTAATATCAGATTCAACAATTTGTATGGGCACTGTGCAACACTGTTTGCAAAAATGCAGCCGCTGTGAATTGGGTCATTTAGAGTTGCTCAAGGGACACTTCAGCTTCATGAATAATTTTTGAATTAACTTTCAGGCTAGAGTGTAAAATAATACATAAAGGGTAGCCAGAAGCTTTACAACCAGTCTTGCCAAGGGGTATCGTGTTACCCAGTAACTGGGTTTTGGAGGTCAGATAGGCAGTCGCTCCATGTAAAATACTGGTATCCAGCTGCATCCGGTTAGACTGGAAGCCAACTCCAACATAGTTGGGAAAAGGCTAGGTAAATTGTTTGACTAGAGTGTACAAAAAGATCCTATTTTTCTAATAAAACAAGCCCTTGCTGAATTGGAAGTCTTTTTGTTTTAATATCTTGTTTTTCAGGAAACCTCGGGTTAGGCTTAAAAAGGGAAATCGAATGTAAGATTTATGGCCGCGGAGCCGTGTGCGTGTCTATTTGTTAAGCTTTCCGTACCACGTATTATTATTATATTCTATGATTTTCATTGAATTGCTGTTGTTTCTAAGTTATTTTCCAGTTAGCTTGTTTTCTAAAAGTTTTTTTGTGTTTTGTTTGGTCTATATTATTTTATATTATTTATATGTAGGTATGAACATACTCACTTCCACGTATTACGTTCCTCATACCTGGCAGTAAACATGATTTATTAGCATTTGCCTTATTTTTCACATGTACAGAAAAACAACTTCTCGATAAGTCTTACGGGGGAAATTGATTCCGTTTCTCCTCTTGAAACGTTCGTAACTTTGATCATTTCACCAATAACTTGTAACTTGTAAATTAATGGTATTTATTTTCTGTTTTATAAATTTTTTTGAAGGAGCGTCTCGCACGGTATTTTCTGTCATCCAGTGGTGTGGATAAACTAGAAGATGCTATGATCTAGGTTTCGATGCAGTTCTGTTTCGGCTTTCAGTCATAAATTTTGAAAGGTCTGCTTGGCAATCAAGCACACTGATTTTAATATTTTAAGTGCAGTTATTGAACATGGCTCCATTTGTTAGGGGAAAGGTACGTCCTGGGTTTAAAATATTGCGTCTGCAGCCTTATCGTAATTCACTGAAGGGGGCATCTTACAATGTATATAGGTAAAACCCATTAATCTCATTACCAAAAACACTGTTCGACACACAATACAATCAACACATTCTGTGTACATTTCCGAATTTATTACTATCTTGTGGTTTACATCTGCTAAAAAATCGAGCGAACTTGTTTATACGTCTTCATTTTGGGAAACGTAATAAAATGTTGGAAAGAGTAACGCATAATGTTCACAAAGAAAATACTAAGGCATGTGAGCTTTTATCTGTCTTATAAACTTATTCAATTTTCTTATAAAACTAACTATTTACACTAGCTATTAAATAAAATATTTAACTAACTAATTACTATTCATAGGTAAATCTTTTCTTGGATGAGGCATATATCTTTAGCAGTAAACGCTACAGATACAAATGCAAAACAAGGTACAGCTGTTAAAATTTTGCAAAACCCCGGTCTAGGTTCGCCTATATGTTATTAATATTTTTGCTGACTTTCTTATCGAGCTCGCCGTATGTTGTGTGAGCGTTGATTATAGTAACACAAATAGCTATCGCGGTGTCGCATCACGACGTGCGACGTGTTCGCTCGGAAAGATTGATGGTACGTAATGAAGCGAAACGCCGCGGTGTTAAAAGTTCAGAATTGTGTAAAGTGGCGTCAACATCGTTGGACCACAGTCTAACTTTATACAGTCCAACTACGCGACAGTTTGGGAAAGAAGTGGCTGGGTTAATGTACCAAGCTTCCTTTGCAATTGTGACTCGGGACTCGGTATTCAGGTTAACGCATTCTGTTTCAGCTATGACTATGTTCTTGTAAGTTATTGTTTGGTGAAGGCCTATTCGTAGGTCAGTGTTGGATATGGGCTTCTTTCAAGTCTTATAGATGATTTATAATATATGTTTAGTTTGAGTCATGGTTCAAAGTTTGGCCTCGGGCTGTTTTCCATGTCAAAGTGATTAAGTGACCGTAAAGCTGAAAACTGTATGACGTAAATATTACACTGTGGTTGTGCTGTAACTTCACGTAGCTATCTATATGAAATGGTGGAATGTACTAACCTTTGACTTTAAAATAAACGTGTTTAGGCCTAATCATTATAGGGTTGGCAAACCAATGACTCGTACCTTTTTATTCACTTTTAGAATAGACGATAGCCCAGTATAGATTGAGATACTTTAGGAATGTTTACTGATGGAGTCTTTATAGATTTATAGCTGAAAATAAAAGTGTTCTTTATTGCAGTTAGTGAAAAGGTAAGTAGTTTATGATATTGTCTGACGTTTTACTGCTTATATCCAATACTATTCCGATTTTTCCTTATTCTATTTCTATTATATGGGGAGATATCGTGTTTATTTGACAAAGAAAACTCTAAATTATATTTAATGCGTCTCGGGTGCCATCAAGTGCATGTTACGATCCATCTTCACGCCACAGCATTCATGTCAAGGACCGTTTATGATTTATAAATCGCAATTCTCTTGTGAAATTTATTGTTTATAATTCTGATTATCCTCTGCGGCCATATTTGTATAAGATTACAGATGATGTGGGATGATTAATCGATTTGTCATCACTGAGGTTTCTCGAGGATATACCTTAATTGATTTTAATATCAGTTTATGTCATAACACGTCTTAATTATTTTCCTTATCGACTTCTCAGCATCAAAATAAACATTTTTATTTATCTTTAGAAGATACAAGTTGCCAAAAATGGATAAATTCGATGTTTTTATAATTGTTTATTGAATGAAATCATACAGTCGGAGGTTCCAGGTGCTCTACCGACCATCATCTGCCTTGCCTTTTCACAACTATGTTGGGTTTGGTTTCCAGTCTAATCGGATGCATCAGAATACTAGTATATTACATGGAGCACCTGCCTATCTGACCTCCACAACCCAGTAACTGGATAAAACGATACCCCATCGTAAAACTGGTTGGCAGACTTTTGGGCCTCTGACTACCCGTAACGTCTGTCAAAGAACTGTGAACGTGCTTTCTGAGGCACGGACGCCTCATCCACGAACCGAACGCGGCAAGCGAAGCTTAACCTTATATCGACCCGTGCGGCTGTTATTATTTAACCACCGCCCATTATTAATTTAAAGTACAAAAGATAATGGCGTGCATGGATAAAACATCGTTCAGTTTTGCTAATTTTAACTCGGAACTTTGAAAATTAAGTCGAAGTCCTAAAGCGAAGAAACCTTTCACTTATTACGAGTAGTGAATATTTAGTCTCAGAAACAGATATCACGATGCAATTCATTAATGTTCGTTACGGAATTAGATAAATACGATAGGTAAGACATTCAAAAGTTAAATTGCCCAAGCACGTGTCAAATTGGCCTCTTCAGCCAGATCGAATGACTCTTTAATTGCATCTGTGACCTACTATTTGATGGGAAAACCATTCTATTTTATGTGATAGTCATAAAAATGACAGCTACCCTGCAATAATTTGTGGTACTCAAACGAACCCTATATCTATTATAAGCAGTTACGAGGGCAAAGGGAACCGTAAACGCCATCCGAAAATGAGATGTTGGGCTAACAGGCAATAACTTAATTTTAGTACGAAGTAATTAACTTTATTTTATCTTAAAATCTGTGATGTTGAAGGTCCTGCCACAATCGTTTAGCAGTTTGCATTAGGGGTCAGAATCGTCTGCCAAAAGTTAGATGAGTTTATTTTGCGGGGTCCAACTTAGTCAAAAATGCATGTCACATGCATTTATATACTTATATGTATGAGTATATTAAATTTATACTGTATCTGCTCGGAAAGTAAAGTATTCGTTTTTAAAAATGAGGCAGAATGTACGTTATTACTGTATTTATTTATACGTTATTAATGTTATTACTGTGTTGAAAAAATGTATGGAAATCCATTGTTAACGAGCTGTGTTTTTTTTTTAATTTAGGGAAATTCAGTAGCTAACCTAATGAAATATAGTATAATGCCAAAAGACAAAAAGTTTTTATCACCAAGCGCAAAATGATACTGGCCACATTATAGGTACTTTTGCTGATCATTCAAACCAATATTAATCTCCTTCGCAGTAGGAAGCTCCCTGGAAGTATTACATTGAGTTTTATTAACTGTAACAATTTTAATATAAACTTCACTTCCAAAAAATGTCTTTCAAATTGGGCATGTTGCGTAAAATTAAACCAAAATATGTTTTACTCACATTTACGATACCTACAAATGTCAAAACTTTCGTGCTAGGCCTTCAAAAAGCTGAATAATACTTGTTCCTTCGGGATTTTAAGCAAGATGTGAGACCCAGAAGTTATTTTAACACTTTTTCCATTACTTTAGCAACCGTACGTGCTCGTTCTTAAGGCGAAAACGCCAGCGTAGCCCGCGAAATTCAAATTTTCCAAAACCAGTCCCTGAATTATCAGGACATTTGAGGTCAATTCCAACTAAGTGACCAGCCGGTCGATTCTGTGTAAATCTCACCGTGAAATCTTGCGTGGAGTGAGCTGTCAGCGTCTTCTCACTGACGCTAGGGATTGACCAAGCAAACATTTACAATCATAATCACAGAACAGATAAAAGAGGTTTTATCTGTTCTGTGATCATAATCGAGATTTTAATAATATTTTTATGCTAAGTAATTCTATTGCTCATTTTATATAATTTCAAAGCTAGTATTTTAGTTGTCAAAACATTCCTATTTTGTGGGGTTATAAAATAAAATAGAAAAATAGAAACTCAGTCAAGATCTCAATGTTGTATTTTTCTCTTTTTTCTAGACTAGTCCTTATATAGCTTGAGGTGCGACCGTGCACAGCTACTAGACTGATGTAAATACGCATCGACATTGTTTGTTATTATGAGCGATTCTAGATGGAGTCTAGTAAAGACTGCAACGATGTTCAGCGCTGATAATAACCCAAATCTATTCAATTAGAAGAGATAACCGAGTGTGTCAAGTCATCGAGTGCTAACGGTGTGCCTGGCTGACGGACCATAGACTGAATTCAACCCGACGACGTAGTAAGAGTGGCGTGATCACTTCACGCGATTCATGACATTTCGCTCGTGAATCGGGTGAAGTGATAAGATCACGCCGCGCTTGCGCGTTAGGCACTGCCATTTCCAAGAAGTGAACTTGTTTTTTTTTTGCTGTCATTGATGACCATGTACATATTATTATTATGTCTGTTCGTATTCGAGTTCAGTGACATAAATTAGTTCCTAATTATTTTAATGCTTTTAGACATTTTATTGTCTAAATCCACTGTCTTTTATCTGCCTAGCCTTTTCCCAACTATGTTGGGGTTGGCATCCAGTCTAACCGGATGCAGCTGAATACCAGTATTTTACATGGAGCGACCGCCTATTTGTCCTCCAGAACCCAGTTACTGGGTAATACGATACCCCTTGGTAAGACTGGTTGTCAGACTTTCGGGCTTCTGACTACCCGTAACGACTGTCAAAGATCCACGAATAACAGCCGGGACCAACGGCTTAACGTGCTTTCCGAGGCACGGAGGGGTCTCGGTATGTAAAGATGGTCACCCATCCACAGACCAACCGCGGCAAGCGTAGCTTAACCTGACCGATCGACCTATGCGGCTGTTATTATTTAGCCACGGGCCCCTCCTCTAAATCCACTGTCTTTGTACATCTAAAAAGTTAATTTTATCAGCCTACAATGCCTACATTTGGTTTTCAACAAACTGATATTACTTACATAACCGTATAGTTCGGAAGCGCCTCCGATTGGTCCCTAACACACGAACCTCCGTCGGCATGTGCGTTAGTTAAGACAATTGATAAAAGGCTCCTTTCATAATTAGGCGCACAAGTTTAATTTACTTACATTAATCAACTCTGTAATTGCGATAATCGCCATTTTCATGAGTGGTGGTTGAGGCTAAAAAACATAAAAATTGGGGATTTCGAACATCCACACCCCACTACAGGGGCAGTGAATAATACATCACTTAATTATTTGACGAATTCATCCATTGTTCAAATTAAATAAGTAGTGGTAATGAAGTGTTTTGCAGTTTTGATATTCAAAGTCGAAGTTTCGCGCCAATCTTGCGTGTTTACATTTTAACTTTTCACAAATATCACACACACTCATATAGATACGATTTAAAATGTGTCAAATGTAATTTAAAATGTTTTAAACAACAAGAAAGTGCCCATCTCGTAACGTCTTAAACAAACACAAGTTCAATAATACGCAATATTCATTACCACTAGGTACTCAATTCGTGTTCAAAATCGCAGAGTTCGCCGGACGCCGAGTCGCCGACCAACCATTATTGTTTTTTTTTTTTATTGTGTTGATGTGCGAAAGCGAAACGATTATTATGCCAAACGATTTTTTTTATTTCAATCGATTCGAGGAATTAATATGACGAATTTCAGAAATCGATTCTTACAAATTGAAATAAACTTATTTTAAGCATTATATACTAATCTATTAAAAGCATTACACATAGATTGTATCCCGTAAACATAATAAAACCCGTATTTTTGATGCTAGTAACCCTTATATGAACAAGTAGTTCGTGGCACTGGCAACCCTACGCCGAAGTGATGTTGCCATGGGTTACGAGCATCGCGTGAAGGGAGATTTTGTACATTCCGAACTACTCTGTAATCGATTTGTGCGTGCTCACACCTCTTCCAAATTAGCGTGTCATGTAGCGTGTGATAAGGATGTCCCGTGAATCGAAAAAGATGAAGTCTTATGAGTGAGCGCCGTCAACGGTTGTGATCTAATCGGATCTAAATCGGAAGGGAAATTATATATTGTTGAAGTGAGCGCTGTGGGCGATGATGGCCTAATTCGGAATAACCTAAATCTCCCGCCGCGCAAGCGCGTTAGGCACTGCCATTTTTTTTTTTTTTTTTTTTTTTTTTTTTTTCTGGCTTCGCACGGTTTGTGCATTTAGCCAATGTCATGTTAATGGTTATAAGGATTTTTATTGTAGGAGACAAAGGTAGGGAAACTGGAATTTATTAATATTATTTAGAACGGAATTTAGGATATAGGATCAGTAGGATAATAACTAACTATAGTAATAATGAATGGTGATATTATATAATAAGTTGACGAAAAAATATATTACAATTTAATATTATTAATGGTAATGAATGAAGCTATACATTTATATACAGGTAAACTATTTGTACACAATAAAGAAAGGAGTGAAGTAGGAAAAGGAATACGGAGAGACAATAGGTTACTGAAAAGGGAAGAACGGTCATATAGAGGACAGGAGAAAAGAATGTGGTTCAAGTCGCCCACATCTGTGCCACACGAACAACTGGGATCGTTTATAATTTTAAGTTTGGTAAGATGAGCTGGAGAGCAAACGTGACCGAGTCTCATCCGTATGAGAACGGAGGACTCCATCTTGCCAAACTTAGCCCTGCCAAACCACGGTTTTTCCGAAACGTCGGGGTGGATTAAAGAAAGATGACGACCCTTTTGTCTGCTGCTGATTTCCCAGGCCACCTTCCAGGTGTCCAAAAGATAAGTTTTAGGTAAATTTACAATGTCAGAGCTGAAAGTTTTATATGGAACTATGTCCCCACACTGCACCGCTTCACTGGCGAGAGAATTCGCCACTTCATTGCCCTCGATTCCAGCATGGGCTGGAACCCACGCGAATTGCAGGGCATCGCCCTCCGATAAGGTTCTGTACGCAAATTCTCTTATTAGATAAATTATGGGAAACTGTGATTTATGTGCCAGAGGAGATTTGTTGATGGCTAGAAGAGCACTTTGAGAGTCTGAAAAAATGATAACTTTTTTGAGCTTAAATACCCGACTATATTCAATGGCTTTTAAAATGCCAAAACATTCTCCTGTAAAAACGGAAGTCTCCGGAGGAAGTTTAATTTTTTGAACGATGTTGTATTGAGAGTGGTAAGTGCCAATCCCAACACAACCCGACGGAGAACGCTTGGAAGCATCCGTAAAAATGTGATGGTATTCTGCGTGTTCAGCCAGAAAATTATTGAAACGTAGATGACAAACGGGGTCAGATTTACTTACACAGTTAAATTTTATGATGGGATTAAAAAGTAAACTATCATAACTACTGCTAAATATGGGAAGTTTGTTGGAACGGTGAACTGGAGAAGATAGGGAGAGGTATTTTTTATAGCTTATAACTAAACAAGGAGCACGTTTATGGGACCAGTAATCTGAAGATTCAATCAACGTCACTAAAGTGTCCAGTTTGGAAATGAGAGGATGAGTAGAGAACTGAATAATTCGGAACAAAAATTTATCAGAAAGGAACTGTCTTCTAAGATATAAAGGGGCTTCCCCGCATTCGACTTGTAAGGCATTAATGGGACTCGACTTCATAGCACCCGAAATAATTCGTAATGCTTTAGACTGTATGCGGTCCAATTTTTTAAAAGCCATTGCACTACCCGGTTCAATAACAAATAATCCATAATCTAATGTGCTTCTGATTATAGCATTGTAAATTAATTTTAAAGAAAAAGGATGTGCACCCCACCACACGCCTGACAGGCATCTAAGCATGTTTAAATGGTTTTCACATTTATTAACAATAAAATCGCAATGGGGAACACTGCTTAATTTAGAATCTAAAATTACACCCAAATATCTGAAATTATCTTTGACTGGAATAGGGGTATTTTTAAAGTAAAGATTTACTCTGGGAATATTTCTCTTCCGGGTGAATAAAACAGCCGCGCTTTTAGATGTTGATAACTCCAAACCGTTTAGATGTAACCATGAATCCAAGGCAGATAAAGCAGAATTAATAGAGCAGCTAGCTTGCTCAATAGACTCGCTTGTAGAATATAACAATAAATCATCGGCATATTGAAGAACTTTAACAGGATTAGGCAAGGTCGAATCTAAATCAAAGGTGTAAATATTGTATAAAAGGGGGCTGAGCACAGAACCCTGTGGGAGACCTCTCCATACAATATGAGATACCTCATGATCCCCTATAAACATGTTAACAGACCGTTCAGTCAGGATATTAATGATGAAATTCAGCAAGTTCATTGGAACTTGTAAGGCTTTTAATTTATTTTGTAAAACTGATAATACGACATTATCATAAGCTGAATTAATATCGAGGAAAACCGCGACAGTGGATTGATTATTGGAAAATGCAATACGAATATCCGATGTTAGAATGCTTAAACAGTCAGTGGTACTTTTGCCTTTTCTAAAGCCATATTGTGATTCTGCCAGGAGACCGTTACTTTCAACAAACCATTCTAGGCGATTTTTAATTAAGTGTTCCGCTAATTTTATCAGAATTGAAGACAAAACAATGGGACGATATGAAGAAACATCAGCAGGAGTTTTATTTGGTTTTAGGAATGGCAACACCATTTGACGTTTCCATTCAACAGGAACGTTTCCTGAAATCCTAATAGAATTAATAAGCTCTAAATAATAACTAAGAACGTCGTCATTTAAATGAGCAAAAAAGGAATACGGTATGCCATCAGTGCCTGGGGCTGAATCGTGTGTTTTATTAATAACACCCTTCAATTCAGTGAGAGTGAATGGACGATCTAGCGACGAATTAATATTTTGGTTATTGGGACTAATGGATATGAGAGATATGTTAGCCTCGGGAACCCATGGAGGAGCTAATTTATCTAAAAAGTCGCTGGCTAATGAATCAGGGATAGGAGAATGGTTTTTATAAATTGATCTAAATCTACGAATGTAGCGCCAGACAATCGTAGGGTGAGTATTCGGGGAAATAGATAAACAAAAGTTACGCCAAGATTCAAATTTTTTCTTTTTAAATAGATTGCGAGTTTCTGAAATTATTTTAGTAAGAATTTCGTAGTTATTATTTGACATTTCGAAATTATATTTATATTCAGCCTCATTACGTTTATTAATCGCTTCTGTGCACTCCGAGTCCCACCAAGGAGGCGACGGAATTGAACTAATATTGTTCTTTTTTACAGGAAAAACGTCATCCGCTGCTGCAATCAATAAGCGTGCTAATGCTTCAGCACAACTATTTTCATTACCATCAGAAATAACAGGCAAACAACAAAGCTTTCTGTCAACAATATCCTTAAATTTGTCCCAGTCACTACTATTACTATGGGGTAATTTATGTTTTAAATTTGATCTCCTAATATGTGCATTTGGTTTTGAAAGAGGATAAGAGATGACTATTGGAAAATGGTCACTACCATAAGTAGAGGACAGGGTGTACCAAGTAAGAGAAGAGGCTAAGTTTGGAGAACATATAGAAAGGTCAATTGCGCTTTGGTTTTGGTTAGGGTCTGAACGTCGAGTGGGTGCTCCTGAATTCAAGATGCATAAGTTATGAAAATCTATTATATCAAGTAATTCATCCCCATAACAATTCGAAATTGAACAACCCCATGATTGGTGATGGCAATTAAAGTCCCCCAGTATTAAGAATGGCTTTGGAAGAAAAGAAAAGAGATTATTCATCTCTTGAAGTACAGAAGAAGAAGGGTGAGGAATGTATATAGAGACAAGACAAGTATTATACACTTTTATAGCTACAATTGAAATTTCCTCACTATGAGGTGGTATCGTAATGATAGAAAAAGGGACAGAATTCTTGATAAGTATAGCTACTCCACCATACCCATCAGATCTATCCTCTCTAATGGTTAAATAACCATTGATTTTAAAAATGTGGTAAGATTTTAGCCAAGTCTCTGCTAAAGCAAAGACAATAGGCTCATATTTGTTTAACAAATATATAACGTCACTCTTTTTGTTTATAAGACTGCGGCAGTTCCATTGGATTATTTTGGATATGTTGTCCATTACGAATGGATTGAGATGGTACATTGAAAGAAGGGGCGACGTTGGACGGTGAAATGTTGAACTGAGAAAGAAGACTGTGTAATGCAGAAAGAAAATCATTTATGGAGAAATTAGTCTCTTTATCTTCAATATTAGATATAGCACAACCATTTGATGGTTGGGGGATGTTAAAATCTTTAATAATAGCATTGTGAGCTTCTTTATTATAGCCTGGTGCAGATTTGGGAGGAGAACGTGGTTTGAAGAAGACAGTCTTTTTATAACTTGTTGAAGCAGACATTCTATTAGGTAAAGAGATTGAAGGAGTATCAGTAAAGTTTTTGGATGGTGGAGATAAGAGTGTGTCTGCATAGGATTTTGAAACTGGTGGGTGGACTTTTGCTGCTTCAGCATATGACACAGAGCTTTGCGCCATGTATGTTTTAATTAATTTTTGTCTTGCAAATTCTGGGCAAGACTTATTTGTTGCAAAGTGGTAACCAGAACAAAGACAGCAAGATGCGTTTTCTTGATTAGTTTCACAGCTATCGCCAGTGTGTCCTTGGCCACATTTAAAACATTTAGGTTTCGACCTACATTGGAGTTTTGTATGACCGAAACGGCAGCAGTTAAAACACTGTACTGTTGGGAAAATGTATAATTCCACAGGTAATGCGTTATAACACATAAAAATCCTTTTGGGTAAAATCTGCCCATCAAACGTAACAACAATAGATTGGGAAGGTTTCCATGTGATATTGCCATCCACAATAGATTTAAAATTAAGACGTCTCACTTTTAAAATTGGACCACAACCAATTGGAACTGAAATATTTTCAATGATTTCCTCCGGAGACCATTCCGCAGGGACTCCACGCACTAAGCCCATTCTAGTCACATTAAAAGTGGGTATGTAAGCTTTATAATTGTACTTTTCAAGACTGGTACTAATAATAAAAGAATTTGCGTCTATGAAATTTGAAAAAGAAATACTTATTTTGTTACGCCCGATTTTCTTAACACTCCCGTTGATGATGTTTTGGAAGGCATTATGTTTCAAAAACTTCCCAAATGTTATGGGATGCAGTGTTGTTCCATCATTTTCAGACATAACATTTTTCTGGACATGTATAACAAAAGGCGCGCTGTCTGTTTTCTCATAAATTTTACGCCCAATTTGAGCGGGAACTGAAGGAGCTGGAGTTGGAGCGACAGGTAATATATTAGCGGTGGTGGGTGTATATAGTTCTTGTTCCGCACTCAGGTTTGAGTCCATACAACCACAACCCGAAGTTTCGGATCCATGGCCTTTGCGGGTACGACGTCGTTTGTTGCAGTGCTTGCACACATGCACACGATTTCTTTTTAGAGATTTGGTCGTAGACGACCCATCGGTTTCCATCCCCGATTCATTTGAAATTGTAACATAACTGCCTGCCGGTGGGACAAAGCCCCCCGGATCAGGCGGATCGTTCATTGTCACCTATATATAAAATAGTTAAAAACTTACCCCTACCGAAGAATAAATACACAAACTAAAATTAAATAAAAAACAAAGAAACTACGACACTAAAACTACGACTACTGATGCTATAATACAGTTTTACTCAATTTTTATAGAAAATTTCAAAAAGGACGCGTCCGCCAAGTTGAAGTTTCCCGCGCTTTCCGCACTGCCATTTCCAAGAAGTGAAGTTGTTTTTTTTTTTTTTTTTTTTTTTTTTTTTTTTTTTTTTTTTTTTTTTTTTTTTCTGTCAGTTGATGACCATGTACATATTATTATTATGTCTGTTCGTATTCGAGTTCAGTGACAATAATTAGTTCCTAATTATTTTAATGCTTTTAGACATTTTACTGTCTAAATAAACTGTCTTTGTACATTTAAAAAGTTAATTTATCAACCTACATTTGGTTTTCAACAAACGGATATTACCTAACCGTATAGTTCGGATTCGGAAGCGCCTCCGATTGGACCCTAACACACGAACCTCCGCGGGCATGTGCGTTAGTTAGACAGTTGATAAAAAGCTCATTATGTTAACGCCATTATAAATCTTTCATAACTAAGTGCACAAGTTTATTAATTTACATAGACAATATTCAACTCTGTAAATGCGATAATCGCCATTTTGATGACAGTGGTGGTTGAGGCTAAAAAACATCAAAATTGGGGATTTCGAACATCCACACCCCACTACAGGGGCAGTGAATAATACATCATATAATTATTTGACGAATTCATCCATTGTTCAAATTAAATAAGTAGTGGTAATGAAGTGTTTTGATATTCAAAGTCGAAGTTTCGCGCCAATCGTGCGTGTTTACATTTTTTACTTTTCACAAATATCACACACACTCATATAGATACGATTTAACATGTGTCAAATGTAATTTAAAATATTATAAACAACAAGAAATTGCCTATCCCTTAGCGTCATAAAAAAACACAAGTCTAACACGTAATATTCATTACCACTATGTACTCAATTTGTGTCCAAAATCGCAGAGTTCGCCGGCCAATCGGCCATTATTGTTTTTTTTTTTTTTATTGCTATGATGTGCGAAAACGAAACGATTATTATGCCAAACGATTTTTTTTATTTCAAGCGATACGAGTAATTAATATGATGAATTTTAGAAATCGATTCTTACAAATTGAAATAAATACCAATCTAATCTAATAAAAGCATTGTTTATAATGGTGATTTAAGGCGGAAACACATTATTAAAACGTGACGCGACCCGATGAAACGCGATGCGTGTTGAGTCGAATCAAATGTATTGTTTTCTATAGACCAGAGTCACACTATGAACATCCGACGCGACGCCATGCGCGCACACGCCACTCGATCCAGACGTGGCAGGTCGGTGTGTTGCCCATGGTGGGGGTAAACACGCCATCCGACGCGGCGCGCGCGTTATGTTTCTAGACAACACCCAACGCCACGCGTAAGCCGTTCGAGAACTGTCACAGAGCAATTATATGCGTTCCCTATTCTTCAAACTGTCAAACGGAGTTTATGCTAATTTAATATTATTTTTTGTATTTATTTAGCGAAATGACCGACGAACAATTAATTAATAGTACATAAGTCCATACGATTCCACTGCTGTTAGCTAACTGGATTCAGAATTTGCTAGTATGTCGTGACGTCGCGTGTTGGTAATGTGCACGGTGCATATCGGGTGTCGACACGTTGCGTCGCGTCGCGTTTTTAACCCCCGACGCAAAAATGACGGCGTGTTATAATTTTGACGTGTCTCTCTCTCTGTGTGTGTGTGTGTGTGTGTGTGTATGTCTGTCTGTGGCATCGTAGCTCCCGAACGGATGAACCGATTTTGATTTTGTTTTTTTTTTTGTTTGAAAGGAGAATTTGTCAGGAGTGTTCAGTTCAGTTGTGTTGGAGTGTCAGCTATGTTTGATGAAAATCGGTCCAAGATGGCCGCCGCCACAAAATGGCGGATTACATATTTTTTTACAACTCCCTCAATATGGGTATCAAATGAAAGGGCTTGATTAGTAGAATACTATACACTATGATAAATTTCAAATCCAAGATGGCCGCCACAACAAAATGGCGAATTAAAAAAACCTGATTAAATACAAAATTACCAGAATCTTAGAACGCAAGAAAATAAAAGAAAAGAAATAATAACGAGTCCCTACAAAAAGCATGAAATAAAAAATTAAATAAAAAATTTAAAAACCTCCGACTGCGTGAAACCCTATATAAAGAAAAAAATAACCTTGAAATTATGACCCTACGTAAGTACGTATGAAATTTTTTGATTAAATATTGTCCTGTCGGGGGGTTTTAACAATGTGTTTCCGCCTTAAATCACCATTATAAGCAATGCTTTTATTAGATTAGATTGGTATTTATTTCAATTTGTAAGAATCGATTTCTAAAATTCATCATATTAATTACTCGAATCGATTGAAATAAAAAAAATCGTTTGGCATAATAATCGTTTCGCTTTCGCGCATCACACATAAAAATAAAAAAAAAAAACAATAATAGTCGGCGAACACAGAGCATGTAACCTTTTAAGAGACGGAACTTAGAACATTCAGTTTGAGAGAATTGTTAACCTTCTTTAGCCAACCTTATACAAAAAAACATAGCTACCAACATGAAAACTATAGGTAGCATTGACAACTTTGACAGTGACAATCATGACCTTGAAGGGTAGAACTTTTATAAATAGGGATGCGCAACGTACCAATAAACTTATCGATATCGATAAAATGCATTATATATCGATATCGACAAAATGCATTCTATGCAGATAATAATCAGGCTCCAAAACTAGTTTATTTTGAAATAAAACAGGTTTATATGATTTCAGCATTTATTATATAAATTATCAAGCAACATTGGTAATATGTGTCCATTTACTTCGGTATCAGTGAGGAAAATAGATGATAAATAAGAAACTTAAGAAAAAAAAACTTTTGCTGGTTTTTTTATATTCAATCTCCTATAGAATCCTATCTTTATTTATCATCTATTTTATATTGGGGTAAGGGTAGGAGGATGATGCACTTTATTTATCATTGATAATAATATTACAGTATGTTCTTATGTCAGTTTGAGGCTATGGAAACAAATTTAACAGAAATGGAGCAGCAACCCCATAGCTTCAATCATTTAAAAAACTTATAAATGTGCTATTTGTGAAAAATGCTTGAAGGTTGAGGATCCCGGTGATGACCCTATGTTTAATTACATAAAATTATGAGAATGGTGGCCAGAGAAACTATCTCTAACATATCCCACAAAAAACCTGTGTATGTTTGTTGAGGCAGCCTCTAAAATATTTGAAAATGAAATGTTGCCGTGTCTGCATTCTTCAAATATTTGCCAATTAACAACCACAATATTTATCGCCAACTGTGATACTTCTTTTATAATAGTTATGTGAAGAGCACAAAAATAAACTAAAAAATGCAATGTTCGACCGGCTGGCTCTTCAGAAGGCAATGCCAGCGCATTAACCAGAATAAGTTGGTAAGATGCAGGGATGTCTTGAGGCTGCATTTAGTTCTTTTTAATTGCTCCATCAACTGCTGTTCTCTTGGTGTTAAATCTGTAAAGATAATTAAATATAAGCAAATTATTTGATGAGACTTGTAAGCATTTCCCCGCATATAAAATGCAGGGATATTTTCTATTTGAAAAGAGCAATAGAGAACAAATTAACTCAAACAATTTGAGAATTTCTTTCTATCAAATAAAAAAAATCAATTTAAGGATTTCTTTCTATCTGTGTGTCTATTTCTTTGTAACATCATCACATGCGAAAAGCTTAATGGATTATAATGAAACTACTTCATTTATGTAGGTTTTAGTCCAACTTAAAAACTAAGTTATATAGCATATCAGTTGCATTAATTTTTGCGAATTTCAATTTTTGAGTTGCAATTTTAAGTGGAATGATAACCACTTAGACTAAATTAGATTACAATGTAAGACAAGTATTACAAAACAAAACATCACGCCTTGTTTCCCCGAAGGGCTGGGCAGAGGTGTACCTGTAGTACACCCACGATTGATGGCTCGAGGATCATATTACAGAATTTGAATGATGCTATTAATTTACAATTAGGTAGTGCTATTTGGGCCTAAGATCACATTAGCAATAGGTATCGGTACTCACCAGGTTGGATCCAGAGGGAACTTGGAAAAAAGCAACTTATTTTCAGTATACCAGGCCTCCTTGATACCGCAAATTTTTACATCTTCTGTGACCCTTACCCATGTTGATTCACAAACTTAATAGTCACTGTCTAGATAGAATAGTAAAATAACAATAAGAGTCAATTATCTCGCAAGAGTCACTATCACTAAAAGTGTCAATATCTCGTTAAAACTATGTGAGGATGATACGGAGGAACAGGTACTAGTCTCAACGTTTTTCTCAATCACAGAAATTATTCTGCTATGTTATATTCCGAAATCCTACAGAAAAATGAAAAAACAAACAGAAAAATCACAAAACGAACATAATGCGACGGCAGACATGTTTGTTTAGTTAGTTGACTTTTGTTGACTTTCATAACATAATGTTGGTCATCCTGAGTACTCTGACGTGTGTTTCTGAATGTTGGCTAAAGAAGGTTACAAATTCCCTACAAAAATAATTTGTTCGGAGTTTCACAGGACTGTCGGCGAACTCTGCGATTTTGAACGTAAATTGAGTACCTAGTGAATATTACGTGTTATTGGACTTGTGTTTGTTTATGACGCTAAGAGATAGGCACTTTCTTGTTGTTTATAATATTTTAAATTACATTTAAATTACAGACATAGGAGAATTTAGACAATAAAATGTCTAAAAGCATTACAATAATTAGGAACTAATTATTGTCACTGAACTCGAATACGAACAGACATAGTAATAATATGTACATGGTCATCAATTGACAGCAAAAAAAAAAAAACAAGTTCACTTCTTGGAAATGGCAGTGCCTAACGCGCTTGCGCGGCGGGAGATTTAGGTTATTCCGAATTAGGCCATCATCGCCCACAGCGCTCACTTCAACAATATATAATTTCCCTTCCGATTTAGATCCGATTAGTTCACAACCGTTGACAGCGCTCACTCATAAGACTTCATCTTTTTCGATTCACGGGACATCCTTATCACACGCTACATGACACGCTAATTCGGAAGAGGTGTGAGCACGCACAAATTGATTACAGCGTAGTTCGGAATGTACAAAATCTCCCTTCACGCGATGCTCGTAACCCATGGCAACATCACTTCGGCGTAGGGTTGCCAGTGCCACGAACTACTTGTTCATATAAGGGTTACTAGCATCAAAAATACGGGTTTTATTATGTTTACGGGATACAATCTATGTGTAATGCTTTTATTAGATTAGTATATAATGCTTAAAATAAGTTTATTTCAATTTGTAAGAATCGATTTCTGAAATTCGTCATATTAATTCCTCGAATAGATTGAAACAAAAAAAATCGTTTGGCATAATAAACGTTTCGCTTTCGCACATCAACACAATAAAAAAAAAACAATAATGGTCGGCGAACTCTGCGATTTTGAACACGAATTGAGTTGAGTACCTAGTGGTAATGAAAATTGTATTATTGAACTTGTGTTTGTTTAAGACGTTACGAGATGGGCACTTTCTTGTTGTTTAAAACATTTTAAATTACATTTGACACATTTCAAATCGTATCTTTATGAGTGTGTGTGATATTTGTGAAAAGTAAAAATGTAAACACGCAAGATTGGCGCGAAACTTCGACTTTGAATAACAAAACTGCAAAACACTTCATTACCACTACTTATTTAATTTGAACAATGGATGAATTCGTCAAATAATTAAGTGATGTATTATTCACTGCCCCTGTAGTGGGGTGTGGATGTTCGAAATCCCCAATTTTGATGTTTTTTAGCCTCAACCACCACTATCATGAAAATGGCGATTAACGCATTTACAGAGTTGAATATTGTAAGTAAATTAAACTTGTGCGCCTAATTATGAAAGGAGCCTTTTATCAATTGTCTTAACTAACGCACATGCCGACGGAGGTTCGTGTGTTAGGGACCAATCTGAGGCGCTTCCGAACTACACGGTTACTTAGGTAAGTAATATCAGTTTGTTGAAAACCAAATGTAGGCATTGTAGGCTGATAAAATTAACTTTTTAGATGTACAAAGACAGTGGATTTAGAGGAGGGGCCCGTGGCTAAATAATAACAGCCGCATAGGTCGATCGGTCAGGTTAAGCTTCGCTTGCCGCGGTTGGTCTGTGGATGGGTGACCATCTTTACATACCGAGACCCCTCCGTGCCTCGGAAAGCACGTTAAGCCGTTGGTCCCGGCTGTTATTCGTGGATCTTTGACAGTCGTTACGGGTAGTCAGAAGCCCGAAAGTCTGACAACCAGTCTTACCAAGGGGTATCGTATTACTTACCCAGTAACTGGGTTCTGGAGGTCAGATAGGCAGTCGCTCCATGTAAAATACTGGTATTCAGCTGCATCCGGTTAGACTGGATGCCAACCCCAACATAGTTGGGAAAAGGCTAGGCAGATAAAAGACAGTGGATTTAGACAGTAAAATGTCTAAAAGCATTAAAATAATTAGGAACTAATTTATGTCACTGAACTCGAATACGAACAGACATAATAATAATATGTACATGGTCATCAATGACAGCAAAAAAAAAAATAAGTTCACTTCTTGGAAATGGCAGTGCCTAACGCGCAAGCGCGGCGTGATCTTATCACTTCACCCGATTCACGAGCGAAATGTCATGAATCGCGTGAAGTGATCACGCCACTCTTACTACGTCGTCGGGTTGAATTCAGTCTGGTCCGTCAGCCAGGCACACCGTTAGCACTCGATGACTTGACACACTCGGTTATCTCTTCTAATTGAATAGATTTGGGTTATTATCAGCGCTGAACATCGTTGCAGTCTTTACTAGACTCCATCTACAATCGCTCATAATAACAAACAATGTCGATGCGTATTTCCATCAGTCTAGTAGCTGTGCACGGTCGCACTTCAAGCTATATAAGGACTAGTCTAGAAAAAAAGAGAAAAATACAACATTGAGATCTTGACTGAGTTTCTGTTTTTCTATTTTATTTTATAACCCCACAAAATAGGAACGTTTTGACTACTAAAATACTAGTTTTGAAATTATATAAAATGAGCAATAGAATTAGCATAAAAATATTATAAAAATCTCGATTATGATTGTAAATGTATGCTTGGTCAATCCCTAGTATCAGGTGGAATGACACTGACACTTCACTCCACGCTCACTTCACTTGAGATTTCACGGTGATATGGTTACAGAATCGCACTGCTGTTTTGATTTTTAATGATTATAATTCTATAAATATGTACATACTTGTTACGGTCGCGAATCATATTTCGATCAACATTCAACATGACAGTCACTGGCCACATTGCAAAAAACCTAAAAAAATTGAATTACGCGGGCTACCTTATCGCATATCCCCCTTAAGCCTATTCCTGAATTCGTCGTCAGCGGCACGTGTCGCGTCAGTAATGACATGCAAAGGTTAACACTAAAGGGAGTAGCCGGTTCCTATAAACATGCACTTGTTACTTACATTCACTTTCGAAAACCTTTCTTATTTGTGGAGCAACAGTATCATGTGAATAAAGAGTGCGGCCTGTCAGGTTCGTTACGGATTTTATTTTGCTTTATTTTGCACGTTCACTGTATCTTGACCCGCGAAAAAAAAAGTGAACTAACTTGAAGGCACCTGTTCCACCGCCGACGAGGAAGAGACTACCTATCAACGATTTTTTTGCCCAAGAAACGTAAATAAGATTGTAATTCCCTTGTAAGTAAAAGAGATACAAGTAATAATAGTTGACTGCTGACTGTTCACACCGCCGGCGAGTACCTACTCGTTTATCGCAGTGACAAGAGCTATCAAAGAGAGTAGGTACCTACTCGCTCAGCGAGGCTCGCTTGACGGGCAGAACACTCGGTGAGGACACACGCTTGGTACATCCGCATATCCTATAGGGTTCCGCTGCTGGGACATAGGCATCCTCTCTATGAGACCATCTACATTGTACATCCGCGTACTAGCGAGTGATTACTCGCTGGTACGCGGATGTACAATCCCAAACCATACTCGCTGCTCATTGCTAGCTTTAGGTACTCGCTTCTCGTTAATCGCCAGCTATGGGTCAGGAGCCTTTTAACGTTCTGTATTTGAAGAAGGCAACTTTTTGGGTCTAAGACCAGCACTATCATGAAGTGTCTAGTTATACTGGTCGCAGCACTTGCCCTGTTGCCCTCGCGTTGCGTGTTAAATCCGTCCGTCAAGTAGTCAAAGTCCATTAAGACGTTATCGTCTTGTTGTCTGTAATATTCGAGCACACCTCAATGCTTTTAATGTTACAGTTAATTCTTATTTATTTTTCGGTGTTAATTCGGACAGCCGTTAAATAAAAAATACAGTGCTCGTTTAATAGACTGAGTGACTGACCACTTGATTGCTGTGATAAGGAGGTACTAAACTGCGATTTTATTAAGTGCGACAAGATATCTTGCTCGGTATAATTTCTCCTTTGTTCTACATAGTGGGCGATAAGTCAGACCGATAATTCTGCCCGATAAAACGCTTGTTCAGTTCAGTGGTCCCAGAAAGCTAAATTTCCTCCAAAGATCTACTTATGGCATGAAACCTATTCTTACTATCTTTAATTTGCTTTCTCATCTGTAAGTGTAAGTACCCTTTTCTAATACTCTTTGTTCCTTCGTCGAAATTCTTTCCTCCGATATGATTTCCTTTTGTTACAGCTCTACGAAGCGAGGTAAACAATGAGGAGCGGGGCGTCAGGAAATATACTCATAATCTTATTACGTTGCAAGTTTTCTTATTAGAAGTTTGTTTGAAAATCGAGAATTGGAGATGCAATCCTCCGATTTCACCGTCAGGTGCTCAACTGCTTTGCTTTTTTATTTGTAGCGGAGTTGTTCCACCGCCCTGCGAGTGCTTGCGACCGTTTCAAGTTTCAAAGCGTTGCTTTACCCTGTGTATAGATACCTATGCTATTAACACGGAAATAGATACATTTTGCATTTGTCCCCATTCGAGGTGAATGGCGAAAACCTTTTCCCGTATTCATATTCGTTTTACTCGTATATACAACTCTCTCAACTATTCATTTTCACCAAACTAAGGTAAAATCCTTGGTACTTAAAATATAAAAAAGGTATCATAAAAATAGATGCTTCAAGCAGTAGAAAACATTTTTATTAAAAATGTGCGTAGGCCGGGAATCGAACCCGGATCAACTGCTTGGAAGGCAACTATGCTGACCATTACACCACCAACGCCGACGACTACTCTATTTAAATCTGTAACAGTTTCATGATTTCCCATGTTTTGTTTACACAGTTGTTTCAATACGTTTATAATGTAAACATTTACATATTGTTCGATTTTATTGGAAGTAAATTGTAAATAGACATCTCAATACAAGTGTCTGAATACAAACATTTTATGTACAGCAGTTACAGTTAGTTTGGATAGTCCAGGCGATCTGTTCTGTAAAAACTTAACCGTGACAACTTAGTTGATATGGCCTGTCACTCCACTTGATGCTGATGAGATTGACACTATTGATAGGTCAATTCAAGCTCACTTCACCTAAGTTTTCACGGTGAGTTTATTACTGAATAGATCGGTAGGAATAGATTAAGAATGGAATGGAATTGCTTAGGTATCTATCTAAATTAGCAAAATTAGTTAAGATGTAAACAATGTAGGTATACTGCTTTATATAAATACTATAGAAAAAAGTTCAAGTGTAATAAAATGTTAGTTTCTCATTTAGGATCATAATTATTTAGTTTTACCTCTTACACTCTTACGGATCTTAGACCTAATTCGATAGTGTGACTATCAACTATTATAACACTTACATATTACTACAATTACATAAGTACCTATTGGAACGAACTTCTTTAACGTGGCTTGAGGTAGGAGTAAACTGGTAGAAATCGTTACGATTTTCACAGAGAATGAGAGAGATAGTTTTCGAGGGTGCTAAAGCCGATAGTAAGGTCAAAATGAAAATCCAAGATGGCGGCTGCGAAAACTTTCAAAGAATGATGGGCAAATTTGTATGAAACCTGGGCGTAAGATCAACAGAACTGCAACTAGTGCCAGTTGTTAGACCCCAATTGATCGTAGGTGTCAGTTCCAAGCTTTTCGAGGGTGCCTAAAGCACACCACACACACACACACACACACACGCACACATTTTGACTTCAGTATCCCTAGTAGTAGTACTAGGGATACTAAAGTCAAAATATAAATCCAAAATGTCGGCAGCGAAATTTTTTGTAATTTTTTCATCTTTGGTATTGTTTTGCGAGTTTCGCATAAGGAACTTCGTTCTCCCGACCGCACTCGTTTTTTTTATTGTAATGTTTTATTTTTACTTTTCCTTACTAAAGACAGTAGAATGATGATGAGTTATTAACTATACATTAATACAAGTACACTTGTATTAATGTAAACAAGTACACTTGTATTAATGTATAGTTAATAAATACTAAGATACAAACAGTAAACGACATGCATTAATATTAGCCTGACTAATTGTATAATTAGTCAAGTAAATGCAAGACATATTTTGCGACGTGTAATATTTACGACTGTAACGAATACTGACATTGATGCGCGAAGAAATCGTTATCATTGACAGTTCAACTTTTAAAGCATTCAAGTGTCGTAAAAATGTCCATACATTTACTTATTATATTTTATCTAAATTAAAAAATTAAACTTATCCTGCCTTATTTATAAACGTTGTTTAAAGTTAAGTAATGATTAGCGTCTGTTTAAGCATACATTTTTGACGTTAAAACGTCTATTAACTTTAGGCAACGTTTATAAATTGAGAGGGTAAATTGTGAAACTCAATAAACATCACAAGCACTACTTATGTAACTTGAAGTCATTACTTTAAGGGATCGGATAGTTTCTTCTTACCACAGGTCTTCACCCACACGATTGTTGATATAGTACTTATTTTTAAATCTGTATTAATATCAGTGTGTTCAAAAGTGCCTGAAATGGTTTAATTGAAATAAATGATTTGAGTTTGAGTTTGTGATAATTAGGTTAAAAAAATAATAGAAACCACGTATTCTAAATTACGTATTTTAAACATACACAATAAAAATAACAATTAACATTCTAGCCATGGGACCTTCTTTCGTTTTAATATTTAACGAAGTTAAACTTGACTTATGACTATTTGGTAACAATACTTACCACATTGATACCATCGTCCGGCGCATGTCTGGTGCCTTATTTATCAAGCATTATTCTTATTATGAACAAAGTGTTTATATCATCATATCACACTTTAAGAAAGTGGACGGACTTGTACGGTGTTGATAAAGTACAAACAACACTATTCTAAGTTTTAAAACAAATATCACGTAAAAAATTAAGTTGCATTAAAATTGCTTATTAGTCTTACAGGCTAGATTGTAAATAATTATAAAGAACCTGGTTCTTTTTAAAAAATGATAAAAAAGAGTTATTATTTCGTGCCAATTTTTACGCTATTTATTTGGTTTGAAAAATTCAATTTTCTATTTTTAGTGAAATTGGTTAATATTATTTTAAAATACCTACTGATAACAACGCTGTTTTATTTAATGTGATATGTGTTTGTAATAAGTTACAAAATTTAATTATAATAAGGAGTTAATAATAAGTTAGGATAAGGGTTTAGGTAAATGTACACTATAGCAATAGGTTTCCCTGGAAGGATAGATGTAAGTTGGAAATAAATAAATAAATAAACATAATCCCTACCACTTTGCATACTATAATCCCGTTTTTTTGAGTACTTACTCGTATATACCTAAATATTATTATATTTACGTTTATGGCTTATTCAAAAGCACGTATTGCCAATAAACTTATTTTTCCTTTGGTGGGGAGTTTCATTTATTACTTAAATTGATTTCATGAACTCAATAAAAATTGAAAGCACACTTCAAATTCGTATTTTTGTTTTTGTGTAAACTGTAAAATTTCTTATTCATGATCTAGAAGTCCATTTACTTTTTTTGTCACTTTTCCTAGCTTGACGTACCTACCTTGACAAAAAGAGTACGTACTGTGCTCACTGAATATTTAAGTTGAGGTTCTTTGCAATATCTATCCCTGTAATGCTTGTGTTTCAGAAATTCAATTTTCTAAATAGAATTCTTCAGTGATTAAAACTAGTATTATAAAAGATATTTTGATTTTTTCCTAGATTTTTTGTATGTTTGTTTGTTACACATTCACGGCTAAAACGACTGAACGGATTTGTATGAAATTTAGCACATGAGTAATTATGTACACACACTAACAGTAGCAATGGCTTTCATTTTGACAGTTTAACAACATAAAAATTGCGTTGTTTACGTTGTTGAACAGACAAAATTTTCGAACATTTATGAAGCAATGGATTAGCAATACTTACCCTTCAAAATGATTCAGATTGAGATTGATAGTATGGTACGCAATTGGGGTGCTGGGTTAGGACATAGGGTACTTTTTATACCGATATTTCCACGGGATCGAGAGTTCGAGACTTACGCCGGTGAAACCGCGGGGCGCAGCAAGTAAGTATTATATAGGTTGTCTGCGACCGTTGAGCTTTTTTTTGATCAGATACGCAAGCGTTTTTTATAGATGGGTGTAGTGAAATTGGCCTTTAAGATCTTGTATTAAAAATATAGATTATGACCAATACCTACTGATCTTGTAACCATACATTTTTGACCACACCAACATTAGACATATGTATGTATATTATTATGATCATATTCATGAAAATGTGGCGTATAATTATTTTTGTTTGACATTCTTCTTATCTCTTAAACAAGTTATTAAAACTGGACCTAAATTGGCACACCCTGTGTATCTCGTTATTCGGAACCAGGTCTCGAGAAGCCAAAACCGAAATTCGAGTCTTTTACTTATTACAGTTTTTATGATATTTATGTAAGTATGAAATATAAATTTTTAAAATTATGGAGTCGGTAATAACTATGTAATTAAGACAAGTTTTTATTGAACCATAAATATGTGTCTTGTTTAAACTTGTTTAGTAAGTACGGTTACAGTTAAGTATCGATTTGATGGAAAGGGACACAAGTGGGTTTGATGTTTTGTCGAGACCCTCTTCGTTCAGGGAAATTCGGCAATAGTGCCATTAGGGTGAACTAAACGCATAACAAATATCTTTTACGGTGTCCTGTTACGGAGGGAGTGGCAGGATAAGTTCATTGAACCTACGATTACGCCTTCGGGACGCATTTTATTATAGAGCAATAAACTTTCAATAATAAAGGCGACGTACATATAGCGCTCGGAATCAATTATACAATGATTTATAGTCGCTAATGTAAACTTTTTTGGTTTTTATTGCCAATTTACTTTGTAAAAAAAGTGCGAATTCTGTGGTGAGAATCGATTGACACTTTCTATTTGAGTTCAATGACTGTGACTAAAAATATATATACTTAGTTAGTTAGTAGTAGATAAGTAAGAATGAATGTCATCAAACCGAATTTGCTATTTGCATGTATATGCCTACAACCACCGTTATTAGTCATAACATAACATGACGTCTGAAGGGTTAGGCAGACTTGTATCGTAGTTAGTCACTGATTTTAGACGCTATTGTTAATTATTTTCGGTATTTTAGTAAAGTGATTGTTAATAGGTAATTGATATATAAGACTGATTATGGCCTTCTGATATCTTTTATCCGTGGAATAAAATTGACCTCTGACAGTTCCAGTATGAAAAAACTGCCAATAATTAAAAATTTATTCTCAAGGTAAGACTAATTCTAGGTATAAAACTTTGGTGAAATTCGCGCTTCGGCTGGCCGCTTATTACGTGGGACTTAAACAGGCGAAATGTGCGTGTACTCGTCATCTCAACGACAACCAAATGTCACAAACTTATCAAAAATGTAGGGAATTTTGAGGTATTTTTGACAGATTGAGACAGATCAGAAGGCTAATTCTCGAATTTAAAACGTTCAAAATCTAGTCGCAGTTTCATCTCGGCGACCAATAAATGTCAAAAACATGTCAAAAATTTAGGGAAATTAGAGGTATTTTTGACATATTGAGACTGAGATCAGACTGTGAACGTTCTTAAAATTACGAGAATTGCCTCGCAGACTGTGAATGAATTGCCCCTCTGACTTTGGTAAAACCAACCGTAAGTGAAATAATAAGTATTAATCTGATAATAAATTCCGTGACAAGTAGTTTAATATACCTACATACTCGTAAATACCAGTCATAATTACCCCGAACTCACCTGGTTTCTTTTCTTTCTTTGTTTTGATCATAAAAAAATATTGCTCGGTGAACATATTGTGTACATTGGGTTATTTTTACGACTAATAATATCCGCGTTTACGATCCTCAGATTGTCACATTACATAATATAGCCCTTTCTGTAATAAGTTGGCAATGTTAGTACCGACAAGTATGCGAACATCTCGTAAATAAAAGCTAATAAAAATGTGAAAAAAAGTCTAAATAAGGTTATAAGAATAGGGTAAGACTAGAAAAACCATGGATGGACTGTGTAAATGATGATATACCAAGATGATGATATCTATGATAGGTACCGATGATGATATCTACCGAGAAAGGCATGTTGCGCTGACCCCAAATAAATTGTGATATGGTCAGGAGAATGATGATACCTAGAACTGTCTGTCTGTGTGTCTTTTAGTCTGTGCTAAATAAATGCATTTTCTTTCTTTATTTAACTATAACGGTAGAACACAGAACCGGTCGAAGTGGCGATGCTTGGGGGAGGCCTATGTCCAGCAGTGGACGTCTTTCAGCTGAAATGATGATGAATGATGATAAAAAACAAACATAAAGAAAACATTTTTTTTTCTCTTTATAATATTAAGTTTTTTAAATTTTCTATAAAAAAATTGTTGCAGAATGAAAAGCAACCGCAAAAATGTGCGTTGGCCGGGAATCGAACCCGGATCAACTGCTTGGAAGGCAACTATGCTGACCATTACACCACCAACGCAGCTGAAAGAAGGTTCTATTTACATCGTCTGTTACAAAGATTCTCCTATTTGTATCATCCATAAAATTCTACTTTCTAAAGTAAACCAAGTTATTTCATTCTTGCAGACCATTTTAAACATTAGCTTGCTGAACGCAGAGTTCAAATTAGAAATCGTATAAAATTGCATCATTTTTACTTCACAACAAAAACTAGATAGGTAGGTACTGTTTCATCTACTTGGATAAGTGTTTTATTTTTTGTACAAATCAAAATCAAAATCAAAAGTCATTTATTCAAATTAGGCTGAGAATCAGCACTTTTCGAACGTCAAAATTACAAAAGACAGTCCCCCAAAAACGCCCGCCCTTCGCAACAACCTTCGTTACAACTTTTCAAATTGGCATTATGATTATTTTGTTATCGAATCTATTCTAAGAGATCAGCCTAGCCTTTTCCAAACTTTGTTGGGGTCGGTTTCCAGTCTAACTGGATGCAGGTGAATGCCAGTATTTTATATGGAGCGACTGCTTACTTGACCTCCACAACCCAGTAACTGAGTACTTAACATAATAGTCAATACCCCTTGTTAACACTGGTTGCCAGACTTTCAGGTGTCTGACGATCCGTAACGACATTCAAAGATCTACGAATGAGAGCCGGGACTAATGTGGATGGTCACCCATCCACGAACAGACCGCGGCAAACGTAGCTTAACATTCGACCGACCCGTGCGGCCATTATCATGTAGCGACGAGCTCCTGGGTATCTATATTCTAAGAGATATTGATTAAAACAACTGGGTATTAGGATACCAATAATCCAGCATTGCAACTATTGTAAGCAAGAAAGTAAAACGTGAAATTCGTACCTATTAACTAAATGTACAGACGCCAGCAGGTCAAGCTACCCGAAACTGGCAAATTTTCAAAATCAACCTTGAACCTTAATACTTTAGCGAGAAAGTTGAAAATTTATTAAAGTTTGACTGTAGTACCTTGATGTACTGGCGTCTGTACCAAAGTCTAAAATAATTCAGTGACACTCTTGTTCTTGGGTTCGAAGGGGACGTACAACGCTTATTATTAATAAAGTGTTTGAGCTTGGGATAAAATACGCATAAAGTTATTTATCTATTTAATCTTTATCCACAAGTAAAAATAACCGTACATAGGCGGACCTAATGCCTTGGGCATTTTCTACAAGTTTACCTTAGAGGGACGCAGACAAAACATAGTAGGTGCAACATGATAGAAAATTTACTTGGAATTTTCCACTCGCGTTTCTGATTGCCAGCAGGATGTAGGGACTTAAAAACTGAGGTGTAAATTGTCTTTACTTATTTGAAATAACAGACGCACCTGATCTACATGCTGTGCCAGCTTGCTTCTTTGTGCCAGACAACTACTGCCGCGGCAGAAAGCACAGGCTGTTTGTTGTGCCTCCATGTCGCACACTTACGTGTGCTAAGTCCCCAATAGCAATACGTACTCTGGCCGCACTTAATGATCTCTTGGACTCTAATTCAACAAATGATCTGTTTGCGGACGAATGGACGAAGATTTTGTCGGCATGTCAGAGTACTGTGAGAGGGATTTATGAAAGTTTTTTTTTTGTTTATTAATCAAAAACAAAACAGTTACAAATCATTGTTGAACAAATTAAACATACCACACAAACCATCGCGGGTTTAACAGCGGTATGGCCAGACACAGCAACTCGGTGCAAATTAGGTACAGACGCCAGCAGGTCAAGCCACCCGAAAGTGTCAAATCTCTCCAACCAACCTTCAACCTTAATGCTTCAAAAATAAAGTTGAAAATCTATTAAAGAAACCTGACAGATCGTAGTAGCCTGATGTGCTGGCGTCTTTACGGTCAGCAACAAAATTCGGTTAACACTTTAGTTGTTTAAATCTTAATTATTGAGCAAAATATTCTTAACAGACATATAGTAATAGAATATTTAAGAATAATTAACTCTTCGCTATTACATGAAATAGAGAAAAACAATGTATCGCATCATTTTGTATCAATTTAGATGATTTGTAAAAGTAACAGTGTTAATTGGCTTTTGTTGCTGACTGTACATAGGTACATAGACAATTTTTATTTTTTTCTAGATCGCACTGCAATCTAGAAAGTATCTTTTTAAGTGTTGTTTTACTTGATGATTTTATATTTTATCTTTTGTCTACTTTTATCTTTTATTTTATCTTGTGTTCGTGTATATACAAATTGTATCTTTAGTTACTGTAATTGGTTTTAAAACGTTTTAATTAAAGTAATAAATAAATTTAAAAAAGATTAAAAAACTTCCAGAGAAACAAACTTAGTCATGACATAACATAGTTAGGCTATAATGTCCACTGCTGGGACATAGGCCTTCTCTGGGTGAGAGGGCGAGGTGTTAGATGTCACATATCTTAGAGTTTCTAGGACATGCTGGTTTCCTCACGTTGTTTTTCACCGTTTTTAAAGCAATGGTGTTGAAATGAAATTTACACAAAGTAAAGCGCCTGTCTGGTTCCGAACCTACGACCTACAACTCGTAAGTCGCGGCCGTTACCACTGAGCCACCACTGCTCTCGACATAACGTGTACAAGGGCCATACAATTATTTATATCACCGTTTACCTTTACTCAACGAGCACCTGCATTATCTTACTGATAATATTTTTATTTAAAACAGCCACCAATTAATTCTGCAGAAGATCTCCAATCTTACTGCGGTAATGAGTTTATCAGTTCATTTGTATGCATGCATGGACCCTCCCTACATGCTAACTTAATTTTAATTATGACTCTTGAATGCATCCAGATGTTATTTATATTTTAAGATAACTTTTTAACCGTACTGTTAAGGAAATTATTTATAATTATCGGCTTTCAATTCAGTCAATTATAACCTCAATTAATTAAATTTAAAAAAATACACAAGGTATAATTGAAATTACTGGAAACCCCTTAAGGGAATATTCTACTTAGGGGTAATTGTACAGTGTACAAGAGCCGTGGTGGCCCAGTGGTAACTTACGAGTCATAGGTCATAGGTTCGAACCAAGACAGGCGCTTTACTTTGTGTAAATTATTTCATCACCACTGCTCTCAAAAAGTCGAAGGAAAACATCGTGAGGAAACTGGCATGTCTTAGAACCAAAAATTCGAAGACATATGACATCTGCCGACCTGCACTGGGCTGACGTGGTAGATTATAGCCCACTCCCTCTCGAAGGGAGGAGGCCTGTGTCCCAGCGGTGGGAACAATATAAGCTGATTATGCAATTATTTTTTAATTATAATTAGCTGTCTCAACAGATGTTGTCTTGTCGTCTTGAGTTCATACAAAAATCCCATGGAAATAGGAAAGAGGAAGGAAAAAATTCTGGGAAAATTATTTTATCTTTTCTTTCAAAATAAACAAAAAATGCCAAATCGTTCTCAAGTTGCGCTTACCAACAAACAGCATTTCAGCACCAAAGAATACAAAAAAAATACCTTTATGTAAACCTTAGTCTGTAGTGTAATATTTACAGAGTTTTAAGACTTTTGTAACTAAGCATTATTATGGATGTACTTACTCGTACAATTGTACATACTAACACTTGTGTTTAAGTTGTATATGTATCTACTAACAAATTGGATTTCATGATCTGAAATAAATGATGATGATTTCATTTTTATGTAAGTATATACTACTATACACTAACGTATATAGGTAATATATACTAACGTAAGTTAGGTCAGATCGCTCCATGTAAAATACTGGTACTCAGCTGCGTCTGGTTAGACTGTTAGCCGACCCCAACATAGTTGGGAAAAGGCTAGGCAGATGATGAAAGATAAGAACATAATAGGTAGGTAGATACGTTATAGAGGGGGAGTATGGGGGTTATCTATTTAAAAAAAGAAAATCGCATACCTTATCAAGCAAGGTGAAACAACCTATACAAATATTTACACTCAATCCACCCACCTTCAGTGTTACACAATATGAAGCTTTAAAAACAACAAAATAAACTACAAACATCTTCCTTCAAACATCGGATAAACTTTCAGTGCGTAGACGGGAACTGTGGTCGTAAACTAACATCATAATTTGTTATTATTCCACTAATTAAACGTACCTAAGAAGAAAACTAATATTCTGTAATGAAAACGAGATTAATTAGCGCTTGGCAAGAAACTGTAGAGTTCGTAGACAACTACCCACGCGCGGATATCAGGCTTCTGTTCAAGGGTGGTTACAGACGGTCGGCACTTGCACGTTGCGATCGCATTATCATAGGGTACAAATGAATAGTAATTGTGGCCAGTTATGGTATCCTGTTGTACCCACAGTGAACTATAGTATATTCGCGCTTGTTCCCTTTGCAACATTTTAATTACGTACCTAGGTATTTAAATTATTGGTTATTTTAAGAATACTACTTCTATTTTCTGGTTTCCGTTTGGTTAAATAGTTAGATAAATTAAGATTTTATATTAAAAAACCTAATCATTTACTTGAACACAATTATAATCGTGCACGCGTTTTAAATTAATGTGCAACATAACATCGAATAACATTTATTGCTATTATTTACTAACAAAGGGTCCGGTAACGGCCTCAGTAAATAGTCAAATGTGGGAGTATATTGAAATAAGATACGAGACTGCAGACAGATTCATTCATATTTGCAAGAAATGGTTTCTATAAATATATCGAGTCTGGGGGAGACACCAGTGGGTTGTCCTTAATATGACTTTATGAAGTTTTGAGATAAATTACAAAGTGAAAAGTAAATAAGTAAACACTTTAAGTATTGGACTACAATGCTTAAGACATTTTACGGATCATTCTTCAAAAGGCAAGTATTTTTCTATTGTGGCATTTGATTTTGTTCGTAAGGCTGAAAATGGATATCTCCGACTTTGACTTAAAATTTAAAGGCAAGATTAAAAAGGTAAAATAATACAGGCGCATAGTGTTACTATGGTTATATACTAAAATGACTCATGTTGTTTTAGTTGTTTGTAGGAATGTGTAAGTGTAATATATGTACCGTACTCAACAAAATAATAAAAAACCGGCCAAGTGCGAGTCGGACTCGCGTACAAAGGGTCCTGTACCAATAGATAATTGTTATGATTTAATATTTTACATGTTTACTTATTATTTCGTTATTTTTGTACGAAGCTTTCCAAGTAAGCGCATTTTACAAGTTAGGCCTCTATAACTCCTGAACTAACAAAGTTATCTAAGCCGTTATAGTTTCCTTCAAAGTTCATCACGTCATGATGGTAGTCACCATCAGCCGTTTAGTTTTTTACAGGGGGAGGGGGACGCCCTATTTTAACAAAAAAAATGAGCTTTGAAGTTGAATATCTCGCAAATGGGTACCTAAATGAAAAAAGTCGTCCTAGCAACCTCAATTTTTTTAAAAGACCTATCTAATTAATGATACCGCACACAATGGAGTAGACGCGAGAAAAAAAAATCATCCCCACTTTACGTGTAGGGTAGGTACCCCAAAAATTTTTTTTTTCTTGATTTTATTTTAGCATTCGACATGGTAAATACACATATCGATGCAAAGTTTCATCTTTCTAGCACTAACCGTTTGAAAGGTAAGCCGAGGACGGCCGGACGGACGGACATGACGAAACTATAAGGGTCCGAGACGTGAACTTCGGAACCCTAAAAATGACCAAACAAGGAAAAAAAAAAGCAACAAAAACGATATCAATCAAAATGCGGTAGTTACGCCCGTTTTATTACGCTCGACTAAAAGGGCTTTATAAATTATATATATATTATATATATATATATTCACCCCATGTTGAAAACAATGAAATGTAGTTGTCCTTCGTCCGACTAACTATTTATGCGTTTGCTTTGTTATTATTTTCAGTTTTCAGGTCAAAACTTTGTCATTCAACACTATTGTTGCCATGTATTGCGTTGCAGGTGTTTTGAATTTTGTATGTGATTCGATGTTCTCGTATTTCGTTGTTAGAAATACATAGTGGTCTCTCGTGTAAACTTTCATTTGAGGGAGTTGGCCGTATTCACCACGCGGGCCCAGTGCGGGTTGGTAGATGTCACATGTTTACGAATTTTTGGTTCTAGGACATGCCGGTTTCCTTACGATGGTTTCCTTCGCCGTTTTGAGAGCGGTTGTGATGAAATTAATTTACAAAAAGTAAAGCGGTTGTCAGAGTTCGAGGGTCGATCTCCAGAGGCCTTTTTTTTCGTGTCGGGCTGGATAAACCCATGTTAAAATCGACAAAAAAATTCAAAATATTTTTTTTATATACATTTCGGTATCTAATCTACGTGATACAAGGCTAATATTATGAATAAATTTATTTTAAATATTAAAAAAAAAATCTTAAACCCTAAAATCCTGATCGCTCTGGGTTGACCCAACTCCCGATTGAATGAAAAAAATATTCTTTAACTTTTTAATGAGAAGGTTAATATGAAACAACTTATTTAGATTACATAACAAATAGTTAATCTTCATGGTAATAAAATATTTTTAGTTATATTAACAATACTTTTGCCACAATTTGAATTTAAAATTGTGACCGGGCATTTTATCTCATCGCTCTGCGCTGAGGTAAAACATCGCGCTCATCCCTAGTTACGCGTTATGGACACTCTATTCCCCTCCCGCGGGGCAACGCCAGTAGTCAGGGTCTGTCAACTTTGTTCTACGAACTGTATGTAGGTGGGCTTGAAAACAAGAGAGAGACAACGACATCAGAGTAAAAGAGATGAATATGTAATGTGGCCACCAAAAATACAATCTTGTATACTTCATAATAAGGAGCTTATTAATTGATTTTTAAAGTAAAGTACCCTTGAAAATGCCTTTAGCTATTATTCTGATGCCAAACAAATATATTTTATTGAGAAATATTAGATATATAATTGAATATTACATAATAAAAAAAAATATGGGGGATAATGTGTGGCAACACTAACGTCCACACGTCATATTGATTATGACATTATTGACGTCACAAGAAAAATGTCTGCCGCCGCTTGCGCACTATTTTATCTTGTACTAATGTTTATTTGTATTAAATAAACTAGTTCCATTTAATTCTTCATACATTGATAACGTTGGGTCGAGCTTGCTAGCCTCCGTTGCTGTTTTGGTGAAATTAAGTGTGTATTTGTGAGATATAGACTCGGTGTTGAGACAGTGACTTGTTTGATTTTGTGTTTAATTTTGCGATGAGTTCGCAAAAAGAAAACACAAGAATCTGCTGCATGTGTGGATCTTCACCTTCTAAAGATCCCAGCATCACTTTGCATCGGTTTCCAAAGCCTGGCTCTAAAAATGCTCTGCGGTATGTACCTACATAAGTACTTTCCACGCTTCGCTAACCACTGAACAGATTTCGATAAAATTTGGCAGAGAGATAGATTGCATCCTGTGGAAAGACAGGATAGTTTTTATCGACATCCTCGCGGGTGAAGCCGCG
Organism: Apamea anceps; assembly: GCA_951799955.1. NCBI lineage: Eukaryota > Metazoa > Arthropoda > Insecta > Lepidoptera > Noctuidae > Apamea > Apamea anceps. Next base: position 10,942,828 of record OX637510.1, on the reverse strand, counting down.
GACAGAAGGTTTGGAATATGATTATAATGGTGTGTAATTTTGATATTTTTTAATTTCCAGTTGTGAATCATGAGCAAAGTATTGCTTCCCAAACGAAGCCTGGTCTTCACCAAAATTCCAGGATGGACTCCATAATAAACATAAGATGCTATGCAGCAAACATTTTAAAAGCACATGCTTTAATGAGAAGAAGTTGTTCACAACAGCTATACCTGGTGTTCAATGCCATAAGGTTAGTACAATTAACACTTGAAAAGTGTATTTAAGAGTAAACTAGTCGCAAGCTCGAACTCGCTGGGGTCATGGCCAAAAAGCACACTGTCTCACCTGGCCTCGTGTCTGACAGAGCTAGTATCAATGATACTAGTCTTAACTGTTCAAGTGTGTTGCTAGTGTGTTGTGTTTAAGGCACAGAAATACCGCTCCAAATTGATAGGCACGTAAAAATATTTAGGTAGAGTTTACTTGAGGAAGGACATAGGCTAGCATTTTTATCTAAAAGAAATAGGTGTACCTATACCTATAATAATAATAATAATAACGTACGTAAGTAAGTAAGTAAGTACCTATACCTAGTACACCTATTTTATTTACCTATACCTAGTATGGGTATGAGTATAATTATCTTTTTTTTGACATATACATAATTATATCATCAAGCTTAATTTAATCACACCAATTCTCTTATAGGTTGCTTACTTCATCAATGACTTATTTTTAATTATTTTAAATCACATTTTTATTTTCAGGATACATCAATTTCTAATCTGCCAGATCAACCTGCCGTATTTGAACCTGTTGCCGGTTCATCCAAAATTTGAACACAAACACCTTGTATTATTTATGGATGATGGCGCCATCATCAATATTGTGTATGAAACATAAATTTGAGGTCTGCCTTCAACCAAAATATAATAACTCTTCCTAATCATTTCTTTAATAATACCTTCATAATAAATAATATGATAGGATAATATAAAACCACATGGATTAAATTATTCTATTAAAATAATAATCATATTGTTTATTAAATTATTTCTGTTTAATGAAATAAATAAAGAAATGATTAGGAAGCGTTATTGTTTTTTGCTTGCCTAGGTTTTAATATTCAAATTGTATGCAATAGGCCCGTCCATACTTGTTATTTTCGCCGAAGATGACTGCAATACCTAAACTGATTAAATTTATGTATTTTAAAATTCATTACATAAACATACTTGTGATTTGTGAACACCTTTGGTACCATATTTCTGGAAATTAATATTTAGCTTATTTAATCAGTCATAATAATGGATCTGTTAAGTAAATTGTAATTATTAACATGCTAAATAAACAAGTCAAGTACTAATCTTGGTTTTATTAGATTGTTGTTCTATAAAGATAAATTTTAGCATTTTATGCGCAAGTACACTGTGTTTCTCGATAATGATTCTGTTTAAATGTCGATTATTGCTGAGCAAAAATTGGCCATCTTGTAGGAAAATATCGAGAAACGCACTGTACTTGTGCATAAAATGCAATACAAAGTATCCATAAAATACACTGTAGTTTGAAATTCCCGCCCTAGCTTCTACTCTCTAGTTTTCGTGGGCGGAATATAGATGGCGCTGGTTGGTAAGGAAAAATTTCCTCATAAAATTTGTACGGAGTCGTTATTCTTCCCTTTAGGGTATATATGTTCTGTGCCAGTAGTGGTCTAACCGCCGAGGAGGATATCTGTGTGCCACGTTCCCGGGCTCCAACATTACGAAGGTAAGTCTATGATTGCTCTGGATTTGGTTCTCGAATTTTATGATTGCTATGGCACGTTATGTAAATTAAATAGTAAGCTTGTGCATGTGTTTGTTACGTGAATTAAGTGATCGTTATGATGTTTTTTATGAGACGTAATCACAACTTTCTACTGCTTTTAAATTCGGCTATATTTATGATTTTGTGACTTTTTCTGATCGCTATGGCTGTGATTGCTCTGTCCAAAAAAACCAGAGCGATGATATTTTGCAATTATTGTACGTTATAAACCTATTTTAAGTAGTAGTACCGGACTGTAACAGTGACAAACGATGAACTATGCATATAACCTTTAATTAATTTCAGGGTACTATGAAGGTACACCAGGTAATTTGGTCAGCAAATACTAAAAACGTTTTGGCTATGAGGCGACTAAGCTGCGATTTAGACAACTGCTCACAAGAGGCTGTACAATGTCCGCACGGCAAACACTAAGCTTTTACCAAATTAATAGCGACTCGAACCAAAACACCTCAAGGACAAACATGTCACGGGCATCAAGGAAGACAAGCCGACCTTCGCTGGTTAAGCGTTCAAAAAAATGCAATCAGGAGAAGCAAATTCAGCTCCCACAAATGCTAAATAATAGACAGACTATAACTGAAAATCAAAGTCAACAATCATTACACAACTCGGACCTGCCGGACAGTTTTTGGGATAAAGTCCCATCTATTGACTATGAAAATTTAATTACTCCAAGTATTTCCGAGGTAGTTTTATTTTCGTTGCAAAACGATAACACCTTGACAAAGGTTGCTGCAGCAGAAGATTTACCCGACTCCGACTCCGATGACTATTCAATTTTCTGAGCTTCCAATAAATTCTCTATTTTTATCGTGTTTACACCTAGTTATATGTGCATGCTGTGGTCTTCTGTAATTGAAGGAACACACGTAAAAGAACCTTTTTTATTATTGTAATTTTCTATTGTATATGTAAATCCTTTGTTGGAGATCCTCAATAAATAAATAAATAAATCTTATTTTCTTACTTTGTTGATCAACTACGCCTTATAGACATTGTATTTTTTTTACTTGGTGTTAAAATTTGTATCATTATAATTTGCAAACAATATTTTAATCTCATCTGATCATCTGAATTGCATTTTACTTTGTTTTGTTCTTTTTAATTCTTTACTTTCCACTAAAGATATATAGTTAAGGAAAATGTGATTATTACAAATCTCTTAATAATCTTGAAAAGACTGTTATTTTAGTCATGATTCTAAGTCCTATTAAGCATTATGATTACAAATAGTTACGTTTATAAATTGTTTATTTTTAAAATTTTTATCTTGTTCTTTATAAACGTTAGTTTTCTTTAAATACTTTTTAAAAACTAATATTTAATGAGTCTAAGTCATTTTATAACTATAAAAGACTGTAGGTATTAATGGTTGATTTCAAAAGGTTTTTAATTTGGTCTCATTTATCTAGAAGTGATCTAATTAAGTCCAAATAAATGAAACTAAGGCAAAAGTTGATTTTTATAAGTATGTTAATTTGTTATTTTAGCAATTATTTTATATAAAATATTATTATTATATTCGTATTTTTGATATGTAGGTATGACTGATAATATGCCTTGACCTTTTTCTAAAATAATACATTTCTCTTACATAATATAATATAATATTGTAACACGTACACTGAATATGACTGAAAACGGCTAAATAAATAATATTTTATCAATATTAATTCTTTTGTTTCACTGATTTCACCATTTATGATCACTCTGGCACCGATTATGATTGCTCTGGCCGCGAAATTTTTTGAACTTAAATATTTCCATAACTGTTTGTGTAAATTGAAGGCCAATAGGAAAAATGTACTATTTGAATATCATTCTTTTTAATGAGATACATAAGTACCATTAAATATCAATATCTGAAAAGCACCAGAGCGATCACACGAATACGCCCGTTTTGGAGATTGACCCTCGAACATATGACCTACAACTCGGTAAGTAGTGGTCGTCACCAATAGGCCACCACTGGTCTTGGCACCTAGGCGTGCAGTCACGAGCACCAATATGTCAACACTTGGTAATTTTCAATTGTGATTTTTTCGTGAAATAACGAATGCAACGTTGAAATACGACACATTACATAAACCTATATGGGTTCGAAAATGCTATGTTCGTAACAACATAACATTTCATTCAAAAATAAAGGAGTAAATCGCTTTTGAATAAAGACGAGTGTATACATACTTTTGCACGTGACTGTACCTAGAATTAAATTAAAGTCATGATAATAATATGTGACACGACATTTAGGACGATCTGATTAAGCTCACCTACTGTTTTACTAATCAATAGACAAATTAGAGCTTAATTACTATGCCCTCGTCTTAAGATCAGCTAATGTAGATTAGTTGAGGCTTATGATCGATTAATCCCTATTTGAAAACAATAGTTAAACCCCTTTATTTACATAGTGTAGTATATGTGGATCGGACATTACTAAATAAGGCATGTGTGAAACGGGCATCATAGATGAGGGCATAGCCATCGGGGCTGCCGCCATCTTGCCGGTGGTTGATGGGAGTTTGTGCTAGGAAATACACGTCATACACGGAACTGTTTTTTATTAAAACCCAACTTATAGATACAGATACACACATATCATATCATTATATATCATTTATAAACATATCTTAGGTATGCCTTCAAGCCGTTTACGTCTTACAATGGCTAACATTATTGTGTTACATTGTTTACAATGGTCTGTATATTATGCTAATACTTATGCCATCTTATTTCACGGCCTTTATGTCTTTAAAATGACCTGAAATATTTTGAATGAATCAAACAGTAGTTTGATAACAAAGAGATTTATTATAAGCCTTTCCAATTATCCAAACTTGAAAACTCGGAATGTGGAGAGAATAAGTTTTAGGTCCATGAATACGATAATATAGACTTATTATTGTTTTTATAGGAGGTTTAAGTATATATATTTTTTATGTATGTTATAATAACTAATGTTACGCGCCGCAATTAATGTCTGATACTCGGAGACATTAGTTACCACTGGCGACATCTATTGTGGATTGGCAGAACTAACTGGCGCCATCTATTATGGAATAGTAGAACTAATAGTCACGCCATCCGTCAGCGCCATCTATTGACGAGTAGATATGACGAAGCTAGAACTTACTAGAACTATCGACATGTAGTCAGTCGGGGCCGGTATGTACTCGAACATTCTAGACGGTTCTACAATAGAAGGTTCTGGAACTATCTGCGGCACTATATAAGGCCGGGAATAGCCGCGAGCAATCAGACTTGGTTTTGCGACACAAGCGAATACATCGAAAGCGATCTTCAAGTGCGACTTAAGAGTGATTGTGTTTTATAATTAGTGTGTTTTGAATTGTTGTTAGTGTTGATTGATTAAAGTGTAAGTTTTGGTAATTTTTATCGGCATTTTTAATTGTCACGAACCCGAAGCTCGTAACAATTGGTGTCAGAATCAAGGATTAAAATCATGCCGATTTTACCTAAAGACGACACGGAGGGTATCCGTACCCGGAGTCAACGCCAACAGGAGACGGACCAGAGGCGTTTTGGTGGAGCTGCGCCGCAGAGGTCGGAGGGCCAGCTACCAACCACGGAGGCCGACCCGTCCGCAGCAGCTCCAGCATCATCAGCACCAGACTTTGCTGCTCTGATGATGATGCTGCAGGAGCAGTCCCGCCGACAGGAGGAACAGGCCCGCCGTCAGGAGGAACAGGCTCGCCGGTTGGAAGAACAGCTCCAACGCGATAAGGAGGAGCAAGCGCGCCGCCAGGAAGAGCAGATGCTCCTTATGAAGGATCTTCACGCTACCTTCGGGAAAGACATGAAGGAGATGAAGGATAAGGTTGCTCAATGTGACAACCGCCTGACGGAAGCTGAAATCCGGATTGACCAAGTGAATGATCGGGTGGACAACGTGGTGGCTGACGTAAAGAAAACCGTGATGGCTGACGTAAAGAAAACGCTGGATTACCTTAAACTTGGGGATGGAATCGCAGCTCCCGTAGCTACAACACCTTCGCTACGTGGATTCAAAGTGCCACCGTCCGACGGAACTTCTTCCTGGTCGGCCTACAAAATCCAGTTTGAGGCTGTCATGAAGGCGAACGCTTGGAATAAAAGTCAGGCCATGACTGCCCTCACCCTAGGCCTGCGCGACCAGGCTTTAACTGTTCTGGAAGCTCTCGGTAAGGAAGTGACTTACGAGCAGCTCCTTGAGGCATTGGAGGCTCGGTATGGCGATGCTCACCTGGAACACGTGTTTCGTGCGCAGCTCAAGGATCGCGTGCAACGCAGTAATGAAAACCTGCAGCAGTGGGCCCTTGAAGTGGAGAAGCTGGTGCGTAAAGCTTACCAGTCCGTACCTGCGCTTATTGATGGGAACCTGGTGCAGGCATTCATCGACGGCATCCGCGACCTTGAAGTTAGAGCTGCTGTGAGGCTCGGGCACCATGGGACACTTAAGGACGCCTTGGCCCATGCACTGGAGGTGGAAGCCGTGCGGCAGGATCATCGTTCCCATCGCGTCAGGGAGGTTGCAGCGGCTACAGTTCGCGACCGCAATAAAGGGTACAGCCCTAGGTGCTACGGCTGTGGGGAAAGGGGCCACCTTCGATCCAGTTGCCCCAAGCGAACTGCTGAAAGAGATGAAGGTCGATCTCCAGAGGGCAGTGCAGCTAACAGCACCACCCAGGACTTTCAGCACCAGCAGAAGGCGTTGCTTATGGCTCACCAGGAACAGCAAGCCCTTCTAGAACGTTTAGAAGAATTGAAGCGTGCGGTTGACATGGAACAGAAAAAGTTGGAGCGAGTGCGACGCGAAGCGCATGCGCGGTCCGTACAGGACCGTACTTATGTCAACCAGCGGAAGGATGAGACGGCCGCCTTGAAGACTAGGCAAGAGAGTAAAGAAGTTGTACCTGTGAGGATGCTCAAGACAGACCTCAGCAACGAGTGGAAGGAAAGCGTACAACGTGCACAGCAGGAAGATTCGGACATCAAGCCGATTCTGAAGTGGATGAAGGCCAGAGCTCCTAAGCCCAGATGGAGCGACGTCTCAGCGATGAGTTCGATCACAAAAAGCTATTGGGCCCAATGGGACAGCTTGGTGATTCAGGATGGAGTCCTGTGCCGTAAATGGGAAAATGCTCGGGGAGACAGCTGTCATTTGCAAATGGTTGTCCCTAAAGCTCAAGTACCGGAGGTTCTACAGCTGTACCATAATGGTTGTTCAGGAGGTCATCTGGGAGTAAAACGGACTCTACTGAAGATACGAGAACGGTTTTACTGGATCCACTGTCGGGACGATGTCAAGGACTGGTGTCGCAAATGTACAAGTTGTGCAGCTGTAAAGGGACCTCAGACTCGTAGTAGAGGTGCAAGAGGTACTCCTAAGATCATCCATGTGGATCGACTGGCGCGTTATTATGGAGCCGATAATGCTCGGGACGAGCATGTCTTAGGAGGGGGCAGTGTTACGCGCCGCAATTAATGTCTGATACTCGGAGACATTAGTTACCACTGGCGACATCTATTGTGGATTGGCAGAACTAACTGGCGCCATCTATTATGGAATAGTAGAACTAATAGTCACGCCATCCGTCAGCGCCATCTATTGACGAGTAGATATGACGAAGCTAGAACTTACTAGAACTATCGACATGTAGTCAGTCGGGGCCGGTATGTACTCGAACATTCTAGACGGTTCTACAATAGAAGGTTCTGGAACTATCTGCGGCACTATATAAGGCCGGGAATAGCCGCGAGCAATCAGACTTGGTTTTGCGACACAAGCGAATACATCGAAAGCGATCTTCAAGTGCGACTTAAGAGTGATTGTGTTTTATAATTAGTGTGTTTTGAATTGTTGTTAGTGTTGATTGATTAAAGTGTAAGTTTTGGTAATTTTTATCGGCATTTTTAATTGTCACGAACCCGAAGCTCGTAACACTAATATAATAACATAACTCCATCATACACATATAGACCGATTTGCAAAATTATTTTTTGTTCGAAAGACGTTTATTCCGAAATGGTCCCATTTAAATTACTTAAAGATCTGATGGTGAGTTTCGGAGACAGACAACGTAACTCTTCAATAAATGCGAGCAAATCAACCGCGATTGCTGCTATCGCTTATGTATGCATTGTTTACGCAATCACACAACATAACATCACGCCTGTACCCTCGAAAGGGGTACGCAGATGTGTTAAGAGGTTGTACCGTAGTATAAGTACAACCTCATTGCTGTCAAAGTTGTTATTGGGGTACCTCTAATCTTGCAAGTACTAAGAATTTGTGTGGGGTAGGTACAACTAAAAAGTGGAAAACAAAACCTGTTTTACAAAAAAATAAAACGACCCACAAAAAACACTACAAAGTGAAAAATAACTTTAATTTCGGAAGTCGGTGTCAAAAATCGAAAATGCGGAACCAACGACACCGACTTCCAAAATTAAAGTTATTTTTCACTTTGTAGTGTTTGTTTTTGAAAGTCGGTCATTTTTTTTTTGTAAAAAAGTTTTTATTCATACTGTACAGACATACTGCTAGGCAAAAGTCTCACCAAAGCTTTCCACTCTTCCCTGTGTATTGCTTTCTCCGGTTTAAAGATAGTAAGTAATCCTAATTTCTGGCTTTTACCTTGGCTTGGCTGGCTGTAAATATTAGTAGTAGTATATTTTAATCCTCTTATATAAGCAATTTATATGAAATACTAATTATCTATGTATAATATGTAGGATTATCAGTAAACCTTGATAGTAAGTAAATACCTATTTAAAATGAGGCTGGTGTTCGCTGCTTCCAATTGTTTAAAATCTAGTCTAGTTGCTAGTCATTTCAGCAGGTACTTCCATAGTTACAGAATATTATCTATTTATAGAAGCAAAATATAACTAAAATCCTAGAAATTTTCTGTTCATTTCTATACAAATACTCTACATTATCAGCTGTCCTATAACAATAAAGTGTAAAACAATAAACTGTGCGATACACTATCTTTAGAATATTCCTCCGTCGTAAAGAAACGCTGAATTCAGCTCAATATCTCGATGAGAACTGTGTCACACGCAAATGTAAAGACTAAAAGAACAATTTCGCTGTACGTACGGTAAAGTGCGAACGCAACGAATTATGCTATAGGGTTGTAAGTAATATCAGAGAGAGGGGAAATGAGATTGGAGTCAAAGGTTATGAAGTGGCTTTAATAAAACTTTGCCACACTTGGAATTTCCTCTGCATAGTGGGTGTTCGCGATTGCTTGTATTTCTTTTGCAAATTTTGCAAAGCCGCAAATCCAAATATTGTAAGAAACATATATCATATAGCTTTCGAATCCTTAAACTAGCTTTCAAGCCATATCTAACACGATATGTGAACAAAAACATTTTTTTAAGGATGGGAAGTTTTGTTCCTAGGGTTGCCAACTTTTTGTACAAGAAATAAAGTATGTTATAGCCAAAGTGGGGCTTGTGGCTAAGTAATAACAGCCGCATGGGTCGATCAATCAGGTTAAGCACGCTTGACGTGGTTGGTCCGTGGATGGGTGACCATATCTTTACATATCAAGACCCCTGTCTGACCCGTGCCTCGGAAAACGTTAAGCCGTTGTCAAAGATCCACGAATTACAGCCGGTCCCGGCTGTAATTCGTGGATCTTTGACAGTCGTTACGTCGGGTCGTCAGAAGCCCAATAGTCTGACAACCAGTCTTATCAAGGGGTATGAATTAGCCAGTAACTGGGTTGTGGAAGTCAGATAGGCAGTCGCTTCATGTAAAATACGGTAATCGGTAGATGTGATGATGAGTAAAAGTAACCAAATATTTGTACCGAAAGTGAAACGACTTAGCTTTTCTGAAAATACCTACTACTGTCGTAGTGCTTGAGCGACTCATGATCTATACATAGAAGTACAAAATATACATACCTATACAATTAAAATAAATAAAATTGAAGTGTCTGTTTGTAATGCCAAAATCTTGCAAAAATGCCAAACAGCTTTTCACTAAATGAATGCATATGAAAGTATAAACAGTACTTACTTATAACAAAAAATAATATGTTTAAAATTTTTGTTTTTCTGTCTCTCTGTTCCTTTTGGCAGTTGTCCGAAACCTCTAGACCGATTTTGATGAGATTTGGTATAGTGATACTTTGAACCCTGGGGACGAACAAAGGCTACTTTATCGACATACCACGCGGGCGAAGCTGCGGCGGAAGCTAGTAATTAATGATAATGCACTGCTCTTCTCTATTACAAGATTGGAATAAGCCTCGCATGCCTTGTACCAACTTTGTTCATGTTTTTTCCCAGTCTTTGTTACCAGTCTTTCTGAAAGTTCTAAGAGGTAACACCGACATTTTGCATTTTTTTCATGAAATCATACACTAGACGAAGTCACATCCAAAATAGCATAAACAGCCTATAGTTTTCCACTACTGGGGCACAGGCCTAGAGATAGAGTGGGCTATAATCTACCACGTGAGCTCAGCGCGGGTTCATGCCGGTTTCCTCACAATGTTTTCCTTCACCGTTTAGAGAGCAATCGTGATGAAATTATTAACACAAAGTAGGCGCCTGGGTTCGAACCCACGACCGTAATAACGTATAACACGTAACTCGCGGCCGTTACAACCACTGTCCCAAAAGTAGCGCATGTAGATAATGTATCCAAACGGGTCGTTATCTCGCTGACGATACAAAAACTCGGAAAAAATGTATTAAAAACGCGGAGGGCGCGGTCGTCGCCCCACGTCGCGTCGCCCGCCTCGCTTATTTGATAAATAACCGCCTAAACAATAAATCACCGTGCGAGAGGGCTGCTGTTTTGGGACCAAGATATAACGCGAATGAAGTGCTAATAGGCATATTTGCCCTGGTTTTGCGATACTCTTAGTTCAGATGGCTACTTCGTGATTCACAACTTATCCGTTATTCATTGATAGTTTCACGTGTAAGTATTTTTTTATTTACACGTCAAACTATCATGAATAACTAAGTTGGCGCAACTAGTTTGTTTGTATATTTATGGCTGATTTTTCTAACGACAGATAATTTTATCAGAGGAATAATTTTGAATTTTTGACAGTTCTTCCATACATAAACTGTCAGATGTCCATTTTATTCCAGGAATAAAAATTGTCTGTCGATTGAAAAATCAGCCCTTAGTCTCGATGAGGCTAACAAATTTCAACGTTAATTTTACTTTATTTTCGCTACAATTATCAAAATGTTGTATCTATGTAATGGTGCCCAAGATACGGGCTGTGCCTGGTTTGGGACCAACGATTAGTACATCCATGTTGAAATTTTGTATATTGAAATTCAAAACGATTTTTACTCTCTACTAGTTTCGTATGTAAATTCGGCTTAGAAAAATAACTAATGATAAGAGTCTGTCTACAAAAGAGTATAGACAAAAGGCGATCTAATGCCTCTTACTCTCTGTCAATGTGAATGGTGATATTGTGATGATCACAGTTAGAAATTAGAGTTTGGAAGTAGCGCAAGCGAAAGAATACTTATGTAGTTGTGTAGCAACTGCTTATCTATATATATAAAAATGAATCCCTATTTCCCTTGGTCACGTCATAACTTGAGAACGACTTTACCGATTTCATCCATTTTTTTTTTAAGTTTTCTAATACTTTGTAGAAGGTTCTTACGGAAAAAAAAAGTTAAGAAAGTTGCTCCACGCGGACGAAGTCGCGGGCAAAAGCTAGTAAGATATAATATAGTAGGTAGACGGAAGACGGAAAAACTCAAGTATTTTTTACCCCGGTCATGAGTCGAAACAAGAATTGAAGAAACGTTTGCTTTCAACGTTACATATCATAACATCACACCTGTAATTCCCCGAAGGGTTAGGCAGAGGTGTCTAGCATGTACACCCATATTTCGCCTGTTATGTTGAAGTCCGCTAAGCACGAGGTCCTGGGTAGATTCCCAGGTCGGGCAAAGTGTTCTAGGGTTTTACTAAAAGGAATTTCTCAGTAGCAGCTTGGAGTCGTGTCCGTGTAACAGTTTCGCCCCCTAGACCGACTAGGCATTTTAACGTTATCTGAACATTTAGACTCCATTTGTGCATACTCCATGATTTTGACCGATATTACAATTTATTCCAGTTCGAGTGACCAAGTGAGAGCGTCGCGACAGGAAACCTAAACGCTAGTTGTTGTCGGTTTTATTGCTTTTTGTTTCCGTGTTTGCGTTTTTCAGTCGTTTGATATCCGAAACTTGTTCGAAAAACAACTGAAATAAACATGGTTTTTTGTGTAATTGACTATTCTCTAGAGTCGAATATGTAGCTCAATGAGTGTTTTTTCAGTTACTAGCTGAACAATGTACCTAATACAATAAAACAGAGTAACTGGAATCACATACGAACGAAGCAAGTTAAGGAGGAAACGCCAGGGTAGCCCGCAAAATTCATATTTTCTTACTTTTTTTGCAATTTGCAGGTATAGCTATAGCAGTCCACTGCTGGACATACGCCTCTCCTATTGCACGCCACTCAATTCGATTTTCGGCAACTCTCATCTCATACGCTACTCAGCACTACGCACTCGCTAGCTCAGTGTCATGTTAAATGTTATCTAATTAAAATATGATTTGCGAGCGTAACATGTATGTATTTACAGAATTATAAGCATTCAAATTGTCAATACAACCCTCTTAGTTCATATAATCCTATTGGATCACTATTTTATGAAATATCAAATAGTAAAAAAACCGGCCAAGTGCGAGTCGGACTCGCGCACGAAGGGTTCCGTACCATTATCTATAAAAATCACTTCTGTTTTATGGAAGCACCCCTTAAATATTTATTTTATTTTAATTTTATTATTTATTATTAAAGTAAAAATACAACTAAGTATTTTGTGAATATTTCAAGTGCCTACCTGTTGCCATTATTGATATCGAGTAAAAAAGGGCAAAAAATCGCGTTTGTTGTATGGGAGCCACCCTTAAATATTTATTTTATTTTGTTTTTAGTATTTGTTGTTATAGCGGCAACAGAAATACATAATTTGTGAAAATTTCAACTGTCTAGCTATTGCGGTTCTTGAGATACAGCCTGGTGACAGACAGACGGACGGACAGACAGCAAAGTCTTAGTAATAGGGTCCTGTTTTTACGCTTTGGGAAACGTAAGAAAATTTGAATCTCGTGGGCCACCATTTTGTACAATATTATACAATATTATTTTATTTTTTGGTTTCTGTTCGTGATTTATTTTCCAAACATAAACAAATATGTGGTTTTAGAAAAACAATTTTAGAACCCACACATAGAGTTCAATCAAGTAATTTGTTAAGTGGAAAAAACATCAATTAGAAACAAGGTTTTGAATAACCTTTCAACAAAAACCAAGTTTATTTTGGGGACCCGTGTTTTAAACAGGCTGAAAAATTACTACGGTTTTTTTCCCTGAACTAGAAAAATGCCTGAATGTGTGTGTTTCACGGTAAGGAAAAACGTAGTTGGTTAACATGAGTTAGCTTATCGTCTTAATAATAAGAAATACGCGAAATAAATGTGTTGCAACACGTTATGCCTCTCTGTATTAAAATAGGCGTTTATTATATCAAGTCCATGGTGACCTATAATACTTATTAATCGTAAAACTACAATGGACATGTTTTTATTTATGTGTTATTTATTGAGTCTAGGAAGTTTGGTGGGCTGCTATCTAATGAAAATGAATGATGGCGGTTCTTGTAAATATTTGTGATGAATGCCGCAACTGATAAGTTACGATAGTTACATCAGCGGTTACATGGTATTTATTATTTGTATTATTACTTACTCATCGGTATATTATTTTTATCTCAAGCGCGTGTCGGTTACACGCGCTTTACTTGTGGTAACCAAGTGTACAAACACGCTCTAAATGTGTGTATAAGCACTGGAGGCTCTCGGTACCGTCCGAGACACAGGCTAAGTCGGTAGTCGGTCAGGTGTGTATGTATGATGATCCATTACATATAGAGACCCCTCCTCTGTACCTCGGAAAGTACGTTAAGTCGTTGGTACCGCTACCGACTGTTATTCGTAGATATTTGACAGTCGTTACGGGTGTCTAGTCAGAAGCCCAAAAGACTGACAACCAGTCTTACAAAAGGGTATCCAGGTTTTACCCAGTACTGGGTTGTGGAGGTCAGATAGGCAGTCACTCCATGTAAAATAATGGTACCTACTCAGCTGCATCCGGTTAGACTAGTAGCCGACCGCAAAATAGTTGTAAATAGGCTAGGTAGATTGATTGAGGTATTTCAGTGTTTGTTGTAAGGAGACAGGTATCCACAGATTTTTTTATGTTTTGCCTACCTTATCTGTTTTTCAGTCGCTCCATGTAAAATACTGGTATTCAGCTGCATCCGGTTAGACTGGAAGCCGACCCCAACGTAGATGGGAAAAGGCTAGGCAGATGATGATGATGAAATTTTGTAGCCAACGATAAATTTAATGATTTTATTGACCTCTATAGAAAAAGGAGGATCCTCCGACCAGACGGGTGTTTTGTCTGGCGGGCAATTGCCCAACGATTGATGTTGAGAAATTGTATCTATGCTAATTGCACGGTAAACTCTGCTTGCGAGATGCAGGATTTGCGTGACGTCTGTATGACACGTTGTTCGCATGTGGCGTTGTAGATACCGCTACAGATTCTTCAAGAAATAACTTATGATCGGTAATAAATATACTTATTTAATACTATAAAAGGTAAGTACGTTTACCTACCTATAGTTTACCAAATTAGCACCCTAATTACGTAACACACTATCAATCTCAATCTGAATCATTTTGAAGGATATTGCTAATCCATTGATTCATATGTTCGAAATATGTGTCTGCTCAACAACGTAAATAACGCGATGAATGTTGTTGAACTGTTAAAAGTGTGTTACGCAATTACCCCTCAGTCTATTATCCTGAATTTCTAAAGGCTGTGTAAACAGGTGTTCTAAAGTAGGTTAGTCATCTTGTGACAACAATATCTCCAGCTTGGAAGCTTAGTCTATGGTACCTATCTACTTCACGAGGGTAGGTCCTTAGTGCTTTCATCCTACTATAATATTATAAACGTGAAAGTTTGTATGAATGGATGGATGGATGGATTTTTGTTATTCGTTCACGCAAAAACTACGGAACGGATTTGGATAAAATTTGGCACACAGATGGTTTATAACCACGATTAACATACAGGATATTTTTTATCCCGATATTCCCAAAGGGATCGAAAATTATGCGGGTGAAACCGCGAGGCGCAGCAAGTCTCTCATAAATTAGGTACGGTTTAGAAAAAACACAAAAGGAATCTGAAAAACTTATAGGTGGGGAGATACAGATATCATTTGTAGGCACAAGGTTTGTTCTGAAGTAACATACATAACATATATAATCAGCCTATAATGTTCCCACTGCTGGGGCACAGGCTTCCTCACACAGAACGCCCCTTGCTACGATCCTTAGGTACATACTCCTTTTCGACACGGTAATACACGCACGCCCGCGCCGGTTGCGAGTACCTACTACGCACCTAACTTTTCTGAAGAACATCACCAATAAGGTCATAATAATAATATGTCATCCTACTAGAGTGTCCCCCTTTTTTTTTTTTTTTCAGTATGGGAAATCATCAAATGACTCCTCCCGCTCTGGGTGGAGCAGAAGGGAGTGTCAGACTCTTACTGACTAAAACCCACCCGTGTTCCTTCCTTAGCCCTTTATGTTCCAGGGCAGCGGTAACCCTTTCGGACGATCCCGCTACCCAGGCAGGCTTCGGCCCTGTCGGGCCCCGTCACTTCTGCTGACATCTCTTTGAGGCGCACGTGGAACACATACGCGCCATCCGGCACGGGCCTGGTCCTGATCGGACGGTGAGTTACCCATTACTCACCGCCCGCAGGCCCGCGCCTACAGTGGCCGGGAGTCGTCACGCGGCTCCCGACGCCCGGGGCGTCTCCCGCGGCGGCTGAGGCGTGAGGTGCGCAAGGTGCGTTCCCTCGCCCACCCCGCTACCTCCTTCGCTAGCATGACTGCTTCGCAGAAGGAGGCGACTGCCTCCCACTCCCTCTCGCCCCGGACCATGGCTTGAACCAGGGCCGGACGCGAGAGGTCGCCGCCGCTGCCGATCGCCTCTACGAGGACACGGCGGTGCTCTGCCCAAGCAGGGCAGACCTCCACCGTATGCTCCACGTGTCCTCTGGGCGATCCTGACAGTGGTGACACCCGGGCGTCAGAGTGTCCCCCTTCCGGCGTTTCCACTCACATCTGCGTTGTAAATACCTGAAGTGCACATAAAAGAGGTGAACTAATGTCCCGGTCTGTTAATATTGAAGCACCTTTTCAACGGATGTCAAACTCTACGAAAACCCTCATCAATCCCGTTACCCGGTATCTTTTGCATCGTATGTTCTACCAGGTTCTGCCATCTATAGCAAATTAACATGAAACTATAGTAAAAGTTGGTGAAAGTGTCTTACACTGACATCTATATTCCAGTTCTAACAACTCATGAGACATTTTTAGAAGAAACAGCGAGATGCCTTCGTAAGTTACATTGGATCGAGTTTAACTATTTGAGGATAGATGGCGCTGTACAGAACCAAATACGTGTAATATTAGTAAAGTTTAGTAAGATAAACTATGAAGTAAACACGATGGGAAGCAATAAACACCAGTTCCTGTTCGCTTTTACATTGAATGGAATATTTTTTTTGGTTGGTTACCTAAATTAAAAAGTTTGTATTACAAGAATAGATCATTTAATTTGTCGTTTAGGTATAATAGGTAGGTACATACCTGGCCGATTGTGACGAAAAACAAACTAAGAAACCATTACCTATGTTCAGAAAAAAATGTAAAACAAATGATGATTTACATTTTTTACAGCATGCTGCCAGTTACAAACGAATAAGGTTGCGTTGCGTAGGAACCTATTTACTTACCTACCTATTACTTACTATATTCCTTCAAAGCAAAAACATTCAATGCTCGAATTAAATTAGGTACCGCATGTTGTTTTTCTTTTAGGTAGGTACCCTACATTTTTAGAGATGTGGAACTGAAGTCTATTATCACTGTTACTTTTACACGTGTTCCGATATCCATAGGTACTAAAGCGGGCAAAGGCTAGTACCTACCTATTAAATTTTTTTTTTCAAATCAAGATTAGTGATTTAACCAATCTGCTCGACTAGATTTTGACATATGACATATCAGCTGACTCGACGGGATGTTGCGAATTACGTCATGAAATTCAGGAAATTACATCAACTTTCAGCATTCAAATTTATTAAGAAAAATATGTTTCCGCGCTTGTGTTTCGACATGACACTTCTTAGTGCTGACCATCAACCCAAAAAAATTAAAAAAGGTGTAGAAGCTGTATAAAAACTCTTTGGTATATTTTTCATGAATTAATTTATTTTTGAAAATAATCATTTTAATTACCGTACGTGTACATCACGTACGGTAATTAAAATGATTGTGGTTAGGTGTGTAACTTTTTATGGTTCCGTACGTCCAAATGAAAAAACGGGACCCTTGCAGGATCACTCGTGTCTGTGGGTCTTGTCTTTTCTTATTATCTTCGAATCTACTGGACCGATTAAATTGAAATTTGGTACACATATGAATTTCTGTGACCCAAAGACGGACGGAAATAAATTTTGAATACGGGGTCACTCTTGGGGGTCAAATTAGAAAATTTAAAAAAAAAAATCCTTGCTGTACCTCCGTGTGACATATCAAATGAAAGGGCTTGTTGTGGGGGCTTTAAATATATTTGCTTAGTAACTAAAACAAAAAGTTATGTGACCGTCTGTCTATGTGCCGGTCGGTCTGCCTCTGTCCGTCTGTACAATCCTAAACTAACCGTAAAATCTAGATTTTGACCAATTTGCACCGGCCAGCCTTTCTTACAGGGGGTAACGCGGACGTTTTCGCGGACGCGCGTTGTGGGACAAAGTAAGCACTCCTTATGTCCCAAGCTGCCGTTCTGTAGCTGGGGATAAAATCTTAAGCACTGCAATTTTCTGATTTCGAATTTAAATGATCTGAAAATACTTTCCTTTGTTGACAGAGGTGGTTTTACAAATTGAAGATTGCGATTACTTAAAGTTTAACTTCTTCCACAGAATTTTAATTTTTTGTTGGAAGCTATTATAATTTATTTATTTTAGGATCTCCAACAAAAGATATAAGTGCACTAAACGTTACATATAAACAATGGACGACAAATTATTGAGTAGGTGTACTCCTTCAATTACAGGAGACCACAGCATTCACAATAAAGTAAACAACTAAGCTAACAAATTAAATACCTAATAAAAAGAATAAAAAAAAAGAAAAATTTTGACAATGGAACATAAAAACACAACAAATTCTGTATAATATTAGAACAAATAAAATACCTAAAATTTAAAAAAAAAATGGTTTTACAATACATTTTTAAGACATTTCTTATATTTAACGAGAGATTGGCTAATATCTAAATCTGTAGTTTTAGCCATCCTGACCATCTTTCGTCATGATTCTCATTTTCATGGTTTTCGGGGGATAGTGCTGTTTGATACCGAATAAGATGAACATTCTGGATTTTAAGATGGCCGCTATCCTAAATAATATAAATAAAATATTGTAAATAGATTCTCATAGCCATCAGTTTCATGCCGATTGTAAAGTCGATACCCAAAATCCGTAAAAAAACGGAACCCATAATTTCGTCAGTCTGTGCGTGCGTTCGGATGTCAATGTCATTAGCCATTTTACTCGTAGACGTTAACTAGTGTTAATAACACTATATCGTATTCGTATTTTAAGTACGCAAAATGGTGTAGTAAAATTACGATAAACATAATTAGGGGTAGCATTTCCCATGCATGTACCCCACACGCTTGGCACGGGTTGAAAAAAATTATGCACATAAGCGTGTGGGGGTATTGCTGGATCTTATAATTAAAATTATAAAGATGTTTCTAATTGACTTGGCTTTTAAAGTGAATCGTTTATAGGGGATATTTTCTTTTAAAACCGCAAAATTAACTTGGTTTTTTACAGTTTTTTCGAGAACTTTTATGAAACATAAACTTATTTTTGCAGTCGATCAAATTAATGATATGCGCTGTGCATGCGTAAATATTTATCCTAAGTACGGGACCTTTCACTGTGCGAGGTCCGACATAGGTACATTTGGCTAGTTTTTTTTATTTAATTTCGTTGGGAAACTATCACAAAAAATAAACAATTTCTATTACTCAAGTAAACTAATATAAATAAAAACTACCAAGCTCATACAGCTAACAAAACATAATGAAATGTAAAGTGTTTGCGGAATACCCAATATAGAGAATTAATCTATCACCATTTCCCAAACATTTGCTAAGCCTACCTAAAAATGTATACTGGGCATTCTGTAGCAAACTATTAGAAAGTATCAAAAATTAATAATTGTACAGACGCCAGCAGGTCAAGCTACCCGAAACTGTCAAATTTTTCCAATCAACCTTGAACCATAGTGCTTTAGCGATAAAGTTGAAAATCTATTAAAGAAATTTGACAGATTGTAGTAGCTTGATGTGCTGGCGTCTGTACATTATATAAAAATAATTTTGAATAGCGAGCGCATTCCGAATATAAATTCAAATATAGAAACAATTCGGCGAAATTGAATGAATGGCTATGGTCATAGGCTCTGTTATTAACTCAGTTTCAATATATGTCCAAAAAACGATTAAAATTACATTAGGAAAGCATAAATTATTATTATAAATAATGCATGTTGTATTTAATGCTTAAAATAATTTTATTTCAATTTCTGAGAATCGATTTCTGACATTCGTCATAATAATTACTCGGGTCAATCGAAATTAAAAAATAAACTCGTTTGACATAATCGTTTTCGCACATCATTACAATAAAAAAAACAACAATGTTTGGCGATTTTTAACACAAATTAAGTAGTGGTAATGAATAATATGTGTTATTGGACCTGTGTATCAATATAACGTTAGGATTTGGGCATTTTCATGTTTTTTATAATATTTGTAATAATATTTTACACATTTTACAACGTAGCGACATGTGTGTGTGTGACTTTTGTGAAAAGTAAAAATGTAAACACGCACGATTGGCGCGAAACTTCGACTTTAGATATCATAAAACTACATTACCACTACTTATTTATCTTGAACAATGGATGAATTCGAAATATTTAAATGATGTATTATTCATGGCCCCTGTGGCGGAGTTTGGATTTTCGAAATCCTCAATTTTTATGTTTTTTTGCATCGACCACCTCTGTTATCAAAATGGCGATTATCGCATTTACAGACTTGAATTTAATAAAGGTAAATTAATAAACTTGCGCGCTAAATATGGAAGATTGAATGGCGATAACATATGAGATTTTTATCCAACTCTCTTAATTAACGCACATTCATAAGATTTGATGGGTACCATAGTCAATATTTACATTATCAATAATTAAGGATATCGTTGTCGTCATTTCAAGGTCCAATGGGACCCATTTCTGAGCCGGCGGAGGTTCGTGTGTTCGGGTCCATTCGGGGGCGCTTCCGAACTATACGGTTAAAAACCGGCTAAGAGCGTGTCGGGCCACGCTCAGTGTAGGGTTCCGTAGTTTCCCGTCCGTCACAATAAGTGTTCCCACTTATGAGTTTAAATGTAGGTATCCATTATGTTCGCGATCCAGCAGCGCTCCGCGCTCCTGCAACTGCTCCCGGTAGTGGGTACGTGCGCAAACACGGAGCGAGCAATATTGCATGCTCCGCGGCAGGCGCTCCGACTCATGACGGTTTCTAGCGCGAACACAAAGGGGAGCGCAGTGTGTCAAAGGGGAGCGCATGTAGAAGTGCGCGCGACGTATCCATTGGAGCAGTTGCAGGAGCGCGGAGCGCTGCTGGAACGCGAACATAGTGGTAATCCAACTTAAAAAAGGCTATTTGTTACGGAACTCTAATAATTACGGAACACTAAAAACGGGCCCACAAAGGACGGTGATAACTAAAAAAAGAGTTATAGATTCCAACCACACATGGAAAGTTCGAGAAAATGTTGTCTATTTTACAGCGCCATCTCTCGGGAAATTGGGTTACTAATTAATACGTCTATGTATTAATTAGTAACCCAATTCCCCGAGAAGTCAGAAGCCAGAAGTTTTCGGTGGTAATTTTGGATTGCGAGAACCGATTTTAATAATTCTTTTTTGTTTGAAAAAAGATACGTTCAGGATTATAAAATAGATAACGAAGTTAAAAAAAATGCTTGCATGTACGATTATACTACAAACTTAGTTCAGAAATTATTTTCTACAACTTTTTGTCTTTTTTGTACAAAAACTGTTGTTTCCATCAAGTTCAAAATGATTTTCCTAGAAAGTTCTACTTTTCAGATTTTTTTCATATTTTCTAAACTTATGGTTCAAAAGTTAGAGAGGGGGGGACGGGACACATTGTTTTTTACTTTTGGAGTGATTATTTCCGAAATTATTGACATTAACAAAAAATGATTTTAGTAAACCCCTATTCATTTTTTACCTTTCCAACAATATATCACACGTTAGGGTTGAAATTAAAAAAAAGCGCTTCCCACTTTACATATAGGGGGGCTACCCTAATAAAACATGTTTTTCCAATTTTTATTTTATCACTTTATCGGCGTGATTGATATACATATTGGTACCAAATTTCAGCTTTCTAGTGCTAACGGTCACAGAGATTAAGCGAGGACGGACAGACGGACGGACAGATAGACAAGGCGAAACTATAAGGGTTCCTAGTTGACTACGGAACCCTAAAAACTGAAGTGTACTATAACAGTCAGAAGTCGACTAGCAATCTCACAAAACTATGGCATAGGAATATTAGTTGTACTTATGACCTTCTTCTATAAGAAGGTTTGACAACACTACACATTAGCAACTTGTTGCCCGCTTATGATTGTCATTACAAATTTCAATAAAATAACTGAGCTTTACGGTGGCCAAAGTGGTTAGCACTGTGCCTCGCATGACGAGCGTTCGGGTTCGAGTCTCACATTTAAAATATTTTTTAAGTATGATAATGTGAAATAAGAATGCCGAGTTGTTAACAAATATTTTAAATATTCCACAACTAAACGAAGATTCTTTCGTTTTACAATTATTTTCAATCTTAGCGTCGTTATTAAAATATGAGGGTAGATTTGAAACAAAGTAATAAGTTCACTTTGTAAATCTACCGTCATATTTTAACTACTTTACTAGTTTACATAAATTATTCCACTATTCGCTGTTGTTGGTTGGTGAACATAGTTACGAGCGTTTGTGTTATCTTGTTGTTGCTATTTTAGTATTCTTAATTCAATATGTAGGCTAATATTAAAGCCAAGGCAAATATTGTGGCCCTATATTCGAATGGCCTTAATATATCTCGAATATCAAATGAAACCGGCTTATGTGTAAGTTTATGTGATGATACCTACAAAATATAATGGTAGATTAATCGCTTGTTGCAAGTGTGTAATACTTATAGTTTTTTTTTTTTTTAGAGAGAGACTGTTAGTCGTTGGGTGAAGAGATTTGAGGAAGAAGGTAGCCTGAAGAGTCGTGAGAGGAGCGGAAGACCACCTCTTATTAGCCAGCCTCAGCTACGTTATATGGTAGCTGAATATGAGACGAATGGTTTCATCCCAACAAGGCGTTTTGCCGATGAGTTCGGCACATCAGTACGCACCGTTCGCCGCATACTCCATGCCGAAGGTCTTCATCACCGAACGCCAGCTAAAAAACCATTTTTAACGCAACGGCATAAAGAGGAGAGGTTAAGTTTTGCCCAGGAATATTTGGATTTTGATTGGGAGACGACAATATTCACCGACGAAAAATCTTTTAAATCGTGCCAAAAAGGAAGGCTGCATTTGTGGCGTAAAAATAACACGCGTTGGTCTGAAGGCAATGTCAGACCAAATACGGAGTCAGGCAGAATCAGTGTGAATATGTGGGGGTGGATAAGTGCTCAAGGGCCCGGTGAATTAAGTTTTTTATCGACGCGAGCCAACAGTGTCAACTATGTGGAAGTGTTGAATGATATAATGTTGCCTACGGCGCGTAATATCTACCCCGCAGAAGACTTAAACGAGATAAGTTTTGTTCAAGACAATTGTCCCATTCACCGTGCCAGCATTGTTCGCGAATGGTTTAGCAATCATCCGGAAATTAAAGTTATTCCTTAGCCAGCTCGGTCCCCTGACTTAAACCCCATAGAAAATATATAGGGTTTAATGGTGCAAAGATGGGATGCTCGGGACGAGAGATGCCCTGAGCTACTCAAATCCCATTGCATGCAGTTATGGGATAGTTTGCGCGGCACAAATATCTGTGCAAATATAGTGGCGTCTATGCGTCGACGTCTCATTAGCTGTATCGAGGCTAACGGGGGTCACACGAAATATTAAAAGTCATAGACAGGTAGGGTAATTTTGTGTCAGGGGACATAGTGGCCGTAACTTTAACAAATTAGTATTTATATTATTGTAATATTGAGGTTAAGTTTCAATCCTCTTTTCATTGAGAAAATGAATAATTAAGCTATAACCTCTTAAATGATATCAGAATTTAATATCTGTATGTAACCTAAAATGTGTTTTTTAACATTCAATACTTAACATAAGTAAGTGTAAAGGATTTCTTTTGTATAAAAAATATTACAATGTTACCACATCATTTGTTTAATTTATTATCATATTATAATAATAAATTATCTTTATTGTAATATCTATTTGTTCAAAGTAATTTATTAAAATAAATTACTAAAACATACAAATAATAATAATTATATAAAACATAAAAAAAAAAACTGTCCCAACTAGGATTCGAACCCACATCTACGCCGATTACATTAGCGAGTTGAGCCTCGTTACCGATCTAGCTAATGTTAACTTATATTTATTTGTTGAAATTTTGCATTACTATGACAAAAATAATCAGACTGCGAGATATTGTCATCCTTGTCTAGCATTGACCACATCTATGACTACTCGTAACGCGATGCTACACGACATGTTAATTTGTTAGCGTTGGAACATCACTCACACGGATGCGTATGTGTCTATAGGCGCCGCAGCTCGTATAGCGCAGGCGATAATGGTCATTGCGGTGTAAGTGGACTTCTGGTCGTTGACTGTACATAATCGATTTTAGTTCCTGACTATATGTAAGTACTATACTTTTAGGTAGGTCAATTTACATTGGTTACGGTTTTTATTTTTCCCTAGGTATATAATCTGCTTAGGTATGATACCTATTATAGTATTTATTTGGTCTCAAGAAAAATCGTTGAAGGAGGAAAGCTTTCACGCGTACAAAATGTATGAGAAATCCTTAGACATGGCAATATCATAGATCTACTTGATTCGTTTAGCACCTGCGTGTGTTGCTGCCAGAATAACGTACTAAAACTCTTCAAAAATATCTCATATTTAGGCCAATAGCTAGACTGGAACAAGATTTCCAGGTAAACACTTCGTTCTGACAGATTTACTGCAAAGCTAAAGAATAAGTAATAGGAATAGGCAGGTATCTAAGTGTAGCTATGAACAAGAGCTAAGTGCCGTCGTATGTTATATTTTTTAAGCACAATGTGACATTTATTTATGTCTTTCTCTACCTTTACTTTGTTAGCTCACCATAATAGAATTTTTATTATATTGTTATTCCACAAAGTGAATCTTTTGAGACGCAGCAGTGGCGCGTGGTAATGTAGGTAATTTCTACTAAGTAACAATATTAGCTTATAGCTTTTTTATATGTCGGAGAAGGTATGTCTGCCTCTCTTTAGCATCAGGCATATTTTAATTACTGTGGGCGTATTATAGGTAGTGTTGGTTAAAACACAATAGAAAAACGGTTTGCACTTCAAATCAGATTATAATTTACGAACCAGTTAGTCACACTAGCGGATCATACACACACAACTCAACGATACGGAACGCTGAAAGTTTCTGAGCACATGTTGTTCGTACGATGTCCAATGATTCGATGATCTCGAGAGCTCTGATCACACCGTCCTTGTAGCTGTCACTCTCGTCCATCCCCACGAACTCAGGCTAGGCTCTGTCTAGCGCCACGAGATGGCGCTAACGTTCCGAATAGTCAAACGAATGACTCCGACATATATATTATTCACATTTCAGTTACATAAATTATTTAAGAACCAAATGCAGTTTCAGAGTGAAAAAGACTCTCACCCGTTTTGAAGCAACTGGGTGAGCAAGTCCATATTATTCAAAGTTTTTACTATAACTCTAGAAAATGCTAACGAAAAGTACAGAATTTCAAACAGAGAACTAGAAAGTGGAGCGTTATCGCCACGAAATCGCTGCGGTTATCGGCGTCACTTGAAATGTAGCGGAATATCCGTCCGGAACTCCGGAGGTCAAGTCTCGCTGCGAGAGCACTGGCACGAATGGTGCCATCATCTGCACTATGCAGTGCAACCAACCAAGGAGACTGAATTTCACAAAATGCTCTTTCATAATAAACACGCTGCTCTACTTTATATTTCTTTTAAATGTTCTCTTGTTGCAAAAAATCGTTCCAAACTGGTTTTTGTACTTTACGAGATCCAATTCGATTAATTTTTTCAACTCGTCATGTTTTCATTTTGTTTTATCATCGAATTCGGGTCTGTTAGGTGTTCACATTAAAGTTGTACTTATCAATTGATTCACTTTGAGAAAAGTAGGAGAAAATCACACAATTGTTTAACATTTCTATTGAGTACGTAACAGACGGAGCCAGCGACCAGCGTCCGGGACAGACGGAGGGGTAATTTCAGAATGATACGGACAATACTGGCTACTTTCGGCGCTTAAGTGCCAGTTAAGGAAAGTACCGGAACCTATGATTGTACCTACCTCACTGTTCTGCACCATTATCTGAGAAACTCAATTAGTCTGTAATTTTATGCCCAATGAGCTCCTGCCTTTTTCTATATTTTTTCGTATTATATACTTGTATATAATTGTATATAGTGTATATTAGTGTTACTTGATATTTGTTTAACTTGAAATAAAACAGAGTACCTATTAGTCTGTCAGAAATCATTTAGGTACCTATAATTTGTAACTCAATCAGTACCTACTCTCTTTATTTTATTTTTCGACCTTGAATTGTGTTGCTGTCAATTTTAAATAGGATAATCAATCTGGATCTGGCGGTCATCAATCTGTGGGCCTAGTACAAACGCGGATTAACCTAACGTAAGTTCGAACAATTTTAGATTTGAAAATTACTCGTTTTGCTCATAATATTTACTTAGTTTTAAGACTATGATAACTGGAGGAGTTATTCTAACTGTGCTTGTCGCGAAAACTCTAACCGAACAGTGCTTTAGGATAATTGTAGGTATTTACGTGACGTTAAAGTCGCGCGTTCGTTCTAGGTCCTCTGAATGTTCCAATGTTCAAGCTCATGTGTCCATTCTAAGGTTGCCTGGAAGAAATCGCAGAAAGCGATAAGCCCGCCCATTGTATGTTTTATAGTGATGATCGTAATTTTTGTTATGTATTTTCTGGTGTACAATAAATGATCAATGACCTCCTTCATTACTTGTAGGACAAAAAGTATTTCATGTTTAATGAAACGTAATGGACAAGATGTCAGGTGTATCCGTGACTATAAAATATAGCCATTGCCTTAGAAACGGCAAGCTTCAAAGTGTTCTTTATACCCCTTTTAAATGTGAAATGGACCAATAACATGGATACGTGATGTCGGAAGCATTTGATGTCTGACTGATCAATAGTTCTCGCTACTTCGAGTGCTTATATACCCACTGAAACTTGACGCTGCAGAATATTCGCAAAGATAATTAGAATCTAGTTTCTACAATTAATTTTATTTCAAGGAAATGCATTTCGCTTCAGAGCAGTGTTCATTTGAGATGCTGATTTACAAGTGAAACGGACTTAATGGAATTTTTAATTTTGTGTGTTTACTGATTTAATGAAACCTATTGAAACGTAGCTAGTGTGTGTTTGTATACCCTGTCTATTAAGTTAACCGTTTTTTGACAGCTGTCTTAGAACGTAGGTACATATTCCAGATTATGTAAAAGTTAACTTTAAAATGCGTAATAAAATAAATATATAAACTGCCTTATCTTATTGAATTTATCTTATACATACCTTCTTACAGACATTATAATACCGTACGTGTATCAATCAATGTATTGTGTGTTGCTGCAATCACTAGTTCCATCTGTCAAAAAACGGTTTAACTAATGGACTGGGTGTAATGATTTTGATGAAAATCCTATTATCTGGAAAAAGCTGTTGGCTGTGTTCATGAGTAAAAAATTCAACTGTTCTAAGATTTCAGCCGAACTACATTCACCATTCATTCATCATTCATTTTACTTCATTACGCGACGTGGCACAAAAAGAGAATGAACAAAAATGAAGCCGGAAAAATAATGATGATTATGCCCCCGTATAAAACACTCGTTCTGAAGATGACAATGTGAAATGTTGAAGAAAAATGTGTGACAATAAAACCAGAGTTAATTTATACTTTCTTAAGAAAATTAACTAATGTAGTGTCTTCTCGGTGGTAGAGTGAGTTCTAGAATACATTTTCTTGTTTTATGCCTAGGAAGTAGGTAAGTAGGTAC
Source organism: Apamea anceps (assembly GCA_951799955.1). Lineage (NCBI taxonomy): Eukaryota > Metazoa > Arthropoda > Insecta > Lepidoptera > Noctuidae > Apamea > Apamea anceps. The sequence continues at coordinate 10,915,334 of OX637510.1, read as the reverse complement.
TTGGGTTTAGTTAAGTAGTTGAATCTAAGAGCCCAGGGTTGATAGCTGAGTAGGTGCGGCATGATGAGAGAACAACGTAAATATATTTGAAAAGTTTCAGTTATGGGCCCATGGTCAGGAGACCACTTTCAGATTTCAAAAAAGGGCCAGAAATCAAGTGATCTTTAGAGCCGTTGATTTTGGTATTATCGTGTGCGGCCTAACGCTTAATGTCTTAAAAAGGGAAAACTGATGAAGAAATTGTGGGCTTCCCCTAAATCTGCCGATTTTGAAAACTCAGATATGGACCATTTTTAAAAGGGTATTCAGGGCGAATAACAGTTATTCTGTGCAATAGTGTTACATGTCCTGATACTGAAATATCTGACGGATCGATGAAGCCTTTTGGCAAATATGACGAAATTTTATTGATTCACAAAAGTACCCGTGTTTTTTTTACATTTTTTATATAGATATAAATACTTATTATTAATATTATTTTAAGTCTGTTAACTTATATTTCCTGTTAGCTATCTCCCATAATGAAAACTCATTACGCTGAAAGTTTCCATGTTTCCCTTGCACAAAAAAAAAAGTTTTATCTTCCCAACTATGTTTGTAGACCATGTGAGACGATAATGCACTTCATGAAACGATGACATAAGCTTAAGAATTTAAAATAAGAGGAGAAGACACTGATGGAGTGGACCGCCAAGCTGAATGACTGTGCTGTTCTGTGATCTTATCAACTGCACTATAAAGCTTCGAAAACACTAAGGGACAAATGGGGCGACATGTTTCGGAACATGGCGCACGACAACTACGTGAATGTCCCGAGAGAATGTCGCGGAACATTTTGCAGGTCGACAAATGGCGCAGGACGCGTACGTTCGCTCGCGGGAGTGGGAGCAAGCAAAATGTCCCGCGTCAAATAAAACGTTGCGGAACTTGTTGCCACATGGACACTTTCCAACGTTGCAGCGACACGTATGTAGATTGAGTGTTGCGGGACAAAATGTCCCCTAGTGTATCCGAGGCTTTACAAGAATAGTTCGTTCCGTGTAAATATTAGCCATTCAGTCAGAAAATCGGAGGTAGTAAAGCTTACAAACTACAAAGGGTACACCAGACTTACTTTATACCACTCGTGCCCTAAGGCACCCTATTCTCGTAATAGAAATTGAGCATCTCGGGAATGCAATTAAACAAGAACTCCGCAAATTCAAAATAGTACCTACAAAGATCAAGTAAGTAGGTTAGGTGTAGTTTGAAACTGAAATGTCTAATTTTGTTACAGTACAAAGTGCCGTGCTACAAATGGTTTCCGACTGTTTAAAGAAGCTTGCATTAAATATGAAACAAAGAAATGGCGACGTCTGTAAGACCCAGGTACCTAATTGGTAAAGAGACTACTTCTGCAGTTAGATAATGTTTTCAGGGTGATACTCCGTTTTTGTCACTTTTCTCAGTTTTCACTACCTATCAATCATACGTAGCCTGCGGGGCTAAATGCGTGACACACTATCAGTACCTAGCAACTACTTTAATTTTGACAGTTCCAACAACATTCGTTGCGTTATTTGGGTTGTCGAGCAGACGATTTTTTCAAACTTATGAAGCAATTGATTAGCAATATCCTTCAAAATTATTCAAATTATAGTGAGTTACAATAATTAATAGTGTGGTACACAATTAGGGTGCAGCCCTTTTAAAAAGAGAACGAAGTGTGAGTGAACCGAAGAACTTATTCAACGCAAAACTTGAACGTTTTCGTTGACGTTCATTGCTTTGCATCACCCTAGTTCCATGAGAATGAACGCGAGACGACTCAATGTTGACGCAACTGTGAACACGGTTGCTTGTTGATCCAATTTTTCATTTGATTAAGCGAATTAACTTTTAATAAACTTTACAGACGTGAGGGAAATGTCTAGTTATTTAAATTAAAGCTAATGGTCCAAGTTTAAATCTTGATTTGGTTTCTGAATAGATAAGGATAATTTATATTTACTAATACTTTCTTCTAATTATAAAGCTGAAGAGTTTGTTTGTTTGTTTGAACCCGCTAATCTCTGTAACTGCCGGTCGGATATGAAAAAATGTTTTTGTATTTGATAGCACAATTCTTGTGGAAGGATATAGGTTATTCAAAATCACGCTATGACCCTTAGGAGCCGAGCAAAACGGGAAGAAGTCAGAAACAACGCTAAACGAAAACAAAGTGACAGCGCGGGCAGGTGATGCGATGCGACGGGGAACAGTAAATTTCACGCAGACAAAGTCGCGAGCAGCAACTAGTACTTAAGTTATAAGTCCTTGTCCTTATCTATACATATATATATATATCTATACTATAAAGGCTGGCAGGAACATCGACGCGCAACCTTTAGCATTTATATTATAGTTACCATGGATGCAGCACATGATTCTAAACACCCTCACGGCGATAGACTTCATCGGTTATTAAAAAAATAATTAGCTGTTCTATACATTTTCACCGCGTAGGTATTGTATTTTCCTATGACACAGCAGATTTTTTTTCTTAAACGACAGCAAATTTCTACACTAGGGGGTCTAAAATTATGTGCTTAATTCATGGTTACAGGTTGCTCGTCGATGTCCCTGCCACCCTGTATAATAAGGATAAGGAAAATCAAGAAAGTCTTTAGGGTGAGTTGCATCAAAAGCTCCGCTATAGTTATGTCAAAGGTAATTTTAATTTTAACAATAAGTTCGACCATAGAATCTAACTATCTGTTGTTGCACCATCATGTAAAATATAAAAAGTTAAAGTTAAAAGGGTGACAAGTGATAAGAAGTCTTATTTCCTCAAAATGTTCATGGGTAATTTTTTTGACAGGAACTACACTTCAAGCTTGTTGTCATCACACTTTCAAAAATAACCAAGAACAAACTTATTTTCATTAAACGCAACGTGTTTTCAAATATGAAAACATATGTCACAGTCTGAGGTGGTGACCAAAACTGTTTTTATTAAGTAATAAAATAAATAATAGTAATATTATCATCCATATTCATAACATATTTTTTTTTTTTTGTTAGCCTATGCTGTCCCACTGCTGGGCAAAGGCCTCCCTCAAATCTTTCCAGGAACTCTTTTCGTTAAATTTGGGTAATTTTTTTGACAAGGGCAACACTTCAAGCTTGTTGTCATTACGCTTTCTTTTGTTGGCTCTAGTGATGTTACTCAGTCATAAATGGACTCGATGTCTCGATTATGTAATTCGAAAACTCAATTCAAGTTGGTTGTTGCTTCGTACGTTTGAAACGCACACAAAAAAAACTTCAAGAAAAGAATTGTAGCAATATCCAAAATACAGTAACCGTTCTGTATTGGTACATCGGTGTGACATTCGACTAAGATTGTCTTTGTTCGACTTTGTAAAAAGATTGAAGATTCCACTGATTATCAGGTTGGTCTGATAATCAATGACGATTTTAATGACAAAATATTACACTTTATCAACTGACAGTACGGTTAGTACTGTCAGTTGATAAAGTGTAATATTTGACAGAACATGTATTTCACAGAACATGTATTTTCTCTTATTAAAACTCTGTGACTCTGTACATCACAGTATTTTGACGGTTTATTACACGAAATATATCTATTCCTACGTTTATTATCGAAGAATGACAGTTAACTAGTGTGGCAGTGTTGGTGATATTTATCTAATCGAGTGGCACCTCGAGAGAAAATGGACTTTTATGTACTCGAGTAACTAGGTAAAAAAAATCGAGCCGCATCACTATCTGACACTGTCAGAAAGACAAGACGTGTCAAGTGACTATAAAATTCATTATATTTTTCCGTTTCTTTCGAATTGCATGAAATTGATATTTCTGTTTTCCTGTATGTAATTGAAGGATTGCGTTATTGGAAGATGCATTACAGCATAAGAGCATTTACTCCAGAAGGATGTTGTGTTAATTTTATTGTTCAGCAAGATTTCAACGCAATGTGCGAAGACATTGCCCGAGACTGCTGCAGATGTGCCGATTGTTCTATGTCGATTTTCACAACAAACGCATACTGTGCCTGATGATTGCGGGAAAGAACATTATTTTGCAGTGGATTCCAGCACACCAAAAAGAACAATAATAATATTAGTTAGAATACGTTTATATCGATCGATAACATCAATTTCTAACAGCAAGCTGCTCTTGCTGGATAACTGTTTGGTGGGCACCCGTTGGTACTGTTGGCTGTTGTGCACATGTAATGTGGAGCGTGCGGTATTTAAGTTTTTATCGGTGGAGCGACCTGTATCTTCTTTAGATGAAATATTACCTACTTCTAACTCGTCTGGCGTTGAAATTAATATAAGTACTTACAGTAATAAAAATGCTTTGTTATATATGTATACTATGTGATGTTTGATTTTAGACCATTCAAAACACCCTTTAATCGCTGAGCTCTGGCGGCTCCGTTGTAACAGCTGCAACTTACAGCTTGAAGATCGTAGGTTCAAACCCAGAGAGGCACTTTACTTTGTGTAAATTGTTTCATCACCATTACTCTCAAAACGGTTAAGTAAAACATTGTGAGGAAACCGGCGTGTCCTAGAGCTAAAAATCGAAGACGTGATATCTACCAACCCAACCCGCAGTGGGCCCGCGTGGTGGATTACGTTGCGGCCAGTGGGCCGCAATGTAATCCACCACGCGGGCCCACTGCGACCCACTGCTGTGACACAGGCTTCTTCTCGATGGGCGGGAGTGCCCTCCCACAGCCACTGCCTGTGTCACAGCAGTGGAAACAATAAAGGCTGATTGTGCTTATGGAACAAATATGATCATTGCACTGAGGTGTTAATTTTAGCAATTTTTGTTGTGCAAAGAACAGACGAGACTAGCACAAAACACCAAAAAAAACAAGCATGGGACAACATTGAAAAGGAATTCAATGCCAAACTCCAAAAAAATGGTGACACAAACCGTAACTATAGCCCTTAACCGCCCGAAGTTGGGCGATTAATGTTATAGTTATTTGTGACGTTTTTTTGACAATTGTGACAATTGTCAAAATAATGCAACCCGAATTTCGCTTAACCGGAGATTTGACGGCTCCCAAAGCAGTGATTATCGTTATTTTTATTTATGACGTCATTATAACAATTGTCAAAATGATGCAACCTGAATTTCGCTTAATCGGAGTTTTGAAGGCTGTCAAAACATTGGTTATGGCTATAGTTAGTTGATGCAACTCACTCTAAGAGTGAGTTGCATCAACTAACTATAGCCATAATGTTATTGGGTGATATAAATACCTAATAGATTTTCGAGTCACGTTCTGCAATGTGATTGGTTTTCTTACTTCACGGTGCGGTTACATTATATTTAAGAAAAGTGACACTAACATTGACTTATAAATATTAAGTCAATATTATAGTATATAGTATAGCTTAGTGTCTTAGTAATAACTAGGACACTAATCACAGGCAATAACATAAAATAATTACGTTCGCAATCAAATAGAAAACGTAAAAAGATGAAAAACACATAGAATGATTTCTAGCAATAATCAAATAAACCGCGGCTTATCACGTGTGTTCAATCCTAGAAATTTATTCCTAGAAATCATTCTACGTATTTTACATCTTTTTTCATTTGGCTTGTCAGCCAAATCTGACGCCTAATCTCTTCTAATCTTAAACTATAATAATGTATGTCTCGTATTTCATGCCAGTAACTTTTAACTGACTCGCGGAGGTTGCATGTAAGCACCAAATAGGCACAATAGGTGGTCTCTACAGTAATATCATCAGATCAAAGTCTAGTCTGAAAGTATATTGACTCTTGTGAAACACTAGGTTGAAATCTACTTACAATATTTACCAATCGTAAATTCTTGGCGGCCCTAGAGACCTCGCGTGACTTTGACTCCCTGAGGCTGCGATCTAAGACATTCCACCTTGCACGAGAGGGTATATTACAGTCAGCGTCAAAAAGAATTTCTTCGACGAGAATTAATTTCATTGTCTAGTATCAATAACATTTATTTATTTATATATACTTTGTTGTACACCACAAAAATAAATAACAAATAAAAAATACATCAAACACTACAAAATTTGCAATGGGCGGCATTCTTGGGTACATTCATTACAGTAGGTACTTAATTATAGGTAGACCTTGATACAGTATTCATCAACATCATCATCTGCATAGCCTTTTCCCAACTATGTTAGGGTCGGCTTCCAGTCTAACCGGATGCAGCTGAATACCAGTATTTTACATAGGGCGACTGCCTATCTAACCTCCACAACCCGGTTACCCTCATACAGTATTATGGAACACAAATTATAGACAATCAATCAATGAATTATTATCGATGTACTACCGATACTAGAGAGTTAGAGTTAGCCTCAAAAAGATGAGGCTAACTCTATCTAAGTACTTAGGTGCTACGCGATACATGTTTACAAGAAAGTGTATAATGGAATATTTCGGATCAAATTATAAATAGCTCGAAAGAGCCAATTAGTGTAGGGATTGAATTGTGTCTGAAAATTATTTCAGAGCGACCATCTCAAATAGTACCTACCTAGTATACCGTTTTGGGAAAATCCAATTGTTGCCCACAGCATCCGTGTTAATCAATTATTAACGTAGCTTTCCATTACCACATATCAAGCTTGGAGCATTATTTATTTGCTAAAGCCGCATCAGAATACATAGTTCATGGTTTTGAGTGGCTATTCGATCATCAGAGTTTCATTAGACTTCATTGCTTGGTGGTCGGAGACTCAAATGATCTCTCCCGCTCTCAGACAACAAGGGGCCACGGTACTATGCTACCCCTTGACGTGAAAGTGGAAGTATTCATTTCATGGAAACGCGTAGACTTTGGTGTTTTATACGTACATATTGCTTTACCTAAGCCTTTAAAACTAAGCATCCTTATTTATAAACGTTGCTTTTAAGTTATGATTAACCATACATTTTTGACGTTTATAAATAAGACCCACAATGTCAACATGTTTATCCTGGAGTATACTCGTATAGTTACGTATATCAAGTGCCCAGAGGGGTTAGAAAGAAAATTGACGTAGGTTAGGTTAGGCCTGTAATTTATAGAGGACTTAAGGATTTCACGACCACGAGACGCAGGGCTGCCCACAGCCCAATATTTTAGGGTCACCCCGAAATTATTCTTACATTAATTTTAATAGTCTCGATACGTGGCCCAGCGCAAAAAAAAAATAGGTAAAGTTTATTGTTTGGAAATAATTTCTGTCCAATTTTCTCATGAGAAAGTAAGTAGTTAGTTAGATAGGTCCAGGTCCAGCTACTCAGGTAGAGGTCCTGGAATTATTTTCAGATGTTAAACTTGAAAAGTACCTGAAACCATCTCAACATGCATGAAAATACCTAAGATAGCGACAGAGAGGATGCTGATATAACGAAGCTTTATTCGGTGTTAAAAGCACTTTAAAAATAAATTGAATTAAACATAGAGTATAGAGCGCTTGCTCGACTTGAGCGACAGTGTTTTACGTACGCTGTCAGTTTAAACATATTATCGTTTTCACATGGCATGTCCATGTGTAATGTTTAAACTGACAGCGTTCCGGCCATTTAATTTTTGATTTAAGCTCAAAACTTTCAGCGTCAGTTTCGGTTTACATTATTAGTTAAATTGACTTATTGTTTAATCATCCGTGCGTTTTAATGTAATTTTGTATCATCAATTCATCATCGGTCTAGCTTTTCCCCAACTATGTTGAGGTCGGCTTCCAGTCTAACCGGATGCACCTGAATTTCAGTATTTTACATGAAGCGACTGCTTATCTGACCTTCACAACCCAGTTAAGTTGGGCAATACGATACCCCTTGGTAAGACTGGTTGTCAGACTTTCGTGCTTCTGACGACCCGTAACGACTGCCAAAGATCCACGATTGGCAGTCGGGACCAGCGGTCGCGGTTGGACCGATTTAACGTGCTTTCCGAGGCACGAAGGGGTCTTGGTATATAAAGATGGTCACCCATCTACGGACCAACCGCGTGCAAGCGTAGCTTAACCTGATCGATCGACCCGCGTGGCTGTTATTACTTAGCCACAAGCTTCTCTTAATATTTTTGTATGTAAGAGGAAAAATTATGGTTGATACCTATGCGATCAATTTTATGAAAATTAACTTAGGTTTAAAGAAACTTTATTCTCAATAAAGACAAATGTCACTCACTTGAGAACAACTTACAGTAGCAGTCCCAAAATCAAAATATTTTATTTCACATAAACCTACATGGAAATCGCTTCTTATTTTGAAAAGTCCATTTATCATTTATTAGTATCAATTTCTTTGAATTTGATTCTAAGAGACTTGCGAGGGCCCATTTGCGCGGATTCTTTGCAAAATGGATATTGAATCTATGTCAGCTGTCGATCCCCACAGCAAAACACCATAACACATAATACTGTGGAAACCAATAAAAATAAGAGAAACCATAATGCAGGAATGAGCGAAGCGATCGCGAAATATTTTTTATATTCAAGCCTGCACCCTAATTGCGTAACACACGATCAATCGGAATCGGTTTCATTTTGACAGTTCAACAACATTAATTGCGTTATTTACGTGTTGGCAGACAAATTTTTCGAACTTATGAAGTAATGGATTAGCAATTTGCTTCAAAATGATTCTGATTCCGATTGATTGTGTGTTACGCAATTAGGGTGCCGGTTGGG